>JAOWBP010000001.1:52924560-52934909 GCA_028571105.1 Tragopan temminckii | reverse complement strand
GGCCAGGCTGGATGTGGCTCTGGGCAGCCTGGTCTGGTGGTTGGTGACCCTGCACACAGCAGGGGGTTGGAACTAGATGATCATTTTGTCCTTTTCAACCCAGGCCATTCTCTGATTCTATGATTCTACGAAATATAACAAAATAGTTTAAGATACCTTTATGCTGACTGAACGGTGTGTTATAGACATAGCAATTTACAATTTACATTTAGTTTCCAGTCTCAAGTTCAAGGGACAATCCACTTTTTCTCTTTCTCTCTTAATAAGCTCATTTTCTCTCCTTTTAAATGTTTCATCCAATTTTACATTTATAATTCAATATGTCCTTAAATCTTCTCTCTTATCTAAATTCAGTAATATAATATTTGCAGGTAAAGAACTACTCAATCAACTTTTTTTTTTCCTGGAAAGTGCTATGTACTATTCGTCTGCTGTCATATGAGTAAGTTATCCACATTCTCTAAGGAGAAAATGTAAATTCAAATTCACCATGTCACTTAAATTCCCATATCTACAAGCACTCATCAAAGATGACACCTACACAACACGTTAGGTTATTAATACCCAATGGCAAAAGCAAGAAGAAAGAAAAAAAGGCTCAATGGAATCTTTTTCTTTTGCAGTTAGTTGGGGTTTTTTTCTGTAGCTAAGAAAATTTTCCTTGACATCACTTCCTGCTCAGTTTAAACCTTTCCTGAATGACAGGTATAAAAAAACTACAATACCTGAAATATTCCAAGAGGCAACAAATGCCATGTCGAGTATTTTCTGCACTTTTCTGACCTGAAGAGGAGATAGTTGAAGAAGTCCCTTTGCCTATCTCAGCAATTTCTTAGTGTCACTTGTGTGACCAGAGGTGCAGGGACAAGCAGAGAAACTCCTTTCCAACATGTACCCGCCAAGTGCCCAGTTCCAGGATGATCATCCTTGCATGGGTGAGTAGCTCCAGGTTGGTGGCCATTCATGGTTCCCTTCCAGATCCACAAGAAAGCAGAGGCTTAAGCCCCTTGCAGAGCCTTTCAAAAGTCTTTGCTCCTCCTTCCTCTTTTGTTGTTGACTGCGGATGAAGAAAAAGATGGGCAGAATTAGTATAATAAATGAAAGAAGAGAAGGATTTTATCTTCATGTAATTCTTCAGAGAATGTCACAACATACTGTGGACTTCTTCCACAGGTTTGTTGAGTGAGCTTGGCTTTGCACATATTGCATTGACTGTGGTTGCAGCTTTTTACATATCTCATAATCTCTGGTTTTCTGAAAAGAAAAAAAAAAAGAAAAAGGTATTTGAGGAGTTCACACACCCTCAAGTAACCATTTCTAGTCTCACCTGTCCTCTCCCAAGCACGTCACTAGAAGAGGTCACAAAGATCCTTGTCTATGTTTTGCACACAGGAGGAATCATAAAAAATTCCCAGTCCTGCTTCATCCTCTCCACACCATGCCCCCCTATTACTTATTTCCCCTTCACTGCCTTAATTGCAGCCTACAGCTTTTCCTCATGAGACACAGGGCAGCAGCCTATGTCTCACTTTCCTGAGCACAAATGGTGACACTAGAGTTGCCTGATGCGCAAGGCCAAACCACATGGTCAAAATCTCTGTCTCTGTAGGGTTTTAGGGGGAATCCAAAGGCGCATTATGGTTTTTTGCCCTGCCTCTTGACACAGGTTTTGCTGTGAAAATGGCAGATTTACTGACATTATCTCTTGTCTCCCTCAGGGAGAAAATAAAGTTTCTTCAATGCTTGCCCTCAACCACCATACAAAGGATGTTCACTTGATTCATGTTCCACTGCAAGCCATTTTTTTTTCTCAGTTATACATCATTCTCGTCTTTATCATTCTACATATCTTGAAATCTGCAATTCCACAGTCTTACCATATGAAAGTACTTACCATATGAACGTCATTTCTAATATCAGAAAACACACTTTACAAGATTTTCAGCCTCAGTTTAGGGATGTATCAGGTCAGTGAGGAAGTGAATTAACACCACCATTAAAGATAGATGTAAGTTTTCTTCATCTTTTCAAAGAACTTCATGCCTACAGAGAATATTTCACTTTGACGTAGAATTCTAAGATTGAAAGATGGCTTATCTAAACTACAATTTGCTCCATTACACAATATGATAAAGGGGGATATTAGCTAAAAAGGAATGTATCATTCCTACTTCCCATTCATTTATAATCTTCCTGCATTTCTCAGGATTAATATTAGCATTTGCAGGATATAATAATGATAAAATCGTGTCAAAGGTCAAACTATTTGATTGTTTGACACATTTAAAATGTTCTGATGTAATTTCATCGATATCTTTAAAATAATCAAAAAGACAATGGGTTATTCCCCATTTGCCTGTTGATTACATACTTTTAGAAGTATTTTGACATTTCCACAATGTGATTTGTCAAGAACAACAGTTCCTTTAAGCGAAGGTTTCCCCTACTTGAAAGAGCTAAGAAATAAACAGTAAGTAGAGCTTTACCATTTCAAGATCCATTTTGTTATCTCTGAGTGATTCTTCAAAATTAAACTTATTTTATCTGCAAGACAGATGATCAGCAGTGGTAGTCTTGACCCTTGATGTTGTGATAGTGCTACTTTGTGGCCTTACCTGTTTGCATACTCTCCTATATTGGATAATTTATCATTCATAGCTAAAAAGCTGCATGAATTGCACAATGGTTTTACAAGGCTCAGGAAGGGTAACAGTCTATTCTGGAAAATCCCAAACCTGTCATTTTTACATAGAGAGGGTTTGACTCCAGCCTGGAGGCTTCTGTGTCCTGATAGAAGGAGCTGGTGCGTTGATTTCTGATTTCTGATCTGATTTCAGAGCACTGCCCAAGATTGCACAAGAAGTCATTTCAAAGATACGAGTGTTACGCACATGTTGTTTATCCAGTCATCGATGAACTTTCCCTTCTCTGGCACTTTTTTGCCTGTTACAGCAAAGAACAGCCCCAGGGTAACGCCACATTTCAACAGGCAGAGCCTCAGATGCCCAATGACCCAGTGCAGGTCACTTCCTTCAGGCCTTTTTTGCATCTCGCAGCCCCTGCATGCAGGATATGCTCAGTGTGAAAGCAGAAATCCACCATTTTTCATTCTACACACAAAAAACAACAAAAACTGAGAGTCCATGAGATTGAGCATGAGTATGCTCAGTACCCATGGGCAGACACACACAGAGCTTCCACTCTTCCACTGAAAGGCCAGCAGCCTCAATCAGGTGGCCAAGGATCAACCCTGCTGCTCCCTGCAAGAGGTACCCAGTGGCACCAGGCTCTTGTTCTCCAGCACCAGCTTTCCTTGAGCATTTCGTACCTTTTCACACTGGGTAATTTTCCTCTTGTATCCTCTGTCACTGCTTGTGCTGATCTAAACCAGCAGCAGCTTCCTTCTCCACCCGCACCCTCTTGCACAGCTCAAGGCTGCTGACTTCCTTGCAGCTTCTTCCTGCAAAATGACCTTTTCCATGCTGGCCTTGGCCACAGGCACCTCAACCCCATGTCCAAGGATTTTAATTGAGAGGTGTGAATTTGCTGCAGGTCTGAGACAAGATAGAGGAGAATTTTTCTTCTAAGCTCTGCTCTGCCCACTGTCAATGCAGTCGTGGGGAGAAGCACTGGCCCACATTTCCATACTGAATCAAACTATATCCCATGGGAAGCAGAGCTTTCAGTCATCAGTCTGTTTAGGAAAATAACACAATTACCTCAGAGCAATCTTAAGTCTGAGTGAAAATCTTTGTCTGCTTTGGAGAGGTAAGCCCAGCTTCCATCTTACATATCTGTGCAAAAGCCCTGTCAGGGTTAGTGCTGTTTCCTTCAACTTGAAGTCCTACTCCACAATCAAGAAATGGAGATGTAAGGTGGATGAGATCAGGAGATGTTTCTGTTGAATGGCCCACCTTTCTACCTTCTATTTTATTATCAAGACCAAACAAATGACAGCTGAAAGTGTCACTTTCCACATAGGTTAAAATGGTCTCAAGGTGATCAAGAAGAGGCTTAGATTACATATTAGGAAGATTTACTTCACAGACAGAGTAGTCAAGCAGACTGCCAAGGGAAAGTGTGCAGTCCTCATCTCAGGATGTATTTAAGAGACATGTGGATGTGGCATAAAGGATTGGTTTAGTGGTAGGACTTGTTGGGTCAGATTGATGGTTGAACTTGATGATCTTGAAGGTCTATTCCAACCTAAAGGACTCCATGATTCCATGATTTGCCTTTAAGCCCTTGTTCAGTTTTTCACAGCAGTTATGCTTGTAAGTTACGTTGTGTTTTTTTTTCTTTAATTTCAGGAGATTTACCTCAGAAACACTTCTCTTCCTGTTTCCTCACCACATTTACACCAGCAATCTGGGTTACCTTTTAAGTTCTCTAAAGCTTTACGACTCCTGTGCCTGTTTTCACAGACAAGTGCAAACACCACTGAGCCTGATGAATGCGAGCTTCAGCCTGGTCAAATATAAGCCAGCCATGTGGGAAACTGCACAGAGTCTGGGCTGAAAACGAATCGCTTCACAAAATATTTCCAAAGGGCTATCTGAGGTCTGTTTGCATTTGCAAGGAAAGCACTGCCCTCTATGTACAGCTGAAAGAACAGGCCCTGTTGTTAGGAGAAACTCCAGCAGGGCCTTCTTCCCCTTCAGGTGGCCACAGCTCTGGGCACGCCGTGGGAGGGAAACACCAGTGATAACTATTTGATAAGTAACTCTTGTAAATTACAATTATACTTGAAGTAAAGCATCAAAAAATATTTCTTTCTTAGTTTCACGTATAATCTTTAGATTGACAACATATTGAACTTTTAGAGAATACATTTGTGACTGTATACGTTACATAAAAATATACATGTTTATTTTAAAATGCTCTGGTTTTCATGTGTGTATTGAAACTGGGGAGATTGAAATTGGGGAATATCTGAATCCAAGGATGTGTCTGCCAGAGATGAAGCAGCGAATCTGTGCATTTTGCTATGGCTCTATTCCTATCTCACAGACCCTTCCCCTTAAGACTTGGTAATCCCAAAACAAACCTATAAAAAGGAAATGAAGATTTACCAGAACCTACAGTTATCTCTCCAATCTTCTTTTGGCTTTAAATTGCTTCTCAAAGACCTTGCTACCTGTGCTAGGTTTCATCTGCACAGTGGCTCTAGCATAGGGTCAGTAATCCCAGCTCCTCTGAGGGGACTCTATGGCTGTGTTGGGAACTCTGGTAGGAAGGCAGGAGGTGCTTTTCCTCACCCTGCCACTGTGTGAGGTTATAACTGCAGGGCATGGAATTTCAGCACAGGCTGTTTTGCTTAGCACTTCATCCCATGCTCCAAAAGCCATCCTTGGGCTGTTTATCCAGTGCACACATTAACTGCTATAGGCAGACACAGGGGCACTCAAGGTGATTTTTTTGCAAAAATAGCTGAGGTCTGGCAGTTTTTAAATCTATATGCAATGCAGTCCCACTCCTCCCGTGGCCCAATTGGATCTGGAAACAAAATAAACTGACTTCAAACCCTGACAATAATCTCACCGTATCTCCAGCGCGAGGGCAAAGTGACCTGGGAAGGTTTAGTCTCATTTTCTTGGTTGTTAGCTCTGTCTTTGTTACTTCTGAGGTGCAACTTCTCCAGCGTATGAGCTCTGAGTAACCTTGAGCCTCCTGGCATTTCCTGCAATGTTGTTCAACAGAGTTAAGGATGAAAAAGGAAGTTTGTATTCTTTATGCAGGGTGACCCTTGATGCTTTATTTCCACACATCTTCCAGGCATGGCAGTTTTTCACAGGACAGTTAGTCTTCCCCAGTGTGTGTCTCCCAGACAGTCTTGTAAGCAGCGACCCTGGATTTGCACAGTGAACTATGTTACTACTAGTTATTAATTCACATAGTGTGCTCAGCCTCTTTCTGGATATAATGCTGTGGACAGCCACCAAATCTGTGCTACTCTAAATTTTGTAAAAGGCAGCAATAAAGAGGTCAAAAAGGAGCATGCTATTTAGAGCAAGAGAAGCTAATCATGTTCATCCTAAAAAATGCACCGTATCTTCATCTCTCCATAATCAAACCCCTGCATGGTGTGTGTGCTCCACACCTGTAAGAACTACATGATGCACTGATGCTTGTCCAACCTGTAATTGCCTCACACTGAGCAATAAAGCATACAGGTCAGGGCCACAGGTGCACTGACAGGCTCTGCAACCTCCTTTCCCCCGCCTTGGGGCTGACCACAGAAGTTGATTCATCCTCTCCTCACCTCACAATCACAATGTTCAGGACCAGAGTTGATATAGGGCAGCTGTAATTTTGGATCTGACACCCAAATTCTGTGAGAGAGCTGTGAAAAGCCTTATTTGGAACCTTCACTCTTTGTTTTGAGGGCTGCCTTTGAACTCAGGCCCCCATGCTGGGTCCTTGCCCAAGCTACACCAGCAGGTGCATGAGGAAGGTCAGGGGCCAGGAATCCTCTAACCTCAGAGGGTGCTGATTTGGGACTTCAAATACATTTAATATGATGATAGAAGCAGTTTATACTTCAACTGTGCAGACCTCAGGGACATGCAGTTTTTGGGGACCTGCCATAATAAAGAGAACCAGAACTGGTCTCCGTGTTTCTTAATCCACGTCATGAACTTGGGCAGTCCTGAAGCAAGTAGAGCACTCATTTTACCACTTCTGCTGAGGGACAAGTACCAGAGAGGAGAGTGGAGAGCTCAGGGTGACTGCAGGGTTATAGCAAGATGCTAAATCCCTGTTCTTGTCAGCCACTGTTCTTGTCTGAAAGCTCAGAAAGCCAGTTGTTGTGGTCAGATCACAGAGCACGTTCTCTCTTAAAACATCTCTGTTCTCTCTGAGGTGTTCCAGCTTCTAATATAGGAAATTAGGTGCCCAAATTGTTAGAATTACCTTATTCTTCATCAGCATTAAACATGCAAGTGTAGCATGCACTTCTGGTAGCACCACACTGGGGACTTGACAGCTCCTGATTTCTAGCACCTTAGGGAACACCATGCCCACAGAGATGTTCAGTAGTTGGGTCATGCTGCTGCTGGAGGTGGGGCAGGCTCATCACCTGTGGGAACTGAGCAGCCCTTACCAGGCAATTTAAATCCAGACCAAGAACAATTCAGAAATGTTACTTGCTAGGGAATTCATCCCATACTATTTAATTCAACAAACAAAAAACAGAGATTTCTTTTTATTGACATACAGACTGAAAAGATTCTTAATATATATCTCAGCAATTCCCAGATAAAGGATAAAAGCAGATAGGAACCCTCCAGCTGTGTAGTCTCACCGTGGGAACTTCCAATTACATCTCAGTTCCTCAGTGATTCATTTCCTTGAAGCATTTTAAGAGTAAGCATCCCCTCCCTGGAAGCATTCAAGGCCAGGCTGGATGGGGCTTTGAGCCATTTAGTCTAGAGGGAGGTGTCCCTGCCTATAGCAGGAGGTTGGAACTAGATGATCTTAAAGGTCCCTTCCAACCCAAACCATTCTATGATTCTGTGATCACTGCTGCATGTGTGATAAGGGCCCTGATCCATGTTAGAGCTGTTTCTCAAGACTTTCAGGGTCCCTTGCCCAGCTTGCCATCATCAAACATGGCCTGAAAAGCTTTTTGGTCTTACAGTTGCCATGGCTCTCCAGCCATACCATGTGCTCTCCTGGAACACCATGCAGGCTTTCAGACCAAAAAGTTCTTCTGTACTGGAATCTAGGCACCAGCATGGTAAGTCAGCAGAGAAAAGAACTAACTTTATTATTTTTTAAGAGAAAATTAAGATATAGAATCATACAAACATGAGCGATACAATAAATAAATAATCACATGGCAGGAAAGATTTCTAGATGCAATAAGTCTAAGGTCCTTTCTCCAGTTGACTTTGTCCTGCACTTCTTTTGTGGGGGAAAAAAAAGACAATAAAAACTGAATACAGAGGTTGTTGACGGAGTGTAGTTCTTCATTGAGGAGCATTTGCAAACATCCACTCTGGCTTGCAGATGCTGAGCTCCATGGGCAAGGCACAGCTTCTGAAAACATTCTGATACAGCTAGATAAAGCTACTGGGGATGTTTTTTCATGTAAAACAAAAGATATGCTGTTTGTCCCCTGCAGAAAAAAAAAAGAAAAAATCAAACTAGCATGTTTGAAGATCTCACTGTTCTCAGTTGCAAAAAAACTTCCAGATTTGTTTCTGCTCACCTTTTTGAGATTTAGGTCAGCTTAAGTGGCCCTACCCAACGTTCCTATGGCAGCATGCTAACCTCCCTGGCAGCGCTATAGCTTATAGGAGGAAGTCTCTCTCTCCATGCTCATTTTCTTATGATTCATCAACATACAAAGCATTGAGGAATTCTGACTGATGTACCTAATGCTAGTCAGGATCAAGGGTCAATCACAACACCACCACTCCTACAGCACCATTTGTGACTACTGCAGGCTCCATGTACAGTCAGTATAGTTGTCTCAAGTAACCAGAACACAAGAATGCTCCCTATATACTCTAACATCCCCAGCTCATGACAGACAAAGGGCAATTCCAATCATTCGTTCTCCCTCTCTTTGCTGCATCGTTTTGCAGACCCTAGAGTGGCATTAAGTAAAAACAAAGAGGCATTTCCTTACCAGCTGAGGTCTGAATGCCCATAGGTACTTTTAACATCATCCCACGACACCTGAAGTAAAACACAGAAGGTAAGGGTGATAAAAACTCTTGAGATGGACATACTGTGATACCAGCACAACAGTCCTCATGACAGTGATACATCTGCTACTTTCAGGAGCTACGAATATTTTAATTAAACAGTTAATCACTCGTGATTTTTGAGGAAAATCAGTTCCTTTGCCATTAAACAGACCTAGAGCACATAATGTAGGGTATACGGTCAATGGCTGCTTGTGGAAAATGCAAAGCAGATCCTGAGGTCCTGAGCTAAAGCCATCTTGCCCTCAGCTCTGAGTATGCTGTAGAAGAGGAAAGAGATGCACAAAGCTCGGCAGACTCATTTTTCTCTTCTGGTTCTCTTGAATTAACAGTCAGAATAAGTGAGATCTAGAGGACTGTCTGGAAAGCTACAAAAGAAATGTAGATTTGTCTCCTTACCTGTTCAACAATAGAATCATTGAAGCAATACCATTTGCATTCTGTGAGACTTCGAATATAGGCACAGTAATGTCCACAGCTAGTTGATCCTGAATGAGCAACAACAGCAAAGAGCTCATACTGCCAGGCAGCCTGTAAAGAGGAACTTTCAGTAAGGCAATTTTCATTTACCACTGCTGAAGACAAGCAGCAACCAGGACAGTAAGAATGTGCATTTCATAAGGAAAAGAAAGATTAGACTGACCCTGAGCATCTTGCCTTTTATAATATTACCCTCAAGAAATTTGCCTGCCAACTGTGGACTAACAGCCTCCCTGGAGATCGCAGGAATATAAAAAAGGCAAGAGGACAGCAAAGAGGCAGTAAAGGGGTGGCAAAGGGGCTACACTGCATCCAAGCACTGCACCAGTGAGATTTTGCTGTTGCCACATTTTCCCTTTTTATTCTCAGTAAGGGGAAGAGATCCACATTGTGACAGATCACTCAGCTGCTTGGCAAAGCTGTCATCTTCCTGCTAACCTCAAGGTCTGGATTTGGTCAACTAAATTGACAGTGTTTAAATCTTTTCTGTAAGAAGAAAGAAGTTATGCTCATTCCTCTCAGAAGAAAGAAAAAGAACCATAAAGCCCATTTTTTGGCTTCGTGGCAGAAAGCCTCAGTTAGTTATATTACCTTTGGAGACAGGAATTTGAATAATGCCTGAACCACTCAAAACAATTAGATCTCAGACAACACCAAGCACAGGTAACGTCTGAGACACACATTTCTAAGACTGCTTTGAAATGAAGTCTACACTGTTCTTATCAAATTTGAGCTAAAGGCAGAAGAAAATCTGCCTCTTTTAGACAGGGCATTAGGATTATCTCACCTTTTCATTGTCATATGCTTGGCACTGCTGTTCCGTCAAGACTGCATTGAAATCAAGGTCTTGTGGGAATGGCAGACAGTTGCTAATTTTGTGGATATAAGCTGATCTTCCAAAGCAGAAGCGCTTTAGGTGTATGGTCAGAGTCTGTGGCAGGTGGACCAGCTTCACACTCTGAAAAGGAATAATAAATAATGAAATTTAGAACCAAGGAGCAAACCCAGGAGAGCTGGGGTGGAAAAAGCCATTGCCACAGAATCACAGAATCACAGAATGGCTCGGGTTGGAAGGGATCTCAAGGATTATGAATCTCCAACCCCCCTGCCACATGCAGGGCCACCAACCTCCCCATTTAATACTAGACCAGGCTG
>JAOWBP010000001.1:52891930-52907181 GCA_028571105.1 Tragopan temminckii | reverse complement strand
CCGCCCAGTATTGGATTCAGAAAAGGAACAGAAAGGACTGGAAGGCCTTATTTCCACCAAGATTACTGAATACAGACATTCACTGTCACCTTCTGCTGGAGGAGATGCTGCACAGCCCTTGCGGCTGCTGGGGCTTTACCCAAGTCTATCTTCCTGGGGACGTGATCTGTGAGCATGGTCATAAGAAGACCTCATTCCTCCACCTCTTCTGGCCTGTGCCTGACTCCATGCCAGATTTTGACAAAATGTCACTCTACCATGGGAGTGCACTACCATGAGCTGCTGCTGGATGCAGGGGGGTTCTTCCCCCTGCCATAGATTTCTCCTACCACTTCTTCCCTGGGGTCTGCATTTCACCCACATTCTGAGCATGCTCTGCCCTTCATGCTCTGTCAGCTCTACCTTCCTGATCCCTTAGAGATGTGGTCTTTGAACACAGTCTGTCCTCCAGTCCCTGGGCTACTGTGCCCTCCCCATGTTTGTGGGTTAGCAGGGATAGTGTTTGTCTGCAGAGAAACGTGTTTCCACTCTGAGTTGGGAACCGTCTCTTTTCGTCTTTGAAATTCCACATCAGGGTGTTCCCCACTTCCCTAGGAAACCACCTTTCAGGACAGCAGTCCTTGTGGTAAGTTTCCCTCCTAGAAACATCACAGGTGTTTTGCCTGCTGGGTAGGAAGCAAGCTGTGGTACGAGGCAGCATCACAGCCAAAAATGAAACAGGAGAGCAGCCTCCTCGCCTATGTAGAAAGGGTGAGAAGCAAACAAAACCAGGCTCCTGGCCCACCACCTTATCCTTCCTTCAGACCCAGTGCTCCTTGCCCCCACCAGGGCTGGCTTTAGGCCTCTTCTTCAGGGCCCACTTTTTGGCCCTTCTCGCCCTCTACAACTGCCTGCAAGGAGGTTGCAGTGAGGTGGGAGTTGGGGGTCAACCTTTTCTCCTAGGTAACAGTGATAGGATGAGAGGGAATGGCCTCACATTGTGCCAGGGAAGGTTCAAGTTGGATATTAGGAAAAATCTATTCTTCTAAAGAGTGGTTAGGTGCTGGAACATGTTGCCCAGGGAGGTTGTTCAGTCACCATCTCTGGAAGTGTTCAAGAAACATTTAGATGTGGTACTAAGAGATATGGATTAGTGGAGAAATGCTGGTGGTAGGCAGACAGTTGTACCAGGTGATCTGGGAGGTCTTTTCCAACCTTGGTGATTCTACAGTTCTATTATTCTATCATTAACCTATCTTTTTAATTTGGTATTTTTTATTTTGTCCTCACACACCTTGCTATAACATTTCAAACAATCAATTTTGAATGAGATAAAGTAGAAGCAGGGACAGAAAATCATCAGGAAGGTATTGATGATGAAAGGCAGATGGTTAGAGAGTAGGACTTAACACCAGAGTTACCTCCAACATCTCGGCCCTTCTGACCCACAAGGCAGCATTTAAAGCGACCATCAGCACACCAGTCAAGGGTCAGAAATGCTCATCCGATTAATAAAATACTTTGGCAAACAGCTGTTATGCTCACTGTCCTTTGATCCTTTTCCTGCCTTGCAGTGTGCTTATTGCTACTTTAAATCAGTCCCCCAGTGGCCTATCAGGGACAGGGACTGGAACATTGCCTTCCCTGTAGCCAAAGCATTCAACAGACACCCTGAACATTTCTGGCTATTTAACATCCACCAGCACGTTGGTTTTCCAAGAGGGAGCCCCATGAATTATGGCTGAGGTAACCACATTTCTACCAGCATAAGAGTTTCCATTGTCATTCAAGAGGAAAAATGAGTGCTCCCATTCCTCACCAGGTTTGCAATGAAGTGCAGCTGGCATGGCCTTCTGCCTGAGAGGTAAGGGAGTAAGGGAACCATCCCTATATATGGCCTGAAAAGCACCGAGGGATCTCTCATGAGGTAAGGGCATGGTCCTACGCTGACACACAGTGTTACTACGTGGGTAAAACCTCTGTAGCCAGCAGCAACGACAAAAAATTGTCAGGGAGATTTCCTTTAAGAAGTTCAGTAGAAATGTTTTCAGACTGTGTGTTTTTCCTACAAATTTTATTGCCACAGTGAAATATTTGAACAATCCCTTAGATCAAACACTAGAAAAAAAGTAAGAAAAAACAACACTTTGTACTAATCTGCATCTGTAGCAGGACATGGGATTTTTAGAAGGCATTTTTCATCACAGTATTTTCTTCACCACCTCCCACTGCCCCCAACAAAGGTCTGGACCCATTTGCCACATTACACTTTACAGATGTCCTCTTTCTAAGTCTCTGATTTCTTGCTTCTATGTTCTTGGTAGACACAGCACTGCAGGATTTTGCATGATTTTATTTGCTGCGCTCGAGAGTTTTGTGGATTCAATAATCTCTGAGGCTCGTGTTATTCTCCTGCTTTGCAGTGAGCCAAAAGCAAAGGACACAGAATAATACAACCTGGCATCAGCTACATTGTGCTGTATTTAGCACAGTGCAGATTCCCATAGTACAGACAGGAGGAAGTGATAGGAGATGATGGACAGAAAATTAAAGCAAAAAGAAGAACCAAAGATCCTCTCCACACACTCCTTCAGTGTCCCTCCATAAATAAATAAATAAACTAACATGTTCAAAAAGGAAAGGAAGAGCAAAAATTCAAAATACATTTTTTAATCATCAAAAGAGAAGAAAAACTGAAGAAAGTCCTTGAAAGGAACAGGGCCCATATGTCTGTATTCAAAGACGCACAAGGAAGAACCATAATACAAACATGGGGGAAGGAAAGAGGCAGTGAAACATAAGATGCCAGGGAGCAAATGAAAACCAGAAACTCAATCAAGATTAGAAAACATTTTTATTATATTTGGCATTAATAATGCAAGCCCTCTAAGTGTGGTTAAGATGTAGAAGGAGTATCTATAATACTTCATTGTGCATTAATTTAATATCAAGAAAGAAGTCCCATTCTGTGAACATGTGTTGCCAGCTACCTGCTGTGTCAGCAGGGCTTCTCACCCTCCTTACTCTGCTCCAGGTCAATAAGAGTGTCATGGTTCGTACTGGAAAGGAATTGGAAAGCACAGTTGTTTTCCCCATGCACATCAGTTTTCTCATAGAATAGAATGGCCTGGGTTGAAAAGGACTTCAAAGATCATCTAGTTTCAACCCCCCTGCCATGGGCAGTCACCAACCACTAGACCAGGCTGCCCAGAGCCACATCCAGCCTGGCCTTGAATGCCTCCAGGGATGGGGGGGCATCCACAACCTCCTTGGGCAACCTGTTCCAGAGTGTCACCACCCTCTGTGTGAAAAACTCCCTCCTAATATCTAATCTAAACCTCCCCTGTCTCAGTTTAAAACCATTCCCCTTTGTCCTATCACTATCCACCCTTGTAAATAGCTGTTCTCCCTCCTGTTCATATGCTCCCTTCAAGTACTGGAAGGCCACGATGAGGTCTCCCCAGAGCCTTCTCTTCTCCAAGCTAAACAAGCCCAGTTCCTTCAACCTTCCTTCAAAGAAGAGGTGCTCCAGCCCTCTGATCATCGTTTTCTGATGGAATCCACAAGAGTTATGGCTCTTCTGCCTGTGCAGTCACCCAGGACAGTGAGTTGGCAACGGCCTGATCACAGCAGTGAGGTCCAGCCAGGAGTCTGTGGCTCCTGGTGCACAAAGACTACCCTCTGTTGCGATCTCCCAGAACAGAGACAGCTCAGGCCTCCATCCTGTGCCATACTTGTGTCTCACGGGGACCACTAGAGCTACAAGCAGGCGTTCATTTTACTGTGAAAACCCACTAGTGATCATGGGTCTTATTTGAGAAGGGTGCATCAACATCAGCAAAGGCACTCAGCTAGGAGACATCTCTGCCTGGGACCGACAACACCTTCTTGAAACAAGAACATCGCGTCTTTAAGGGTGATTAGAATGTCTTCCCAAAGCACAGAGAGTCCAACTGGAAAATGCAATCTCTCTTTCCAATGCATGTAGACTTTCCCTCCATATTTCCCTCCCAGCCAGAAACTTGCCCTTGTTGGGCAGCATGGAGGGAAGCCCATGCCTGAACAAAGCAGCAGCAATCATTCCTTCTGCACGTCAACTTAGTAAAATAGATTTCTTGCAAGGAGCAACTTTGGTCTAGAACATATTGAAAAGAACATTTTTTGCTTTTCAAGTTTAGCCATCATGACTCTACCTTTAAGTTTCCTTTACAGGGAACAGTTTTGAACTCTTTGCATTTCAGTAGGGAAACTCTGGACCAGAGCTAGGCAGGTAAATGAATGAGTGGTATTCTCACGGCTCTTCCTTTCTCCCTCCTGCCCAGCTGATGAACGCATTGTAGGATCCTGTGGAGAGTTTGAATAGAGCTTTGACAAATGCAGAGCTGAGTACATGGCAGAGACTTTCAAGTGGTTGTGCTGATGCAGTAATTTCATAGCTTGCTCAACTCCAGCCTTTAACGTCAGTGCCAAGAATCAATGCCACATAAAAATTAAAAGTCTAAAATAATTTTAAAATACACACACACATATACACAGAAATGCAATGCAAAATATAGCTAAAAATAAAAGAGCAAAAGTAAGTAAATAAGGAAAGCCCTAAATCAGCATGGCATTTTCCCCTGGATCAAAATAATGGCTTAATTTCTACCCAGTCTAGTGAACCTGGAGTGGATCTGGAGAACATTAAAGATTTGGATTAAAGAACAGAGTTGGAAAATTATATTTAAATTTAGTTACTAATTAAATAAATTGCAAAAATAACAACAAAAGGCTGCCAATAGTATTTGTACTTTTCTACTGATTTCAAATATCCTGAGCCTAATTGTGCTGTTCAGTTCTTTGAAAAAGTAGAACATTAGAATAAAAATGTATAATCAAGTTTAATATTTTGGAAACAGTGTGGAAGAATAAAACCATCCACTGTATGTTCTCAAGCATAAAAACCAAGTACCAATAATATTAGCTCTTAATGTTCTAAATGATCATCCTGGCACTAATTTGATCTCAGGGGACAATAAGCTTGGGACTGCTTCCAAAGTAGGGATGAGCCTGCAGTCAGCCCCATGCAGGCTGTGCCTTCCCAAGGGAGCTGAAACTGTGGGCAGGGTGAGGGGCTGGTAATGGGATCCATCAACAGCCCCAGACACGGCAAGAGATCAGCAAAGTTCAGGTCCATCCAAGAGGTCCCATCAGGAGAACCAGGAGATTGAAACAGGGCTGGAGATGAGGCCACTTGCAACACTGGGCCAAGATCCAGACAGGAAAGAGAAAGATGGGCAAGTAGCTTGAAGAAAGGTTGTTATTGAGTTGGTTTAGCTAATATGAAGGAATTCTGCCTCCTCAGCCCTGTATATTCAGAGGTGCTGTTATAGTCTTTGAATTCCCAGACACTTTGGGTTCCAGTCATGTCGCTCCTGAAAAGAAATTGAAATATAAGCCTCAGATCAGAATATCCAAAATATGAGTAAGTATGAATATGAACCACAGCACGGACAGTTTTGTCTGCAGCGGTGGCCATGCAGGGTGGAGGAGGAGGCACTTGGCATCAATCACTTCCAGAGTCAGCTTGCTGGGCATTTTCCCTCCTGATAGTATTTTAAGAAAAAGCACTTTTTTCACAATGCAGATCACATGTGGACTCCATAAAGTTTCTTTGAACTTATAAGGAAATGTCTTTAGATATCTAGTCTTCATAAAAGGAATGTTTAGGATACTAAAAGAGAAAATCAAAATACATGGATTTTTTTCTTCTTTTATTTATTTTTTTAAGCACACTAAATGAAACAGGGTTCTGCCAACAACTCTTTTGTCGTAAACAGTTTGGGCTGTGAGTTTGTCATCTCAGCCATGGTCAAAGAGAGCAGGATGGAGCCCAGCTGAGAGGTCTCCCAGGGGAAGCCAAGCCCTGGCAGAGCTACTGGCAGTGATTCCCAGGCAGTCTGGATGAGATGACTGGATTGCTTCTTGTGGCCAGAGGCTGGGTCTTTCACATGACAGCAAAGATAGAGCTTGTGGTCTGCAAAGACTCCCTCAAATATTTTGTGGCAAGAGGAATGTGTCCTGATTCAGTTCCCCATAGCAGGACTTGCATTTCAGGACATCTGACCTATTATCTCTTCCTGAATTATTTTTATTTGTCCTAAATATCTGATATTTTCAGCCTAGTCCAAGCAGAAGACACCACACGAACAGCCTCTCAGCACTTCCATTCCCAAGGAAAATACCAGTGAAAATGTTCTTGACTAATCTACAAGGCAGATTTGATCCCAGGATCATCTGACTATGTCAAGGGAAGCGAATGTCCTCCAACATAAAACCTTCAAAGGACCAGAGATTCAAAAAACTCATCTGATGACAGGTTAATTTTTCTTCAGGAAGCAGTGGTATGTTTAAAAAACTCCACAGACAGTCTCTTTTGCCTTTGATAAATGGCTTGCTCTCTGCTACATTAGCCACCTCGAAAGTCTGCTCGGTAGCTGTCACCCCAGCCATAACATCTTGCTTTCTTCTCCCCAGGAGCTCTGTAAATTCACCAGCCTTCTCTTATAATCTATCTTCCTCACTGCTTTTGTCAAGGAACCACTTGAACTTCTTTAATTCACCCACGTTTTTCCAGACACAGCTAAAACTTTTGGTTGTGTTCACGGCAGAAAATACCTGGTTATCTGTTAGGTAAATTGAAACATTAAATACCAAAAGATTCCAGGACAGTTTTCTATCTTTTAAAAGCAGTTCTCAGCCCTGTTCTATTGTTCCTTTTCCTTAGAAACCTAGAATCATAGCATGTATGTATAATATGGTATATTAGAAAGTGATAGGACAAGGGGGAATGGTTTTAAGCTCAAGGAGGGAAGGCTTAGATTGGATGTCAGGGGGAAGTTCTTCACAGTGAGCGAGGAGGTGCTGGAAGAGGCTGCCCAGAGAGGCTGTGGATGCCCCGTCCCTGGAGGTGTTCAAGGCCTGGTTGGATGGGGCCCTGGGCAGCCTGGTCAACTACCATATTTGGAGGTTGGTGGCCCTGCCTGTGGCAGGCCGGTTGGGGTTTGGTAATTCTTGGGGTCCCTTCCAACCGAAGCCATTCTATGATTCTATGATGTCCCAAGCTGGAAGGGAACCATAAAGATCATCGAGTCCAACTCCTGGCTTCACACAGCACCACACAAAATTCAACACTTATGTCTGAGAGCGCTGCTCAAGAACTCTGGCAGCTTGAGGTCATGACCACTGCCCTGGGGAGCCTGTTCCAGAACCCAGCCACACTCTGAAGAACTTTTTCTAACACCCAGCTAATCCTTTCCTCACACAGCTTCCCAATCCGGGCATCTCTAACCTTTGTCTAAATCCTATTACAAGTATTCAAGCACCAGCCAGGGCCAACAGTGATCAGGAGTGACACAGATCTTCATGGGCTCCACATCAGCTCCTGTGCTTCAGCAGAAGGCTCAGGCAGTCAGATAATATTAAGGCTTCTCCTTTGAGGGCTTCTCCTTGCCGCTTTTCACCAAAGCATGTTCATTGCTCTTCTATGGGGTCAAAAAAATCAGCAGTCAGCTCCTGTACTTCATTTTAAGTTGCCTGTCTTTTGCAGTCTGAATGCATTTAGCATTGCATCATAGTAAAAATAATATTTCATAGGCAGATTTCCACAATTTCTGATTCCTCTCAAACTTTTCCACATGTGTATTTCCTTCTGTCTATTTTTCCCTATGGATTCCTTATTTCAGAGATGTAGATCCTGAGCAGGTTTTCTGATATCCTTTAGGCAGATTTCTGACTTTTATCTTTTTACCTGCAAATGCTATTCTGCTCACTTGATCAGGAGTGCAAGTGTGGAGTTCTTAATGTCAGCATTAAAGAGCACGGTGTTCATGAAAGTCCATAGGTAAGGTTATGGAACCCCTCAATCAGGCTCGTATACATGGGGGACACATACAATAAGAACATAATATTTTCACTGTGCGCTGTGAAGATTGTGCAAGCCACCAAACCACAGACGTAAGTGAAAAACCTGTGATCCTTAGTAAGTAATCACCTACTTTTTTTCCACTGTAATGTCCATAGGGACAGAATTGTTGACAAATGTACTAAGCCGCCTCATGGACAGAGCTGTAAAGTAACCTAATAGCAACTAATAAGAAAAGCTGTGTAAAATGGAAGAATCCAAGAAGCAGTGAGCAGGAGAAACCAACAGCCTGACCTGAAACTTGACTAAGGGTAGGCACAAAAAGGCAGTAAACATCACACAGCATTTATTGTCAAGATCGTATTTTCATCTCTGCTATGGAAAGCAGAATTTTAGCATCCAGTTAGAGTCGATAAAGAAGACACAGAACTGTGGCCTGGACTGACTCATTTCCTTCAGCTCAGTGTGCCCTGGGAGTCTCCCAGGCCAGCAGTGGCCCAGCTTCATCCTCCTTACCCCAGGACATAGCTGCAGGGAAAGGTAATTATGGGAACAGACTTCCAGTACCACCGCTTCCAGCCCCTGCACCCCAGAATTCATAACACAAATTCTTATTTAAAAAAATGGGGAAGTGGTACTGAGGAAAATAATTGCTCTAGGGATATTTAACAGCACAGAGCACCACACAGCTACTGTTATTATGGCATTTATTGCTAGACCAATAAACAGAGCTGCAGACGCCCTGCAAAAGCAGTCAGCTAGTCTCTGTAAGTCCTATATAACTTTGGACATAAGATACACAAAACAAGACTGATATCTTTCTGTGCTTCTTTTTAGGAGAAGGGAATTTTCCTTAATAAATATTTTTTCAACATAAAAGTCTGTTTTTTAATTGTTATTTTTTCACTTGAAAGCAGAAATCCCATCAGCCATGGAAGCCCTATGTATTTAAGCTGTATACTTGCAAAATAGGTTGTTTTTTTGTTTTTTGTTTTTTGTTTTTTAATATATGGCGCATATATATCTCTTACATAAGTTTAAGCAAATTCAAAAGTAATAACAGGAGTTTTCAAATAAAATCAGGATACTTCTACCCAAAGAAAATGACACTTACTGTGCAGTCGAGCGTCCCTGCTGCTACTATGCTACACAGCCATCACATCTGGTTGAAATGTGCACATCATGTTGTCACCACTCCATAAAACACGTGCACACTCAGAGCAAACGGCTCTCTGTTGTACTGCTTCCAGCCTGATCATGCTTGGCCAGGGACTAAGGAGAGAGGTGGTGAGCCCCACAGCACTTTTGGGCACCCACCAGCCACCTCACCAACCATGGCCATCAGCCTGGGCCATGGGGGCAGACAGAAGGCTTCAACACCCAGCATGACCATGACACAGGAGCCTGGTTTAAGGCAAAAGCAGCAGCAAGAGGAAGGTGTCCAGTGCAGATCAAACTGTGGGGTACAACTATGGGGTCTGCTATCCCCTGAGTTTGGCCCAGAGTTGGAAAACTGGAAAGAGCAGTTTTCTTTCGTGAGTATCAAACAGGACTCCAAAAACATATTCTCAGCAAAAAATACCATGGCCTTTTTTTCATGGCCCCTTGTTTCTACTTCCCACTCGCAGTTTCAGTGTGGAAACAGAGAAAAAGAAAAGATAGAACATGGCATGAGATACCACGCTGTTCAGCCTGGAGAAGAGAAGGTTCGGGGGAGACCTGGTAGTGGCCTTTCAGTATGTAAACGGAGGCTTTAAGAAGGAACGTGGCAGATTCTTTAGCAAGGTCTGCTGTGATATGACAAGGGGAAGTGTTTCAGGCTAAGAGAGGGAAGATTTAGATTAGATATAAGGGCAAAGTTTTTTACAGTAAGAGTGGTGAGACACTGGAAAAGGTTGCCCAGAGAAGTGGTGGGTGCCTCATCCCTGGAGACACTCAAGGTCAGGCTGGATGAGGCTCTGAGCAACCTAATCTACCTGTGGGTGTCCCTGTTCACTGCAGGTCTTCAAATCAGATGGCCTTTAAAGGTCTCTTCCAATTCAAACAGTTCTGTGATTCCAAGATATGTCCAGCAAAGGTTAGGCAAGACAGTCTGAGAGGCAGAAGGACAGCAGGAAGGAAAAAGGAAGGAGCAATCCCAGACCTCTCTGAGCCTCTTGGGGTCTTCAGCAGGCACCAGAACAGGTCTGGAATGTCTCCATGCTGGCACACTGCATCTTTCCTCTTCTCTCATCAGTGCCCACCAGCATGGGGGCCCTCGCATACATCTCCAGACAACTTTATTGCATTAAAGATCTGTGAGCTGGTGCCCCTGTATTCCTTCTTTTATAAAAGAGGAATGTGTTTTGGCTGCTGAACAAGAACAGTAAAGATGGGTTGTAACAGATACAGTCAATGTAAATGAACCAGCTTTTCTCATTTTACCTCTTCCCCTTCATTTGCTTCACATAACAAGTAAATCCGCCCACTCAATATAAACACAAATAGATTTTCATGGGAAACTTCATTAAGAAAAACCCTGAAGTCTTTTAAGAAGAATTTAAAGACATGTCAATGAGCAGCTGGAAGCTACAATCACTGTCATTCTTAACCTTCCAGCAAAATCAAACTTAGACTCTTCCTGGGTAATTCCCGTTTTTGCATAGGTCAAATTCATAAATTGCATTGTTTTTCCCCAGGCCCTCTCCACAGCCAGAGCTGATTCAGGGTGAGCAATAAATTTATTCACTAGATGGAGCAGAAGTATCTAGACAGTAGAAGGCATGCCAAAGCATCATAAGATGAATCTCAGCACTGGGACAATGAAACTTCATCTACAAGACTCAGAAAACCCCGGGTAGTGTTTGTTCTTGTTTTTGAGGCTTATTCCAGCAACACCAGTGT
This sequence comes from Tragopan temminckii, assembly GCA_028571105.1. Taxonomy (NCBI): domain Eukaryota; kingdom Metazoa; phylum Chordata; class Aves; order Galliformes; family Phasianidae; genus Tragopan; species Tragopan temminckii. The sequence goes on along the minus strand of JAOWBP010000001.1, from coordinate 52,896,416 downwards.
CACACTCAAGTATCTGAGTGATGTTCAATAATTAGGGGGAATTCCTGGGTAATACTTTTATAATAAAGATCTTTGCTTTAGGTAGGACTCTTGCCACTCGTATATTTCTTAGTTTCCATTCTCAAGAATACTGTTAAAATCATAGAATTTATAGAATCACTAAGGTTGGAAAAGAACTCTAAGATCACCAAGTCCAGTCTCAACCCATCCCCACCATGGCCACTGACCATGTCTCTCAGTGCCACATCCACACAGTTCTTGAACACCTCCAGGAACAGTGACTCCACCACCTCCCTGGGCAGCCTGTTCCGTTGCATGACCACTCTTTTGGAAAATAAATGTTTCCTAATATCCAACCTGAACCTCTCCTGCTGCAACTTAAGACTATTATCTCTCATCCTATCACTGTTACCTGGAAGAAGAGGCTGAATGCCACTTTGCTACAACCTCCTGACACAGAGTCTGTTACGGGGACCTTCACGTGACCTTTATAACTCATATTCTCACCACCTTTGTTTCCTGAGAAACTGTAATTTTCAGTGGTGAAAGCACTTCTCTTCTTCAGAGCAGCCCTCCTGTGCAGAGCTTTCTCCCTTTTTTAGTCATTGATGGTACACGTGCACCTCACATGCTGCCTTGGATTTTGCCTGAAGACATGATAGGCACCTCTGAATAGGTATGGGTGGTTCTCCCTTGCAGGAATGGTATTTTTAGTCATTAAATAAAGTCCTGCTGGCTATTACCAACCCCAAGGGTTCAGCATGGGGTCACGTCAGTTCAGCTGGGCAGATCTGGAGGACCACAGTGTCTCTCAGGACAGGAACTGCTGATGCTGGAATAAACATTCCTGTAATCTTTCTACAGGCAGGCCCAGGTCAGCACAGACAGTTAAAGCCATTATCGGGGCTTATCTCTGCTTTCCTATAGCATTAGATCTACAGTGAAGACATGGACCACTGACCATAATGAAGTAGCTGCCCTGTATCCTCCAAAGATACATCCAGGGGCAAACTCACTTGTCATAGAATCATAGGATCTTTAGAGTTGGAAAGGACCTCTGAACGCCATCAAGTCCAACTCCTCTGCAATGAACAGGAACATCCACAGCTAGATCATGTCACCCACCTTCAAAGACAGCATCAGAGTACTGGCCCTGAAGCACCCTGCCTGCTCTGCACATGGAACACCTGCCTCATGTTTAACTCTTTTTGGTGAGGAGAAAAAGTCACTTCTGCCCAGAACATATCCATGTGTAGCAATAACAGCTTATTCCATCCCGTAGCCCTGCATCATCCAAACTTCCAGTTGCCTTTGGAAATCAGAAATTTTACAGAGACACAGGGTTTCTCGATATGGAAAGCAGTTGATCTGAGAACAATGTTTTGGCCCAGTGACATATGTGGTGTACTTTTAAGAAAGGAAAAGACAACTCATCGCAGACATTCTTTGTGGGATGAAAATATTCTATAGTATATTTATCTGCCTTGCAGGGAGCTTTAGCAGAGTGACTTGCACCCAGGAATGCTGTTTTGCAACAGCAACGTTCCCCTTTGCCACCTTCCTGTGAAAGAATGACGTATTTAACACAATTCCTTGATAAATAGCAATGCTAAATAAGAGCCTTCTTGGGAAGGCTGAACTACGACAATTAAGATGCGGAAAAAGATGCAAAGAAAGACAAAGAGATTCTGAAAAAAGGCCAAGCATCTTTGTAGGAGATTACAAAATCATTTTTTCCCTTCTTTTCCCCTCACAAAATGCTTTCCTTTTGGACAAAGAAGCCTGGTCTTAAAATTGAGTTTTCTCCTGTTTTTTTGAAACCATTTTCCATTTAAAAGAAGAATCTTTAAAAACCACTTCCCAAAATCATTTCCAGTTTTCATAAACAAAATATTTTTACCCCAAATTTGTGGTTTCTCATTTCATATTTTTTCCCCACGAAAAAAATACTTTGGTCTTCTGAAATGCTCTAAGGGAAACAAAAAACTTTAATCAGCTCTTGACAATAGTAGCACACGCTGGTTTTTCTTTAAATATGCTGCTCCTGACTGCTTTTTATAGAGCTAAGCACAGCTGGACTTGCAGGGAGCCTTCCAAGTCACACAGGAGATGAGAGGAAAGGATTGCTCTTGCTGCAGCATCAGGCAGCTTGCAGACCTCAAACTGCTTTATGATCTCTTTTATCTCAATAAGTATCTGTGCAAATAATGAGACAAGGTTTCCGACTCGTGTTTGGTTATATTCTCACTGGCAAACTTTATACTGCCTTTAGGGTGATGCAAGGGGAAGAGGTACATTTATTCATTATCTTCTGGTCTTTGGGGAACTGCTTTTTATCTCTGCCTACTACGAGGCTTTTGCCTTGTTTTATGTGGAAAGCACAATTGTCGGTCCTACACCATGCCTGTTGCCTCTGATGGATTTTGAACCCGCAAGAGTGGAGGATTCAAAACTTATGCCTCATTACTTGTGATCTCGAACTCTAACTTTGAATGAAGTAGCCCCAAGGCCCTAAAAGTATACTCTAGGGGAGGAGAACAGAAAAGAGACCGAGCCAGCAGTGGAGTTCTTAAATGTTCAGAAATTGGATAAAATCTTGGCAACACTGCATGAAGATGTCAAGCAGGCAGGTTTTGATTGACTTCATAAAGAACCTGCTACTGCCATTCTGCTGCCTAAAATGCTCTTCCTATTTAGGCCAGAATAATTTGCTCACTTAGTTCTTGTTTGTGTTTATCTAGCCATACAGAAAAGCTGAGAGAAAGGAACTCTCCTACCTCGCTGCCAGCTTTCTTCATCATGTTCCCATGAACGTGCAGGAACTCATCATGCCTGGAAACATCCCAGCCTCTTTGAGCATACAGCATCAGCCCTGTAATCATCAGCAGCAAAAAGATACATGCAAGACATGCAAGACATCAGAAAAACTAGCGGGACTCAGTGCCTGCCTGGAAGACCAATAAACATCGTCAAAGCTCAAGGGGCTTCTGACATCCTTTTCTCACAGCAGAAGAGCTCCAGCTCACTCCCTGCTATGGTTAGGTTAGGTTGCGGTTGGACTTGATCTTTAAGGTCTTTTCTAACCTGAGCTATTCTATAATTCTATAATTCCATCCCAAAAGAGAGGGGATCCTGCTCAAAGAAGGGAAGCAATGGGTGTTAGTGCTATGCTGGCATTATACGGCCCCTTGAAACCCTATACTGTCAAACTGGGAGCTTATACAAGGTGGGGAAATATATTGTTATATACATGTACATACAAAGATAATTATCTGTTACCTCACTTGACATTTTTCATGCTTGTTCTTAGCCTACAGGAAACAAAAGAATTCTCTGAGTTCTGAGAAATTCAGCTAATCTCTGGCTGTTGGGGCACAGAGATGGAAAGTACTAAAAGGCTTTATTTTGCTTTAATTTAAAAAAAAAAAAAAAAAAAAAAGTTAGCCTTTATCACTTAAAAGAGTAAGCCATTACGTGCAAACAACAAACACAGTGAAACAGGCAATTTTAATGGAGTAATGGCAGTGTATCAAGATGTATGATATTCCATTAAAATAGGTGTTATATTGTCACATTCACAAAATCATATTTTTAATGTATAAGTGCACTCACATACCATAAACTCAAATTTTCATTATCACAAATATTTTCGAACATTGAATATCTGGAAATCCCATTCACAGAAGAAATTAGCAAACATTATAGCTGGATCCCTCTCAGCAGCTTTCCGAAGATCTTGACCACGCAGGCAGGTTCTTGCAGAGCCAGTGTTACACCCACCTACAACGGCACAAGAAAAGACTCACAAAACTACAGCCCTGTCAGTCTAACATCAGTACCTGGAAGAACTATGGAGAAGATAATCCTTGGTTCTGCTGAAAGGCATTTAAAGAACAAAGCTGTTATCAGGCATAGTCAGCCTGGATTCAAAAAGGGAAAGTCTTCAGTGACTTATCTGCCATGTGAAGGTCACCCACTTGGTGAATAAAGGGAAGGAAGTGGAAGTAATCCTTTGGGATTTTTGAAAGGCCTTTGATACTGTTCCTCACAGTATCCTTCTGGACAAATTTCTCAACTGAAAGATGAACAGGTAGGTTCATGCTGCATTGGGAAACAAACAGGCTTGACAGCAGAGCTCCCTGTAGCTCTGAGGAGGGGAAGCAGAGGGAGGTGCTGGGCTCTGCTCCCAGGTGGCAGGACTGGAATGGCACAAACCTGCTCCAGGGGAGGGTCAGACTGAGCATGGGGAAAACATCACTACCATGAGCTTGATCAAATGCTGGAACGGGCTTCCAAGAGAGGTGGTTGGTGCCTTGTGCATGTCACACTCAAGAGGCATTTATACAATGCCCTTAGAAACATGCTTTAACTTTTGACTGGCCCTGAAGTGGTTGGGCAGTTGGACTGCATGATCCTTGAAGTTTTCTTCTAGCTGAACTGTTTTATTCTAAAGCCTAATAGAATATAAGTTTGCAATTGTATTATT
>JAOWBP010000001.1:52867775-52891921 GCA_028571105.1 Tragopan temminckii | reverse complement strand
AGGCTTATAAAGAGAACCAAGTATCATTTTCTTTCCCACTGTACTCTTCAGTGGCCAGATGTCCCATTGAGTAGCACTGTGCATGTGGCACCAGTGTGTTTCTGCACCCAACAGTGCCACACAGGTTTTGTAAACACAACAGATCAAATGTGCCAGTGACCCAATGGAGAAGATTCCCCTCCCAGTTTCTAAGAAATTCTTTCTAAGCCATGCTATTGCTTGAAACAGGGCAGTTTGTGACTTGTTGCTTATTCACAATAGGTAGGTATTTACCATCTCCCCAGAGGAAAATCACCACAGACACAAAAGAGACATCACTGTCCGAACAATTTGAGTTTTCAGCACTCAAATCTCTATTAGCTGTACACACAGCAAATACAAACAGCCACTGACAGGCTCAGAGAAGTTCTGAAAGCATCAAGGAATCAGGATTGAGCTTTTAATTATCAGGTGCATCCAATTATACTGACTGCAGAGTTAAAGCAATGATTGAATGCTGACATTAATACTGTAAAATATGTTCTGCAGTTACAATTACATCAATGAAAACCTTAATACACTAATTCCCTGAATCAGCTTTATTTACTTAATGTGGTTTGAACTTGAGAAATGTAACTGAAAAACCATAACAAATGCATATTTCTTGGTGGTTTGCCTCGATTTGTTATGCAGCTGAATTCTAGACACTGGTCAAATGATTCTTCATGGGTATTGGTCATAGGTCTTTCTTTTTTAATTTTCTGCTACATTTTTATTTTGAATTTGAAGTCATCTGTCCTGAGAATTTCCCTTGTGGTCGCTCCATTTTAATCAGAGACATTCATGTGGGCATTTTCTGGAAGCTAAGTATGCAGTCCCAAACTTTTTCTCCATTACTCAGACTGCAGCTTTCAACGCAAGAACTTTTAAAACTTGATGAAGAGAGAAGAGAGCGCAGTGCCCTCTAGAAGGGGACTACCCTATGTGAACAATGACATTCTGTAAAACATTTTACTTCCTAAGAAGAAACGTGAACGTGTTGCTTTCCTGAATCACACTGCACTTACTCTAGTGTAATTCTTCCAACTCACTCACAGCCTGAAAACAGGAGAAGCATCACATCCCTGAGGCATCTTTTGACACAATGGACATACTCACACTGCAGCTGAGGTGCAAGTCCAGAAGGGAGCCTGCAGACATCCCAGTGGGTATTTTTGGGCATTGTACGAACCTGACAAGCATGCTGGGGCTGTCCCATGGCCATGCATAGGGTAGAAGAGTGGTAGCCATACAATCATTGAGGTTGGAAAGGACATTCAAAGTCATCAAGTTCATACAGGAGAACAAGTTTGCAAGGTCATCTTTACAGACAGCAAATCCAGTTTTAGGGCAAATAGAGCATAATCGTACCCATCCGTTTTACTTGCACGGATATGCATCACCAAAATCAACTCTGCAGCAAAGAAAGCAGTTCTAATCAGGCAAGAGGGATGCCTCTGAGCAGCTGTAGGCTCCTGTACAGCAGATGCTAAATCAAACCTAGTCACACTGGAACTGCTTTAGTCACTGGTGGGAAGACATCATTAATCTCACCTCAATGCAATGTTACAGAGAGGTCCTATGATTCACATCCTGAGAAGGTCTGTTACTCTGCTGCCAATAAAAGGAGACAAGGAAGGGCCTCACTCAAGCGAGGATTCTTACACCGCAGACACTGAAAAGGAGGGGAATGGAGGCCTGTCCCATCAGTAACAGAAACAGCGTTATCAGGAACACGACCTGAAGTGCTGCATCAGCAGACAGCTCTTCCTCCAGATCCAGCTTTGTATTACAGCCGGCTATGTATACACCACCAAGATGTATCTGATAATAGCCACTTTTCCACCAGGACCCATACAAAAGAGAAGGTGGAGTAGAAACCTCATACCTTCTTAAACTTCACTGCATGTGTGACTGAGCAAGTTAGAATTGATGATTACTCACACCCTATGACGTCTGGCCCTCTTCGTGCCAGTCCATCAGAGTGGACCTGCAGTCATTAAGGACATAGGAATACGGAAAGAAACATCCTTACAAGCTGTAACAGCTGCATTTTAAAGTCTGCTGCTTTATTTCCGTATCCAGTGGAAAAAAAATCTGTGGGGAAGCTCATCCACTCCTTCTGCTGTCAGTGGGGCTTCTACCATTTCCTGCAAGAAGGATCAGGATCCCAGGTTATAACAATCAAGGTAAACACAGCAAAACATGAGCACAAAGCACAAAATCCACTGTTATATTTCTAGTCAGGAGTTCTGTTGTCATCAGTGGAAGCACAAAAGCCACCCAAACTGTTTGCTGTGCCTGTGGCAGCAGCACCTACACGATAAAGGCCCTTTCTGGCCTCATCCCTCCCTCCCACACTGTCCTGGATTGCAGCAGCAGGTCACGAGCAGCAGCTCCGCACCCTGTCAGATGACTTAAGTGACCTGGATTTCCAGAAACGCTGACCTCAGTGGAAATCATTGTGTGCAACACTCAAAAAAAAAACACTTTGGAGGCAAACCTACCAAGCATCGCCTGAACCAAGAGCAAACAACTGGGCTTTGTGAAACCTTACCTTCCCTTCTTTCCATGAAAACAAAATGCAAATGTACCTAAAACTGGAAAATAGATTGCACTGTGTTTCAACAGTCCTTAGCTTAGCCTTTTGGGAGTACAGGCATACCTAGTATATTTCTGCTAGTGACTTTTCCCTTTGTTAACTCAACCAATTCCTCTTCATTCCTGGCACGCTATTCTTGAGTCCTGAAGGAATTAACATCAAGTGGTGTCCGTAAGCAAGCATGACACTTTCTCAGAGACATCATTAACGAAAGACCTGATCCATGAGGTGATGAGCAACCACAAATCTCTCCAGTGGTGGTGGAGGCACAAACTGAAGTCTTTGGCAAGCCAGAGCAGTAAAAACCATTTGTCATGTAGCGCTGCTGAGCTCATGCACAGCAGAAATGTGTTGCGACATCCATCAGGTCGTTACACCCTCCCCCTACATCCAACTGCTCCCGCTACACAAGTAGGTCCACTCTCAGCTCTGGAAAACTGCTGTACATGAATGGCTGCTTGTGGGATAGAGAGATTCACTGGAGTAACAGAAAGAGCAAAATGAGCTGAGAAAAGTTAAGAGAAGAACGGATCATTTAATGTTTCTCTCACATGGGTGGCTTTTTTCACTGAAATACAAAAAAATCCTCATTTTTCCTTATGCATCACAGGAATGCAGACAGGGCCATAAAATGCAAAATGTTACCCAGTTGGAAATCCATACCATAGTACAGCATCTCCCAGGATTTTTTGAATACATGCCCCTTTCAAATGCTTTCTGAACTTTCTTCTATATCTTCCCACCTGAACACCAATTTAAGCAGCTCTGAAATGAACGGGGGCACAATGCTGAGGAGAGAGCTGCAGGGGTGTGGTGCACAGAGCTGCAGAAGAAAGTTCTAGGGTGGAAGAAAGGAAAGGCACAGAAGCTGATTAAGGACATAGAAGAAGATGATAGAAGATAAAATGCTTTGGAGGTATCTCCTCATCAGAAACAACCCTGACTTCCCTCTCCAGTTGCCTGGGCGAGTTTGATGAACAGAGAGGTATTAGATGATCAGACACTTGTTAATGTTACATCCATCTATAAGAAGGGTCATAATGAAAATCCAGGGAACTACAGGCTTGCCAGCCTGACCTCAGTGCCAGGGAAGGTAATGGAACAGATTATTCTGAGTGAGATTAGACATCATATGCAAGACCAACCAGGGGATCAGCCTCGGCCAGCACAGGTCCACAAAAGGCAGGTCATGCTTAACCAATCTGATCTCCTTCTGTGATTGAGTGACTTGCACAGTGGATGAGGGAAAGGCTGCTGACATAGTCTACCCAGATTTCAGCAAAGCCTTTGACACTGTCTCCAACAGTACTCTCCTGAGGAAGCTGGCAGCCTGTGGCTTGGACAGGTACACTCTGCTGGGTAACCAGCAGAGAACCAACTGGAGGGCCAAGCCCAGAGAGTGGTGGTGAATGGAGTTCAGTCCAGCTGGCAACCAGTCACAAGTGGTGTTCCCCAGGGCTAGATTCAGGGCCCATCCTGTTTAATATCTCTACTGATGATCTGAATGAGGGGATTTAGTGCACTCTCAGTAAGTTTGCAGATGACGCCAAGTTGTGAAGAACTGCCTGACAGTAGGAAGGCCCTACAGAGGCTACTGGAGGTCAAGACTAAGTGCTGGGTCCTGCATTTTGGGCACAACAATTCCATGCAACACTACAGGCTTGGGGCAGAGTGGCTGGAAAACTGCATGGACAAAAAGGACCTGCGAGTGTTGGTAGACACTCAGCTAAACTTAGCTATATGCTAACTGTAATTGAGTTGAGAGCAAGCCCATTTTGGAATCAGGGAGAATTAAAACTATGGAACATAACAAGGACTAAAGAGACAAACAAAACTTACCTGTAAGAAAAAGCATGCAGTTCTTAACAAAGAGAAACGTGATCTTACATCATTAATTATCACTGTGTAGTTACCTCAGTTATCCACAGTACAGGGATAAGGTGATAAATACTCACTCAGATCTTGTCAGAAACTTCTTATCAGCAGCTTGTGTAAAGGATTTACAGCTCACAGAAGGTATTCCTTGCTGCTTGCTGAGGAAATCACATCAGCCAACAGCATGGAAGAAGTACAGAACAAGTTTTCCAGTACTGAAAGACTTCTCATGTCAGTGCATCACCTAAGGTTTTCAATGAGGAAAATAAACCTGTGAAAGTCTGCTTTATTATTGCCTAATTAAAATTGAGTGTTAGTTGCTACAAAAGCTTATTAGATCTGGAATTTATTTGTGCATAAAAAAGCAAAGTATCCATTTCTCAGCATAGGTTGAAGTACGCAGCAAATGCCAAGAACAAAAATATTTTTTGTGTGTTTGTGTCACACTAACATTCATTTTTCCATATTAACACGTTAGGAAAAGCAATGACACCAGGGGCTGCAGCACAAGACTGGGAATTTGCTCTGCTGAAGTCTTTCTCTACCAGCTACACCTACAGACTCGGTCTGCTTAGGTAAGTCAAGTGCACCAATGGGGTCCTTTGAAAAATGAATATGAGTGGCAGAAATGAAGTCCCCGAAACACATAGCACTTGCCAATTTTTATTTAAGACTTGGGACTTTTAGAGGGTACTTTTTAAGGTTCACTTTTAAGGCTCATTGCTGAGCTTCCCTTCTCATGCAACACCAACTTCCCCCTACCTCTCCTGAGGCATGCAGAGATATTAACAAGCATTCACTGACCAGGATTATGGTTTCAGGCTCTCAGTGCCTGCGAACAGCCTAGTCTTGTTCTTGATTTCCCTTGATAGTCCTGTGCAGCTTCTGATGCAAGAAGAGAGTCAAACTTATCATCAGTTTGTACAAGCAACCTAGACGATGGCTGCAATTTATTTCACACTTGAACTAAGCCACGTCTGCGCCATCTGTAACACTACAGAGCTGTGCTGGCTCGGCTAGAATACACTGCCTTTCAAGAGAGACTGAACATGTCTTGCTCCCCCTGCAAGCACACTGGAGTGTAAAATTGCTCCTGCTTTCTTACACGCACTTACCACAATGCACGTGCTCCATCTGTTGTCCACTTGCGATTCTGCACAACCATCTATGCAATCAAAGAGCAATCACATTGCCTTTAGGGATAGTGACCGATCTTTGTGCTTGCTTGCCCATCCTTGCTTAGTCAGTACCACTACACTGATTCTGGAAAGCACAATCTGCAGTTAGGAACAGCTGGACAGCCACAGAGTTGAGCTACAGAACTAGCTCAGCTTGAACTACAGCATACAACAATGACCAGAGCCTGAGAAACAGCTGTCAGGAAAGCAGAATTTCCAAGGTAACATCTCAGAAAAGCACCCCTCAGTTTAAAGGATGGGATTAATAGAGAACACAGCTTTTCTTTCTTTTACTGCTTTTGCTGGGTTAGGAACAAGAACACATAACAGCTCTGGAAGTACCTGGATGGTTGCTTCTTGTCCTTAACAGCAAGAGACAACCAGCATAGAAGGTAGAAGTTCTACACTGCCTTGCTCTGCAAGTGCTGTGAAGACAAAATCAACCAAAAATTGCACTTCAGCACGTGCTACCACTGGGCTTGCACTGCTGCTGTAAAGAGAGAATTTCTCTTATCTAGCTAATACATACCAGCACTTTTCTGCCAAACAGCGTGGAAAAGGCTCAAGCATACATACATTCCCAAAAGCTGGAAGAGACCTTTGGGGGAAAAAAAAAGTTATGTTCTGCCAGATAGCACCTCTGTCAGGGGTGCTATTCACTGCAGCTGCACCTACATTGCCACTGGCAGGTCACTTCTCCCCTCCCCTTCAAAAACAGTGATCTGAACAGATCTTCGGGCTACTTTGTTGAGCTAAGCTTGACTTTTCAGCACAGTGATATCCACAGACTGGTGTCTGCTGCCCTCCCCTGCTCTGTCAGCGTAATTTGACGAGCAAGAACAGGACCTCTTCCTTCTAAGGAGTGAGGGCACAACAGGATTGCTAAATTCTGCTGGAATATCCCAGGAAGACCCAAGAGATGACTAATAAGGCAGTAGGAAGAAGATGCAATTCATTCCTGTCATTGCCAGCCTGCCCAAAGGAGACAAGTTCTGCACCATGTGAAGTTAAAGGCAAACTGCCTTTTGTATTCAGCCCTACAACTTTTGGCCACCATAACAGAAGGAAAAGGCAGCAGCCCCTGTTTTGCACAGATAACAGGAAGGCTAGTTCCTCTCCAAACCTCTGCAGTTCTCACTTGAATTTGAGTTTGTTTCCACCACAGCTCAGAGGTTTCTTGAGCAGAAGCATTGCAACCGTGCCTTCTTTATTTGCTGTTGACAAGAATTTCAGGCTGAGGAAAGACTGTAGCCAACGCAACAAAGACAGCAATTGCCACACACTATTAACTTTGCTAACTGGCAACTTCAAACCAAGATGACTGACAGCTGGGGAGGCAGAGCTGGATTGCTTTGGCATTTAGTTTCCATCATCATAGACTGGAAAAAAAAAGCAGTGCAGGTTTTGGAAACATGACTGAACATTGTCTCCTCAAGTTGTGCAGACTCCAAATTGACCACAGCAGCACTTCTGAACAAAAAGGAAGCAGGACTTGGGACAAGCAAGCACTCTAGGTGGGCTTTTCCTAATATAGGTAATAGTGGACCAGGATCAAGAAGAATTTGATGTATAACTAAGACAAATTTCAAACAAGGCAGAGCAAAGTACCAAAGCTGACTTATGTGGGAGGCAAGGGAGTAAGAATACACCTTCAGTTAGCTAGCAATAACTAAAAAACATTCAATAGCAGTATGGAAATGACTCAATATCATCACAAGACCAGCTTTTAAAAGGTGTCTCTTCAGTACACTTTTCATTTCAACTACACAGCTGCATCTTCCCCATTTCCATCCAAATGTTCCACCTTGAAGGCCTTCACTGCTTCCCATCACATTATCTAAAGTCTTCTTATTGTATTGTATTAAGATCAGCAGCAAGCAGCCCCCAGCAGACTGGACACCAGAGCCCTTTGGAGAGTTTAGTTGGCTTCATGTTCAGAAGCCACAATTTTAAACACATCAAACAGCACTTATTACAAAAAAGCAAATGTACAACAGTGGACATTTGTTTAGCTTGTGTTCTGAAACTGAATGTTTAATTTGCTGTTCCTAAGTAAATGTCCTTATTATTTCAAACAGGTATGTGTTCTTTTTCAGCACAGTTTCTTTGCATGCAAAGATGAGGCAGTATTTGCTCTATTTTTAACCAACTGACCACATGATATGTGATCAAGGACTGCTTGATATGAGCTCCAGAACACTGAAGGTCACAGCTTTATTTACTTATCAGCCCTAGAAAGGAAGCAAAATGGAAGGCAGAAGAAGGAAGAAAGACGGAGACCAAGTTAAATTTCATTTCAGGTGCATTTATTGAGTTATAAAGAACCTGTCAGCTCCATCATATTTACAAAAGGTTTTCAAGAGAATTCTAGAGCTACTGAACCACAAGATAAAAGTGTGAGAAAATCTAAATCAACCACATCCATGATGTCAACTGTAGAGACGCTGGTTACCCTTACAAGACTTCGAGGCACTGATGCACATTCAAATATGGAGAAAAATGTTTTCCACCCACCAATTTATAAAGCCACCAGCAGCAAGATTCTCTTTTCTTCTAATGCAGTTATGCCTGAAGGCCAGGCATTCTTCCTAATGCAACTGCTGAAAGCTGGTTTATTTTCAATAGAAATTTGATTCATAAAACACATAATTATGAGGCTATTTAGAAACAAGTAGTGCAAGGTGTTAAAATTCATCTTGAAGATCAAAGTCTTCAAGATGAATGAAATCTCCAGCTGGTTCCATCCAAAACTTTTGTGAGGTGGTATTGCTGTCAGATGTGCATACCAAATCCTGTCATCTTTGGAGTCACAGTCAAAGCAAATGAAGTCCAACCTCCCAGGGCACTAGCACCATTCCTGTCTCAAGAAGCACAACAGAAATAGTGCCATCTGAAAGCATTGCATTGCTCTTTCCTGGCCATCCAAGGCTCTGAAAGGTTGTTTTCAGTCAATTGCATCACTTCAGGTGCAGAAAGAAACATGAATGCTTTTTACACTTATTCACTTTTCCATTCCCCACTACAAGCCCAGAAGAGATCAGACATCAGTGCTCTTCTGTTAGAGAGCATCACCCAGTTCAGTTGGATTCCACTTGCGTCTGAAGTCCTCAAGAAGTCCCATATTACAATACCACAACACTAAGAGAATATGGGCACATGATCATGCTTTCTAAGCCCACATTCTGACACGTGCTGCTACCACTGACAACATGTGGCTAGGCTTGTCTTGTTAATGAATCTGAAGTAATTTTTTTCTTGGTAATGAACATAATTGAATGTCTAGTGAAAAATCTAATCAGTGCCAGCAGTCCTCCCTCATTGCATTGACAAGTACATTTTGTCATCAGCAATGCTACTCCTTAACACCAAGTATCAACTAAGACTGAGTCACTATGCACGGAAAGCTAAAAACTCAAAGTCAAGCAGTGTCACAAATATAGTAGTAGGAAAGCTGCTAACAGGGTTTCAAAGAAAAAGAGATGAATATCCTGGCTTGTACAAAGGAAAAACAAACCTACCAGCTTTACGTTTACTACCAACTTTATTCTTAAGAAAAACAAGTAACTTTGTTCCTTGTTGCAAGGACTACTAAAACAAAACCCAAGAAAAGCCCAAGCATTGTTCATGTAAGAGAAAGTACCATCTAGTAAAGACATCTTTCACGGAGCTCCTGCCACATTAACATGAGCTGGTATCTGACCTGGAAAGACTCCTTCCAGTTTGTGTCAGAAGCATAAATTGTCACACTGCTCTCCTCAGAAGAAAAGCCATTTTCACACTTACAAAGTTAGCTACCAAGTTGCTCACTGCAAAAAGAAGTTACTCTAAGGTTTTCAGAAAGTGTATACTATCATGCCAAAGAAACTTATTAACTTTTTGAGATTTGTAGCTGGGCCATGCTGAAAACACGTTCAGCTCAAATACTGCTTATAAGTGACGCTTATACAGGTGTCCCTGATGCTAGTAATTGAGGTCAAATGTTGAATAACTGTGTCATATTTAAATTAAAGTAACAATAGTCGCAAATTCACTCTCAAATTTGAAACCATCTCAATACACTCACAGTTCAAGCTTAGTACCAAAGCACTAGTCACACAACAGGAATCAAGCTGAGTGTGAGGAGAGCTTTGTAGGAAAACACTTTCAGACACTGCAGAACATCCTTCACTAAGCTTGATAGCTACATGAGCTGCATTTAGTAATACACCTTATGTGTCCTATGCAACATTTCTGCCCAGAGAGGTCTACCAACAGTACCACAGCAGTATTACTGTAGAACAGATTTGTCTGTTTTTTCCAACTCAGAAAAGCTTAGAGAGGGGCTTCATATTTCCAGTTTCACTCAGGTAAAAAAAAAACAATTCTAACAAGTTTCTCAGATCTCTAGTACATGTTATTTATGTTACAGAACTGTTAAGACTGCTTACTGGGGCTAAGTTTAATTTAAACATTGAGCAGGAAAACTTGTGCTTAGTTTGCAGTTAAAGTTGGAGTTCAATCCCATTATTGCAAATCAACAAAACACAGTTGTGCAGTGTTTTACAAAGATGGTGCAGGAAGAGGGATATCTTCTAGATTCCTTAAAAATTGAATGATAGTGTAATAAGAGATTGCAGTAACTCTAACAGCCCAAGAATCTCTATAAAAGTCACCTGTGGACCATGAACTGGTCTTGGGGAACCTTTAAATAAGAGAAAGAAGAGTGTACAATAAAAAGTGTTTGGAAAGATTGAAAGAATTTATACAGAAAAAAGTTGGCATGGCAATTGATAGAAAAATCATGTCATTCTGTCAGTGAAAAACATTGTTAGTACCTGTAACAACCTGGACTTAGTAGTAAGACAGTGCTATACATTGCTTTTTTCCCCCCACTAACAGATCAGGTCTAGTAGATGGCAATAACATACTCCTCTAATTCCACTCCTCGACCACCATCAAACTTAGACCTGAGTAAGACTGCCCTGCAAGTTTCCATTACCTGAATGACAGTACTTCCTTTTGCAGTATCCATAATCTCATGCTGAGATTTGAATTCCAGTTTTTGAAAGGCAGAGGGTTCACCTGCCAAACGGACTCAACAGCTGTCCCTTCTAATTACTTAGTGCTTGAAATTGAGATTTTCACGCAGTGCAACCTAGCAGTCATAAATAAATCACTTAACTACCACACGCTTCAAAAGTAACTTTGTTAGCCATTGCAATTTTACTTCTCAGCAGATTTTACTTTCCCTTGATCTTCCACTTTTTTGATGGCAGCTTGGATAGCTTCCTGATCACCCAGAAACTGGTGAGGGCCCAGAGGACGCAGATTCTCATCGAGTTCAAGAAGTACGGGCACACCAGTGGGGAGAGTAACATTGATGATGTCCTTGTCGGAGATGCCTGCCAAAGACAAAAATCCAGAGTTACAGCAATCAACAACTTTCTAATTGCTTATTTGCTCGGCCTCATTTCTGAGATTATTCAGTCTTAAAGCATTCAAGAACATAATTCCAGCCTCCTTCAGCAGTTGCAGCTATTCAAGGATCAATTTCCATTCCCAGCTAGACCACAACCTGGTTAGTGTTCTAAGAACAGCTATAGGAGGGAATTTCCAACAACCTGAAGACAATTTCTTCATTCTTGGTATACACAAGAACTGAAGAGGGAGAAATTGCCCTGTATACTTTTTTTTAATATAGGACACTTTAAGCACAGGTTTTCTACATTTTCCCAAATCATACACACAAAATTCAAGAGAATTAGAGTCAACATGTATTGTCCTAACATAAAGAGGCCTCAAATAAGCAATCAATACAAACATCCTCTTTAAAGATACAGGATACTAAGGTTATTTTTTCTCTTAAGTTTTTTTTTTTTATGCAACACCTTGTAACTACTGATTTTTAAGATAGTTGCCAACAAGTAAAGAACAGCATTTCCCACAACTGATTTCTAACTTCAATACAAGCCCCAGAATTACATATGGGATACTCATTCCTACATTCAATTGAGGAAAATTGAAAGAAAAGCAAAAAAGTCAGTTTATACAACTTAGAGTGTTTTCCTGCATTTTCTACTTTATTAAGGTGCACCTATGGAGAAAATTTTACCTGTTTAAAATACTCTGGGGCTCTAAGCTCAGCAAAATTGCTGGCTACATTTACATGAAACACACAAATTTCTACAAATGTCCAACTGAGCTTTGAGGCCAAAATTTAAGTAAAGCTTCTGCATAAGCTCTAAATACACGCAGTTAAGAAGCAATGATTAAAGCTTATTTCCCAAAGTGAAAGTCTGATGTGAAACAGACAGTTTCAATAACTCATACTTCAAAAAAACGCACAATCAAGCTTCTAAAACTAAGACACCATATGAACTAGACTAAAAAACAAGAAGGAAATTCTCTCAAGCCAGCTGACAAAACAGGTGGCTCTCAGAACAGGAGTGTAAACTTACCAGTGATTTTCACATCAAGGAGAAAAAGTAGAGCCAACACACACACACACACAGAAAAACAAAGTCTAGCCACTCAGCCACAGTGGTATGACATCAGGTCAAAAAACAAAAGTAATCATGAGGTGACAATAATTTTATGCTGCTGCTATGAGACTACACAAACAAAACTTTTGTAGTGACCTATTCCTGTTTTGGTTGGACTGAGTAATCACTTTAGCTGCGAATCAGCACTTCATTTCAGAAAGGAGCAAGAAAAACAGATAAACCCTTCCAAGATGTTTATACCTGTTTTGTATTGAGCTATCGGTACAAAAAAGTCACATACCCTGCCAGTCTAATCAATCCCTATATAAAAGGGTAAATAATTAATCTACAAGTAGAATCACAGACCTACATAGAAGCACTTAGGGAACCTATCAAGTTTTAGAACTACACAGAAGTCAATGGGGAAAACAGGATCTCACCAGAGCAGAAACATTTTTCTCAAGAACTCTGGTTTGCAGAACAAGCAGCCAAGCTGTCCAAGTCCTTATTTTCAGGATTCTTATACACAGATTTTATCATTCAAATGTCATCATGCACCCACAAGGAATCTGGCCCTAGGAAGTGCTCTGCCCACCTCTCAAATTCAGCCTCCTAGACTAAACCATACAGATTTAAACAAAACAGATGAAGTCACACAGGAGAACTTAAGCAAACCACAGAAATGTGGTCAGCAGGCAGGATATTTAAAGGTTTTTTCTAAAGCCGGATTAAAGAAGTAGTTGCGGCTACATGGTTTCAGAGATGTTTCACCCTTACTACCGAACACAGTGACCACACCAATGTCAACTAGTGTTGATGTACAAAGCAGGAGGAGTACAGCCTGGGATAAACAAGTTGCAGCAAGCACTTAGTTTTCTCCTTTGAATTTGTATTTGTGGAGTGCTTTTCTTCAGGAAACAAAATGTTGATCAGACTTGCCACACAAACTCCTCAGTTGCAGGAAAAATGCCCAGAGAACACTCCCTAACAGTCTAGGAAGACAGTAAAGAGATCACTTCTTACCACTCTGGCCATTCCAAGAGCAAGCTAAACTGCTATCCAATTACTTCATGAGCTGTAACTATAGCACAGTGACCTTTTCTTGCACTTCACCTGACCTGGACTGTGTCACAACCACATTACATTTCATATGGGAAGAAGGATACTAGGTTGCTGGAATCAGTCTTTCCCTGAGAAGGTTTAAAACTAAAGTCCTGCCTACTTAAAATTATAAGAACACACACTGCCAAAGCATTCAGGGTGCCTCCTTCAGGACACAAAACCAGTCAACCCATTCGTTAAGCAGATACTTCCCATGTTATCTCTTGAGCACCTCCTCTTAAACACTGTTTCTTAACAGCAGATGTACAGTAGGAAGCAATTAGATACATGATCATTATGAGGATCTTACAGAACTTAGAGAAGAAAATGCTTTCAAAGTCACATTCAGAACTCTTTTCCAGCTCACTTATGTTTCGTTTAATTGAACTGGATGATCAATCACAGGCTTGCTTTTTTTAATGGTGTGAAATATACAGTGGGGAGACTTTCACTGGTAGACAATCTTTTAGGATTAACTGATCAGATTTATTACAAAGTACATTTCTCCACAACACTTTGCAAGCTTGAAAATTCACCTCTGGTAGCCCATAAAGTGCTCTGAAATACTTGCACTCTGCAAAGTCCTAAACAGGCAAACCCTTAATAGGGTTTAATTATGAGCGCACACATAGCCAATTCTTGCAGCAGTTGGTTCAGCTTCTCTTCCCCTCTCACCTGTTCTTAAGTTTTCCTTCTGTTTTTGCAGTCTGAGGAACACATTCTGAAGAGCTGGATTAAGTTCTTGATTGAAAACTGACTGTATAGCTGAGCCTTGAGTGTGGCAATCAATGGTCTAAGGACAAACTGAAGGCCAGTGTATCCCAGGAGCTGGTGCCAGGCCTGCCTAACATTGGCATGATTGGATGATGGAGTAGAGCATAACCTCACTAGCCTTGAAAGTGAGGAAACTGGGAGGAGTGGCTGATATACCAGAAGGCCTTGAAGCTACCCAGAGGGATCTCAAACAGACTGGAGAAACAGGTTAAGAGGAACCTCATCAAGTTCAACACGAAGTGCAAAATCCTGCACTTGGGGAGAAACAGCCCCAGGCACCAGGACATGTTGGGGGGCATCAAGCTAGGAAGCAGCTCTACAGACAGAAACTGTGGTCCTGGCAGACACCAAGTTGAGCATAAGCCAGCAATGTGTTCTTGATGCTAAGAGGGCTAAGGGTATCCTGGACTGCATTAGGCAAAGCACTGCCAGCAGGTCAAGAGTTGATCCTTCCCCGCTACTCAGGATGTGAGGCTTCACCTAGAATCTTGCATCTGCTGCTGGGTTACCTGGTACAAGAGGCATGGACATATTGGAAAGAGTCCAACAAAGGGCAGCAAATACAGTTGAGGGAATGAAGCATTTCATCCCTCCTCTAATGAAAGGAGGGAAGAGCCAGGATTGTAGTCTTGAGAACCAGAAGGCTCAGAGAATCTTAGTGTCTATAAATACCTGAAGGGAAAGTGCAGAGACAGAACCAGGCTCCTTTCAGTGATACCCAGTCCCAGGACAAGATGCAGTGGGCACAAACTGGAGCACACGGTAGGATCCCCCTGAATACAAGGCAGCACTTCCATGCTGTGTGGAGCACCAGCACAGATAGCCCAGAGATGCTGCAGAGTCTCTTCCTTGGAGATCTTCAAAGGCCACCATGGGCTCTGGGTGCCCCTGTTTGAGTAGAGCTTGGACCAGATGGACCCAGATGGTAACACACCAACTTCAGCCATCCTGTGAACAGCTACTGAGAATAGCTACACCCCTCCTTCCTTGCACGTCAACTACGCTTGAAGCCACATGATTCATCTTGCAGAACACACACAATCATATGCCTAAATTCAGCCACAAAGGGCTCAGTCTAGAACTGCC
Source organism: Tragopan temminckii (assembly GCA_028571105.1). NCBI lineage: Eukaryota > Metazoa > Chordata > Aves > Galliformes > Phasianidae > Tragopan > Tragopan temminckii. The sequence goes on along the minus strand of JAOWBP010000001.1, from coordinate 52,876,826 downwards.
GCTCCGTGGTCAGGATCCAAATCAGTTCCTTGTATCCCTCCCGCAAACTTAGACTAAAGCATCAGTATTGTCATTAAGTTAAACACCCAGGACCAGATTCTGCCCTCCTTAAATGGATACCAACTGCTTGCAAGCTGGCAGAGGACCTGCTTCAGTAAAATAGAAATAGGCAGTGTCATAATTTGGCTCTTGAACTCTACATCATTTAATGTCACCATGCACATTTGAATGCAAGAAGGAAGACGGGTGGGCTACTGCCACAGCTACAGCATATTATCCACATCTGTTTATCCCTTATGTCTGCCAAGCTTTCCTCCTATGTCATTACATAAACCGATCTTGATCACGGCCTGAATTTTACAGTGGTCATTACTGAGGCCACTCCCAAATGAGATTGTGTAGGAAAACAAGCCATGAATCTGAAGTACTCTGATGTAGCCAAGAAATCACAGCCTGCCATGAACTCCCGAAGATTTAATGCGCTGAAAGAGGCATCAGATTTGCTACTACCAGCATTAGTTGTCGCCTATACAACTAGGGTGAAAAATGCCTAGAAGTCTTCAGCAGAGATTCAGGCTGTACTACCACAGCCATTAACCCATTTCTTGCTGTTTTCACCAATGTAGAGGCCAAGTTTGCTCATACAAAGGCTCAAGCTCAAGAAGAACAGCAGAAACAAACAGAATAGGATGAGTTAGAGGAGGATGCAAGTACATTTTTCAGCAGAATTGCTGGATCATCTCAAACTGATTTCTCTTAACTGCTCTTGGACACCACAATCATGTAAGCAGCATTTCCTTAAGAATATCAGCCTGCAAACACCAGCAAAATAATCTTACTAGGTAGTCCTCAAGAGGACTCGAGCCTGCCCCAGAAATCACAATGCACAGCTCCAGCACTTAAACTAATGGACCCACAGTAGAGCAGAAAAGTCCTTGAGGGCACCACTCTCTCTACTCATCTTCCCACTCACCATCTGCCCACAAGCACAGCTGCAGAACTGTCCCATCTGTGACCTCAAGCAGCCAAGCCCAAGGTGTGGGATACCCACATCTTTCTTCAGACAGATAACCCCTGAACCCCTGCCCTCCCAAACAACAACTTTTTTCCCTGAATAATTGCATGACAAGGCTCAGTGACCACCACACCATATCCAAGAGATGGCATCATTTCAGCAGGAAGGGAATGCAACAATTAGGTCTTCTACAAGACCTCATCCAGAGGTACTTAATAGCAACCTCAGAGATAAGTGGTCAGAATGGAAGAAAAACTGAGCCAGAAGACAGCATAGCATTTTGTCAAGCACCCATTATACTGCTGTCCAACAAGGCAAGCTGGACACAGCTTGCTATCTTCACAAGGAGAGTCTGCTAAGAGGGTCTCAGAAGTATCAAATAAAATAACTTGAAAGAATCACCTGTACATAGAGCATGCATCTAAGAAGCTTTTTTAGTAGATTCTAGCAACTGGTATTTTCACAATCAATAGGCACTCAGAGTGATGTTAACCAAACAAGTCTGATACTTATTTTACGTGCTTTCATTAATTTCTTGTTGCCAGTGTTCTTTCAGTGCAAAGACACGGTACATCATGAAAGAAAAGTGCACTGTGTAAAAGGCAAGTTACAGGTCAGTCAGTGCTAGCAGTGTCACAGAACAAAAACAGTTACTGAGATCTAACAAGACACTTCCACTGGCAAACAGACAGCTGTCAGTAGAGGAAGAAAATCTTTTCAAGAACTTTTCCATCCCTAACAGCATGAAGTGAAAGCCATTTCTTGCTTTACCAGCTTTTAATTGTGCCAGTGATCTCCAGCATTGCATGGATCACCTGGAGACAAAGCAAAGCGCTCTGAAAACTCTACTCAGCACAGAGGGATAAAAGAGTAAGCTCTCAGCAGCTGCTGTTTCTCATCTGAGCACACAGCAGTACCATCCAGTTTGGATTAAACACTTATTTCATCAAGACTATTGCAGTTTCACTTCTAAATCATCTCACGCAAACTGTGACATCCTACAGACAGATCCTACATTTGTCCTGTTGAGGTCTACTCCGAGCACTGAGAAAAGCAAAATCCAAACCTACAATCAAACCCTTGTTAGCCTGACATTCTGCTGCTCTGATTTTTTTTTTTTGTGTGCGCAAGTGGAAAACCACCATAATTCAAGCTCTTTTTACCAATTAACAACAAGGAGAGCATTCAGAGAACCACAAGCCTGTTTCAAAAGAAAAGTCTCTGAAACAGGAACTTCAAGGATAACATGAGAAAATTTTGAGAGAAGTCATTAAGTTTCATTCCAAAAAAACTGAAGCTATTTCATCAGATCAAGTCAAATGAAAACATTCAGTGCCATTTAAAATTTGAGCTACAGCTTCAATTATTAACTTACTAGTAAGACAACCAATCACTCATTTAGGAATGATACTCGAGGCATTTGAAGCCTGTTTTCTCACGGCCAGAAATACCACAGCTCCAGCTGAGATACAGGAGCCTAGATGCTACTCTGAAGTATAGCACGTGTTAAGTGTATCATACAAAGTTCACACAAATTAAAGCCCACTTCACAGTGAGTGCTACAATAACAGCAAGCTAGCAAGCTTGGAGCACTCTTACATCAGGTCCAGATCCAGAGCAGCCCACAATCTTTCGTGAGAGAAAGAGAGAAAGTCACCACTACAGACAAGGCACCTCTCCTATCCAGATGGATATATACTGGAGTTAAGGGCAAAAAAAAAAAAAAACAAAGGTTGTAATATTAGAAATTCTGCTTTGTTCAGATGGTAGTGTAAATAAAGTATAAATAAAACAACAGCCCTTGAGGAATTCTACCTAACTCAAGTCCATCTAACAACAAAAAAAACTCTTGGCAGCTACTTCAGCTTACACTGTTCTCACTGATCTCAACGCAGAGACCGTTACCTGCTGATGCACAAAACATAGCCCAGGGTTTCCACAGAAGTTGCAGTCTGCAGCACCCCGCTCCCAGAGGGCTTGGGCAAGCATGGTTCAGTTTTCAGGGTACTGGTAGAGGACACAGTGGTTGGGGATCCCTCTGCCCTTCTGTCCCTTCTACTTTCAAGGATTATCCATGCAGTGGACAATTGCAAACACATGCAGGCCCTTTGATTTCTATGGACTAGTGACACCATTTTGCAGGAAGCTTTCAGACTAGGGAAGGTGTTGATAAGAATGAACTGATGTTCACAAAACCTATACTGCATGAGTAGAAAGTAGTGGCGTCAGGGCATTACACAGGGTTTGTCTTTGAATGCCTGGTGATGGTTAGCTGCTGTTACATCCTCACACAGTACATCACCAGATTGCCAGAGAGGATTCTTTTGGGTAATACATCATAAGATCTGGGCCTATCTGTCACTTTAAAATCCTGTTATTCCAAACCCAAGAGAAGAATCATGTGAAACAAGCAAACCCCACTGTTTCACAGCAGACAGGTTTTAGCCAAGCTGTTCCCAAATGCTGAGCTGGCTTTTAATGGCCACCTGGAAGCAGAGATGGGCCACTCTGCAGTGAGCAGAACCTGAGTGCATGTGGCCTCCCAGGAGCTGCTCAGCACCTGGAAATGTGGGCAGTATTGGTGGTAGGTGGACAGTTGGACTAGATGATCTGAAAGGTCTTTTCCAAACTTAATGATTCTGTGATTACACTGACCACAATCAGAACTGGCTGAACCAGCCTTTCTCCTGCATCCAAGCAATCTGCACCCCAGACTCATTGCTTCTGGGGTTCCAGAAACCACCTAGGTGTCTCATTCTCTGGGCTTTTGAATCCTACTAAAGCATCAGCAGCACTGACTGTTCCAGCAGGCCTGAATGCAAAAAGTGCATGGCAGTCACAGCTATAGAGGTACACAAAGGATTATAGATAGGGAGAACTGAATGGGCACAATCTGGTCTTGCAGCTGTATTTCTAACAGATTGCTCTTGTACATGTGCAGTCACTAAATTCTATTCTACCCATGAAGAAATTACTGCAGCCTGTCTGCTAGTTCAGAATTGCTTTTATTAGACATCATGTCATTACAGAGAGGCAGGAAGGAAGGGAAACTAGCAATGACTTAACAGCAAGCTGCATCTTTTCCAGGTCCCAGATAATCTACCAAGTAGCTCAGCTATTGACTGGTAGGCATTTTTTTATATATGGAAATAACACAGCAAAAGCTTTAGCAAGTACCTACGCTCTACAGAACTCTACGCCACAGCAGCTTTTTTAAGTAAAGAATCAGCATTAAAGCCTCAAATGTAGTCACAAATGTCTCCCACAACCCAAGAAAGTTTATTCTTCCATATGTTACAGCACTGCTTGTTTAATAAACAGATTGTGACTTCAACTCTTCTAACAAAACAGCTGAGTACATGCAAAAAAATAAAACAGTGAAAGAGGTTGTACCTAGACTAACTAGAAAATTTAGCTTGAATACACTTGTTTAAAATGAGCACTGGAAAGCTAAGGGAAAGGGAAAGCATATGCTGCTGCTGTTGGTCCCTCACTCTTCGAGGAGATCCAGAATGCTGGAGTCTGTGAACATCACAAATCTGAAGAGCCCAGACAACCCAGAGCTGCTTATCAGTTGGGAAAGATATTATCTATATTATTCACTGGAACAGGCTGCCCAAGGAGGTGGTGGGTGCCCCATCCCTGGAGACATTCAAGGCCAGGCTGGATGTGGCTCTGGGCATCCTGGTCCAGTGGTTGGCAACCCTGCACATAGCTGGTGGTTGAAACTAGATGAACATTGTGGTCATTTTCAACCCAGGCCATTCTATGATTCTTTTATGAAGAACATAGTGCTCCTCAGCTACAATAAACCAACTTATTGTTCCTCATCCCTTTTACCCCACTGTTTGATTTCTGCTCCAACAGGCCAACATTTCTCTTTGTAGGCCACAGACATTTAACACTACATTGTCCAGATGAGCAACACACACTATAGAGCAAGATGCAAAACTTCACACAGGTGAGTAAGAAGAGAAGATGACACAGAAGATCCTTACCTTCCAAATGCTTGAGCAGGGCCCTGCTGCTGTTACCATGAGCAGATATAAGGATCATTTTACCACTTTTGAGTTCCGGCACTATCTTTTCATTCCAATAGGGAAGAAGTCTATCAAGCACATCTTTTAGACTTTCAGCCTTTGGAAGGTTATCCTGAGAGACATCACTGCATTTGTATCGACGGTCATTGTATATCTCTTCATAGTAGGGATGTGATTCAGTTATGGGAGGTGGAGTAACATCATAGCTTCTCCTCCATATTTTCACTTGCTCTTCTCCATGATTCAGAGCCATTTCTGCTCTGTTGAGACCAATCAATGCACCATAGTGGCGCTCATTCAGTCTCCAAGAACTCTGAATGGGGACCCATTCCTGGCCCATCTCTTCCAGGACCAGCCATGCAGTCTGGATGGAGCGCCTGAGTACAGAGGTGAAGACAAGGTCAAACTCAAAGCCCAGAGCTTTAAGCTGTCGGCCACAATTTTGAGCTTCCTTTATTCCATCACTGCTCAGTTTCTGGTCCACCCAGCTGCAGAAGCGATTCTCCTTGTTCCAGGCTCCTTCCCCGTGCCTCAGGAGAACAAGCTTGTACTTAGTCATTTTGGTTGCAGCTTGGCACAGATGACTGGTCTGGCATCTAACAATGAGGCATCTGGGCAAAAGGAGACATACAAACACAATCCACATATATTACTACTTGTAATGCATTATGACAGCAAAGAGCAGACAGCTATCAGGATCAAAACAACCAAAGCAGCATGAGTCTACTAAATGTTTTCACCTGAGAGGTATCCTGTACTTCAATTTCTTTCCATCCTCAAACATATGGAAAACACCATTCTTCACCTAGCTGGTTGGGACAAGCCCACCTAACCAATTAATTAGTGGTAGACAGCACAGAATTACAGAATCCTAGTGGTTGGAAGGGACCTCTGGAGATCATCCAGCCTAACCCTAATTTGCACAAGCTATTCCTGTCTACTGATCTCCTTTAAATGCTTAAGGAGAACCTCAGTCAAATCAGTGGTTCCCAACCATGAAGCAGACCTCACTCTGAGTGGTAGCTCATTACAGCATTAGAGGTAAAGATATCACCAACCCGGTCTGGTGGTTGGCAACCCTTGCACATAGCAGGGGGTTGAAACTAAATGATCATTGCAGTCCTCTTCAAACCAGGCCATTCTATGATTCTATGATATGGAGCTCCCAAGCTTGTAAGAGATGCCCAGGCCCACACCACCTCTGACAGTATGCAGGCACTAGACAGTAACTGAGTCTCTGCCAGAGCAAGCAGAAAGACCCACCACAGAACTGGAATTTGCAATACGCAGAACTTTATTAGCTGTATCAAATGAAATTTGACCATAATTACACTCTTTTTAACTTGTTTCCTCACACTCTCCCCCTACTCCTCCTCACGACAATCTGTTTCATTCTTCTTCAGACAACCACTGCCTCCTCATCCACCACCATTCCTCCACATTTGTGACAAAAACAATTCTGAGATGTAATGCACAACCACTGAGTCTCATCTTATAGAATTCAGAACTGATCTTACAGATTATTTCATCCCCCCGCCTGACTTTAAAGCCATTTTCCCTTTTCGTTCTTATAAACTAGGATTAATGTTTTTACTTTTGCTGTAGGTCCACATGGCATATTTTCCGAACTCATTAAATACAGCTATGCATCTGTAAGTCTAGGCAGCATCTATCTTCTCCAGTTGAAGATGGAAAATGAGCTCTGGGTTGTCCTCGGTGTGCACTGGACTAAATACTCAAACTCCTCCAGCGCAACCAAACATATTCTAGTCAACTGTATGACATCTGAGAAGTCCATCTAAGAGCACTACAGTTCTGGAAGCCCCACATGTTCACCCTGACCCAAGATACCACAGAATATACAGGAAAGGACAGAAAAAGGGGAAAAAATACAACACTGCCCTCACTGAAAGACTGCAGTATTATCACTGGGTACCAGATTAGAAAGTTGGACTAGATGATCCTAGTGGTCTTTTCCAACCTCTAACAGTCTACTCTCAAAACCAATCCGAGGACTCTTTACATAGAACTTAGTATTTCCAGAACTTAAATGTTTATGGGAACTTGCATCATCTGAAATCAGTTGGAGATGCTTCAATCCAAGAATCTCAAGTTTGGTCCCCCTAAATATGAGATCAGTAGTACAGGTTATACTCTCACACACTCCAGGTTTTGGGAAGCATCCACTACATCAGCATTCATTTTTACAAAACAGACATTTATTTAAAAGCACAGACTTTTCAGGAGTATATATTTCACCTCTGTGTCTGGGAAGCACATGCAAGATGAGGTGACCTGAGACAGCAAGCACAGCTTCACCAAGGGCAGACCATGCCTCACCAAGCTGGTAGCCTACAATGGAGAGACGGCAGCAGTGGACAAAGGAAGAGCAACTGATGTTATCTACCTGGATTTCTGCAAAGCCTTTGATATGGTCCCACACCACATCCTTATCTCTAAATTGGAGAGAGAAGAAGTGTGGACTATTCAGTGGGTAAGGAATTGGTCAGATGGTCACAGCCAGCAGATTGTGGTCAGCATCTCTATGTCCAGGTGGAGGCCGGTGATGAGTGGTGTCCCCCAGGGAACAGTCATGGGACCGGTGCTTTTACCATCTTTATCAAAGACCTAGACAGTGAGATCAAGTGTACCCTCAGCAAGTTTGCAGATGACATTAAGCTGAGAGGTGCAGCTGATGCAACAAAATGAAGGGATGCCATCCAAAGGGACCTGAACAAGCTTGAGAAGTGGACTTACGTAAACCTGATTAGGTTCAAGGCCAAGTGCAAAGCGCTACACCTGGACCAGGGCAATCCCAGATATGTCTATAGCCTGGGAAAAGAACTCATTGCAAGTCAGCCGCCTCACTTTCTCTAATCCCCCCTCCTCTTCTCTCTCCCAGGAAGAGAGAAGAGCAAGGTCTCAGCCTCCTCTTCTCCAAAATGAATAACCCCTAGATTCCTTCACCACTCCTTACCATATCTCATTTCCCGATCCTCTCACCAGCTTCTCTGCACACATCCAAACTCACTATTACACTCCTTTGCAGTGAGGAGCACAGAACTGAACGTTTCAAGGTGTGGTCTTTCAAGTGTCACATACAGAAGGGAAAAAGTTACTAGCCCTGTCCTGCTGGCCACATTATTTCTGATGCAGGCCAGGATATAATCAGCCTTCTCAGTCAAACACACCACTGGCTCATGTTCCACTGGCTGTCAATCAGCAACCCCAGGTCATTTGCTGGGGGCAATTTTCCACCTACCTTCCCCTAGTCTATACCACTGCATGGAGTTATGACCCATGCAGGACCCAGCAGTCTTGTTCAATTTCACATGCTTGCATGCAGCCCTTTTATCCAGCCTACATAGACCCCTCTGCAAATCAGATCAACAGTCCTGCCTTAGTACTGACTGCAAGCTTAGCTGACATGCACTCAATACCCTCCATTCAGATAAGTGATGAGAGTGTTAAACAAAGCCAGCCCCCAGACTGTTCTCTGGTGAACACCACTGGTGATCAGCCACCAGTTGGATTTAATTCCACTCGCTCTTTGGGCCTGGCCATTCAGTTCAGTTCTTCACCCAGCAACCTGTACACCTGCCATGAGCAGACAGTTTCTCCAGGAGAATACAGCAGCAAATGGTGTCCAACACTATACTACAATCCAGGTAAACACCCACAGCCTTTACCTCACCTACTAAACAGGTCACCTTGTCATGGAAGGAGATCAGGTTAGTCAGGCAGGGCCTGCTCTTCCTAAATCCACATTGACTGCTTCTGATCACTAAGTCATCCCACACATGCCATGTGATGGCATTCAAGATGATCTGTTCCATAACCTTCCGTGGTACTGAGGCCAGACTGACAGACCTGCAATTCTCTGAATCCTGGATCCAGAATCCTTGCAGATCAGTCAGTCATCAACATCCAGTCAGCTGGGACCTCCCCAGCTACCCAGGACCAATGGTAAATTACTGTACGTACTTTGGGTGAGCA
>JAOWBP010000001.1:52836794-52854234 GCA_028571105.1 Tragopan temminckii | reverse complement strand
GAACAGGCTGCCCAGAGAGGTCGTGGATGCCCCGTCCCTGGAAGTGTTCAAGGCCAGATTGGATGGAGCCCTGGGCAGTCTGGTCTAGTATTGAATGTGGAGGTTGGTGGCCCTGCTTGTAGCAGTGGGGTTGGAGATTCATGATCCTTGAGGTCCCTTCCAACCCTGGCCTGTGATTCTGTGATTCTGTGAATGCAAATCTAGCTAACTGTCCTGTGACCAACTACATAATCTGAAGAGTCGATCACATTAGTTTAAACATACTCAAAATACGAGTAACTGGATGATGTCAATGATGAAAAATTTTATGGGCTTACATCAAAATGTCAGCAGCTTGAAGGATCCTATCTATAGCCTCTAAATATATCAATATGACACAAACATCATATTTGTAAGGTTCATGACAAGTAAAAAACTCACAGGAATCGTCAGCAAGGAGGGAACACTGTATAGTTTTATCGTTGTAGTTACTTATCTGTCCTCCTTGGGAAGTGAAAAGCAACTAGGCTGACTATTTTCTCCCTTTGATTTTGATGTCAGAGTAAGTACTAAACTGTAAAGAAAACAAACTGAAAAGTGAGAATGAAAACACAACTGTGTTCTAATGACTTTGCATCTTTATGTCATCTGCATAGGATTTCACTGCAGGAACTGATGTGCTGGGAGGAAAATCCCTCAGGGTGCAAGCAGCACTCGGGAGCCCTTCTGCAACTCCCATCCAAAGCATGCTGCTCCTGCCCTCCCCCCAGATTCATCTCTGTTCATGCACACACGTTTCCTATTTGCTGCACTCCTGTGATCCTACCGCTGTTTCTGAAACACTGGCATTTAATCATTGCTTTTGTTAACGTTAGCATTTTATACCTGGGGTGAGAATAAGATTTTGTCTGCTAATCTCAGCCTGTAGTCATATAAACCCACAAGAGATATGCTGAAGACAGAAGAGCTACATTTATTTATACTGGTAGAGGAAATGTCTTTTTCTTGTTTGGGTTGTATAGGGGGAAGGAGAGGAAATAGGCTCATGTGTCTGGTTTTATGGAAGGAAGATTAAGTGGCAAAACAAACCCACTGCCGTTTGCATGGATCTAAATAAAGGAACAAAAAAAAAAAAAAGAAAATAGTCACAGAGCTTTTTAATAACACAGTGGAGAAAACAGCAAACAAACTGCAAAAAATAGTTGCTGCTTTTCCTTTTTATTGTCCCAGGCCCTTGCTCCTTGACTGTATACTGTGTCCAGTGAATAAGACATTTACTATTGTGGCTGCAACGAATGAATGCCCAGTCTTTACCATTTATGGCAGGCCTTCTAATCACCAGGGAGCAAATGAGCAGTGGAATTTATACTGGCTTACTGGTTTACCAGCGTCCTCTCTTTTATGAAATATCATTTCCCAATGAATGCTCCTTACCACGATTTTGACCAATTCCCTGCTGCTAGCATCCTTCAGGGGATGTACAGAAAGCAAAACAAAAAAGATGGATTCTGAAACTAACTCTGATTTACATTATGATAACTGAGATCAAACTCAATATGTATTTTTTAAAACTGAAGTAAGGTTTACATCACCACACAGCTGCTGAAGTAAGATCAGAATCAGACCAGCCAATGCCCAGGTTAAAACATCTCTCTCATTTTCAGCGGTGCAGTGACAGCAGAACTCAGACAATCCATGTGTTAAGTTACTGGGAGTAGCAGAATAGAATGCCTCAGCTGGCCTTCTTTTGTTAATGCAATATACATTAGTCACAGAAATGCTTAGCTCCATCATCAGGATTTCCTAAGGACTCCTATTCATATTTACAGCAATTAAAATGCTGCACTTCAGTCTTTATAATCCAGTTTATTCGAAGTGGGCTGACTTAGGTTGAAATCCCTAATTTCCATAGCAGGATGTGGCTGTTAGGGCTGATAGGGCTTTGCTGTTCCCAGAGCCCTGCAGAGCAGCAAACCCTTTCCTCACCCCTCTTCTCCCCTCAGGACCTAGAGCCACAGCACAGCCCCTGTGCAGGATGACATCCTTTAGTACCAGCAGCAGAGGGGCTCAGCTCTGCAGGTAAATGAGAGCTGGCCAAACATTTCCCCTGAGCGCTGAGCTAACACAGCTACCTCCCATTTCCACAATTTGTGGCCAAGCCCAAGGAATTTCTTTCCCAAACTTATGAGCTTTAACTAGACAGGAATGAAGCCAAATTCTCCCCCGGCTTTGAAACTGCTGAGAGAACGCAGGTTATCACTGGGTCATTATTTTAGAGTAAAGGGAAGATGCAGACAGAAACTGTTCTCCATACAAGTGCTTTGTACTGGACAGTGATGATATGGGCTATGCAACAAGCTGTGCTATGTGCTCTGGAAAGGTAAAGGATTAGAAAAGTCCTGCCTTTGCTTCTGGATCAGAGAGAGATTTTACTGGTGCAAACACCGCAGCTGAAGGAAAAAATGGGGAAGGGAGGAGGACCATTTCACCATTAGAGAGCTTGCTGTCAAAGAAAAGAATGAAGCGGGAAGAAGCTAGTAACATGCCCTGTGGCAGCCACAGAAAGAGAACGGGAACATCAAAGCCCTGCAAATAAGAAACAAACCGGGACCAATCTCAGCCCCGCCACATGGGCACAGCTCCCTTTGAAGCTGGCTGTCAGCGACTTGTGCCAAGCCGCATGGCCCGGCCTGGCCCCACAGCCACTGCTGCTCTGGGGTGGGAGGCAAAGCGATCTTCCAGCACATCTTGAGACCCACAGAAATGAGGGGATCACGAACAGCAACTCTTCCTCACTGAGTTACTCAGATCCTAAGGGTGCACAGTTAGCCGTGCCCCTTGGATCCCCACATAAATGGAGGAAGAATAGTGACCGGTGTGGACAGGGGATGTGCCTGGGCATGACAACATGGTCTTGCTGCCGTTTAGCAAGAGCTCTCCTTTCCCATATATTTGTCGGCCTACAGTGTCACTTTCCTCAATAGATCCCAAACCAGAGTATTTACAGCAAAATCTTATCTCCACAAATCTATTTATAACCGTTCTATGAACTAAATTCCAAAGATTTTTTTTCCCATTTAAGGACACGAAGCAGAAAATGTGCAAACGGGTGGGTTCCACTTCTCACACCCTCCACAGTGAGTCTCAAGGGAAATGCTCTTTCTTTGCGTTCTGTACACAAGAGGGTGTGGAAACATGCAATGATTTCCATTGCCTGAAACCTTCCCCTCACATTTTCTGTCCTGCCAGCAGGTACAGCACTGAGTTTTCTGATAACATGAAGCTGAGCAAGCAGGTAAAGCTTAGCAGCATGGCCAGGAGTTTCTCTTCCAAGGTTATAACACTGTAGCAAGACTGTCAGCAAAATCTCTCATCCTCCAACTCTGCTATCTGCACAATAACTTCACAGGAAAACAGGATGCTCTCAGGTGCAGCAAGTGCACTTGTATCTGCAAATACTGGAGAAATCCCATCCAGGCATTTCAGCTCAGTGTCATGGCACAGAGCTTGGCCCACTTTCCACTGTTTTCGCTGTGCTTCTGAGTTTTTATGCGTGCAGTCCAGAAAAAAACAGTTCTAGAGGAATATGTAACTGTGCAAACAAGTCAAAATGTGTGCTTTCTCACTAAGAAATAAATTAAAAATAAGGTATTTCAATCAATCAAAACTGAATTCAATCAAAAATAAGGACAGAGCTTAAATTTGGATTACAGGATTAGAAATTCTTTACAAATGCTCAGTAGCCTCATGAGCTAAATAGAAAATCGCATGGATTATCTTGAGCTTGAAGATTCAAAAACAGACACACAGCCACTAGGTGACTCACCAGGTATTTATGAGCACAGGAAAAAAAAAAAAATCAAATGACTGCAGCAGTTTGAGATCTGGCCTTCTTTTTCCTCTCCCTCCTTCCTTCATTTCCCCAGTTATTTGCTACTGAAAGTCAGCAGAACAGACCCAGTGAGCACTTTGTCCTGGCTTCAGCACAGACCCCCTAAACACTTCTGCAGGCAGGATCAGGAGGTTCCAGTTAGCAATGCTTGAGAAAAGGGACTACTAATGCTACTATCTGCTTGGCAGCTCAGCTGCCAGCCCCACACAACTTATCAGCACTAAGCACAGCTCCAAAGGAGAAAAATGAAGTAGTTTCCTACTCTGGATGTAAACAGTAATGCTAACATAGCAGGGCTAGCAGCTAGCTGACAGTGTTACATGCCCTAATCCTTCTTGTTAATCTAATCCATTTCAAGAAAAGTAAGAAAAAGCTCTTCCGGGGGTAGGAGGGATCCCAAATTACAATGTACTGTGTGTCCTTCCCCTCTGGGCTAGCTGAAATGTACTAGAGCTTTAGGAAAAGCAGAGAAATAGTTACATAGTTCAACCATCTTATGACCTCAGTATTCCATCCCAAAAGGTCAAACCTAATCTGATCTTCAAATGCCTCTGAGTCAAATTTCAGCCCCAGCAAAATCCTTGACAAACCATTTGAAGTCATGCAACAGCCACAGCCTCCCAGAGAGCACCAGCATCCGAGGAGAGCTGCTGATGTGTAGGTGGGTGACTTGTTTCCAGCACAGTTGTGCCCCAAATCCATTCTCAGCAGTCCTAGCGTTTCAAACCACGCAAAAGCTAGGAACAAAAACAGCAATCCAACCCTTGAATATGAACATTTCTACAGTTGAGCAATCGAGTGAGGAATAGTTTTCCTATTTCGAGCTTCCAGGAGGTAGTTACTAAGAGGAGACAATTTGTAAAGAACGGAAGTTTTCTTTGAAGATGGACTCTACTCTTTGCAGCCACAGGCCTGTTTGCCTCAGGCTTTGTATAACTGGAGTCCAACCCTGCAAGCTCCCCATAAAGCTCCCTGCAAAGGCAACGAAAGACTCACAAGACTGTGCTTCATGTTCTGCCCAGTTACCTTTTTTGGTGCTTTCTCTGCTACCCAGGAGAGTCCAGACAAGCCTTGCAGATGGACAGCTAATGCTGCTGTCTGGCCCTCTCTTTTTTATGCATATATGGTTTCCTGTCCCTCTTTGTTCATGTGTAGTAATTAAATGCACCAAGCTGCCCCTTTAGCAGATACAGGTTAACAGCTCCACTGGTATCTGGTAAAAATTAGAACATGAGTACCCAATGAAATGGATTTAGTGTGAGAAGCAACTGAGAAATCAAAGTATTTTAAGCAGTCCGAAGGCATTCAAATCCTATTTGTCCTGCATGAATGAAGGAAGAGAGCAAAGGTTCACCTCTCTGCAATAGAAAAGATCCCCTTGGGGATCTCCAGGTCAAGCAGCATTTTAAGCATCCATAAGAGCAAGGAGTGTTTTTCACATGTGACAACACAGATTACGGTGTACAGCAGCAGCACACACAGCACATCTAAACCATCACCCCTGCCTGACAAGAAAAAAAAAAGCTGAACCAATGTCAGCATTACCACAAGAATATAGGTTGCACTGCCCTCTTCCACCTGCACGTGCCACCCAAAGCCTGGAAAATCACAGTCACATCAATCAAGAGGTGCCCCAATGCACATCATTCACAGTAACTTCTTGTTGTTGTTGTTGTTGTTGCTTTGGTTTTCATCCAAACACACACAAAAAAAGGGTCCTCTAACCCTTCTACTGTGTGGCAGTGTCTGGCTCCGCAGTGATCACCCCACGCAGCAGGGCCACTGCTGCACACAGGGAGGGTTCCTTGCATGGCTCTCAATAGACACTTCCTGGCATCTTTCTCCTCATGCAACGTAAGCTACCTCCCAGCAGGCAGCCAGCAAAGGGAGCCTTGCCATACCTTTCTGGTCTCACCACCTGGAATCAATGGCATTGATAATAACACTGTTCAAGTTCAGATGGTTCCTGACCAGCATGTTTCCCTGCTGTCTATGGCCCTCGGATCACGTTTAATGGACCACAGTTTTCCCTCTACTGTCAGCCAGCAGAATTCAGAGGCACTTCTTCCTTTCAAATCACTCAGTTTTCAGTGACGTGATTGCATGGTCTGTCAGTGCCAGGCAAGAAAAAAAAGCACAAGCAAAGTCACGCCTTTCTTAGGCTGCACTGTGTCAAAAAATTGTGAGCATCTCAAGTGGCAATTGCAGAAAATCCCTTACTCTCCTAACACACCCTTAGGTTGCTCACTGTCAAAGAGCATTTGAACAACACAGGATTCTCCTAGCATCAGAGTCTGCATCCATTAATGAAGGTATTGATTTCACCAAGACTAATCTAGTGAATGGAAGATGTGGAATCGATCTGCTTGTCATCACGTGCTGCAACAAAGAGGACTCTACAGAAAATACATATTATTTCAATTTTGTATCCTGTTCACAGGGAAACATGAAGTATTTCTCCCCCAGCACAGTGATTTAACTATTGTGTTAACAGTTGCAGGCTTGTTATCAAAGATACCTGCCTATCAAAAAGCCTCCCAAAGAAAGGCAGACCTGCACTTTCTCAAGATACTTGAGAAGAGCTCGGACCTGCTTTACTTTAAAGGCAACTTAATTTGGCAAATGGACTACTTACTTCCTTGAAGCGTCACTGCATTTGTAATTTAGGTTAAAACAGTTTGTCTAATTGGTTTGGATGTATGTAGCTTTAGGATCCCACCCTGTCTCTCTTGATGGCAGGAGAAAAGGGTATGACATTCATCTGGAGATGCTCGCACAGCAGCTCAATGCTGTATTTAATGAGACTGAAAAAGATGCAGGGTCTCAGGGTTCTTTGATGGCAATTCATTCAAGCACAATCATTCACAGCATGGTATCTAAAATAGACGACTTATTATAAGTACATATTTTTCACAGAAAAAACACTCTGCCTGCATATTTTCTTTGAGTTGCAGCCAAGGAAGGGAATGGGTTATTTTCACAAATTATTCTCCTATACGACTCTTAGCAAGAGCAGGGTTCGCAGATAGGCAAAATTATATAAAAGCTGCTCTGAAAATAAGTATTCCACAAAAGGTCATTTTAAGAGTTCTCCTGTTCAGTTTTCCATACGATATATCATATGACATATGAGAAGAACCAATTCTAGCACTGGCCAGGGGTTGGCAATTTGGTAAGTGTCCGTCTCTCTCAAGTATTAATCTGCAACTAGCATCATTCCTCCCTTCATTTTCCCAGCCCTCTCCCTAATAAGTTCCCTACTGCAGAGAACACCATGCTAGCAGCAGCCAGCCCTGCACAACTTTCTGCTGACTACCCAAGCATGGCAAAGGATCTGGAAAGGAGAACAGCATGCTCACCAGCTCTGTTATCTGTGGTCTGACTGACACCAGCACAGAGCAGTACTTTTAAGAGCTCCGGTCCCACCCAAGCACATTTTTTTCTCCCCTTTTTAACAGGAAAGACAGTTTCACAGGAAAATTTCTGGCAATGCGCTGCTGTGCATGCTGAAGGCTGAAAACAAAAACGGATGCTGTCTATTGTCAACAATATTTCTGTGAAAGGCTGCCATGACAGACATCTGCTGCAGCAGGCATCGGATCGGTTACACTAACCAGAGCTTTACTCTATCCGTATCAGTTACAGAGGGAGGCTGCCTTTGCAGTCTGAAAGCCCAGGTATTAAATTGCAAAATAAAAGCAATTCACTATTACCACACCAAAGACCTTATTGCAGTTCCTTTCTTATATGTAAAGAAACAATAAAGAAAGGACAGGCTATCGCCCCGCTGACAGTCCCGCTGCAGGATCCCACGCAGAGTGGGACCTTGCCCTGCTCACAGCACTTTGCCCCGCGTCGGATTCCGCCAGTGGGTGAGCGAGCAGCCCTGCACAGCCCAGCAGAGCTGCCCCTTCGGCTCCCCGTGAGCATCTGGACAGATGGACAGCAGGGAGAGGAGGAGAGGGAAAAGAGTATCTGAGCGTCTCGGAGCGTTTCCACGACTCGTCAGGTTTTGCATGCTTCTTAATCTCTAGGCACGACGCAAACGCAGTCAGACCGGCTCGCTTCCCAACAAATACATATGGTAAGCCCTTACCTCTGCGGTGAAAAGTTTTCAACTAGTAGGAAGGAAATGAATAACTGGCTGCTTGGGCAGGAGCGCAGCAAGAAAGGCACACCAGCAGCCTCACACACAGCCCTATTCAATAAAACTACAGCCTTGCCTTGGCCCCTCCCAAAAGTCAATGCTAAGTGAATACATATCCCTTATGTTTACAATTGGCAGGCAGCGGTATGCATTGTCCTCAATTTATTCTAATAGGCAGCCAATGGCTATGCACAAGCCAAGGTGGGTTCAGCCTGCCTGCAGAGATGCCTGTCATTCCCTAGGCATGCTCAGGAAGCCACTCATCAGAAAACCAAGACCTAAAAAGCTCCGAAAATTCATGCAAGCTGCCAAAACTGTCTTGCTACATGCCCTTTTTTGGTTATCCTTAGCAGGGCCTCTGAAAGTAAATCCTCTGTCAGGAACAATCATAAGAAATGTTAATCTTGGAGAAAGAGGCTGTCTTGTTGAATACAAACGGAGCTTTAAAAAAGGAAGTACACTGAATGGAAAGGAGCACAGTAAACATATTTACTTTCTGCACCAGGTTTTTAAAAATGAAATAAATAATTCCACTATAGCAAAACTTTACCGTTTATTTTTTTATTTTTTTTTTAATGAGCACCACATGTAAGAGGGAACACAGAAACTCTCTGCTCTGCAAGCTTGATTCTGCAAAGACACACTAGTGGGAAAGGCACATGAAAGATGAGTTGGCAGGCTCCGCAACCTGCTTCCACCTCAAACAGTGCAATAGAAGTTACATATAGAATATCCCTGCTCTGAAAAGCAACTTTAAAAGGGATTCAGAATTATGACAATGATTCTTGGTAGTTGGATGAAGGGATTTCATTTCCAGGCGTATAACTATTTCCCTATACATTTAAACAGGTTCATTTACTATGAGGACAGCCTTATATCTATATATTCTGCACAATACTTCTGAATATCTTTCGTTAGTGTGGATAAAGAAAGCTTAGAATCATTTTTTATCCTATTTTTTCTTTCTTTTTTTTTTTCTTTTGTGATCATTATTGATAATTTTCAAATTACACAGACAGCTTAAAATGAAAGAACAGATGCAGACTGATGCGGGAAACAAATGAGCTGCATAAATTAAGACAGTGTGAAAAGAAATGTGAAAATGATTGCAGTGCATGGACCCTAACACATGTACCAGCCGCTAAGCAAGGCTGAAAGAGAAGTGCTGACTGCTCCAGAGGACAGGATTCCAGACGAGGAGATATTCTGCAGATTCATATTTGACAATAACATACACAAAACCAGTTAGGGGGAAAATATGTGTAAGATGACTTTGCAGCTGAGCAGGCTAAACTATTTTAATGCCTTTCTGGGTCTTTATTTCTGGTCACTGGGCCCCATGGATTTAGTCACATGTGTAATGCAAGAAGGATTCAGTTCACAGACAGTAAACTAATCTTTACAACACAAAAACACATTTAAAGAGCCAAAGCTCTGCAGATTTACACCAAGCAATTCCAGTTTTACAGTGCCATTTTAAATTTCACAACTGTATTAGAGGAAGTGAAAAAAGAAAAGTTGCTGGTTTTCAGAAGGCTCTTTTTTTTTTTTCAATAACCCTTTGGAAACTCTCTAATACCACATCTCCCATTATGGCTTTAAATATTAAAAATAATATAATATATACAGTACATATATAGCTTGGTTTGCAGGATTTACTAAACTATGGAGAACAATATATTTGTTCTCTGTCATCCCATTAATTACAGAAGTTATTAGCCTATGTGTTGATGACCAAATGAAAAGAGGAAATAACATTACTTAGAAAGAAGTAACAAATTCATACTGGATCCTACCATCTTCCCAGATTTTTAGAAGGTAAAACATTCAAAAATCCAGGCTAAATAGTAAATATGTATAAGGGATGCTGATGGGCAGAGCAGAAATGTGGATGCCTCATCCCTGGAGACACTCAAGGTCAGGCTGGATGGGGCTCTGAGCAACCTGATCTACCTGTGGGTGACCCTGTTCACTGCAGGAGAGTTGAACCAGATGGCCCTTAAAGGTCTCTTCCAACTCAGATGATTCTGTCATTCTATGTTAGATGTACCTCAAGGTTCTTGTTCCTGTATAACCATCAACTGAACTGCTGCAGCCTCAGTGTCCACTATAACAGGAAGCTAGTCGGTATAAACTACTTAAGGCTGAAAGCAGCTGCATGTTTTGAAAGTGGCTTGGCATGAGTTTTGATCTTCCCCTGTCAAAGCATCCCAGACTTAGTGTTCTAGGTCAGTTTTCCATCAAAATCCTACAAAAGGTCTGATTTTGCCCTCGAGAAATGGCATAATGAAAAGCAAAGTTTTCATCCTTCTAGCTGAGCTGAATTTCACCTGGAGAAACTTTTGGATTTCAAGACTTAAAACTTTCAAACCAAGCTAGCACAGATCTCCTGGAGATATTCTTGAGAATCTGAGCTACTGAGAATGCTGAGTTAAATTTCTACTGGATGTCCCATGACACCTTATGACCAGGAGCAACCTGCAGATGCCTGTTGTAAATACACAGCTACAATATGCCTAAATCCACAACAGTAAGAAATTACGGAACTACCCTGGTAGTCCTTGCCCTCACTGCCAAGGTTGCCACTCTAGCCACAATTCCCTATCCCCTCTGCTTTGACCCTGACAATCAAACTCTTTGTGCCACAGCACAATGTGCTGAAAATAGCACAAGGCTGAAAACTTTTCTGTGTCTGAAGAATCCAGCTCCTGATTTATGATTGCAGATGTAAGACATTGAAAAAATAGCAAGTGTAGAAATCAGGCCCCAAAACAAGGCATAAGCATTAAAATTGTTCTTATCATGAGAAGAAAGGGCCCTGCAATAATGTTCACTGCTCAGCTCTTGAGAGAATAACTCAGGACAATGGTGGGACTGCCGGTGATAAGCGCCAAAGCATTTGTATATGCTGAACCACCGAAGTGTTCTCAGAGCCCAAGTCTGCAGTCATTCCCTTGAAGAACCATGTTAGAAATACCTGGAAAACTGTAGAAACTGTGGCTCTTTAAGGTTTATCAATTTTTCCTATGAAATTTACAATCAAAGACTGAGACAATGTTGTGGTCTAGAAAGTATAGTAGAAGCCATCCCCTGGGAGGCAGGTCTGGCTGCTGTGTGCTGCCACTCCAAAGAGCTTACATTTTGGCTCCACAAAGCCCACAAGGCTCTGCCGGCAGCAGTACCCACAGGGCCATTGGATTATTGCTGTTCCAGTACTCAGAGCACCCTCTTCCCAAGGCAGCTGTGCAGACAGAGCTGTGCTCTCTGTCTGGGAAGTGTTTAGGGCATATGGAAAGGATAACTTTTTAAAATGAAGTCCCTTTTTCTTCTTGAAATTCTTTTTTTTTTCTTTTTTTTTTTCTTTTTTTTTTCTTTTTTCTTTTTTTTCTTTTTTCTTTTTTTTTCTTTTCCTTGGCTTTACTGTTGCTGAGTAGCACTGAGTCTCAGACAACCACTGTCACTGCAGCATGTGCAGCTGCCATTTTAGAATCCAGAAACAAAAACCAGGTATGTCTCCACCTCTGCACATTCTCACAATACAGCAAGATACATATGGAACACCAAATATGCTATGGAGAAGACAATTCTTCCAGTCTGTTCCCAGCCCCTTTGGCCATTACCTCATATCCCCACAATCTCATGTTTGGGTGGCTGCCACAGCTAACAGTGGATCTAACTGTCCTAGAGCTCACAGCACAAAGACAGCTATCTTTAGGAATGAGCTTCCATACTGTAACTGACACAGATGCTCTGTGTTTAGGCTGACCAAGGCTCTGCTTAGGAGAAGCACAATGCTGAGATCTGTGCTAGGAGTAACTGACCCTATTCCCTAGCACAGTGACAGACATGGGCAAGCTCCTCTGGTCCCCAGAAGGACACAGCTGACCTAGGGATTGGGTCAGATGAGAAGCAAGCTCAGAGAGTAAACTGTTGACACAGCACTAGGAGCAGCAGAGCTTGACATCAGCCTACACTCAGTGGTCTGCACAACCTGGTCAATGCAGTACAAGAGGCAGGGGAACACTATCAGATCTGGCTTTTTTCCTCCCTTGGTACAATACAGCAGTCATCAAGGCAACATGCTGTACCTCCTGGCTGGCTCACACCTCTCCTCTTGCTGCAGGCTATAATGAAGAGCATGGATTGTCTCACCACACGTCTTCTCATATCCCCCCAGTAACATAGAGAGCACAGTGTAGGTTACTCCAGACCCAACAGCTGAATTCTAAATGATGCTATGGCTATGGCTGTGCTGTTTCCACAGCCCATCTGATGTCAGTCGAACCTTATACACAGAGGATATAGCCCAGATGGCAGCACTCACAGCTGCGTTTGTCTGACATGAAGGTGAGTAAGCTGAGATTTG
Organism: Tragopan temminckii; assembly: GCA_028571105.1. Taxonomy (NCBI): domain Eukaryota; kingdom Metazoa; phylum Chordata; class Aves; order Galliformes; family Phasianidae; genus Tragopan; species Tragopan temminckii. The sequence goes on along the minus strand of JAOWBP010000001.1, from coordinate 52,841,850 downwards.
TGAGCAAGCCACCCAGCTGGCAGTTCTGTCTGGGGGACTGCCTCGGAGTGCATGAGGGAGAGGCCCACACACCGTGAGCAGATTTGGTCATCCTTATGGTTACCTCCTGGGCACAGACAGGCTTCTTCTATATTAGAGAAGGAGGGGTAACTTTTTAGGAAAATTTTACACATGTTGCTTCAGGTAGTATATTTTGGTCTGGAACAGCACAATCCATAGGACTCCAAAGCCATGAGTGCATTAAAAGTCAGTGTAAAAGCTACTGCAAAAGAAAGCAGAAGAATATGAGTGTTTCTCCAAATGCAGGGCTATGTACAGTTAGTCAGAAATAAAAGGCTAATGCTGTTTTGACATAGTAACAAGGACTACAGTGTGTAGATAAGAAAGGGATATGCATCTTTCTTAACACAAATGCCAGCCGGTCTCACTAAGGCTCTTTTGTGTTCAGTGGAAGAGACGGATCTTTCCAAAGGGCTATCCACGTCACGTATATTGGCAGATTCAGGAGATCCACTGATAAATAGGAAACTCAAGGTATGAAGCCCCTCTGTCTAAAATACCACAAATCCCCCACAGGCAGTACGGACTGCATTTATTCTTTCCTTATTGAAAGGCATAAGTTTTCTGTGTCCTAACGAAAGCAGTACATGAAAACTGGATCCTGTTTAAGGTGCAGGAATCGAGCATCATGTCATGATAACCATGCAAGGAATGCAGGGCAGAAGAGGTACCAGTTTCAGCTTGCACAAATGTATTGGGAAAGAGGAGACACTCCTGGTATGGGAAGGTGTTGCACCATGAAATTAGGGACCATTCCAAAGTTTCCAACAGCCCTCCCTCACCTTGGGTTAAATAAATGAAACAGTAAGCATATAATTATGTGTAATTCCCATTCACGTTGGTGTGGAGTATCTGCCCATTTCTGCTTGGTGTGGTATTCTGTTTCTCTTGGTTTAGCCAAGCATAGCATATTTATGTACTAAAAGGAATATCAAAACAAAAAAGGCATCTCAAACCTCTTGGAAAGTAACATTCTTACCCACAGCAAGAAAAATTAATCATGGACACTGTGACTTTACCTTTCTAGAAATAAAACAAGCAGCATAAAGGCCCATGTTCCAAAGAAAACAGAATACCTGCACATTTCCAGTATGAAAATAAGCATAGTTACGAGCACACAGTGCCCCCCAAAGAACAGAGACCTCACAGCACTTTTGCTCATGAATGGAAAGGGGGGGGAAAAAGCTCTTCTGGACTGCTTTGGGAAGCAGAACATTTATACACTTTTTCTGCAGGCTAACATATGGTAAGAGAACTCTGCCCTCAGGGACACTTCTTTTCCTGAAGGGCATGCCCACTTCTCTTACATAAGCTATGAACAACAGATGTGTATCTTTTTCCCCAAACACCCTTGTTTTCCATTGCCAGACATGAAAAATTATGTGCAATGAAATTAACAGCATTCAGAAAAATTGTGCACATTCTCAAACTGTTTTGATTTGAGAAAAAATCCGTACGTCTGCTCAAAAACAATTGCACTGCATACACTCCTTCTTTGCAAGATCGGCTTTAGTTTGAGTGTTGTTTTCCATGCAGAAAAGATGGTGCCATTGCTTGCTTTTGCAACCAAGCTGCAAATTGCAGTTGCTGGTACGGGCACTTTGAGGGTGAGGCATATTCCTTAGCCTTGATTCTCCTCTCACTTAGACTACGGTAAACCAAGTGTCAGCCTAATAAAATCAATATTATTTGACATAACCCATTGTTACAATGTGAGAAACAGGCCCTTTCTGCTCTGATGCTAATAAACTATTCAGTTTCAGCAGCTTGGTTCAGGCAATGAGCAAACATTAGTTCTCAGTTATTAACCTGGAGTAAAATGAAAAACATAACTTCAGTGGGCAAACCCCACTTAGGTTCTACACATGTCCATGTTTGCAAACAATGCTTTTGATCTTCCCTTACGTCTTCTGTACAGTGATGGCTGCCATAACAGTCCACTTCCAGCTGCTTCTCCGTGGTCTTGTCCCTAGGGATGGAAAGTCATGGTAGGGAGCAAGATACATCAGGCAGCACTTAACCAACAACAGTCTGCTTCTGCACTGTAATGGGATGTGGCTGAAAGCAGGTGGAAACAAGAACAGTAGCAAGGAAGGAATATCACTGCCTTTTTATAGATGGGAACCAGATACAGAGGGGATCCACTGTTGTTGATCCAGCTTAGATCCATGTAGATGGTTCAAATATTCAGCACTTATTTATGCCATTTGTAAGAAGAAAGGACTTGTCAGATACATCAGCAGGCAGAGTGCTAAGCAGAATGAAAGAGTGAACACTGAAGGGTGCAAGAGCACTGAGACTGAATTTTCACGCTCCTATTGCTATTATGTGCAGTGTGGCAGAGCTGCACTATCCGAGCTTGGAAATAACCAGTTGCGACTTTGTGCCACACTCTGAGCACGCATATGTTGTGCAAGTGCTGCACGAGAGAACAAAAAACAATTAACTTGCTTAAAACAAAATCTCTAGTGACCTCCATCACACCCTCTTAGCTTGTGGGAGTGCAACAGCAGAGCCATGATAGGAAGCCAACTGGAGCTGACTGTAGCTGTGCCAAAGCAACACAGTGGCTCTGTAGACAGAGTTACACATGTCAGTCAGAATACAGCCCTCTTTCAATCTTCCAGCCACACAGTCCCTCTGGACAGAGCAAGCCTTTGCCACTTCCTTGGAAAAGCCAAATTTCTGTCATCACTGCTGACAAGGAATCTATAGGAAAGAGGAGCAGGCACAGAGAGAGCATCAACAGCAGTCTCAGGCATTCCACCTAGCCAAAAGCTCCATCTGCCCTTGGGTTTATCCAGTGGAAAGAAGAGGAACTGCAACATCTGCCTCAAGAGAAATTAAAGTGGAAAGAAGAGGAAGCAAGTGAAGAAACTTTAGCAGTATGGTGTATGTAATGTTAGGAACCAAATCTGAGATTTGGATATAGGAGTGCAGTGAGTCCCTAACATTCATCCAGCAAGACAGACTGCCAAGCCATCTTGTCACAAAGCTGTGAAAGAGATCACTAAAACAATAACCATTCCAATTACAGTATTGCCTGATAATGTCAGCTGGGAGTCAGCTTTCCATGCAGTGGTCCCTCTGTTTGCCCCTCTGTTCATCTTCTTTCACAAGCATGGCTCCACTCCTGCAACCGTAGGAAGGCTTGAAACTTAGCATGAGTTTCTCTGAAGAACATGGTTTGATGGAATGCCTTTCCCTGCTCCCTTGTCTTCTGGAAAGAAGGATTGTGGTTTTGCGTTAATTATTCAGTGTGACATTTTCTCCTCTCCAAACATGGATGAAACACCCAACTTCCTTTTTAGAGTGCTGGGTAATGTTCTCTGTCAGACAATTTCCTATAGAATCTTCATTTAAATTAAAATTAAATTTGAAATAATAAAAAAAATGGGACTGGTCCAAGGAGCTTCTCTGCTTTGTATTTTAAAGTTATATTTCATCATGCACTTCCTACCTCGTTAGTTTTCCCAATATGTCTCAATTGTCTGTATTGACAAATGAGCATGACAGAATTTCTCAAAGGAAATTATCAGAGGGCAGCTGGGGCTTTGAACTGCAGATAGCTATGCTAATTGTCTGTGTAAGCTAAGTCACTGGCAGAACACATGATGAGGTAATTACAGAAGCATACAGGAAAAAGTAGACAGCTCATATGTTTCTCACAGTTCTGGTCTCTAGTTCCTCTGTGCTTCAAAATGACTTTGCTTCCATGAGATTAAAACTCTACGCTTGGCTGTGCAAGTGGTATCGACATAGTTTATCCTACAATTGGGGTTGATGTAGGATGTGGCTTGCTGCTTTAAGCACATTGAGTCAAACCTGCTTTGGTCTGCTCCTTGGTCAGAGGATGGAATTGAAAGTACTAGGTTTAATTCTCTAGGCAGAGGTCACGCTTACCTGAAAAATTACATTGTGACCTTATGGCTCTCCTGTAATCAGAATTCCTCAAATACTTATTAAAATATTTGACCTCCTGAGTAGCTTCAATTTCCCTTTGGCCCTTGCCTTTCCAGAATGGCCCAGGTTCACCTTCTATGGCACTCTGTGAACTCCTGGAGATTAGTGTAATTCTCAACACACTGACCCATGCACATCCAGTGCAAATGTCCTATATTTTTTTCCTGTTCTTTAAGGGCAAAATCACAAAAAGCCCATTTTTCCATTATTTGTTCTTTCAAGACTAATTCACAGCAAATGAGCAATGTCAGCTATATGGAGTGCATAGATATCAATTAGAAATACCCTATATACTAGGAGAACAATTCCCATTCAGCCCTTTGAATTTATTTTTTAAGCCGTTTTTGAAGTGCTCATAATTATCATCTTCCAGTTCTGTTTCAAGTGCAGTGGAAATGCAACACTAATGTAATGTTCCTAGCAGGTTTTTGGAATTCTTCTTTGCTAGATACTGATATCTCATCAGATACCATTTCCTCAGACAAGCCATATAATGTCAAGGAACACTGCAATGGTCTTGTGCCTTTTTTCAGTGGTAATGGTAGACACAAGGATTACTCCCAGATAGTCTGAATAACTGCTGTAAGGAAGAGCTGTTTATCTTCTTTAGCAACTGCAATGTAAGTAAGTCACAGGATTTTTATAGGCATAAAGCATGTTCTTTGCCATCACACATGCTCAGTTTTATATTTTACCATAAAAGATTAGCACGGGTTGTCTCGCTCCAATTTATAGGAGGGAGATGGGGTTCTTTTAGTATCTGTATAGCCAGCATGAGATTAAGAAACAACGGTTCAAATGTTGGTCCAACCATTTTTTTATAAATCCTAATCAAGGAGACGGGTAAGAGAAGGAGGGCGATAGAAAAGATAGGAAATAAGCAAGAATTGCGTAAAGCAGGGATAGTCACCACCAGGATCCAGCAGGGTCCTGTTGCACGCCGTTTCGAAGGTCCAAGGCAAAAGCAGCAGGGGGGGAGAGCAGCAGCGTGGCCGGCCTTGGGCAGCAAGCAGGTAGCAGGAAGAAGTCATAG
>JAOWBP010000001.1:52815597-52836694 GCA_028571105.1 Tragopan temminckii | reverse complement strand
AAGACCGGACCCAGCACCGACCCCTGAGGAACACCGCTGGTTACAGGCCTCCATCCGGATTCCGCACCACCAACAACAACCCTCTGCGCTCTGCCAGTTTCTGATAATCAGCTGAGAACTACCGTAAAATATCTTCCCGATGTGTAAATTAAGCCAGATAATTACCAGCTCAGAATGGTCTCTTTCCACACCAGATCTTGATTTTGATGGAAATGAAGCTAAAACTAAAGAGCTGCACATGAGAGTAGATATCTCCAGAAAAGAAAAACACATAGTATAAGCATCAATAGCATATCTCATCAGAGATGATGTCTCTGAACCTGGAAGATGCTACCTCTTCAGCTCACAGAGGATTCTTTGAATAATCAAAAGGTTAACACACACACTGCAATGACTGAAATGTTTACGGGTGGGAAACAAGAGGGAAAAAAAGGCAGTAAAATTTTAAAGTAAGGATGATTCAGAAAGCAGAAAACAAATCTTGGCCTTGCTGCACATACTAGGTACTGTTGTACCACTGACTAAACTGACTTGCAGCTCCTTTATTTCTCCAGCAACTTCTCCATGAGAAAGAATGAAATCCCAAGTGGGAAAGGGCAGTTCTGGCAAATTCTGCACCATGAATCTTAAGTCCAATTAAGGGAAAAGAGTGGCAGGGAAAACAACTCCATTCACCTGATCCTGCTGCCATGACTGTAACCCAGTCACAATATAATGCAATCCTGAGAACAGCTTGGGAAGCATCAGCCTCAAAGCTGAGAATTTTAATAGGCCAACTGCAATGATTAATATGGAGCCAAGCCTGATTACGGCCCCATGATTAATTTTACAAAAAATATCTGAGGGAATTCCCTATTTGCTTTGGCTGCAGAACAGCACGGTTCCTTGATTGCTGGCTGCCTCCAGTCAAAAATGCAAAAACATTTGTCTATTTCTTCATCATTGCTGGAGTGCATTTACAGTCTTTGGTGGCAGGTTGATTGTATTTATAGGTACTTAGCCACTTCATGACTGTTGAAGTAACAGAGCAGCCATCTCCAAGTAGCAGCCAGAATAAATGATAACAACTTGAGCTATGCATGGTAAGACTGGAAATTCCCCCTGAGAGATGCCTCAGCAGGAGGACTGGAGGGAGATGCTTGGGAAAAAGACATAGAAATCCCACCTAGAGTGAGGTAAGGCAGCTGGGGAACCTGCTCACGGCCTCCCTTCACCTGTAAAGGTGGCAAAAGGAGAAAACTTCCAAATGTCTGTACACTCAAAAGGCTGCTATTTCAAGGTCCAGAGCAATTTCATTCTTCTGTTAAACTAGGTGAAGCAAGGTCTCTCAAAAGTGAGCTGACTTCACAAGCAGCCTTTAATTAGACAAAAATAGAAAGTTTACGTTTCTTAATCTCCACCTAATCAGCATAATCAGAATATATATTCAAAGGTATAAGATTAACTGGCTTGAGCAGGAGAGTGGTTTTCCAAACCACTTTGGAAAACATATGATGCCTTTTTCAGTGACTGCATTTTTACATCATTTCTTCTTAATCTCTAAATGGTGCTTTTTGGGAGGGCGAGGAGGTAGGGAATTTTGAGGACTTTTTCTACAACTCTACAAGGCCTGTCAATTGAGGTTTTATTAAGGTAGCATGTCAGTGGTAGAAGGATGAGGGAATCAAAGTCTCCACATTAAAAGTTGCTCCACTGTGGCTGAACACAACTTGTGCCCTTATTGTTTTAAGAAAAAAAAAAAAAAAAAAGAAAGAAAGAAAGAAGCACCTTTCTTGGTCCAAGAAGATCATCTTACTTCCATGGCTTTCATTTTGGCTCCTTTCGTGTGGTACATTAACATCAATACATCTTTCTTAAAGTGCCCAAATTCACAAGGTATTTAAGCATGCTCCTAACCAAGGAAACAAGATTATTCACCTACTTAAAGTTAGGCACACATTTGTTGAGTCAGAGCCAAAATATGCATACAAATACTCATCCAAGTACATGTTTTTTCTTCCATGAACTGTTTTTGTTCGTTAGTCCAAAGCACAGTAGCAATAAATAAATAAATAAATAAATAAAAATAATTTTAAAAAATCCATTATGTCACATCTTCAGGAATTCCTCAGTGAAACTCAGTGACAAAGTTAATATATTTTAGATCATTTATTTTATAATTATGATGAAATTCTCAATTAATAAAGTCTGTACTTGTGCTGTCAAAGCTAACAAAACTTGAATTCTCTCCTAAAAGGATACAAAAATGAAAAATCTAGACTTCGCAAACAAGCCTACACTAATGACAAGGCAGGATAAGAGACAGAGGAATAGTTTACCTACTTGCCAATATACTTTCACAGTGCTTTAGACCGTGTACCATGATACTTTGTAGACAAAGCAGAACAACCAGGTAAATGTTGTCTTCCTTCCTCCAAACAAACAAACAAACAAACAAATAAATAAATACTATAAATGTCTTCTAAGTTACTCATTTAAAAAAAAAAAAAAGAAAAAAGAAAAAATGGGGTGCCTACTAGCTGTCCTGATCATTTTAGAGCATAACATTTTAATAATTTAGGCCATTTGGGCAACATAAGTGAACACAGCATCTCAATTCACTGACATGCTGCTTCTTATCTCATATCAGCACCACCCCACTTGCGTGACTACAGGATCTTCAGAATCAGGCCCAGGCTGTTACGAAGATGAGCTGCAGGGATTCGCACGCATCCTATTTCACAAACATTGGGGCCTACGGATTGACCTCTTCCCAGTTGGTATGTGGTGGCGTTAAGATACTACACACTGATTGGAAAGTGTACTGGGGAACTGTAGTGTCTCACAGCTCAGAAATCCCACTGGGCCTGTTCTGTGGTTTTAAACATATGAACGCTTAGATTGTAAGATGACACCAAGAGCTGCTCAAGTCCTTTATTCAAGGAATGAACTCATCTTTTCTACAACCTAAACTGTAGAACCTGCATTGCCACACCCATGAAATGCCATATCCTTTGAAGTTTTGTTTGATCAAAATGCTGAGGACAACTCATTATGGCACAAGCATTTTAATACTGACAGAAATCAAACTTGAATTTTTGAACCTCCTTGGAGCCCTGGTTAGGGGCTACTAAAACAGGCAGTGTGAACAGCAGCCAAGCAGCTCATCAGAACCACATCAGGTATGACATTAATTCAGAGGAAAGCGCTATATGTACTGAATCACTCCTTTTTCCAGCAATTTTGACTGCCCTGAGAATTCGTTGTGTTGGTTTTATACAGCTCAAAAGACTTCATAAACCAAGAGGATTTGGGCTACAGACATTTAAAATGAGACAAATAACAAAAATATCTTCCAGTGCAGCCAGCAACACCATCTTCCACTTATGATCACCTGAAGAGAGGACAATAAATCCAGCATCCATCACAGACCCAGGTCCCTTTGATGCCCTAATAGCAAGCAACCCACACTGCAGAATCATGCATATACACAAGTGCATTTGAAATTCTCATTAGGTTAGTCATTTTTATATGCAGAGTCCCAACGGTGACAAAAGAGAAATAGGTTATAATTTACAGACTTTCTCAGGTGCTATTAAAGATTTCCCATCAAGATATCATTTTTCACAAGATTTATATTATGAAGAAACATAATTGCAGAAAACTGCAATCATATCTACCACAGCTATGTATCTTCTTTCTGCACTTTTGTCTTACCTATTAAAATTAGTCCTTTAATTTCTTCTCTAACAGCATTCAAAAAGACCTGAAGCAGATTTATTACCTGAACAACAGTAGCATTCATTTTTCTCCCATATTTTTCACCACTGATGTGAAAAGGTCCAGTTAGCCATATCCTAGCTCAAAGCAGAGCTCTTAATCCCTTTTGCAATTCAAAAATGAAGCTGGATTTCTGACAATTTTTGTTTACAGGACAATTATTTGATGAAAACAATATGCCACGTGAAATTACGGAATGACGGGAAAGCAGCAGGTTGTGTTTTATTTCCTTGTCAATCTACAAAGAAAAAGTGTATGCATGGATGCTGCATGCATGGACAGAACACTTTTTAATAATCTCTAATCAGATATTTCTGATTAAAACTCCAACCATGCACCCATCTATCCAACTGCCTCTATCAATTATGGAATCAGTTATCAGCAAACATTTGCATTTTAGAAAGGAATGGTTTTTTCTTTTTGTTGAGTATCCTTTAATTCTTTCATATTTTTACTTCACAAAAGGTCGTGTTCTATTTTACACATTTTTCCCCTGACATCTTTGTTTCATATTTTTCTTTGTAGGAGACAGAAAGATAGAGATTCTGTACATTTTTGTGGGACAACTGTATCAGGCAGCCAGCCAATTTCTAAGCCAATATCAGCAGTGAATTTATAGCTCAAAGGAAAGAAAATGCTGAAGAGACAGGGGTTTGTGGGAGGGAGGTTTTGTTTGGTTTTGTTGTTTAAATCTGCAAAGCTGTTTTTGACGAGTTTGTCATCGGACTCATAACGGAAGGGTGGAATTTAAGGCATCATCTGCTCTGAGGGATCTCTAGCACTCAGTCATACCAAGCAGAACTCCTCATTACTACTCTTACTCCTGGCTCTATGAGTATTCCACCCTGCGTCATAGTTTTACATCTAATCACTGCCCTATGCATGTTTAAATTGACCGTTGGTAATCTATATTATAAAATATGTAAAACTTTTTATTTGCTTTTGTTTGCTTAAGTTTCAGTCTGTGCTGAAACCACACAACATTTTGCCCAGGCAAATCTTGTCACACCACTGAAATTTAGCCTTTGTGCACAGACACAAGGTTTTTAAAGCAAAGGTCATCTAACAGGCAACAGGAGGACAGCTGCAGTTCTGCAAGTGGAGAATGCACTGAGCATCAAATACTCAATTTTAACAAACACTGTGTTGACAATAGGCACCCAGCATAGGCTGAGAGCTGGATGGGACTGAGGGTTGTGTCAGCAACATGAAGGCATACCACTGTCATATGCACGTAGAGATTAAAATGTCCCAAGACAAGGTAGCAAATTGGTGGCAAAGCCTTGCAGCTTGTTGCTTAAGGGTTAGAACCGCTAGACAAGTGGCCATGGCAGTGAGAACACTGGTGAGCATTAATGGATGTTCACACTCTGGCTGAGACAGCTCTGGCCTCAGCTCATTCTCACACACTGCAGCAATGGAGCCAACAGTGAATTATTTTTTCTTAGAACAGCTCCTGATCGATCCTAGCAATCAAGCACATGTGAACATTCAGAACATGCTTTCTTGCCTTCTGGATCCATCCTTTTTCACATCCTTGCCCAGTGCAAGGAAGGTCCACGAGGTAGCAGGACCATGGCAACCCCTGTACCAATCCCCCACATCCTGCTTTTGTACCTCTGTCCAGCTCTGGTTCTGTGCTAAACACCAACTCCAACAGGATAACCTCTGTAGCATTTCCAAAAAACACATGCTTATGCCTTTCTTCAGGCTACAGACCAGAGGCAGCTCTTTCCTTGTTTGGCTGCCGAAGATCTGCTACTTTGCAAGAACATCCTTTAATGCTTACTTCTTTCTGACAGAAGCATGATTTTACATTAGCTAATCATTTCACAGAGGAGCCAGAATATCTCTGAATCACATCCCACGTAATTCAACATCTATTTTTGTAGTTTAAAGCTATTCAAGTCACACCAGTGGCTACAGAATAAATCATACCCTCCTTTACCAAGCAGGCATCTCTGAAAGACACAAATTTTGCTATTTTCTTCAGACTGGTACAGTTCACACCATATTAATGAAAATGCATCAAATCTCAGAACATTGAGATGAGAAAGTCCCTCTCACTGGATTCCTCAACTCCTGGAAAAGTACAAAGGCAAGCACCTACAGCAGCAGCAACCAGAAGCAACTCAGACACTGTTCATGCAAAAGAGGGCAGCATATAACAGACATTCTGGATTTAAATGAACAAGCAAATACTGTCTTGGAAGCAGAAGAGGGAAGAAAAGAAAAAAACAACATTTATTGGAAAAGGAATCTACTGAAGAAGGTTGTTTTGAGATATTTTAAGCTAAAAAATGTTGGGGAAAAAAAAAAGTGAAATGAGCATGTGAAAAAGATGCAGCGTTTGCTATTGGTACTACATTTTTTATCTGGTCAGAGTCTACTTTATTCCACAGATTTTAAGACATGTTTAAGATTCCATAGGTTTAGTATTACATCAATAATGGTTCATAATGAAATTCCAGGCAGTAGCAAAAAAAAGAGATTTCATGATAGAACTGCACAAGATATGGATATGGGGCCCTTTGTGCAGATTTACTGATAGGAATGCTGAATGTAGCTTAAAATAACATAGTTGTCTGGCTCACTTGCGTGTGCTAAAATGCCATATGAAAGAGTACAAGTTATGCTATTTTTTGAATCTTTTTTAAAAATTAATCTTATTCTGCCCTTTACTGGATTTTTCGATAGGTTACTCATTTGCTACTACTCTGCTTATGATTTATTATTGTAAGTATTTTTCCTGTATTCACATCCCATTCAACTTTTTGATGAATAAACTCTCAATGGCTTTAGTAGCATGCTTGGTACTACTTGGAGTGTCAGACTGCCCTTCCAAGTGCAATGTGGCCAAGCAAACAAAGCAGTTGGCTGGCATCTGTTCCAGCCTTGTGCTGTTGCTGAAGTCATTTTTCTTTTTTGTGCTTCAGTTTTTCAGCCTGACAAAAAGGAAAACAACTAAGCTCCTCTTTAAAATACTTTGAGATCAGCACATGAAAAGCAATGCCTAAAAGCTAGATACATTGTTATTTTACCTGATAGAAGGAAAGTTTCTTTTAAAGATTTCTTAAAAAATAATTTAAAAGAAAGTTATTTAACATCTTACAGCTAAGTAGGCTCACAGTAGCTGAAAATAACTGTGACTAACTGTCCATTCTTTACAGGAGGATAACCCAAGTCTGGGAAAGACCTATCAGAGCTCAAAGTGCAATCAGCTGGCTTCACTGGATAGGAAATATTCTAAACCCAAAAACATCCACTGTAACAACATTCTTAACTTGGGACTAAAAGGGACTTTATCATCACAAATTATTGTTTCGTCAGGCCCTCACCAATATTGCTGATCAAAAACCACTGTTCAATTTCATAACATTATGTCAAGGGCAGAAAAATAAAGCAAAACAACACAGAAATACTGAGGAACAATATCAGTGGAGCAATAAACTCAAAGAATAATTGTTGCTTTAAAAGGTAGGGTGGAACTACGTTGTCGGAACTGTGACAAATCATGAGTAATGCCAGGCTGATATTTGAGAACCAACAAAAAATAAGAATAAATACAACAATTAAAAAAAAAAAAAAAAAAAAAAAAAAAAGCTGCTGAAAGCCACATCCTTTGCACGCAAACCATGGGTCTCCCCGTGCTCCGTGTTCCACTGATTTTAGGAAGTAACAAACAGACAGATTCTCACAGCTGTTTCTTGCACTATGGTTCTGACAATGCTACCTAGATTTTCACAAAATAAAGTCCTTTACCCCAAGAAATTCTCCTCATCACTGAGTTTGGGGGGGAAGTACACAGCCCATGCTGATACAGTGATCCAAATCCTGCAGCTCAAACTCCCATGGAATTCAACACCTGATTGATGTGAATATCACAGAAACATAGCACACAGCTCTTCAGAATTTGGCTTATTATATATATACACACATAAAAGAGAATTTAAGCTGAGCACAGAAACAGGCTTCCAATACAGAAAAAGGTGTATGGAGGACAGCAAGAAGGACAACAAAGTGGATCGCATCTTAAAGGTCATATTTTTTTCTTTTTATTTAAAATGGATAAGTAAGAAAAAAAAATATGAATATGCTTTAGGATTTTTATTAGGACCTTGCTGTTCTGTGAAGTCAGACAAAAAATGAGTAGATTTAGATGAATTTTTTCAAAACTATGAATGTTTTTAGCTGTGTTAAGCTGCTGTAATGGCATTTGATTTTCAAGGTAATGACAGCCAGGTCTAAAATATCCTAATCAAACATCCAAGAATCAAGGCATTTCAAAAATAGCTTGGAAAATAAACTGCCCTTTGTTTTGGCCTCTTCTCTTTGACAGAAAGAGTGTTCATTTGCCAAATTAAGTAAGGAGAAATATGAAAGCGTAAACAGAACTTTGACCGATCACAAGAGCCAGACTATTGTTCTACATCGCATGACTGTGACAGTATAAAATGTGAATTTAACAAGACTCTTTGGGAGCTTTAAATTATGCACACACACTCAGCCTGGCAGGGTCAAGATTTGTATGTTTGTTGTTTTGGGGTTTTTCTTGTAACTAGTCCTTTTTACTTTAGAGGAATGGTGACTTGATTAAACCATCGCAATTTCTTTCCAGAGTTCTCAAATCTGCCAGCAGTGACAAGTCAAAATAAGTAGGTCTGAAATATTTCTGCATTAGAATTATTCTCTACTGCACTGCTTGACATTGTGTTCAGTTGGAATGAATCTGAAGCATGAGGCAAAATGAACACGCAATGAAAACACTCAGCACGCAAGGACAAAGCATGTTAACAGAGTTTGCAGACATCCAGTAGCCTGGGGTACAGACATCCAAAAAAAATGGTATATAATGACCAGGAGGGAGAATATTTTCAAACTCCAGGGCCATGGGAGTTGCATATCTCTACATTATAATGAATATGAGACAATAAAACATCCGCCTTGGCAGGAGGTCCAGAAATGCCCCATGGCTAAATGCTGACCCAATCTTCAATTTATATGCATGCAAAACAGAGCCTGATGGGGCATCACCAAAAAAAAAAAAAAAAAAAAAAAAAAAAAACTTGAATAATTCACAGCAACGATAGTAAATGTAGAACAGCGAAAGCTCATCCAAAGAGGACAGTCACTCTCCCATCCCTCTAATACTGAAGCCACTAGAGAGGAAATTTGCTGGTAAGGTGTCCAGCACAGACCTTACCATTCACATGCCTTTTTCCCCCAAATTGCAATCCCTGGTTAGCTAGTCTAACTAACAAAGCCTTTCCTTCTTTTGTACTTTCTTCCTTTCTTCTGTGAACATTTGCTTTCTCCTGCGGTACGACAAGCCCCACTCTACAAGTCTGCAGACTCCCAGAGGAACAATTGTTCTGCACGGTGAGCACTATCAGCCTGAGATTCAGTCAATTTCCCAAATGTGCAAATCACTAAGCTGTCTGATAAAAAATCATTTACCCTTCACATGGTCTTTTCAGTAGAAGAACGTATGTCTCCTACAAAAGAGAAGATCTCAGGTTCTGAATCTGAAGACAGCGACAGTGCCTCTGTACACAAGTGGTCAAGGAGACATAGACTTTAGAAGACCTCTATGCTTAAAGTTTGCTGTTGACAGGTCGTCTTCTGAGGCTATCCTTTCTGCTTAACTCTGTCCATGCTGTATATAGGCATTACTCTCAGGCATCTAGAGATACCTAAACATTAGGGAAGAGTAATCCAGCACCCAAACTGCCATTATCATCATTGACATCAGAGGTGGTTTTCAAAAATGTAGATCCTAGCCGTATGCCACGGGATTCAGAAGAAAACTTGAAGGGAAAGGTAATTATGCCCAACTGTAAGCAGTACTTTATCCATTGAGTAACACTGAGATCTCACAGTGCTTTGTTGTTCTTTGTCAAAGGCGGAAGGAAGGAAAACATTTACAAAGGTTTGGAAGTACAGTTTTGCTTTTGCTGCGGCAGAGATGTTAGTGTCACAAAAAAATCTGTATGTTTTACTAATGGCATCATATATCTTCCCAGGCATTTCTAATTTACCCTTTGTTGAGCTATCTAGGTACTTTATCACATAGGGTTACTGTGTCATGTATTAATATTAAGATACTGTGCCTCGTCTTTCATAGGAAAGTACACATTCTTATCTAAATTGCTGAGATTAATAACTTGAAATATTGTCCCTACAAAACATACTTGAATGCTCTGTATTCAGATAACTAGCACTCTTTATTCCCTCTCCTCCCAGAGAGTGAACATAAATTAAGTCTCCACAGGAACTAACCCAGGAATAAGCTGTAGTCCCAATTTGGAGGCAGGGAATTAGGATGTACCATAATAAGGAAATTCATTCCTCATTTGACTGGGACCACATGCCATACCAGGCAGAGCTCACAATAGTGGCATGGTCTCCTTGTTCCTCAGCAAACCCAGGCCTGCAGAAACATACATGAGGAAACAGCATTTTTTTCCTCCTGGAAGTTTCTTCACTGCAAATAAAAAGTATTGAACATTCAGTTGTGTGTGTGCTTTAAAACTCAGATTCTTAGCAGTTAAGATTGTTTTCAGCTGATAACAGGCTTAAGGATGCCCTCTTGATTACTACTACTTTGATCCAGAAAAGCATTTGGCTGTTTAATCAGTCACAAAGCTAAAGCAGAAAAAGAGGATACTCCAAAGCATTACAACCCCACGTACTTAATTTAATCTAAAAATAATTTCTGGGCAGAAAGAAAATTTAATTAACTCTTTTCTATAAAAATGTATGGTAAGTTGTGTAGCAAGATCTTATGCATTCTTTTGAAGTTTGTCATACATTCTTGAATACCTTTGACAGCCTAAGAAGTTGTGTGTCTGCTTCTGATTAGATAATTGAAATAAATCTACACCAAATAAATTCAGATCTCTTAAAATAAACTGCAGAGGTACATGAACTTTGTAAAATGCGTGTAGTACTTCAACCAAAAGGCATTTTTACAAAAATCAGCTATCAAGAAGGAATTCACTTCTCTGTTTCCATGTGTGTAGAGTGCAGTTGGTATCCAAGGTTTAATCCAGCTTTAACACTATTAAGCATCATGTACAGTTCCTATGTGATCTGACAACCACTCCAGCAGAAAGAAATCACCTCTTATATATTTATTGTTTTCTCCATTTTGTCTCTTAGAATTAAATGTTTATTAAAAATGAAGGTATCTTCCACTGTCAAGCGCTATGCCTTGACACGTCAAGCATCCACTACAACTCCAGCAAATATTTGTCCACCACTTAAAACTGAGTCTACACTGACAAATCTGGCAGATAATATGGAGAGAAGAACACCACCTCATGTGATCAGTCCCCATTCATTACATTCAATCCAGCAAACCACCAAAACTAATCAGCTTGATGTTACTGCTCCTATCAGCATACAAAGTTGGGAAAGGTATACAGCATACAAAGTTGGGAAAGGTATATATTTGTAATATGTACTACAATGCACAGTCCAAAGCATAGCTGGCATTGACAAGATATATGGAATGTCCTGGGGTTACCAGCCCTGCGTGGAGGTGCATGGAGTCATCGAACTGAAGAATTGCTTGATATTTACAGGAAGACATCAAGAAAAGGTGATAAAAGATGCAGTAGAGAAGCTTAGGCAAGTGTTTGTTTTAAAATGTATCTTCAAGTCAAATGAGAATAATTTAAAATATGTTGCAGAGTCTTATTAAGAAGTCAAGCCTCATCCAATTCTTGGGTAAAGAACAGAAGAAAAATTCCAAAGATACAGACAAGATGGCAAATTCCTACATTACACATGGGTCCACCTCCTTTCAGTTAACTAACAATTGTTAATAAAAGCTTACTTACGAAGTTACAAGTGATGGCAAATCTACTTCCTGTTACTTTGTCCTATTTTGGAGAACTGAGCAGGAAATTTACATTAAAAACACCATGCAAGTGATTTGCAGTATTTTTTAAACCATTAGAAAGCATTATTACTTGCTTTTTTTTCCATTACAATACACTGGAATATTTTTTTTCTCCAGTTAATCACTTTCTACCAACAGATATGTGAAGAGTTCATGCTAAAAATTAAAAACATGTTTTTCACCAGGTAGAAATAATGTTTAAATTAAAAAAAAAAAAAAAAAAAAAATAATAAAAAAAAAAAGACTTTACTAAGCTAGTATTATCACATTCAAGCAGAAGCACAACAGCCTTCAAAATCTGAAGGAGTTTTATCACCTCCAGATTTTTTATCTCAGCTACCTATCTACCATCTCAGTTTTCAGCTCATCATCTGTTTGTTACTACCTACTGTTTGCCATGGCTTTAGTTCAATCTGGTATCCAGTACCCATCTTCCTCCTTGCCTTTCCTCATTGTCACTCCTGATAGCTCCTCCTTGTCTCTCCACAAACTTGGGGATCCAATGCTACCTTCATCTTTTCTCACCTCTCCTCTCAAATTCAACACCCTTTTGCTAAATTCCACTCTTTTCTCACATTTCTATTATTTCAGTCCTCTCCACAGGAGTATAAATATAAATTTAAAAAGAAATCTTTGTTGATTCACCTCTGTAGATGCTTTTCGTTGCAACCTTCCACATTACTTGGGATTATAAATGCCACAGCAAAAATAATGTTTCTTTATCCTCCCCATTTTCTGACCACATCACACACACTCATTTAAACCTTTCACAGACTTTCCATCTCCAGCTGACAGAGAATTAAAGCTATGTTGTGTTTTTTCATCTATCAGTCCTCTACGCTTCACTTCAGTCTTCTCGATGTGTCACCATACAATACACTCACCCCACCAAGCTCCCTCACTCATTTCCATAAAGTGGAAAACAAGGAAACACAGCAATTTCTCTGATGAAACACTGACTATTTACATGTGCCCCTCTAAGTTAGTCATCCAGATTCTGCAGACAAAAATGAAAAGCACTATTAGCTCTATCTAGGTTATAGGATGTGAAGTATGGGGTCTTAAACTAGTTGTTTCTTTACCTGATTCTGTAAAAGGAGCATCAAGGCAACTAACTGAGGAGACATCTTAAGACAGGCAAGATGCTGTTTGAAGTTGTCATTAGAAAAATACACTAAAATGCATCTGCACTGATTTCTACAGAAAAGTTAGAACATTTATTAAAGGGTTTTAAGTTGCATCTGCACTTTGTTTTAGAAGAGTTAGTCATCAGTTGCTAATTGAGCCTAGTGATAAACACATAGCACTCAATGATGATTATTTATGTCTAAAATTCTAAATGCAAAATTAATATAAAATGCACAGACAGCTCAAAGCGGTGCTGTTTTGTTTTGGTTTTTTTTTTCTGTTCTGCATAAGCTGTGGATTAAAGTGAGTACTACACAGTTTTCCTGTTCTATAACGTCAACAAGGTACCTAGCGCCTACTGAAACATTTTGTAATTAGAGATTATATCATTAGCGGTTATTAAAATGGCTTGCTCTTTTACTGGAGATGTAGCAGAGCAGCAAATCTCTCATGTGATGTTATCTTTCTCCAATATATGCTTGTGAGTCATTCATGTGACAGTTAGCCTAACCTTAATATCAGCCTAAGCATTTCCATGAAGGCATCCATTCAGAAAGCCCTGCACTGGGTACATTGCTCATCCATCCCAGTCTTTGGCTCCCTAATGTCAAGGATCACCAAACAATTTTGCAGCCACCAGTACCAGTCTTCTTGTTTCTTCCTTAGGAATTCGTTATTTCCTTGCACTCTGTTTTGTGTTTCTTACCTTACCAGATATTTCTAGAAACATTTTTGTAAGAACTCCTCCAGACAGAGACTACCACACAGTTTATGAATCACTGTAAGAAAGTATTCCTATTGGGATTTTAATTATACAAGCTCAATACTTTTGTTACAACACACTCAAGCTTCCATCGTGATCATTCTAACATGTCTAGCAGGACTCATGATCCTAGTGTACACATAGTCCCCAGGTGAGTCTTTATGTAGCACGCTTGAGGAGACTACTGAGCTGAGAGAAATTCTAAAAACGTTAGGATACTGGAACATAAAAGCAGAGTCACATTTTGTTAACAGCATCAAGAGATGAAGAATCAACCAAACTTTATTCTTGCAGTCATTCACCACCCTGAGTATAAAAATGTGTGTCTAATTTACTTGTCTGGTTTCAGGTTCCAGCTACTAGATAGGATTTTCTCTGGTAGAATCATAGTCTTTTAGTAACCAATATTTCTCCCTGAGGACATACCAAAATTCAGTTTTTATTAGTCTTCAACATGGTTCATACACAGAAGATACAATCCCTCATTCTGTTTTTCCTGTTCCTGGATATATGATTTTGTGTTTGGCTGCATTACAACAATTTATCTGAATGGAATCCCTTTATTGAGTGATACAGATTGCACTGTACAGCTGCCTTATCTTCATCACTGTTCACTATCCCCCACCATCCTGATCTTTGCATCATCTGTGTGTTTTATCTGAATCATAAGTAGTAGCAGCTGTAGTATTTCCCAGTAGTAGCGCTCCTTAACTTTTGCTTCTTGTGCCTTTTCCTGAGGTTTCCAGTTCTGGTGTGTTATCACAACTGCTCAAGAAAGACCAGTGTGTGATACGTTTCCCAAAATCACGTCTGAATTCAAGAGGGACCATCTGCTTTAAGGTTACTGAACAGAACTGCTGTCAGTAAGAGCCAACCGTCCTTTACTAACTCATTTCACTTCAGTAATCCCAATGGAGCTGTTGTGCTTTCCATATCAGAAAGGAGTGTTTGTGGGAGTTATGGGTTACAAAAGTAGATCCACAGTGTATCTTGTTGACCTTGGAACATATCCCACCATTGATTCTGTGTAGAAATCTCCCAAGGCCTGCTTCTTCCCCAGTCTGTAGAAGCCTTCTGATCTTTTTTCAGTAGGGGACATAGAAGGATATTGCTCCACATTAGTTCCAGTGTGTTAACTTTTCTTTATCACATTATTTTGGAAATTTATGAAGTAATTACAAAGCAAACCCCAAAAATTGTAGCTACGGAACAGGACAGACCATAGAGATTCCACAACCACTAAGTAAGCCGAAGGAAATCTTTAAAGTATCATTCTTGCAAATGATTTGCAAGTGGGTGGATAAATGCAAATATTTAATAAGTACTTATGTTTTTCCCTGAGGTTTCAATCACAATAACGAAATTGTTAACCTGGAGAACCTGGAGCATTCCTAGTGCCAACTGGACACTCTTAGCTATACAAATGTGCAGCATATTTGCTGAGTAGATATTTATATGCGCTTCTTGTTCCAGTGTTAACTTTTTATTTACTGGAAAAGAACCAGAAGCTTTCTATTCCCTCGGGAATCATTTTCCATTAAAGAGGCTTTAGATAGACCCATTATTTTTTTCAGATTTGAAAGGTAAATCCAACTATATGTGTATTTTGAATTTGTTTGTTTTTTGGGGGTTTTTGTTTGTTTGTTTGTTTTTGGTTTTGTTTTTCCAAAAGCAGGCAGGGGCTAACTGACTGGAAAGATTTGCAGATTAATTTTTACTGATCTACCTCATGACACCCAATAATGCCTTGTGACAGTGGAACACAATTCCCTTACACATGTCCCTGACAGTTTTTTACTTAACAAAAAAACCCCACAAACTATATTTGTTATAAACAAGTAGCCCCGCTGGCAGTCTCCCTAGAAAAGTCCAGTGGTTGCATGAGTGTGAAATCTGCATGCAGTCCTTTCTTCTTCCTAACAGCTGAACTCATTCAGAGTGGGAGGAAGGTCTGATAAAAGCCTCTGTTTGGGCTATCTTCTTCTAGACAGAAAATGAACTTCATTTCAACACAATTCATCCAACATTCCTCATAAGCAGGCTTGCATGGAATTATATTTTAAAAGAAATGTGATATGAGCATCAATGATGAGTATCTGGGTATCTTACCAATGACATATTCTGCCATAAAGGAAATCAGATAATATAAGACAATAAGTATTGAGCAAAATTCTCACTGCTTCATTTTATTGCTGCCTTGGGCTTGCCAACATCAAGAACCATTGTAGAAAGAATTGAAAAGTTAAAAAGACTAGGAAAAACTGCAATGAATCAGCAGTCTAAAATAACTTTGCAGGTATTGTTTTAAGAGAATATTCCAAATAATAACATTGAGAAACTTTCTTGAGTGACAAGGATTTCAGAGGAAAGACAACAAAAAGTAGAAATGAAGATATGTTCTGATGATTTAAGCATCCCCATCTGGAGAAATATTCTGCCTTTGCTTATTTGAGTACAGACCAGAGTAAACTGTATTTTAAAACATACATCTGGATCTCTACCAGTGAAAGCAAGAAAAGAATGTCTGCTTCTGGTGAGGTGTGGCTCCTGACAAACCCTAATTCCACACCCAGAATGTCACTCCACTTAAATCTGTTCATGATCTTAATGGTACTCATAGAAATAAGAACAGCACATTCAGCTGCTAGTAGTGGCAGCTTTTACCTGTAAAAATCTGTACCGATCATATTTCGGTCATTCTGTGCATCCTTTTTGATTTGAATTTTCTCTAATCTGCCAGTACTATTGTGCAATTTCTGTGTGCAATTTCAAAGATTTAAAGAAAAGAATAACAGCTTCTAACACTGTCCAGACACTTTTAGCAGAGGGCAAAATTTGGTCCAACAATAGAAGGTTCTGCATTTAGAGGAATATTTCAAATGGCACAAAAATCAGCAAGTTGCTTCAAAAGAAAAGAAGCCAGTCATGTCCTATACAACCATAACCACATCCATTTGAGTATATGCATAAGTATAAACACTTTCTTCCCTGTGGAACCTGTCTGACTTTGTGTCGTTTTTTTCACAGCACCACAGGTTTCACTTTCAGCAGAACACTGAAAAGAACCTCACTGAACATGCATGCTTAAGAGGTTACTGAAGGATGACAAACTGAGTGAATTCTATGCTGATGAAAGATGCTAGACAGACAGACCTGAAGGTGAAGTCCTCTAGTTAGAAGTTTTGCAGAGGCCAAGCAATGCAGATTTCATAATACTTCCCTAAAGATGTAACTTAATCCTGAGCTATAATCTACTAATGATTAGAATGACTATAAATGGGTGTAAGGAAAGAATATGTCCTCGTAACCCAACTGAAAAATATTTCCTGAACATTGCTGGAACATATCGTTGTGTGTGCCTTAAGTCACAGAAAAGCTGTCAGACAGCAAGAGCTTTTGGTATTTTTTCTGATATCAGCTTGATCTGGCCTTACAATTCTGCATCATGCTCTGTGTCATGCAGTCCCAGAATTTCAGATCACGCAGTCTCATTCAGCAGACATCTCTAAAAATAAGCCATCCAGATAGAGGTCACTAACACATCTCAGTGGGAGTGTGTAATTACAAGAACCTGGTATGTTTTAATATTTTTCAATTATCCAACTAAATGAAATATTTTTCAAGATCCCAAAACATCCCAAGAGCAAAGAAAGATGAAGATTCAGTAAAAGTTTTGGAGGTGAATGCCTCTGTATCCTGCCAAAATCTCCCTATAATTAACCTCAGCACAGGCTTTGAGTGCCCACTGAACATAAAGATTGTGGAGGTATTGTTTG
The DNA here is from genome assembly GCA_028571105.1 of Tragopan temminckii. Taxonomy (NCBI): domain Eukaryota; kingdom Metazoa; phylum Chordata; class Aves; order Galliformes; family Phasianidae; genus Tragopan; species Tragopan temminckii. Next base: position 52,819,362 of record JAOWBP010000001.1, on the reverse strand, counting down.
AATTCAGACACATTCAGAAGGCATATTTTGCTTTCTCCTCTTGGATAGGGAAGAAATGATTTAACAGTGGCCAATTTCCATTTACGTGCAAATTTCTTTTCCACACAAACCCATGCACCCTCTCAACAAATGTAATTTATCTGACTGAACATAAGTAGATAAAGGAAGACATCTAAGGAAAGATGAAACCTTCTTCCAGCCCAACATACACAGCCATGGTGATGAAGGGTGAGACAGAATTTTGTCCTGTCACTTGATGGGAAACTTCCAGCAAACAAAAAGATCCAAAGTGACTAAATTCTTCCACATATATAAATCATAAGATAAATTCAAGTGAAAATGGGAGAGAATTGAAAATACATGGATTTCCACTGAGAACTGGACTCACACTACAAAGCCAACAATTCAGATGACAACTTATGCCAGCTACAGTGCCAGCCATCAAAGATTTTTAATTCTGAACAGCTGCCTCCATACTGCAGTCAACAGCTGCATTTTCAGCTGAATCCCTTATCAACTTCAAGTCACTGTTCATTGCCTCAAGGACAAAGCTCCAGAGGAGGAAAAAATAAACATCCCTCCAATTTTTATTTTTTGATGTAGAAAGTATAACAGTCAAAGTTATTTTATTTTACAGTAGAAAGACAAAATTATATCTTTTCAAGGTATTTATATGAAGGAACACCAATTCAGCCCATGCATGCAAAGACTGATTCATTTTTTTATTCCAGTCTTTTCCATATAATCCTTTAAGGCTTTGGGAGAGTACCAACTGTTCTGTGACTCGTTGTCATACTCCTATTTATGATGCTGCTTGATAAATATTGACAGAATAGCTCCTTCGTGCATTAGAAGTGCTTTGAGTCTTGTAGAAGTGAGACTTCTGAGGGGACAGGCAAAACTAGAAGTCAGCAGCTACCAATGGTCCACCCAGTTTTCTTACCCTAAAATACTAAAGATTTTTCCAAAGCATCAAAGGGTTTTATAAGTGCAGTCTCTTAAAATCAGACTATTTATACCCCCTCTTAAAAATGTTTCCTGTACTTATATATACGGAATGACTGAGGGGTAAAATTAAATTCCCTGGAATTCTTTCACTTGAATCCCAAATCCACTTCATTTTCTGCTAATTATGGGTGTCAAGGGTAGCCTCCAAATTTGCTTCAAATTTATCTTTCCTACCCTTGACAGTAAGCTGTTGCAGCCCAAATGCATTCTGTGCTGCCTGTATGTAGTCTTCCTATAGTACCAGCAAAGTGAATTTTTTCTTCCTAAAGAGTGGAGTAAACACCTTCCATCAACAGGCACAATGCCTACTGGCAAATAAACCCTTCAAATACTATCTCATCCGGAAAGAGCAGGTGACCTTCGCATCACCGAAGTGCAGGCTGGATTCAAAAAAACAGAGATTTGGTAATTTTACTGGTACACAGATACTGCTTTTTTCCACCCATTCCATCCAAAGAGTTATAATCATCTAATATTGTGCCTGGATACATATAGATTCATTGAACAGGTATCACAGAGGCAGATTTTTCTCTTCCCCCAAATTTGAACTACCACTGCATGTTCCTTTCACATGGAAGGACACGAAAGGCAATAAAACATCTTTCTAATGTCAGTAGACTGGACACAACTCCTACCTAGAAAAGGCCTATTGTTCTCAGTCATAAAAGCATAGTGTAAAAGCAAGCTCTTTGATGGGCAAACATCAGTAAAAACCACATCAATACAAAGAAACAGTAAGGCAGCTAAGGCAAAGTCTCAGAGGGTAGGCATTACCTCATTTGGCCATTTTTTTAAAAGGCAAATGATACAGATTAGAAATTTTAGACTTCAAGGTACTACTCATCTATATAACCTCTATTAAAACCCATGTTTCATGGATTCAGAGCAATTGTGTAAAATCAAAAACAACCAGATGCCCGGTGGGTATAAATCAGTAAAGTCCTATTGAAGCCAGCAAAGTTGCAATGATTAATATCAACACAGGAATTCAACTTAGAGAAGCTTTCTGCACTTGGCATTCTTCGAGCACACACTATTCTCTCCCTTTTCCTTCTCAGATTCCCATCAAACACAGCTCTCTAACAGAAGTGTTCTTTTCCTAACTTGGCTTCAAGTCATGGCTACAGTTCTCAATAGCATATAACCTGTCAAGATAAAATATGCTTTGGGACATAAAATCTCTTCTGAGCATTTTATTGACTTAGCTCTACCATTTCTGAAAGGCAGCCAAAATTCCTCAAGGTTTTCAAAGGACTTTGTTTTCTAAATATAATCTATGAACAGACAGAAGAACACAAAAATCCTCAGCTGTTTACGTAGTTTGGTTTTTGTGCCATGTATTGCCCATCATGATATATTGATTTTCTCTTGAAAGCAAACAAAAATTCTCAGCTATGAGTTGTTTGGGCTTAGGGACAATATAAGACACAGAGTGCCCGGGGAATCATTCAGAACAGGGATGTTTCCCTGCCCATCGGTAACTCAAAATCTACATTTTATCTTCTTAAAGTAAATAAATAAATAAAGCAGCATAAAATGAAACACCACCGAGTTTAGACCTCTACCGGAACTTTTCTTTCCAGATGCTGCTTGAGAGGCCAAGAGATTAAAAGCCAGCCACAGAGTTGCTACTAACTCCACAAAACACTCAAAGTAGCATTTCACAGGAGGAAAACGCCACTTAGAGAGACCAGGTTATGTCAGCACAAGAATGAGACCACCTCTCAAGAAAGGTCCCATGTTGCTCTCCCTGTACTAACTTCCCATGGAGCTGGCCCAAAAGGGACAAGACACGCATTCAATCCCAGCACAGCAGAGGTCAAGTTCATCCCAGTCTCAGAGCCAAGGCTGAAGCAAACAGTGGCAGCAACCTGAATCAGAGGATTCAGCATGGCCCCAGCAAAAGCCAGGGGACCCCTCATTACTGTTATTGTTTAGGCTGCTGCCACCACAGCCTTCTCAGGGAACAGAATTACTGCAGAGGTAGGAGATGGACTGGCTGCAACTCCTTGCATCCGTTTCACAGCACAGACCACACACCAAGAGAGATGCCTGGTGCAGCGCTGAGAGATGATGACATCTGTCTGCAGGAGCACAAATGCTAAGGTTACAGCTGCTTCTTACAGAGCTCTGAAATGCATAGGAAGTCTTTCTGAGCCCACTTTTCCTGTAGCTGTCACACTTCTGCTGGGCTGGCTTCTAATGCCGGAATCCTTGGTTGTTCTAAATCCAGCATTGTATTTCTAAGTGGAGAGAAGTCATTTAATTGCTCAATGGGCTAAATAACTAATTATTTTATTACTAGTTCTGTCCCCATAACTTACTCTGCTACTTGAAGCAGTAATTTCTAAAACGTTGTTCAGTCTCCCCAGGAGCAGTTCTAAGGGAAGCTTGTGCTGTAATTTAGGATTTAAATTACAAACTTAATAATTTATTGCAACTGTTTGGATTAATCACACAAATTCAGTTGGCCCGCATCACTTCAGAAATGCACATTCTTTGCAAAGAGGAACTTAAAACTATGCTGAATAAAGAAAAAAAGAAAAAAAAAGAAAGAAAGAAAAAAAAAAAGAATTAGAAATCCACAGGATCAGAGAGCAGGAACTTAGCAGCTGATGATAGCATTATCTTTCCCCTGCTTCTTGTGCCCATTACTTCAGTCAACAATATCACAATGCACTTATCGCTTCCAGGGCACATTTCTGTAAAAGGACATCTAACCACTTTGTAGACACTAATTAAGGCTCAAGTCACCAC
>JAOWBP010000001.1:52783216-52806529 GCA_028571105.1 Tragopan temminckii | reverse complement strand
TTGCTACAATGCTACTGGTTTAAATTTTCCATGCAGTATTTTTTCCTATGATTTATTGAAGCACACTAGCGATAAACATGTCCTTCAGCATCTCCTGCTCGTTTTTATTTTGATCGTTTCCATAACCAGCACTGTGCTCCCACACTCAGCTCATCAAAAAATCAATTCATACTCTAGAACTTCTCATGGCTGGGTTTTGTTATTTGAATGTCATAGATGGACCTTTGTTGACCTACCACTCTACACATTCATGAAAACAAGATGTTCTCTAGTAGCATAGACTATCTTGGTAACACAGATTTTAAATAAATACTTCATATAGTTTCAGAAACATATGCTATATAGTAAAAGTACATGTTTGCAACAGAGATGGCTAAGACCTGTTTATTAGCACTCAGAATTTTCAATGTTGTGCTTCACTTTATCACCAGTAATGCATGAAAAATACAACAGCCATTATATCCTAAGCTTTCCCTTTGAAATGTATTCAAGTGTATCCCAATATGTTTATGAGTAGAACTATTTTGCAACATCCTTAACTCTACTTTTTCATTCACATCTGCTACAATTCTATGTCCACATATCGTATTTTCACTGCTACTTTGGTAGCATTTGCATTTGTCCTCTGTTATATCTCATGCTGGAGTTATACAGAGGCTTCTCTGCTCACGCAGAAGTTGTGTGATAATTTCTGCCACAGACAAAATACCATCAAATCATTCTAACATGCACCTGAAAGTATGCTCTATGGAGAACTTTCCCATTTTCACCTCAGCAGTGGCTTTTCTTTGAGGAGAATCATTTAAAATTTGGAAGGAGCGATTTCCTTCACATTGCTCATAGGCCTAAAGTTACAGTTTAACACCAGCATTAGTAACCATCAGTCCAAGAAAGTCTGTAAGATATTCTGCCAGTTTTCGTTTCTCCTAGTAATTCTAGTGTAAATGTATTCCCTCTTATTACTCCTAGTTAGACACCAGCATACTGATATCATGCCTCCCTTCTTGATATTACCCGTATTTGTTCAAATGGAGCATGTCTGCTATCTGTAATACTACATTTTGAACTCGTACCAATGATTTACTGGCTCTTAGTCAAGTGGCAGAAGTAAGATTAATTCAGCCGCTTAATAAATCACAGAATTTCAGTTTAGTTACTACACTACAGCCAATTTTATGTTGCCTGAAGTATTCAGAGGATATGTTAAGGTCATACAGAGATACACAGCAGGGATGCAGATGTACAGTGATGTGAAATCATACAAGTGCCTTTGCTCAGAGCTGTTTTGGTTTATGAATGGGCTTTATGAGTGCTGGTAACAAGGGAAGCCCAGGCTGCTTCTACACGGAGCTCCCCAGCTCTGCATTCCCATCCTCTAGGCTCCCAGCACCACATTCCCATTCTCTGGGCTCCCAGTACCTACCCTGCTTGGGCTCTGGACATGCAAGGAAGGCTACGTGCAGCCACTAAACACCAGAAATAAGTTAAGACCCAAGATATGTTTGCGCAGAGCTGGCTCTGGTGTCTGTGCTATCAAATACCCAGCTGTTGGTTGTTAGCTTGTTAAAGAATTCTGTATTAGGTTTAGTTTGAAATGAAAAAAAAAAATCCTGAAAATTCTAGTAAGTTAAAAATAACTGGTGGGAATCGAAGAATAGAAAATAATTAATGAAACTAAATATGACTTTGAGATTTGTGATTTCTTTTTTTCAGACTTTTCTTGGGTTTTCCCATTCAGTGTTTTCTTTGTGCTTGGAAAGAAAACAGCACTTAGATTATCTTCCATTTTAACATAAGGAAAAAACTTGACAGAGATTTGTCTCTCGGTGATAAAGCTAGCAAAAATAGAATGCTTATGATAACCCTGCCTTTGAAAAACATCAGCAAAGAGCCCCCGAGCTCCACGAACATGTTGCAGACTGTACATGTCACATAGCTAAGGACTACAATGTTTTGCCTGAGGCTCCCACGTTTAACAAAGAGAAACACTGCTTTCAACAAAAGATGCTGTTCTAGTTATGTGCCCTTTTACCCTGACAGAGAAACAGCTGGTATCATAAAGTCACAGCTAATTTGTATCACGTCTGTGCTAACAGTCAGATCCAGTTTGTATCAAACTTTCAAAGTTAGACTTAATACCAGTTGATGGATGACAGCTTCTCTCGCCTTCCCCTTTCTCAAAACATATCCAAACACTGCCCCTCATAAAAAAAAACCCAATCCTCAAAATATAAATGGAATCTTTTATGTTTTACAAAATGAGCGTATGCAAGAAAAGGTTTAACATTAAATCGGTAAGTCAAAATTCCTGAAGAAGAGTGAGAAAATTACACCAGCGGTTCTGCAAGTCTGTGGCAAATAAATAGAGCTTAAGACAGACATGTGGGTACCAAGTGGAGTGGAAAAAAGTGGGGAAAAACATCTCTAAAAAAAAAAAAAAAAAAAAAAAAAAAAAACTTTGCCTCAGGTAATCTCTTGCGTTTGGGGTATCTGTTGTCTTAAAAATATTTCAGTCTGCCTATAGAGACTTCAAGGGCTTTTTCAAGGTCAGCACTCAACAATTCAGGAAAGGCCAATTTTAGTTCTTTTTTCTTCTTCTTTTTCTTCTTCTTTTTCTTCTTCTTTTTCTTTTTTTTTCTTTTTCTTTTTCTTCTTCCTCTTTTTTTTTTTTTTCTTTTAAGGGAAGCTGTTTCTCATTTATGCTATTAAATGTCATCTAGTCTCATTTTAAGATGCCCAAAGCAGGATGCCTGAGCTGTGCAAAGGGACTCACATGAAAGGGAGATTCAGGCCCTTAACAGCTCCAAACCTGCAGTGCTCGTGTGAGAAAGAGCTGCAAAGATCAGACTATTCTTGGAAAATAGACATAGAGGAGCTTCCAGACACAAGGAGTTCAAGCTCAGTTCAGATAAACATCTAACAGTGCTGGGGTACTCCCGAGGCTACTCTCCACAGCACCTGAGACTACAACATTTTCTCTAGATGAGATACTCTCTTGAGGCTTCAGATACTTTCTGCTTCCCAATGATCTAGAATTACTGGACCAAGCCTCTTTCCTCCCATGCAAAAACACCATCAAAATGTATACAAGAAAAATATCACAACATCCTCAGAAGAGAGAAATACTGCTTTGAAAGTTTTGTTTCCCGATGCTGTTCAATAGTACCATTATTTGGTTTCCAAAAAATTGGCTCCAGGTATCTGAGATAAAGTTTATGTAGGGGACCCATCTAAATACTTGTAGCAAACAACATCCCTAGGGATTTCATAGCAGCAGTATCTGTAATGCACTTCTAAAGTGGCAGGAGATCTTACTGTGAGTGAGCTGAGAAAGGGCAGTTGTTGAAGAGTGAGGAATCCCAGCTCCCAGCCTATCTTTCCCTCAGTGCATGCATTTCCTGCCTTAGAAGGTTAATATTGCACAGAAGACAGTAAGATACAGCTTCTGCTGTGCCTAAGCTGTGCTTGGCACAGGTTTATGATGGACTCCTTGCCAGCTAACAGAGCCAACGCACAGCATGCTCTTGCCACATCCTCTCCAGCGAGCTATATCTGCTCCCTACCTGCTGGGAAGATGCAGATAATCAACTCCACTCCCTTCACTCCAAGCGCAGCAGTGAATCTGCCCCTATATACGATCCCTGAGCTTGTTCAGCTTGTTTTTTTCCTCTGTACTTAAACCTCTGTCTTGCAAGGCACAGTTTATTAGAAGCAGATTTCTTTTCCGCTACTCAGTGTGTCAGTTTTACAATTCTTAGGTGGTGTAATTCCTGGAAAATAAAAAATGTTCTTCACTGAAAATTTTTGATAAGTCACAGCAGGTTTACTTGTTTTGATTCACCCTGAAATGCAGCATGACTTTTTACGTCAAAAATGATGCTCTGGTTTTGTTTCAGCTGCCTCTTAGCTACAAATTTCTTCCAAGTGATAAGACTTGTAGAAAATGACACCCACAAATTTGGCTCAGCAGCCACTGAATGGCAGCCATCAGATTTTCTTGGGTCTGTGAACTGCATCAGAAAGGACACTATTATTCTCCAGACTTGATTCCCTGGTATTAAACCAAGCAAAACTCCAAACCACTGGCATTAAAGCCTTTTCAAAAATGCAATGCTGCACAAAAACTACCAGGTTCTCATCATACCAAAAAAATGCCCCAGCTATGTGTAGAGATTGCCTGAAGATCTCGCACCTATGAGAAAACTCAGGCCAGTTTTGGTGCTATATATCCATTTCCAATCAGCAGAGAGAATGGATAAAAGAAAGGAGACCCCCCACTCATCTCTGTGTAACTCACCACAACAAAGCCTCAGAAAAAATTAATCTTCGGAGACTATACAGAAATGCTTTCAGTCCTGAATATTCAAGAGAAAGGCTGGATAAAACCTTTCTTACACAATGTTTCCTAATGGCAAATGTCTTAACAAAATATACGTTTCCAAGGAAGATGAAAAAGATAAAAACCAGCCATCACTAGCCAGTGTGTTTGAACCTTAACCTTATATGGTATCACTTCTTCTTGAAAGTAATTTAAAGAAGCATGTCTGTTTGTCTTCCAAAGTCAGATTTGCCTGTATGCAATAATTAAGAGAGTTACAGATCAACCATATGCATACTGAACTATACTAATGTATTTCATACCTACATACGGAGATATGCCCTGTTTCTAGTACTTTAGTGAGGTAATACTTGTTTTTGCCTTTCCTAGTTATTGTAATGGTCCACACCATCTTCTTCAATGATTTTTCTAAAGGCAACTACTGGCATTTTTTGTGGTATTTTCCATATCCCCTAGAGATCATCCTTCCATGTGGCCAGATTTGCAATTTGGAAGAGAAGGTTAAGTGCGGAAGTTTCTACCAGGTTTTGCTTTTTATTCTTGACAGAATTCTTCAAGCACTTCGACAAGTTCAGAACAAGTGCATCAACAGAAGAGGCTCCTCTTGCATCCTCCACTTGGAGCAGATGAATTGATCACTGAAGGACAGTATATTTTCAGATGCAACTTAAGCACCAAAATAAGACACCGGGTCAGAAATACACTGAAGAGTAAGTCTCAGTTTTGAACAACTGAAGTGCTTATTCCAATACCACAGTCTTCATGCTCAGGTGCATCTGCAAACACAACTCCAGCTGCTGAACTGGCAGAAAAACTCTGGAGGGTGGAAACCATGGCTTCTCTGTCCTTGGATCAAAATTTTAAGGAATTTAGATAACTTATGAATGCACCACCCAAGAAAGCACATAGAATAGAATCACAGAATCAAAGAATCCCTGGAATTGGAAGGGATTTTAAAAAGTTCATCTAGTCCAACTCCCTTGCAATGAACAGGGACATGCACAACAAAATCAGGTTGTTCAGAGCTTGATTCAGCCTCACCCTGAAAGTCTCCAGGGACAGAGCATCCACCACATCACTAGGCAACCTGTTCCAGTGCCTCACTGCTCTCACCTTTCCCTTATGTCCAACCTAAATCTACCCTCTTTTAGCTTGAAGACATTTCCCCTTGTTCTATCACCACAGACCCTCCTAAACAGTCTATCCCCTGCAACATGGGAATACACATTCAGTGATCTCACTGGAAGAAGTACTTCATGGGAAATTATAGAACATTTAGTCCAGTCCTGGTTTAGAGTTTCTCAACCTGAAATACCAAAACTTTTGATATACTGTAAAGCCCAACTTATGCCTGGCTTCAGTCTTGAACACCCCCACAAGGCTCAAAAGTAATGTAGAATTCCAAAACAGCAATCAGAGCAGAGAACAGCCTGCAACAATTATCAGTCCGTTCAACACTTGCACAAACTTTCTCAGAAGCATATGCAAACTTAGATTTGCTTCCCCAAGGAGAACAACAAAAACAACTAAAAGGGGCCCAGACCCAGCATTCTTGATTGAGGGAGGCTGCTGGAGATGAAAGGAAACACAACAAGTCTTCAGTTTTCAGCCATGCTTCTCTCCTCACTACTCTTGCAAAAAAAAAAAAAAAAAAAAAAAAAACGGGGAAACAGAGCAGAGGTAGAGTGGAATAGGCAAATGGAGAGTAGTGGCACCCAGCAGAGAGAATTAAAAGCTTGCTGTACCCTGAATTAACAAAGATGGTGGTACCTAAGGGAGTTGCCTTGACCGGGTGCAATATCTGTGATCCCACCAGGTTGCTATCACAGACACTGCTTAAACTTGGAGCCAGTCATCTGTACGTCTTCAGTCTAGAATTTCCATATATTCAAGGGGATGAAGTTTATGCACATCATAAACACGTAAAGAAGAAAAAAAATAGAGCTAAGATACACATATTGGGAATAGTCAGAAAACATGGTTACCTGGAATCTCAGGACCCTTCAAAGCCCACACTTGCTCCAAAAAGACAAGTGAATTTGATTTGAATACAATGTAAGAATCTCACAGCAAGCAGAAAACCCACTGAAATCCAATGAAGAAATAAAAATAGCTACTAGAAGAACAACCAAATGCCTACAAAGTGATTACTATAAAATTCAAAGATTCAGACTTGAAGATAAAGTTCAAAATAAAATCCTATAGCATCTACTCTGAAAACAGATTGTGGTAACAGCGGCCCCAGATAAATAAATGTTCAAGACCTGACTGCAGACCTGCCTACTGGTTTTGGATTAGCCCCTGAAAAAGCAGGTAAGCACACAAGGGAAAAAACAGAGAGAGAAAAGTTTTAAAATAATATAAAAAAGAAGTGCTGAAACACTATTGAATTTCCTCTGGCAAGGAAGCCTGAGGTAAATACTTTAATCATACTCACAGGAAAGCAATCAGTGGAAATATTCTGAACCTTTCAGTAATGAACCAGATGCTGATGAAATCAAAACGCCGATTCGAGGAACTAGAGGTGACCACTGTAGAGAAATGAAAGTAAAGAATGTCATTTAGCATATCGCAGATATGAAAAATGTATACCTTTGGTAAAGTCTCCCTCAGTAAAAACCCAAAAACTTTTTTTTTTTTTTTTTTGTTTAATATAGAATAAAATAACAGGAGAAAATAGAAGAAAATGGAAAAAATTCTGCACAATAGATGAAATGCAGTATCAACAGCTCTATAAGCTACAGATTGACAAAGCAGACTGATTTCCCGAAAGCACTCAGTGTCACTAAAACCTCTTGAAGAAGTGAAGCTGATATAGGCTAAGCAAAACAATCTTTTGTGATAAATAAGAGACAAAGCACACCATTACACTAGTGGTGAGCTGCCTCAGCAGAGAAAGGTTTCCAGTGGACCTCCCTAGGCATTGGATCGGCTGCCCGGAGAAGTGGTGAAGTTAGGAGGTGCAATTTAAGGTCATAGTGTGGGCCCATCTTAATTTCTGGTTTATTACAGGAAACTCACAGACTTCGTGGGACTCTTGATGTAAACAGCTATTCATTAATTTTAAAAAATGATTTTACAGTCTGATCTCTAAGTTTTATAGGCACTTGTCTGTGATTTGTATCACTGAAAACATTGAGGTTGATCAAAAGCAAGATTTTGATTAATCTCATTAAAACTTTACACATTAGAATCAAAAGAGACCAGAATCCCCTTTTGATGCTTACTGTTACAATGCATGTATCTCACAGCAGAACTCAGCATAGTAAGAGCACATGTCTAACCCTCAAGGTCTGAGAAGAGCAACCAAGAGCTCCAAATCACCATCATCTCACTCGTTAGCAATGCTTACAAGCAAGAGAATGTGTGGGTTATATCAGCTTACAGGGTTCTAACTTATGTATAGCATAAAAACCTTCCAAGTCACTGAATTCACTTGTACTTTTTCACCAACTAGCAAAGTTGACTTTTGCTCATTTCTGTTTTTTTAATATGCATCACCTAATGCACAGCAAGATATCAGACATGTTGTGAAGGTATATATTACATGGGGTCTTGGTTACAACAGGCTGCTTCAGCTACAGACTTTGCTTTCTTCTAAACTCAAGATTAAAAATAAACAAAATAAAAAAAAGTATGGAGACAGCTCATGTACAATTTCTCATACAGTCACAAAGACCTCTTCTGCTATTTTTCTTCAACTTGCTCCATCCTAAAGCATCATTTTTCTGAATTAAGCTCAGCGGAATTTTTATTATCAATAAAATAGCTGAAATATGTTTGTTCACTATTTGTTTTCCAAAAGAACATCTGTTACACCACAGTTCCACTGTGAGCTTACTATGAAGGCCTAAGAACATCTAAACAAACAGGACATTTCCATAGATTTTAAGCATGAAGGAAATTCAGGTTGAGGTCAAAAACCAGACTTCGTTAATCTAAGCTCTCCAATCCAAGAGACATCACTAGGGTTTGGACAAATTTGGGACTGTGGTAAAAATGGCAGATTTTTTTCTTTATACTAATTTTTCAGTCCTCCAAATTCCCCCAACGATAAAAACTGTTATACCCTCATGTTCATTCCTCCCTACTTTACTGATGAAGTCAGTTCCATCTCACTGGGTAGCCTTGAATAGAAATGAAGTTACAAATCTCAGTTACCAAAACTATATTCTTCATTTCCTCCAATATCTCAGTGGCTAGGGCTACAGTAGGGTTTGAACCAAATCTCTTCCAGGATGGATTTTAGCCTGCATCTACCTAAAGAACACTTTAGCACTTGGATGTACATTCCAGTCCTTTCCTGACAACATGAGTGTTAAGAGTATAAGAGAAGCTGTAACACAGTAAGGGCCCAGTCAGCTCAGTATCCTGTCTCTGATAGTGGCCCATATCAAATCTTCAGGGTATAGCATAAGAACAGGGCAAACATAGAATTATGATTCCCACAAATATTCCTCCAGCTTACAACTGGCAACCTCCACAATGTTTGAGTCAAAGGTGGAATTTGTGTATTTACTGTTCTCCATGGCAGCTTTTTTCCATTATTATTTCCAGTAGCTGCAAACATTCAGCAAAATCCCATAGCAGAGTGTCCCACAACATAATTATGTGCTATGTGAAGATATAGTTCACTTTGGACATGCAATTAAACCTCCAGAGTGACACAAAGGCTCAGCTATGCCGCTTCCCTGCTGAAGGTTCAGTCACCTAATGCACAGCTAGGTGTGGTACGCAAATAGGAAGCATTCCTCATTGCACCACTTATAATGGAGCAACCCCAAATTACCCAATAGCAACATAGTTAATAAACTGTTATGGAAATAGCACATCTGGGTTTCAGTCCCAATTACATATTTAATCATTTAGGAAAGTGAAATAACATCAGTAGGAGAGACTTGAAGCACCATAAAAATAACTATTCATTATAGTTAGAGAGTGGACTCCAAAATTTGTTTGGACAAAGGAAGTAACCCAGTCTAATGGGCTATGCGTTAGCAATCAATTAGATAAAAGGATTCCTTTGATCTTCAAAAACAGTATTGCATCAGTCCAGGTTGCAAGACACCCCTGGAGATCACTTAGTCCAACTCGTTGTTCCAAGCAGCTTGCCTGGGTTCATGTCCAATTGGGTTTTGAATATCTCAAAGGATGGAGACTCCACAGCCTCTATGGGCAAATTCTGCCAGTCTTCATCATTTAAAGTTATATATATGTATTATGTTTAACTGTTATCTTCTGGTTTTTAATTTGTGTCCCATTCACCATGGTGTGTCACCGGGCACCACTGAGAATAATCAAGTTCCATCTTTTTTGCCATCATCCTTCCTCTTTCCCTCGAAAAGGCAGAAAGCAGCTGTTAAATGTGTATCTCATTCCAGTTACAGCCGTAATCTTTGTCCATAGATTACAGCACTGGCTCTTGTGCAAACCGTGTTTAAATAAATTGTATAGATGAGGTATTTCTTTGCTTATCCATTCCTTCCAGATCTCCTTTTCCCCTTTTGGTTTTTGTTTCAGGATTGACAGATAGTTTATTTACTTATGAAGACATCACAGAGAGAACTATATGCTAGAGCACAAAGGTGGATTTTCATTAGAGTATTTGGCAAATAAGTGTTGTCAACAGAAGAGGGGCAAAAGAAACCTCATACACATCCAATACTATGCAAACAGATGCCTCAGGAATTTGTTTTCCAGGAAGAACTAAAATGGGGAGGTATGTCATCTCCCGTGAATGGCTCACCTAACCACTTCTGAGCAACTTATCAGTACATAACATCAGCAAGTAAATAGAAATACCTAGTAATTCTCTTGCAGCAAGACACTTAAGTGAGAGTTTAGTTTTAAAGTCATACTTAAGGCTCATTGTCTCCAGGCGAAGTACACACTTGCATGTTCTCCTGAATGCAGACATTTAGCCCTATCTGATCTTTACTTCCCAGAAGGCAGCAGCCATCCTCAAGGTCTCAATTACTCTATCAGTGTTAGAACCATGACCACAGTAGAATTGTCAAGTCCCAGCTTTCTGGGTACTATAAAGACAACAGGACAAAAAGGTAGTTCTTACTTCCAAAAAGTTTATAGTCCAAGTACAGGTGGGACGAAACTACACATTATAAATTTGTGATCCAATAGAGATTCTCAGAGAACTTAATATTATTATATTAATACATTATTAAAGAAGTTTAGAGTTCAAGTGCTATCTTAACCTCAGAAAAAAAAAAAAAAAGAAAAAAAAAAAAAGATAATTAACACAGATTTTGAGTGAAATATTTTCATCTTCTAAATATGTAGCTCCAGGTATGTATCACTTAGTTTTTAAATGTTATGAAGCCCTGAGTCCATTACTTTACCTTTCTGCAGTCTCATGTAAAGAGGATTTTGGTGATGAAGAAAAGTATCGATAAGTGCAGATTCATATGGAGAGCATGAGCTGCAGGAAAGTTTCCCACTCTTATATTTTCTGGTTGAAAATATAAGTTCTGGTTTCTAGATTATGAACAACACAGGCTGTACAACATACAGGGCTGATGGTCCTGGTTGTCCGGTTGTGTTCAGGGTCTGGAGGTCAGAGAAGAGGAAAATCATGCTGTCAGCAGTGCCTCTCCCAGCCCAATTGGAGAATATATCAGATATCTGAAGAGCAGGGAGGAAAGAATTCCTTGCCTAACATTCACTCGCTCTCTGCAATTCAACTTCCTGAACACTTTCAATCCACTCCCAATGTTATGGACATAGCAGCACACAAAATTGTTTGCCAGAAGAGGGCTCTGGGAGAACCTGAGCATATCACATCCCATGGGGAAAGCTGCTCAATGAATGTTCTCAATTACAGTCTGAATCAGAGCTTATAATCATGATTGTTTTTTTAAAACAATGCCAGACAGTCACATAGATTAGGTGAGAGAGTCTATGAAGGAGAAAGATTAATCTTTTCACTTCAGCCAAGCTGCTAACATCCTTTCAACAGCAACTCATCTGACCTACGAGGTTTCAGGAAATAGCATATTTCTTGTCAATCATCTTAAAATTCCAGTTTTCCTTACACTGATTGCAGCAGTAGAACATCCTAAGAGTCTGGTGAACAATCACAGTTCCACACACAATATTATTCCCTCAGTGTAAGTGAGCAACTTTTAGATATACTGATACATACGGATATACAGACTTTTGTTCTACATAGCCTGACACGAGTCTGGAAAGACAAAAGAACTGAGCTTAAACATGACCAAAAGGCAGGACTAGATATAGCTCATAACTAGTGGAAGTAAACTTCAAGTTCTTTGCATAGTTATTCCTGAAAATAAGCAAAGTATGTGTACATCTGAGCAGATGTGGGCTGGAACTTCATCCTCTGCTACACAAATATAGCACTTGCTTCCTTCTTTGGCCATGTGCATGCTACTAAGCAAAAACCATTTGCTAACCACACAAGCACTGGCATCCAAGTGAGCAGAAAACCAGAGTCCTCATCTCTTCCTGCTTTGTTCAGCGCTTACTGAGCACAGGAATAAACAGAGGGTTGTGCTCTTTGCTTGTTTCACACAGGGTCTACTGTCACATAGACATCAATGGCAGCAGGAATAGATCAAATTTGTTCCAGAACATTTGTTCTCATGTAAGCCTGTCCCACCAACAAAGCAGGAACATGTGCAGAAAGGAAAAGCTGGTTCAGGGAAGGTCTTTCCCTTTCAGTTTGATCTGGAAGGATGAGCATTTTTAAATTTAAAAATCAAAGCCTACCATATTCCTTTCTGATCATTTGGAGATTGAACATGAGCTCCCCTACATCACTGGCAGCTCACGCAGGTGTGTCTGCTACATAACATGCTGTCAAAGGAAAACATTTCCTGATAATAAGACTTCTCAGATTCCCTGCAGATCTACATCTCCTGAGATATACACTCAACTGTCTGCTGCAAAGCTTTTGAAGTGTCTGCTATCAACTGCCATAAGAACTGCAAGAAGACTGAGATTCATTGTCACATTTAGAAAAGGTTTACAGCAAGCCTAGAGCTCTGATCCAAATATTAATAATTCATAAAAATCACTGCATAATAATTCAAAAAATAATATTGCAACAGACAGCAAATGGAAACTGGCTGATTTAAAGCATATTTTGACAGCTGCTAGCATCATTCAACATGACAAATGAAGGAATTTGCTCAAAAAAAGTAAAGAACTGCAGAAGTACAGTTAAAAATAATCTGTAATAACAAAAAGCTTGTGTCTTGTGAAAGCTCCAATTTTCTTCACTTCTATGTCTTTTTAAGTTATCGAAAATGAACATACTGCTGGGATGGGTGTCAGGAGAGAGGGAGTTACAGGGAACATTCGGCAAGTTGTGAACTTTTCAGAGAATTCTAACTAATGGCATTTTTTAGAAGAATGCTGATTGACAGGATTAGTGCCAGCACTAAAAGTTACTATTTGGGGATACTGGAGCTCATAGCTCCCATAAAAATGAAGCAGTTTAGAAAAGAGCTTTGTGCAAATGAAGGCATTCCCTCAGCAGGGAAAGCTCATGTGAACCTCTTTCTGTGGCTTCCCTTCACATGGGTTTTTCACTGGAGATGGGATAACAGAGTCCCTGGAGGATGGTCTCCCTGGAGTGCAGAAGAATTGATTCAAGTTTTCTAGGTTAGTCCTTGGGGAACATTTCTATAATGAGCCAAAATGAAACTCAAAGAGTGAATGTTCCCAAACTTTGTGGAGGGGAACATATGGTTCCACTTTCCATGCTTCAGGATTTATTTTGGGTTTGTATTGGATACCTTTTACTTTCGTTTTTCCAATCCACACCACCTTCATTTTAAGACAGTCTTCTAGTGTTCTCCTAGTAAGAGTCAGCGCAAAACACATGATTTCACTACTACTCTGATCCATGATAGAGAACTTGGGACAAACCATTCAACTGGCCACAAGCGTTGCATTTTACTCGATTACTATCAGATCTTTAAATACTAGCCCAAAGTAAACCATCTTTTAGAAGGGGAAAAGCATTACATGCCAAAACAATAAATTGAAAATTAGAAAACACTGCCTTTTCCAGAAATCTCCAATCTCACTCCTCTTGGGATCTTAAAAATGCGTGGGTAGCAGTATTTCTTCAGATTAGGATTGTTCACATTCGTCCTTGCCTTTCTGGATTCTAACTAAGGCAAGATAAGCAGAGCTCACAGAGGAAAAATATAGTACATCAGAATCCTGCCACTTATTTTAGAACAACCAGTGCAAATAACTTTTTCTTTTAAATGGCTATATTATATATGGAAAGAATGCAAATAATGCATTGTAAAGACAGTCCCGATAGCAACACTGTTGGCAGTCAATACACGTAGTTATGTCTTCTTCCATGATTTGGTTCCAGTGACCCAACAAACCACTGCTTTTTTTCCAGCAACTACACTTCTGTTTGGGAATAACACTAGCTTTGATGCTGTCAGCTCCGTTTGCTGCTGACACTCCAGACTGAACCTTTAATGCTACAGCATTACCATCTCAACTTTAATTATCTTAAAGAAAACACCAGATACTCCTAAATACTCAGAAACCTCTAACTGTCCACATAAATCTTAGATTTTAGTTCACTCCAAAAAAATGGACTGATTTTTACAGAGAGAAAGCACCTTCACTATACAAGACATCAGCTCTGCCCTGACATGCTGAGAAATGGATCATCATCCTGACTTCTTCCTGTTCTTCCTGACAAGAGGAAGAGATTAAGTTTTTGGATGAGACCTGTTAAGCATGCCTATTTTCTACTTTTTTAACTAATGCTTAAACACTAAAACTGGTAGTTTGCAATCACTTGCCCAAATAAAAACCACCAAGGCCGCTCGTCAGTCTTCAAAAACTACCTGTGTGCTCAGTGATACCTGAAATTTGCCAAACCCAAGTCATTTATTTTAATGAACTACAACTGACAAATTCAATATGCAGTTTAAATCTTTCCTCACTTGGCAGCCATATAAAACAGCATGGAATGTGCACATTTATTTAAAAAAAAAAAAAAAAAAAAAAAAAAAAAAAAAAAAAAAAAACCTGTTACTTTTCCAAAAGGGAGGGCATGCTCAGGTGTTGTAGATGAGAATCTAGATAACTAAGCTCCAGCTACTTGTTTAGACTGCTAGCTTTATTTTCAATGGTAGGAAATATTACATAAAATCCATGTAACACATGCAAGCTAAGTGCAAATGATGAAAGAAATCAGCAAGGGAAAACAGGCCAGAGAGCTGTTGTGATGGAAGAATAGCAGCTGGGAAAACTGAAGTCAACCCAGCTATGTTATTTTTTAATTAAAAATAAACATGGGTTTTGTTGCCAAGGGATTGGTTAGCATTCCATTTAAAAAAGAAGGAAGAAAAAAAAAAAAAAAAGGAAAAAAAAAGGAATGTTATTTTATTTTGTTATTTTATTTCATTCTCATTCCCCTCCTTCCCTCCCTCCCTCTCCTGCCCCTCCCTCTTCCCTCACAAACTATTTATAGATTCTGCAGAAAAAAAAATTGTGAAATTTAGGTCAGTAAGCAGCACCACACAGAGCTACCTAATTTTAAGGCGTTCTCATTTTCTCACATTATTGCTTTCTTGATAATCAGAGAATATCATTTTTAACTCTTGGTTAATTGTTTCATCTTCAGCACTGACCCTGCTAGCGATACACGCACTCATGACTGCACTAAGACTGCACGTGCGTTACTGATAAAGGCCATCTTTGCGCAGCACTTTTAATGAAAGTTTCAGTAGACCCACATTAACCTTTCCAAATCCAGCCTGACTTTGATCAAATAAGAACATGTCACTTATTCAGGCCTGAACTGGATTTTATCCCATTTTTATGCGATTTCCTTAGGCTGAAGCACTGGGACAGTTTACCCAGAAAGGCTGTGGACTCTCCTCCTTAGAGAACTTCTGCTCTGGGTGTCTCTGCTTGAGTAGGAGTTAGACCAGATGGATCAATGATCCTTTCCACCCTCAGTCATTCTGTGATTCAGCTGAACCAAAGTAATTGTTGAATCAATGAAGAGTCATTATAATGACTAGTCATTCAGCTGGCTGGTGAGATAAGAGAATTCAGGTGAATAAGTACTTGCATCTACCTCCTTCACCTCAGATAAGCACCATCATGCATAGCAAATCACCAGACTAAGTACTATTCTGGAGTAGGACAAAAATGGGTTCGTCATAAAACATGAGGTTAAGTAACCAAATAGCATAATGTGCATCATTTGCAGTGTAACAGTAGGCACAGGAGAAAGAAGATACTGAGTTGCAAAAGTTTCCTTTATGCTTTGGATGTTTTTTTGGAAGCAGAAAGCAAACCACATTAGGATAAGCAATATATTTGTTTCATCTCAAGGACACTGACTCACAAAGAAATGTTGCTGCAACTAGTGAGAGTTCAAGTCATCATTACACAAACCATATTTAAAAAACAAAACAAAACAAAAAAAACATATAAAAGGCTTTGGAACTCAAATGTTATTCCTTGTTGCAACCAAATATAAATAATTCAACAGTTATGTGTCCAGCATTATACAAAAGAGAATGATTTTTTTTCTGAGTAATTAAACTTTGAAGTAGAGCTGAAACTAATTCTGTGAAAATTAGTTCTCTTTTGCAGCAACACAAAACTGGATTCAGCAACAGAAAATAAGAGAAAGGGGAAAAAATAATAGTTTGACACCGGCAGAACCTAAACACAGCGTGTTTCAGGCTCCTCGAGTTTTACATTGATTTCCATGTAAGGATAGAATTTAGTTGAATTAAACATGACTGTAGGGAGAGTTTTGTCTTTCAGGTGGTCACTTGCAGCTCTACATGAAAGCAGTCATGGGACAGAAGAGCTTCCCAGTTAAACTCTTCCTTTCACTGATAGGGTGACTATTTGACTACCAAAATAGCAACGTCTTTATTCTGACTACCGAAGAGGACTCTGCTCTCCTTTCTGCATTTTTTTTGCTTTTCTTTAAGATCTGCGACAGCTCAAAAACCAAAAGATTTGAGAACTTATTTTATTGTCTGTGTAAGGGCATGTGATGCAAACACACAAATACTGAAGACAACAGGGGAAAGAGAAACTCAAAAATATGAATGAAAGATAAGAGATCTGTCCAGGAGGAAAGATTTGTAATAAAGTTACTTAGAAATGCTATTGGCCTTTTTAAGAGGAGCTGTTATATCAGTGATATAACAGATATATCAGACAATGATTCTTCTGAGTTTTAAATGAGTGGGAGGCTCCTCTTGTCAGTGCTATTTCTTTTAAGTCTCAGGCCAAGAAGTTAGGCCATTGAAAATGCAAGCATGTGCCAAAATGGATAAAACATTTAAAACCATCCACATGTCCCATCTTCATCTGGCAAACAGAAAATGGAATGCTATTTACAGCCCTTTGATATTTCTTTTTTTTTTCTCATGGGAAACTAGTTGATGTTGTCTATTGTCAGCTCCCATTGTTAACAACACTCAGCGAGAGTTTATTAATCTTATTTCTTGATGCCATTCGTGCAAAGAAAGCTTTCTACAAGGGTTGCACTAGATCAATAAACAATCAAGTATCAAACAGACATCATGGTTCATTCACTAAGTGGAATTCAAGAAGACTGATGCTTAAAATTTATGTATTTCTTATTTTAAAACAGAACCCTCCTGTCAGCTTCAGGATTTCCTTGATCTTTATGTTGTAGAAATGTACCAAATCAAACAATACCCTCCTACTCCACTCACTTCTCCTACCACATAATATAACAAAACCACATTTCAAAGAATATTATTCCTATTTGAATATGTTCCATCTTTGTTTTGCAGTCCAATTGGAAATCTGGGAATGAAGTATTTCATATACAAAGCAATGCCTAGCTTCACACATCCAAAGAATGCCAAGTTATGATTTCTCTGCTGTTCTCTAGCTGAACAGCAGAGACCTACACTGCCAGAATGTCACATTGTGACACTGACATGAAGTTGTCACCAGTTGAATTTCATTTGTTTTGATACAATACAATTTACAGAAAGGAAATTTCTCTGTAATCCCAGTGCTTTACCTAGAAGACCGTCATTACAAACTGCATCTACTTTATGCAGACTAGGAATAATTTTCTCATTCGTAGCTGAGTGAAAAAAGCTGACAGGAGGTGAAGTTACAGAGAGAAGTCCACCCTATGCTTGGAAAACCATGCACTCAAAACACACGATGTAGTGTACATGGAAAACTAAGTGTTGGGAAACAGGGTGTGAAAAAAGCAAAGGAAGATTGGCAGGGATGCAGAAGCATCGAAGATGAAAATGATGGGAAGAACAGTCGACACAGAGAGAACGAGACCAGTATGAGAACAAGCCAGCTGGTAGAAGTTTAACAATAAGCTAGAGCTGGGCCATCATACTGGAGACTCAAAGCAGCTCTTACAGCTCCTCCAGCTGAAGGTTAAGGCTGGCTAAACTGCATGGTGTTATACTGAAGATATTACTATATTATTCTTATATTTTTTGTGTCCTCAGTGTTGCTTGTCTCCTCTACAGACAACAAAGTCAGATTATTGATTTTGCATCTAGAAAAGAGGCCTGCATGCTAACAGGGAAGGAATTCAAGCAGGTTTACTGTCAGATAGATGTATTGCAGAAAAAGACTTCTGATAATAAATATGCAGCAGGGCTCATTCTACCTATCTTTCCAAAAAAAAAAAAAAAAAAAGAAAGAGAGAGAGAGATTAAAGAAAGATAATAAAAGAGGAGAAAGAAGAATGAGAGCTTGAGAAGTTATTTGCCTGGTGTTGTAGCTTTGAGTGTAATTGACAAAACAGCTTTCGTCAAAACAATTAGATTGTTCTCTTCCAAGCCATTCATCAACTCAGATATTTTTCTAATTTTGACTTTTACCCACTAGAGAGCAGAAACTTTCTGAATAATTATCATCTAGGGATACCTTAGCAGGAATTTGGAATGGTCAACATAATTCCTCCAGACAGGGCTTCTCAGCTTTTTCCCATAGACTTTGATATTGCAGTGAAATGCCAAGCATGCCGACTCTGTGCTGCAGAAATTACCCTACTATGTGACATGTCAAATTCAGTCATTTGGCAGCAAGACTGAAAACTAATAATATGCTCCCATCTGAGTGATTATCTATTTCTAGAATGCATTTAGGGAGGAAGGGGTGTGGGGCAACTGAACAAATAATTATGAGTTTTCCCAAGTGAATTTAATGTTGAGATTGGGTTATTAACCTCATAGAACAAAATCTTCCACTGATCTATAAAGCTGATAGAGTAGTGGTAATGACAATGGCAGCTATGCCAGCCCAATTAGAAACAGATTGAACTGACCCTGACTCCCTGCATTTTCCATCCAGAGTGCCAGAGTGGGGCAGTAGCTTTAGCAGACCTTCTTGTAGCAAATCACTTCTTCCATACCTAGCATTTCTCTCTGGATCCCAGCTGGATCATAATTGAATGGAACATAATTGAAATTCCACGCAAAGAAGGTTTCAGGTGATGCATTATCTCTTCCCACGGCTGTTTGTATGGTTTCTTGCAACATGAACACAAATACCTCACTCATCAACTTCAGTCAACATTCAACCACTGTAAAATGCACATTTCTGTCTGTGGCATACATATGATGTCCATTGCAACAGAGTGATTCACAGCTTTCAATTTTGCAACAGCCCTATAAAGAAAGGAGTAGTTTCTATTTTTATTTTACAATAGGTTGATTTTAACAAAGGAAGAATAAATAACTCGCACATAGTTTCAGAGTTGTTCTATGACTGAAGAACTTAGATGGAGGCCTCCTAGTGTGTCAAATAGTGAACAAACTTTTTTTTTCCATTCCATTCCATTCCTTTTTTTTTTTTTTTTTTTTTTAACAGAAATAAATTACAAATTTCTATCAAAGAAAAAAAAATGAATTTATGTCAAATTATTCCAGGGGTATTCTCTGAAAAGGGAGAGAGGGCAGTGACAAATGTGATAGAATTTGATAAACTGCTGTCTATGCCAGAAATAACAATCCTGTTGCTGACAACTTCCTTGTTTGAACCAGAAAGAAAGCACCCTCTTTATAGAGATTGAGTAGACTGTTTATCAGCCATAAATGACATATAAACAATTGAAATAATGGGAGGAGAAGAAAGAAAAAAAGAGCAGAACCTTCAGACAAGCTCCAAGTTAACACTATCATTAGTGCCACATTAGTACTGCCAGAAGGATCACCTGCAATTTCACCAAATGTTTGAAGATCATACATGGTTAAAAATCTGTTTACTTGCTGCGGAGGCTGTGATTTGTTAGCCTCTCAAACTATGCAACATCCTCACTTTAAGATGAATCTCATAAAATTATAGACAAACACCAATTAGAAAGCTGAAAAACTATTTATAATTTAATATTTCCATATGTGCCATGGTCTTAAAGGTTGTTGCTCCATTGGAACTCTTGAAATCAAGTCACAGCATTCAAAAGTATATATTTATTTAATTTCTTCTTTCTTTTGAAGAGGAAAATATTTCCCAAGTACCTTCAGAAGTGGTATACGGTATGTATATTTACATTCTGACATGAAATCTCAAATCTTCTTGAACTATTTGCACTTTTTCTATGAGATCTGCCTAAGATTCAGGAGGAGACAGATCAATTGCAAACCAAGCTTTCCTAGCTTTAGGGCAAACAATCATGAAAATGATTTAGTCCTATTCCGATAGGTGCAGATTTTCCTGTAGATTGATTTGTCACCATTTTCAAATATCTGCTCTAATTAAGAGACAAGCTGGCATGGTAGTGCTTTTTCTTTTCAGATACTCCATGACTCTTCTCCCTAGTACCATTTCCACAGCCAGCTAACTGTGGTCCACGCCATCTAAGTAAGCCTTCTTTCTAGACCAGAAAGACAAAAAAAAAAAAAAAAACATGGAAAGCATAACCAGTTCAAGCTTGGCCTTACACGTGCAGCTTTTGCTTGGTATGCAAACAGTCTCTTCTAGGAAGCGATTGTTGAACTACTTCAATGAGAGGTACAATTCTGAACAGATGCAGCTAAGCCCTTACAAATCCCTGGGGAGACATAGTTATTTCAGTTTGAGAGCTCAGAGTGTGACCAAAAGTCCAAACACTTTGAAGATGACATAAATCAAAGTTGCCTCTTCTTCAACCCAGCAATTTCCCCTGCTTCAAGTTTCTTCCACTTTAAGAGAAGGGAGATAAATCAGTCTCTCAAAGTAACCTATACTGTCCACTAGATTGTATGAAATACTCTTTTTTTTATTGCCAGTTTTTTGTTGGTTTTTTTTTTTTTTTTTCATGTCTGCTGGTACATCTAAAAGGCTTGTTATAATCACATGGCGTTGGGTAACTGCCTGGCTGTAAAACTTGTACAGAATGTCATCTTCTTTCCAACTTAAACACAAAGGGAAACCTCAGTTCTGTGGTAGAAGGGAAGTGTGGTAACAAACAACAAGAACTCTTGTACCCGCTAGTATGCACCAAAAGTAGCATTTTCAATACCTCGTTAAGAATAACAGACTCCATTAGTATATTAGCAGTCCTATTCTCAATGTGAAGAGTTTTGTTCTGGATTTAGGATAACAAAAGACAAAACAGAGATA
Source organism: Tragopan temminckii (assembly GCA_028571105.1). Lineage (NCBI taxonomy): Eukaryota > Metazoa > Chordata > Aves > Galliformes > Phasianidae > Tragopan > Tragopan temminckii. Next base: position 52,785,585 of record JAOWBP010000001.1, on the reverse strand, counting down.
ACACTAATATTAAACATTAATAAAGAAGCTACAAAGAGTTATCAGGGTTCTAGTCATAAATAATTTATAATGGGCTAGAATATATTCTTAAGTAGAAATCAGCATGTTAGTGGGTTGCTAGTTATTACTAATGAGGAATGTTATTTTCCACTGGTATCCATGAGATATATCAGTCATAACTTGAGTAACTTGACTCTTACTTCCAGAGATCACTTATTAGCCCGTTATAAAGTAAACTTAGAAGTAAGGTACTAAGGGGGCTTTAATTGAAAAGCCTTGATCATGAAACTGTGGAAGAGTTTATTTAGTTTCACAGACCACCCATGCCTTGCTCTCATGCTCCAAAATGAGTTTGACAGGCAAGAACTTGGCTTGGTTAATACACAGGCTACTGGGTAGAAACAACAATATAGATTTCTGAAGACATAAATGACAGTTACGTGTCCAAGCTTCATAGAATTTAATGAGATAAATGTATCCTGCATTTTGGAAAATTTCTTTGGCAAAAGTTGATCACCTTCAAACTGAAAAAAAATTATCCTTGGTAGAGACATCCTAATTTTTACTTTGTTACACTCATTTTCATTTAAAGGCAACATACCGCTCTAAGCATGGACAAATTAGTATAATTTATTTTTTCCAAATTTTTCTGGGATTGACAGAGTAGCAGATGTTGTTTATCTCAGTATTAGTAAGGCTTTTGATGCTTATCTTATACTGTGTAGCAACCCTTTGACAGAGTTGGATTGAAAACTGGAAGGCCCACCAGGCCCGGAGAGTTGTGATAAGACCAACTGGAGGTTGAGTTCAACACTGAGCCCAATACTGTGTAACATATCTTCCTCAATGACCTGGATGGTAGAACTGAGCCCACCTTCAGCAAGTTTGCAGACAATGTAAAACTGGAAGCACTGACTTATACCCCAAATGTCTGTGTTGCTATTCAGAGGAACCTTGACAAGCTGAAGAAATGGGCCAAAATAAACTTTCTGAATTTTAACAAGGAAGGTTCTGGAGTCTTCTTCTTTGGAGATATTCAGCACCCATCTGAACACAAGCCTGAGCATCCTACTCTAACTGATCCTGCTTTGAGCAAGGGCACTGGACTACAAAATCTCCTCAGTTCCCTTCCAGTTATGATTGCTCTGTGATAACTATACACAGATACATCTTGCATACACTGCACATCAATATAGCATGCAAACATAGGAAACATATCATCTTCTGCAGTATAAAAGTAGAACGGGTCAGTTCCTTAAGTTATAACCTATCTATCTACTGGAAACTAGTCCTATATATTACAATTTGCAGCAGTTCAGGATATGAACAGTGCACATTAACAAAGTTTTGTAAAGAGTAAATTTCAATGGTATTGAGATAAAAATGCTTCTACCAAAAGATCTTTTCTCTTTTTCTTTTTAAACTGCTCAGCATCTTACACGGATCTGTTACAATTATTGCTATAATCAAACTCATAATTTACAATGCAACCTGCAATTAACATATGGTAAATAGTATTGGCCAATTAAACTATCATATGCACCATACATCTGATTTCTGTTTTCACTGGAATGCAGCTATTTGTGCTGGATCTCATCCAGAGTCTCTGCTTTAGCCTCTAATGCTCTGGATGAGCAACCCTCAACTTTGTGCTGTAGTTAAGTGGAAGACAAGATCCTTCACCACTGCATACTGTCACCACAGACAACAATAGACCTTTATGGATAAACAAGAGTCACTGTTTTCAGGGCCAACAGCATTTGATCAGTACGTCACAGTTCTGTATGGTTTATCTCAACAAATCAATATACAATTGGCTATTAATAATCCCCTTATTCAGAGGTGCTGCTTTCACTAGAGCAAGGATTCTTAAGTAGCAAAGTATCACAGAGTCATAGAACTGTGTTAGTTAGGAGGCACTTTTAAATGCCATTTGGTCCAACTGCCCTGCAATGAATAGGGACACCCACAGCTAGATTAGATTACTCAGAGCCTCATCCAGCCTGTCTTGAGAGAAGGGTATCCTTCTCTCTGGGCTACTTGTTCCAGAGCCTCATCACCCTCATCATAAGAAACCTTTTCCTTATATCTGGTCTAAATCTTCCCTCTTTTAATTTGAAACCATTTACCCTTGTCCTGTCACATGAGACCTTGCTAAAGAGTTTGTCTGCTTCTTTCTTATAGCCCCCCTTTAGATACTGAAAGGCCACTTTAAGGTCTCCCCAGAGCCTTTTCTTCTCCAGGCTGAACAGCCCCAGTTCTCTCAGCCTGTCTTTGTAGGAGAGGTGTTCCATCCCTGGGAGCATTTCTGTGACCCTCCTCTGGATGCACTCCAACAGGTCCACATCTCTCCTGTACTGAGGACTCCA
>JAOWBP010000001.1:52752963-52767626 GCA_028571105.1 Tragopan temminckii | reverse complement strand
CCCCCCCCCCCCCCCCCCCAGCAGACCAAAAGAAAAAAAGAGGAAAATAAAAGAGAAAAGAAAGAAAGCCGGAGCTTTTGAATACCACCCAGGAGAAGCCAAGCTATATATAAATCTTGCTCAAAAAAACAAAAGTAGCAATATCTTTTTGTAGTTTAATCCATGCGTTTTCCCCATGCCCTACCTTCTTCTTTATGATTTAGTCCATGAAATATTTTCCCCTTTACAGTTCTTCATATACAAAGCCTTTTCAGCCTTGGTTTATATCCCATCAAGCCGAGTATTACAGAATTCCCCTGCAGCCCCCAAACCAAAAATGACTACCAGAAAAGGGAAAGCTGTTCTCTTTTTGTCCCTGCTTTGTTTACAGAGCTGTCAGTGGTTAGTTAAACTCTGCCTGGAATCTGGCATTTAAGGCCTGCTCTAAGATTGCTTCCTGTGCAGGGCTGGAGGCCTCAGCTTCCTCTGCAATCCTAGCCTCCACGCTGCACTCACCCCCCACGCCCCCCCCCACCATTTTCCAGCCCAGCAGTGTGGGGCTGGCCGGAACGCCGCACAGCCAGCCTGCAGATGCGGGCCGACCTTCAAAGGGGTCTTAATAACTGCTTGCAGTTTACAGGGAGACAAAGCCAAGGTGCGTTTGGGAACTATTTGAAGCGCTCTGTTTGCAGATACAGATCTGTCTTGCGGCTTTCGAACCATGCCCAGCAGTGCAGCGTCCAAGCGCCCTCCCCATAAAACCACCACTGGCAATAGCAAAACCTCCCATGACTTAAGGGAATCTGTGGCTTTCTCTGCCCCCCTTTTTGAGATTAAAACACTGCTGAGGGCAGGAGTTTTGCGAAGATTATTTTATTAGTTTACTTTTCCTGGGGGTGTTTTTCTTTCTCATTTGCTCCTGGATTGGGGGATTTAAAATGTTGTTGTTGTTAGTTTCTATGTGTTTGGCTGGCTAGGCTTATTCTGCAGAAGTTCAAAGGGAATGTTAATTTCGCAAATCTGATACTGGCTTTACAATGGCTGCACCTCCTCTTATTTTTTTTTAATACACAATTATACGATATATGTAAAAAGCAGGTTGCAACAAGACTTTTTTTTTCTTTTTTTTAATCTTATGTTTATTTACTCTTAGCACCGCGGACACCTTGAAGAGCAAAGAGCACCAAATCTGCCATTCTCTCATTGCATCTCAGCCTACCCATGCAGCTAAATCCTACCCCAGCACCCTTGCCAGAGGGACACCTGTTGCAGGAGCAATGTGGTTCTCCCAACTGGAAGGTGAGGGTCAGAGGGGGGACGGAACACAGCAGACAGCAAGTTCCAGGTGGGGCCCTGGTTTCTGTTTGCAGAGGACAGCCTGCAGGAGGTGGACGTGCATCAGGCAGCAGTGTTTGCTCTGTGGAGGGCAGTCACCACTGGGGCCTTAAAACAGAGCTGCCTGCTAGGCTGACACCTCTCATGCTAGAAACTGAGAGTTCCAAACTTTTCGTCCTCTCTCTGTCGCCAAGGCAGACGTGCATTGTCATCTAACTTATGTGCACCTTCACCCCTTCTAACTCAGTGAGGTACATCCCTTTCTCCACCTCTCCTGACCAGGGTATGTTCCTTCTCTCCCTAAAAATGTAGCACTGTGTACCCAGTTCCCTTCACATTCCCCCTTCACATGTCCCAGCCCAAAACACTTTTGGCCCTTCCCACATGGCCTCAGCACCATCTCTCATCTCCAAAAGCTCCAGGTGTCTTCCTCATGAGGAAACTTGAGGAGGACGAACAACAACACAAAACTGTTCCAATTAATTCTCTTCTTTTCTATTCCCAGGGATGCAGGAGAGATTACACAGGGTAATAATCTTTGGTTCAACGACCTTCCTCCATCTTCTGGGTGTTTTCCTGTTTTTTGACACAGTTCAGATCAATGAACCTCTTGGGAGTACATCTCAGGTTTGTTAAAGTGTGCTACCTTCTCTCCAAGGACTGAGGGCCTCTTCATTGCGTTCAGACTCACAAGCCAAATCACTTTTTCAAAAATGAGGAAGATACACAGGAGACTAAGGTCAGGTCATCAGTCCAACCTTTAGTTAGCAAAGCCACATCAGTGCAAGATGAGTCATCAGATAGACAGATGGTCCCCTGGAAGAAGTCAGCTATTCAGTGCTGTTCACTGTCTTCCCCAAAATGATTTCTTATCTTTCAGCCTTTGTAAATTACTAGACAATAACTTCATCTCAATTAATCTCTCTAAAAATGTTTCCTGTATCTGCTGAAAAGGAGTATAGTTTCTCAAAGTGTTCTAGCCTTTCAGAAAATTCAAAAATCGCTTTGCTTATAGATGGATGTACCAATTATTTGAGGTATTTCCTACAAACTATTTTGAGGAATGCACACATTTTTATGCTCTTTTTTTTTTTTTATGAAAATTGGTCATGAGTGAAAACATCCTGGGTCAAAGCATAACATTCCACACAGCTCCAGGACCTGCCTACAGAGACAAATGAGAAAACATCTTTGTGTAACCTTCCCAAATATAGAGGGTGTATTAGAACAAAAACAATAATAGGCCTCACATGTCCTGATAAAGGTATGCAAAGATACTTTTTATTATTATTCTTTATATCCATTTTTTCTTCTGTTACACATTTTTAATCATTTGGTATCAAACAAAAAAATTTCATTTTCTCACAAGAGAAAAACTGTCTCTAAGAAAATAGTATTTTGTTTTTATTGTAAATGGATAAATTTTGTTTTCAGGAGTACAATGGAAAATATTTTGATATTGCCTTTTTTTTTCTCTGATTTGTTTCCAAATTCAACAAGAAGTCATCAAATTTTAATGATATCTTTTTACAGCAAATAGAAAGAGCCATCTGAAACTTTTTCACCTGTTCCATCATCAATTGCATTTCCCTGATATCCATGTACATACACAAACTGCCACAATACAGGCTACTCATATGGTGAAAGGGTGCACCACAATAACTGGCATTTTGCTGCACCTGCATCAAAACAAAACCCTCAGCACTATTTCAACCTTCACACGATTGAAATACCACTGAAAGAATCTGTAGTGAATTCTTATGAGTTCTCTACCACCAGACTCAGAAAGTACTTACGGAAAAATACTACAAATATTGATTGCTTTTTTTCCATATATATATATTTATTATTATTATTATTATTATTATTAAAATACCTCCCAGAAGCTATTGAACATAATTCTTGCTCAGGACCTCAGATTTTCCATACTTTCTTATTAGTGGATCTCCTCAGAGTCCCCACCTTTTGATTCTGAGACTGAACCTTTATAACACAGGACATTTGATGAACCTTGTGGTCTGCCTGAAGAGATGAGAAGACTGAAAAGGGGTAGATAAATGAAGTGGCTTACCTACAACATTTATTATTGCCATTACTTGAATCAGATTCACAGCAAAGTGTGTGCCCTGCAAATAATACTATCTCCATACATAAACACTCTTCTAAACCAATATGTCTCTCCTTTTCATCTGTGTGCTTCACATATTGCCTTTGATATTCATTTGACTAGTGTTTATTACTAAAATGTGTTGAGTTTTTCACTATCTTGCTAAAGTGTGCTTCCTTTGAGGACAGACACACTCAATCCTTTTTGGTACAAAACATGCACATGCAAATCCTTCTCCCCTTTACGGCTCATCTCATGACTGAGTTTAAAATATTGTCTTCTTGTAGCTTTCAGCAAGGTGGTAAATCAGAGGAATGCACAGTAATTGTAAATACATGACAAAATACTTCAGTGGTAATTGTCAGGAGTCTACTTTTTGAAGGCAAACAGTAATTTGGGTAAGTGGAAATACATACACAACCACATAGCCATATAGTGCCAGTATGGTGAGCTAAATAACCTCTTGCTCAGGCTGAAGTTTAATGCTGTCCTCACCCTCTCTTCCCAGCACTGGTGATGCACATAACCCAGCATTCAGCAGGCCTCAAAAATGGATAAGACAGGCTTGTAACAAGAAGTGAAAATGCAGACTGCTGCTCAGGTCTTTAACCAATGGAGAGGCCTTTCTTTCAAGATCTGCCATGCACCTTTCCATTACCCTGAATGAGTGCTGAACCCATGATATTAGTGCCAAGCCTGTGTACCAGCTTCAACATAGTAGAGCCAAGAAACATCAAGCCAGAGCACATTCCCTAATATAGCGCGACTGCTCATTGCACTGGGCTGTAAGCCGGCCACGTCTGGTGACAGCACTGTGCAAGCACATGCCATCTTGCTTCCCTCCCAGCACAAAGAAACAACTGTAGATTTCCTCTTGGTGGCCTTCAGGCACAAACTGCCTGAAAGTCATGCCTCTTTCCTCACAGCAGGATTGTTCTCACTGGTCTGCCACTGGGACTGCCCAGAGCAACCTTCACGCAGACAGCTGCTAGGCAGATGGCAAAATGACTACAGCCCATGTGAGAACTCATGGTTTGGTGCTCTCGCTGGACTTTCCTCTCAGCAGGTTGACATATTCTTCATTAAAATATGAGAGCAGAATACAGCTTTATTGGTGGAGGGGCCAAGGGGATTTGGCCTTAGGTTCCTTTATAACAGGAGGGATTTTCTGCTAAATTTCCCTTCTCGTCTACACCATCCCCCTTCCTTCCACAGCCCAACATGTCCCTCACACTAGTGGCTGGAGTGAGGTACCAAAACAGATCAATCCTCCATTGCTTTTAGAAGGAAACAAAGAGAAGGGCTAGATTATTAAAAAGGATGATTCTCGGAGTCTTTCTAAAAGAAACCGTGACCAGTTTCTATCCACTCTTTCTTGCACCCTGAGCAGCTGGAAACAGGAAATAGGGGCAGGATTTCCAGAAGAACGGAAATAATACAGTACAGAATAGGGAAGGCAGTGAGGTGTCACAGTCCACTGCCTAGCACTCAGAGTGAACCCAGCAACTGTGGATACTCCTGCTCAGTTCTACCTCTGATTTACTTTATGTCCTTAGATACTGAGCCTTAGTTTTTGTGCCTGTTAGTCCTTCTGCCATCTCTGCTGTCTGCAAATTCTCACTTGCACTTTCAGAATCCTAGTGACAGAGCACTGGAACAAGCTGCCCAGAGAAGTTGTGGAGTCTCCTTCTCTAGCGATACTCAAGACCCAACCAGACGCCTTCCTGCGCAACCTGCTGTTGGGAAGCAGCTGTAGCAAGGGGTTGAACTCAATGACCTGCAGAGGTCCCTTCCAACATCTAAGATTCTATAATCCCTTAAAGCACAACCAGGCCCTTCTTTTAGTCACAGAAGTGTAATTGTAACATCAGTACTGAAAAAATCCACACCCTAAAGATAAAGGAGAATTTTCTGGGCCTTTCCTACAGATGGTTAAAAAAGGGAGGGATTCCAGCCCAACTACACAGTTTTTTCTGCATGCATGCAGCTGAAATTCTGTCTTCCAACCTGTCCTCACTGCAGGATCAGGTGGTAACACAAGACCCAGTTACACTGTCATCACCCTCTTTCTTTTTGGTATTCCTACAAAAAGGATCAAGTGTCTCATAAAATCTCTACATAAACTTGAGACTGCAAACAGCTTTGTGAGTTGCACCCCATTAAGTCAAATATCCTATTTTCCCATCTGTCTTCACTTCAGTTGTCCCAAATCCATGGCTTGGAGGTGTGGATCTTTCAAATGTCAGTAAAAAAAATGGCAGTAAGAAGCACGAAGAGTACGTTGCTTCAGCTGGATACATGGCATGACATCCACTGTCTCCATGACAATCACTGCCATCTTTTTCCTGCCTCTCCTGTCACAAATACAAAAACAGAATTTCATTCCCCTTTTGTAGCTGAGAGCAACTCAAAGAGTAACACTCATTGTCCAAGTGCAACTTACTTAATCTGGCATCCATGAAATGCAGGTATGACAAATATTCTATTGCCATATCTGAGAGAGTCAAAGTTCCTTAATCTACGTTCAGTCAAAACAACTAAATCTGTTTTCTGTGAATATCTGTCAGAAAGCATTTGGAAATTATTTTCCCCACTCCCCTTTTAATTTTGTATTAGGAGCATCCAGTGCCACTCAGATCTTTCAGCAACAAGCACAACTTCACTGAAGTCAGAAGATAGAATTCAATTGATTGAATACAGTTTTATCCCAATCTAGTCTGTGTTTTGTTTCATCTGACCATGCTTTTTAGGCTTGAAGAACACTAGATGGAAGTCCACTGATAGCCCACAAGACCACATCACAATCCAGGCCCTTGATCTCTTTGCTGGTGGCAGGCCCTATGTCAGTTCCTGCTGCTGCAGAGTGAGCCATATGAAAATGCTGTCACAGAGCTTTCATCCCTGCCACGGAGTTCACTATTTGGAATTGCAAATAAAAGACTCATGTCTTTAAACACATCTGATCAGATAATCATTGAGACAATCTTCGAAGACTTAGGTACATGTTTAGGTCCGTATCTCATATCCACACAGCACTGCAAAAGGAACACTACAGAGCTGCGTGGTCCTGGAGGTGCTAGCAAACATCTATCTTGCTGCTGCTAACATTGCAGCACACTAATACACCTGCAGTGGCAGAATCAGTCAGTTGCAATGGAAAGTGTCCATTTGTCTTTACTCTCTTAGGCAGATTGAGTATGGATATGCTATTTCCACTCCTTCCATTTCCTCCCTTGTCTTTTTCCTACTGCACTTTGACATAAGGGCCAGGCAGAACTTTCTTGTGACATCTAGATTTGCATATACAGGTTCCACCCCAATCCTCAGTGACATTTGTCTACAATTTCCCATTAGCAGACAAAGGAAGAAACAACACTTAGCTGGAAGCTGCTGGCACAACCACTGGTTCTCACGTTAGAAGAATTGACCCTTGACTCTCCCCATCAAATGTCCTCCAAAATATTTCAAATATGTTGTCCCCAAAGATCTGAAGATACTGAAATATTATTCATATACAGATTAGAGTTGAAATCTCAGTCCTGTCCCTGGCAGATTTCCCAGAAACCTCAGTCAGGACGGGATTCCATCCTAGCAGGCCAAGTTTATCAGTAATACATGTTAGAAAAGATCAGTGAGCTTTCCTTGGATGTCGGAAGCTGGTGTGCTCTCAGATTGTGCCAACATAGGCTATGTTGTCCTCTTGTACATTTGTGCATATGCGTGCAAAGGCAGATTTCCTTTTATTCTTGCAATGCTTATTTGTGAGAAAAGAATATTTTTATTCACATTGTCATCACTGAGGAAATAACCTTTGCTGCAGATACAAAGGGTAGTTTAAAAGTGCACTGACCTTTCCTACTGTTTAATGACAATTAAGATACCCTAGGAATGATAATGAGACCCAAGCCAGAAGGACAAAACACTCTAAAATGGGAGGGATTTTACATCTACAAAACAGTTTGTAAAAGTGCTTAGATCCAAGAAAAACTCAGACTTACACTCTCTGCTTCTCTGCATTTAAACACTGGGAAATGGGTTCTAGGGGCATTGTTCACTAGCTACCCTTATCTTTCAGCTACTTTTATCAGCAAAGACATTCAGCTTCATCATGTTAATGTAATCACAAAAAATGCCTACATCATGTATTGTCCTCTCCTGCAGCCTCTTCCACAAATCTGTGGCCTGACTGATGAAACCTGTGACAATGCTCTGGCTGTCAGCCAATTCCATCTCCCATTGAAATGTCTGAGAGCTGAAAACCAGTGCCAAAGCCACACCTTCCAGCCAGAACCTTTTTGTCTTTTAATAACAGGAAACAACTGACAAACATCACCAAGAAACAGATTAGGCCCAGCTCAGGTGGCCAAGGCTATACAGAAGATGGAAAATGCAGTGGCAGTACATACAGGGCCTAGACTAATACCTGGTCAGGCATCAGCCAGGGAGGATGCTGCTCTGTCCAAGTGAGGGAGCATTTCTAGTGCACCAGACCTGGCAGGGAAGCCAGCAGTAGCAGTGCAGCTCTCCATGTATGTTTCTGCTAGGAAGATTGGTTATACTTTCCCAAGCAAGGAGCTGATCTGGGCCAGCAACCAGTAACATTGGGAATGACCGGCCTCTGCCTCCCTGACATCTCCCACTCTGCTCCTGTCTCTTTCATTTTGTGCTTTTCTCATGTCCCACCTCTGCTGATCTTCATCTCCACATGCAGTATTTCAACAGAACACTGTGTGAACTTATTTGTGTCCAAGTGTGTTTTATGAGCACTTCAGCAGTCTGTTCATACTCTTTCTCCGCATCTCTCAGGTCCTGAATTAGAAAGCTAAAGTAATGCCGTTAAAAATAATAAAATATCCAGCTAGGTCTAAGGTAAAGCTCCAACAGAAACATTCACTCAGCCAGACTGCAAACTCCGCATGTTTTCTGGAACGCTTTAAAATACAAAATCATGATATATTAAGCTACACAGCCAGTCATAAAAATGTAATAGAAAATAATATGAAGGTACAACACAGCCAGCTTACTGTGGCTTCGTTTTTGTTTTTTTCAAGTACTTTTCCTGTTAAAACATGCAGCCCTAGGACCCAGCTCTGCCTAGTGCTGTGCATCGTAAACTCTAATGAGAGTTGAGGACTCTGTTTCTTTGTTTACTGAACCAGCAACAAGCAGCAATACCAAGGTTTAGTTATCATCTCTGCAATTTTAAATGAAAAAGAAAAGAAGAAATACACCTTAAGTTCTTTGGTTTGCTGATCTTACTTGTTACCCCTTCAGTGATACTAAGCATTTTGATCCCAAACAGTTCCTTGGAAAAAATGAAAGATAAATACTGAATGTCCTCTGCCTGTTGCTCTTTAATTAATTAATCTTCCCTCCTGATTTCTATGCGTTTACTTTGCAAAGACATAGCGCCTGACCCCATGATAGATACATTGCAGCCAAAAGTGCAGCTAGTCAATGGCAGAACATCATGGAAATTTGTGGAATTCCACTAGGAATTAATCCAGCTGCAGAGCTTTCTAGTGGGCTTTTCCAGCTCACACTTTCAAAGTCATCTTAAGAAATGAAACACGGATTGTTCCAGCCGAGTGACTACAGTAATTTATCTCTAATAAACAGCAATTCTGTGTCATTTCAGTTAACAGCTGAGGCATGATGTCAGCACCAGCTTCAAAGAGGTAAAGCAGGGCAGCAAAAAATGTGGAGTCTTTCAACAGGACAAGTCAAACGGGGTACCACAAAATAGAAGCACATCAAACCATTTCCCATGTACAGAATTTATATTATAGGCCCATCTTTATACTGAGTTTAGCTGAAAGCCAGGGAACAATGACATAACACCACCACCAAGCCAGGAGAGCCAACAGCAGTGAGACTTCGGTACAACAGAAAACTGATGGGCAAGATGACACCCACATGCTGTGAATAAACCAGCATAAAATCCAACACAACATAATTACAATATTTCCAGTTCTCCTTGTAAGACTTGTACAGAGAAGCTGCTAAATAATCTTGACAATAATCTGACTGCTATCTACACATTCATGCATAGATGCTTGTCGCCAGCAAGTACAGTGACAGCAGTACATTGACACATCACTAATGTTTTATGCAACTGTGTGTTGCTTCTCAGGGAAACAGCATCGACAAAACTTTCAATAGAACCTGGCTCTGAGTCAATTAAACAAGACAGGTGAGGCCTGACAGTACTCTGTACACTTAATGCTGGGAGCAGACAGACATATACACTTATTTTGTAGGAATGCGATGAAGGAAAGTTATGCCTGAGTCCTATATCAAGCCAATAAATTTTACAGTTGTTTCATATTTTTTTAGAAGCAGTGTTTCAGACAATATCTGTGTGGTCCAGAAAGGAAAATGTTTAATTTTCCTTCAAAAAAATAAATGAAAAAAATCTCTGTATGATCTGCTTTTCCTTAAGACCTTTGCCATAGGAATTGAAAATCCCATGGGGCTCCTCCAGCCTCTCCCATTGCGGTGTTAGGCTCATCCAGCAAAGAATGAGAGACAGAGAACACATGGTCAGTCACAGTCTCAGTTCTGAGCACTGAAGGCACACAAAGCACCTTTTTCACCATCAAGAGTCAAAGCCAGATAGTATGTGTACAAAGTGTTAGCCAAAACCAAACAAGGGTGAAAGTGAAGGAAAGACAACTTCCAATCAGCCATAAATGTTCTATAAGTAGGAAAGCAGCCTGTGTTTACTAAGCACATTATGTTTCACAGCTCAGTAACCTCATCTTTAGTTATAGGCTTGCTACGAAAAAAATTGGTTGACCACCACCTTCAAATTTTACACCACCTTCAAAATGATGCAAGTAGAAACACAACTGTGCTTGGCATGAAGCACAACAGGCACATGTGCTTGAAGGCCTCCCTGCAATGGATGAGTCACTACTCACGAGACTTGATGGTGTAGCAGAGGTGGAAGACAGCTAGAGACATTCTCTGTAAGGACACCCTATTCAAGATGTGGAGGAAGCATTAGAAAGTCAATGAAACAGAAGGTAAGGACAAGAGAGAAAAAAAAATAACAGAAAAAAAAACCAACCAACCAAGCAAATAAAAAGAATATTCCTGGAAAAGGAATATAGAAAAGGATCAATCTAAACCTCATATCATCAAGTTTGAAAATGTAGAGGATTTTTACAATTCATACTCCTCATAAAAATCCTAAAAATAACTTGCACCCTCAAGGTGAACAAGGAAATCAAAACAGATCTAAAATGTATAAATTTATGAGTTTATTAATAACATGAGTAAATTAGCCAGATTTTTCAATGCTTACCTGGGCCAAATCAAACCTTCACAACTTGTAAATACTGAGAAGTGTCACTTTGGATGTTACTAAAGAATTCAGTAAACATAAAAGACAGGTTGGTCTGCAGTTAAATCATTTCTCCCTTGCTTTTCCAATGCTGAAAGCAATTGAAAACCCAAGACATGCTTCTTGATATATCCCAGCTTTTTAGGAGTACTTAGAGAGTACAAATACTAGCTATGTAGCTGCACTTCACATTTGCAACCATATACCTTCACACAAAGCAAGGTTAAAAACAAATGCATGAACATTTATAGGCCCATAAAATACATGCACAATATACCTTAAAGCTGTTAAATGTTATCACTTGCAAGATACTGAAAATCAAAATCCACACAAAGATGGCACCAGTTCTCCTGGCCAAGGCTCCTTTGCACAAACTCATAATGTATTTCTTTCAAACCAAATGGTGTGACGAAGGACATTAGGAAAACTGCCCAAAGCAAAGTGTTGTATAGGGAATACATGTGACCACAATGTCCAAAGGATGTTCACTTACTTCAGAGAGGTCACATATTGGAGACAGATCTAAACTTTTTCTATCTATACTTCTGCTTTATGTCTTTATTACAGCATTTACATTTTAAAAAGGGAGACAAATATCTCTGGAGATGGCTAAGCAGTTTCTTGATTTCTATTAAGTACCAAAAAGTAGTCCTGCCAATTGATTAATATTTAAGTTTCTACAACTTAATATGAACTTTGTTCCAAGAACTACATAGGTCTCCTTAAAGTATGTGTAGCAAGAAGTCAGTGGTGTGCCAGCTGGCAGATTAAACAAGCCATTAAAGTAGGCTCCTACTGAATTTAAAGGATTGTTTTTCATCTTTTCCCTCTCTGTTCCTCTACATCCAGATGTATTATTTAGGGAATATTTTCCAGTCCCAGTAAGAAAAGTAAAAGAAATGCCCTTGGCATTTGGAGAGTTTTTCCTCCAATGTGGTCTCCTGCTGCATTTGGAATTTATTCCATTAATATATGACTTGCAGTGGTCCCAAAATACTTCTAACTATATGAAAAGATGGGAAAAGCGTGTTTGGGGTAGGTATGGTTCTTCATTCAAAAGCAGGGACAGCCTGAGGTGATTGATCTGAATGTATGATTTTATTTGTACCATCATTATCCAGGTATGTCTCCCTACAATCCAAACCCTGCACTATTACCTATGTGTTACAGTTGGGAAAAGCAGAGCACACTCAGGTTAAGGACAAAGCCAACATGAGCCTCCAACAGGATGGCAGAGAAGATCCAGTTTCTCTGCAGACCCTGCAGGGCCTCAGTGCTGAGAATAAATCCGTAGTAAAACCCTGTGAATTCGCAGAACTGAGGCCTTCCACATATCATTTTTCCTTCAGAGGTTCAAATGCTTATTTGAATTTTGTTGGAACTATCTGAACTTCGTGACCTAGCAGTATTCATGGGAAGAATGATTCTACAATAAACTGTGGCATTAAACCTGCCCTAGTATAATCTGCACAGTTCAAGTTACATAATATTTCAGATAAAAACACCTCCTATAAGAACATTTCAGAGAAAACCTTCAAAAGATCAGAGTTGTATCTGTTTACTATGGGCATTTCAGAATGACTGGGACTACTGGCAGCTGAAAGAAGAGCACTGGGTTTTGAAATGCCTGGAAAGTACTTTTTATTAAATTGTAATTAAAAAACAAACAAACAAAAAAAAAAAAAAACACCAAAAACCCCCACCATGCATACTTCTTCAGAATTTCCACTCCTGGGTAGTGAAATGAGTTCAGCCCTGTAAACTTGCTACTGAACTAGAAAACAAAAGGCCTTAAAACCAAGTACAGGCACACAGCCAGAGAATGCAATGGTCAGGTTTGGAGTTGCTGGTGACTCCAAACATCTCCCCCTGCACAAGTGAGGAGCTTCTGACTCCTGCTCAGACCCTGCTGGCCCCACAGGGAGAGCAGTCCCCTCAACACCCAGCAATGATCCTGGCCTATATACTGACTTCTCAATTTGGCTCAAACAGTTTGATTTACTGAAAGTGTTTCAGGGGTCAGAAATATTCCTTGCCCCCTTCTTTGGGGGCAGCTTAATTCTAAATTGTATAAAATATAAAAATTGCATTTTGTACGTATTCTTTGTTTCTAATGCCCAGTATCCTTAAGGGGACTCCCTTGCTTGGCTAGCAGTCGGGATTCATTAGACCTTTCATAATGATTCTTTCTGGTGTGCAGAGATATGATGAATCTCAGATGTTTAAATAGCATATAACAGTGCTCCATTGACCTTGCTGTATGCAGTTGGAGGGTAAGAAAGGTAATTTTCCTCAAAGAAATGTTAAAAATGTGTCTCCACTACAGCACAGATGCGGAGGATAAAGAAACTCCAGAGGGATTAAAATATTTTAGATTAATTTGGAAGAAGGCCACATTGTGTAAAGCCTGGTTAGTTTGGGCCTTTCCAATTCCACACCATATAAACAAACCCATTTAAACCGCATTTGTTAGAAGGAATGTTTAAAAAAAAATCCCCCAAAGTAGCTGTAGCTCAAATGACCTCCAGTTCTGTATTCTCTTCTCACTGCATAAAGAACAAGCGTATGAACAATACCTTATAACCAGAGCTTGTGCAGTTGCTGTATGATTCATGTTGCTTCAAAATGAAGTCACTGAATAGATGCTGGTTTCCTCAAGCAAATTATTAAAGCAGAAACAAGGTTAGGTATGGTAGGTTCTGGAGCCTGCTTCCATACTCTGTCCTAGGTCACTGGTTATAAGCAGTTTCTTCCACCAGTGTGAGCTCTGTTTTTTAACAGGGAGCCCGAATGTTTTGAGATATGCATCTTATCCTTTTTTTTTTTTTTTTTTTTTTTTTCTTTTTTTTTGTGGAGGGAGTTTCAGGTTTTTTCTTGGTTTGATTAGTTGGGGGATTTTCTCAGTTTATTTTTTATTATTATTTAATTTTGTTTTTAAATTAGAAGGATAGGAAGATTTTGCTTTGGTTTTGGTGGAAGAAGGAAAGGGAAAGGAAAGAGGGGGGGACATGTATTATGATCACGGCTATATAAAGATTAATCTAATGTTTAATGCACCAATGCGTGTGGAAGAATCAAGTCCTTAGCATTTACTCATTTTCAAGGATCAAATTTACCTTTTTTTGCCTGCAGAGGCTTCCAAAGAGACAAATCAGAGAGTATGGTACTAAACAACCATGAAAAATAAACAGTTTCTGATCCATCTGAGTTAATTTAGATAAGACACAAATGAGGGTAGTAGAGAGCTACCCAGTGGAATATCAGCATGGAACACACTGTGAGTCATTTTGCATGACTAGCTTCTGCAAAACAGTGGGCACTTAGTGGGACTTTCCTTATCATGAAACTATACGTGAGGAATACTCTTATACCTGCCATTTGAATGAAAAGTGGTCTCGTGTAGTCCCAGTCATCCTTGAGTTCTTGAAATTTCTGTCCCCTCATAGGACACAAGGCAGGTGGCACAGCCAAGGACAATACATGATCTTCTCTCTCGCAAATACTGAAAGGAGCCAACATCATTCACTACTGAATGTGACTATTTTGTAGTGAAATATGGCAACATTATTGAAGTTCAGAACAATAAAACTCAACAGTTCAGAGTATAAAATGAGGGTAAAAGTCTAGTTCATTACAAATAATATATTTACAGAATAAAATGTTAATTTAAATCCTGGGAGATGAAGGTTAGCATCTTACTGCAGCTAGTATAAGATGCTCTAGATATGACATTGTAAAAGGTGCTACGATGGTTCTGACATCACAGGTATAAAATTCAACAGTGATGAAAGCATCTGCAGCTATCAGACATTAGACATTGCTACAATGCTACTGGTTTAAATTTTCCATGCAGTATTTTTTCCTATGATTTATTGAAGCACACTAGCGATAAAC
>JAOWBP010000001.1:52697905-52752844 GCA_028571105.1 Tragopan temminckii | reverse complement strand
AAAAAAGAAAAAAAAAAGCATAAAAAGTGATTTGCAAGCCAATAACCACAAGTGAAAATGACTTCAAACTGATGAAAAAATTACCAAGTAGTTCATGCCAAAAGTAACCAGGGAATTTATTTCACTGCTGAAGATGCCATTGAAGCTTTCAGGACAGATTCTGGGTTCCCGAATTAGTGGTTTCTGTTGAAAATGTATGTTTCAGTTCAGCTGCAGCCCAGGATTTCCAATGCCCTGTCTCATTTCTTGCAGCCTTCTCTTTGTGATAACACTGCTGCTTTGGTTTTAGATTCAGGCCCTAAAACCTGGATCTTGTAGTTCGAGCCAGTGTGTAGTATCACCGCATGGTTCTGCACAAAGGCAGAATGACTCATGCACGCGCCTATTTTTTTTCCCTCATGGCTGAAAACTGATGATCTGTTTCATAATGTGAAATGCAAGCAGATTCTCCAACCACATCCAAATAACTCTCCTAAATCGCCTCTGAATACCTCAGCATAAATCGCATGCAGGACCGCTAACATGAAGGGTAAAAACCTTCAGCTACCGAAACAATGTTAAATTTGCTTCCAACATATATTATATTTAGATAAAAGAGCTTGCTGGAAATGTCCCAGGGAGAAGCATGTAATTTTCTCAATATGTGAAGTTTGTAATACTTAGCAGTTTTCCTTCAACCACGATAGATTTGACATTGACCGGTCAGGAAACAATCCAGTGCATTTAACCCATTTTTATTTAGAAATTTCACACAAAAAGCAAAAAAAAAAAGTCACTGAGTAGAAAAGTAATTGGCTAACTTCCTTCTAGCTGATAGCTATTACTTCTTTACTGCTTTTCTTGACACTTAGTGCAATTCACACAGAAATCTGTCTCTCTGTACAAAAAGAAGTGTACAAAACAAGTTTGCTTCTTCCAGCTTAAAAATGTGGATGCAAAGCCCAGTTGCTGTGCATACCACTGTGGTTGATGCGGTATTTGCTGCCTCTGTAGCAAATTGCTTGCTGCTTGCTGCCACCACCTCCACTTTCTAGTGCTTTATTGCATATAAAATCCAGTATCACTTATGCCACATCCTTACCCACTAATATTTCAGGCATCTCCCTGTTGAGAATAGTGGGCATGCTGCCTAGCTGAAGCATAAGTAAGGAGTTACAGGACTCACCCCAGAACACACAATTCACAATTGCTACAAAGCCAGATCATAAATTTTCTTTCTTGTGGTTTTGGGCCCCTGTATTCAATAAGGCTTTCAAGGCACTTTCATACCCTCAAATTGCTAGCATACTAAATGTATACAAAGTTAAGGACTACTTCTCCTCTTTTGTATTGAACTGCAAGCAAAGCTCCAACTAATGTGATTGAGAAGTTCACTAAGGACAGAAGGAATTAAAATGAGGAAAGAAATCGAGACTTGTGACTTTAAAAAGAACCCTTACATTCTGACGATTATTTTTTCTAGAAAATCTGTAAAAGTTTTGAGGAATGAAATCAACAATTTTTTACGGCACCTTTAAGCAAACCGATGTGTCCTCATGCTCAAACTACAAAGTTCTGCTTTCCCTCCAAGAATCATTTTAATCCCTTCAAAATTTGTGTTATCCTTTGCAGTATCTATCAGAGATCTTTAAATAAAGGCAAAAAAAAAAAAAGAAAAATGGCACAAGGAGGAGATCTTCATACTCTAACGTTCCATTGCATTGCCCAACCTACTCACGATCAACTTCCAGCATACTTCCATACACCACCCATCCTGTCAAAACAAGACATGAAATTTGAGAAGAAATACATCTTTTTTCTAAGATGACAAATCTTTTCAATGAGAAGAATCCCTTTTAGCATTTTTTCCCTGCCAGGTTTTGCAGGGTATGAAGAAGAACCAGGGGCCAGGACTCTACACATAGGTGAATCCTGAGGGAAACAAAGTCCACACTGATCGATATCAGGGACAACATCTACCAATAGCACTGAACCCAACTCAAAAGGAATTATTTCATCTATCATGGAAATGCATCTGTACCTAGGGTTGGTCAGCAAGTACTCAATAGCTGAAACTCTAGAATGGTAGCATCAGTCTCTGATTTAAGATTGATACTAAAACTGAGTTTAGATTAGAACAAAGCTAGGACAGAGAACCAGTGGGGCAGGGAAGATGGAAGCAGGGATCATATAGGGAATGTGCCTGTAGGAAGGGGACTGGAACAATATGCCTCCCTGGGCTGGGGAGAGTCAGCTAGCAGCAGTGGGTGACTAGATGATCTCTGAGGTCTTTTCCAATTTGTTGATTTGATGAGGAGCCTGGGTGATGAAAAGTGGATAAAGCTTGATGAAGAAATACTCAGAGGACTCGGAAGCAGAGGGAGGGAAGAGGAAAGAGATCTGCCAGGAGTAGCTGAGACAGTGAAAGCACCAGGGCTGGGTGAGCAGCTCTGATGTCAAAGTACTGAACCTTTCCCATGGCTTCTAAGTCTTTGCTGCACAAGGACCTGGAAAGCCAAATTCCACTACGATTGACAGAACTGAAACGGTAGGACAGCAAGTCACAGTTACCCAGTTACCTGTACATCATCTGTTTACTCCCTCAGCCTTGCATAATCTGAAATGACTATAAATGGTCAGAAATGGCTATTTTTATTGCTCAATTCATGAGAAGTATGGGTGTTAGCACTAGTCTGGGCTCTGTGAAGCATCAAAACTCCTATATATTTCCCAGGGGATTCAAGCTTGTAACTAACTTACTATTGCTCAAGGCCAGAAAAGTCCCTGAAGATCTCTGCTGTAGCTTTCAGATACACAGCAAAATCTGCGCTGTGTGAACAAGGTACAAGGCATGTATTTGCACACAGGGAACCTGGAAAAGTAATTTTAGCAGATAATCATACAGATAATCACAGAATAATCTTTTTTCCATCCACTCTTCCTGATATAAAATATGCAAGAGGACGGCGCAGCCTTAACGTACCTCAGCAGACTAAATATTGAAATAAACACTTGCTAATGGGAAGGCAGCTGAAATGCAAGAGAAGGACTTGCACTGAAACAGAACAGACTGTGAAGCCGTATGCTAACTGGAATAAACCACTTTAGGGGAGATACAGCATTACAAATACGTTCATTGCTACAGCATATGGCAAGCAGGGAAAAAAAATAATGAAAATCAGATGTCTCAAAGTTTTCTAGTACTGATTCACTATACTCACAATCTATGGATGCTGTGCAGGTGCAGATTTGGTTTCAAGGGAAATTCATGACTGTTCACTTTTAATGTGGACAAGCATCTATCTCTTTCTCAGATACTTAAGAAACCTACTGTCAACAGCTAAGGTGATTAGGAGACATTTTCTGTGAGACAGAGGAGGAATTATGAGTGCAGATCCTGTCATTTGCTAACAAGATTAGGGCTAGATACATTCCATGCATCTCTCTGAACGTTAATCCTGATCTGTCTTTCACCTTCATGAAAGGTAAAAAAAAAAAAAACCCTTCCATAAAACAGGCCTGTACAGATATGTAAGGTCACGTACAGCACTTTGAACAGCATGCTAACGTCACAATGATTTGCAGACATCGTATACCAGCATTGCGCAATTTAAACAGCTGGAAATTTGACATGTATCCATTGCAACTATACACGCGTAAACACTATAAAATATCCTGGCTTTATTCTTTTAATTAGCTTTCCCTTAGATGCGCCTGTTCCCCTCGCATTGCTCCACTGTGATCCTTATTCCAGGAAAAGTTACTCATAAGAAACTAGCATACAACTCAGTGTAAAACGTTAGAGAAAGTGTGTAAAGCTGACTCTGAAGTTGTGACAGATGACCAACCACACTGGAAATATGAACATAGAAGCCATGGTGCTTCAGAAAGGGTAAACAAACAAACAAGCAAACAAGTAAAAAACAAAAACAGAACAACAACAACAAAAATACCTTCTCATGGAACTCTATAGCCCAACAAAAAACCTCTTCCATTTCAAATATTCACTAACAAATTATTTACGCATCGTGAGTCATTCATAGGAAATACCCAGATAAAAAAAACAAGAAACGAGAAAATAATAATTTTCTTGCCCTGACTGTGCTTGTGGTCCATAGACTTCCACAGGAATACATGCAGCTGTTCAAGGCAGATGGGTGCAAACAGCTCACATAAATTACCCTGCATAGATACCACGCCAGTATAAGGGTCTTTTTCCACAGTATATAGCATGCTCACAAATAAAGGTAACTATTACGATATGCGTTTATTTTTCAATTGGAAACAGCAGTTCCATATACAGAGCTAGGCTGTAATAGTGACTGCAAAATGCTTCATGCTGAAATATTCCCCCACAGATGAGCTCTGCAGGAACATGGGGGAGCTGAGTGGTACTGCCAGTTACACATTCACAGCAAGTTATTGATCAAGTCCTGTTTGCTATTTAACAGCTCTTCCACTGCCAAACAGCTGTTTTTTGCCCTAGTCAGTCTTCTTTTCTTTGTGTTCATCAAATACAAAACCTGGCCCTGAGCTTCCTGTCCCTGTCCCAACTCTAGCTTGTCCATCAGACACCAACCTTCACACTCCTCCACTACCAGCAGTGGTTTGCAGGAGAGGTTAAGCAGCACCAACCAGGCCTCAACCTATGGGTTCTGGGTTGCTTCCATGGAATCATTTCATGTTATTATAGCCTTTGCCACAACATTCAGTGATCAAAGTGCCAGCCCCCAAAAAATTAATTTGATGCCATGCAATATATACTTTATTTTAGCTGCTTTTCATTATTTTGCTAAAAGAAATTCCAGGTGAGTCCAGGGAAGGAAAGGTGAAGGAGCAAATTGGATGGGACCAACCACAGAGCAGATGACTCTGACCAATGAGAGAAGGAAACAGAGAAGCTGGGCAGCTAGAGGAAGAGAATGGCAAAGGGCTGCTGTGGCAAGAAAGTGAGCAGGCTGCAAGTGAAGGCTGCAAGTGAAGCCTAATTCCAAAAATGAGGGAACAAGAGAAATTAAGTTTTCATCACCAAGAAGCACAGGTTTTTTGGAGACTGAATTTACATTATTAAGGAAAGAATAATTGAAAAATTTGTTGTTAAATGCACAAAAAATTATGTTTGAGCCAAGGCTTCTAGGATAATCCCTTACATTCCAGGAGTGAGCACAAACTGATATCTATTTTCCTTTCCTCATCATATTAGCACTTGGCACTCACTAACTTCTATCAAAAGGTCTCAACATGCTTTACAAATGTTAATTAATCCTCACAACCCCTTTTGACTGCTGCATGCTGGTTATTATTCCTACTATAAAGCTGGTTTATGGAATGGAAAAATGGTGACATAGACAAATGTACTTGTTCCAGCCTCAACCCCACAGCAGATAAGAATTGTGCATTGGCTGCAGTACCTCAGTCCTGGTCCAAACCCTGTGGAAGTTACCAAGAGCCTTTCTAGTAGCTTCCAAAGGCCATTGCTACAGGTAGGCCAACCTCTTCCTCCCAGGCCCAACAGCTACACCTTGCCAACTTCCATTGCTGCACCCAAAAGTGTGTGAAAGCCACAGGCAGAACTGATTATCCTGGGACAATTTTTGCTGGCTTACAGAACAAAGAAATATCCTCCCCTGAGCTCCCTCTGAGCAAGTGGCAGCCTGCCCCTCCTCTATGCAATGCCTTCAGTTTCCAGGTACTTCCAAATCTGTAGTTTACATTTTAAAAAGAGATTTGCCTGGTGTAAAATGGGAAAGGAATCCCAGAAAGCTTCTTTACCCAGAGGAAACTTGCAGCCATGTCACTGCAAAAGATCCTCAGGCTTCATGCATGGGTCAGTGTGCCTCAACACAGTCTGGCAGCTCCTTCAAGCACCAAGTTGTGAATTAAGATACACTTCAGTGCCTGAAAATATGGAAAATGGGGTGCAGGTTGCCTGCCTACCACTGAGTTTCCTGCCGAACCCTTCTGCTTCTCACACTTCAACAGGTGCAAAAAGCCAGCTTGGTGAAATGGAATTCCCAAAAGGTGGTTAGAGAGAAAACACCTGCTCTAACCCTAGAGATTTTAGTTATGCAGAAACTCTTAAAGATATTGCATGAGAAGACTTCTGTGCACAGCAGCCCTCACTGCACCATCTCTAGTGCGACACAATAGACAGGACCGACCTGAATGTGAGCCAGGGCCATCAACAGCAACCCTTACCAAACTACCTCTTCATTCAAGGGCAACATTATCTGTCACACTGCAAGATGGAAGAGTATTTTAGGAAGCCACTGGAGCTCCTACTGGAAAGGTATTCACACAACATAAGGAGCCTTCAGAATAACACCACGAGAAAACAGGCCTTAGGCTTGACTCAGACCTGCTGTGATTCATTCTAGTGTCTTCTTCCCAACAGTCTGTAGTAGCTATTCACACATATACATCAAACCAACTGCAAGAACGATGCAATCCACTTTATCCTTCTACGAAAGTCCTTACTGAATTTCAGTTATGTGTCCTGAAAGGCACTGGAAGGAGCCAAGAAAACAAGCACTGGATAGCAAGTCTATGTTTAATACTCTTTTGTGAAAATACAACATTTGATAAATGAGGATATAGCAATGTAAACTGGAGAACGTTTGGCACCAGAATTGGGACAAGAATAAGAGAAAATGAATTCCTGCTCTCAGAGTGTGGTCCAACCTGTTACCATAATTCAGTTGATTGAGATTACTGAATAAATAAGAATAAATGAGATGCTTAAACCCACTTGTGTTTAAGTTCCCATTTGACTACAGCAGGGTTCGGTGAAAAAATCATCTCTTTGGGAGATTCAAAGGTTGGCATGATGGGCATTACCTACATCAAAAAGGTATTATAAGACCAATCAGTCTAATGCAAACATAGGCATAAAACTAGACACAGATACTAGCATTTATCTGCCAATTGGGCAATCTTGGATGTATTTATGGGTGCTTCTGCCAGCTTAAAATGAATTTGAGATAGGAGCATTTTCATTGTTAGTGCATAGCTATGAGTGTATACCAATAATTTTTCTGGACCCTCGCCAACAGTTTGATCAAAATACTCCCACAGAATTACCAAAGATCTAAGAAACTCCAGGGCAGACCCCATTATCTACTTTTGCACTTCAGAAAGAAAACTCCCAAAGGGTTTTCTCCTCTGTTTCAGCTTCCCAGAAGCTTTTCTAGTTTCTTCTCCAGTTTCTTCTCACATTCCAAGCAGATCATGTCACTTCTCACCTAATGGCTCTTTAATGGGTGTCTCCATCTTCCTCCACACCTGTGAGCCCTGCCTTAAATTCTCCCAAACCTGAACATCCCAACTCCGTACCCTTGCAAAACTATCAGCTTTGGATGATGTTCCAAAAATGGAAAAATGCCAGGTTCTGCATCTGGGATGGAGCAATGCCGGACACAGGTACAGACTGGTGAATGAGTGTCTGTGGAGCAGCTCTATAGAAACTGACCTGGGGGTGCTGGTGACAGCAGTTCAGCAAGAGCCAGCAGTGTGCCTGCCAGTCAAGAGTGCAAACTGCATTTGGGGTACATTAAACACAGAAAAGCCAGTCAGTCACAAGAGACTATTCTCCTAGTAATGATGTGGCATTGTCTGGAATACAGCATGCATTTCTGGGATTCACAATATGAAAAGGATGTTAAGGTCTTTGAAAGTGTCCAGAGGGAGGCAAAAAACCCAGTAACAGGGTTGGAAGGCATATATATGTCCAGGGAGGCTTGGACTGTCCAGCCCAGAGAAGGGGAGGCCAAGAGACGAACTGTAGAGGGGAAGCAAAAGGAGGTGCCGAGCTCTGCTTCAGCTACTGGTAAGATGCGTGGAAGAGCACGAAATTGCACCAAGGAAGCTGTGCATTTGAAAGTATTTCTTTACTGTGTGGGTGATCAAACACTGGTACAGGCTTCCTAGAGAGATGGTTCATGTTTCATGCTTGTCATACTCAAGAGGCATTTGGACAATGTCTTCAATAACATGCTTTAACTTGAAGGCATTTGGACTAGATGATCCTTGAAGGTCCATTCCAAATGAACTACTCTATTTTATTCTTTTCAGGGCTCAAAATCACACTGAACTTGTCATGCATCTTGAGAAGTGCTGGAAAGAACCAAAAGCTAGGCAGTAAACAGCAAAATCTCTGCCTGCTCTAGTGTAATAAAGAACACAATCATATTCTTTTTGGGATGAGAAAACAGATTGGTAGTATTTCCAGAGCAGAACTGCATAGGGAACAACAAGCATACACAGAATGCAACAAAAACAAGCACTGTTTTATGCATTCAGTGCATTCATCCTTCTCATTCAAGAACTACAAGCATGTAGCTAGATGGTATGTAACAAAGCTAGACTTTGTCTCTCACCTGATCACTCCTTAGGGTGTTGGGTGAGGCTAAAAGGGAAGAATCCAAGAAATCAAGCAAGGAATTAACCCAACGGCTATCTCCAAATGACAAAGGATCAAGTAAAGCTATCAGATACGCACAAAAAAGGAATATTTGTCCTCAACTGGATGGGCTGCAAATTATTGCTAATGAATATGATATCAGTGGGAAGATTTCGTGGCCATGTAGATAAGGACTGGCAGGAGAATCAAGACAGCATTACTGTAGTAGCTTTTTAGCATGTTGACAAGTCTTGAGGAAAAGTTGCATTTGCAGGGAACTTCCAAGCTATGTTGCTGCAGGCTTTATGGTAAATCATAGAGAAACTAAAAGAAAAACACTTCTCAGCCTTCATCTTCCTAACTAAAGTAAAAGCTTAGTTGACTTTGGAAACAGATGTTAACTCTGTTAAATAGGCTTTGAGGCTTTTTGAAACCCTAAAAAAGAAAACTGCTGTTTCTGTTCCAGGAGGAGACAGATGACTAAGGTCAAGATGCGCAACTCCATCGTACCCACCCAGAATCCATGCCAGTGATTTCCTTTCCTGGGAAGCACAATCCTAAAAATTTCCTGCTTCACAGAGGAAAGATGCTGTTGCACAAAATGTGTGAGGCTATTCCTTGAGAGTAATTTAGAAATGGGACACATTTCATTCAGGCTTTATAAAATATCATGTCGTACATTAGAAAGAGTGCTTAAAGGTAAGAATTAAAGAGAAAGGGAAAGGAAACACATGGCAAAGGACAGGTGACTGTAGATCCTGTGAGCTGGCAAAGGACAGGTGACTGTAGATGCTGTGAGCTGGCAAGCCAGAGACTGCCTCAAAGTGAACAAAGTGTACAAAGGTTCTGTTATGGCCCTTTCAGTGTGTGGTGATGGTCTGCATCATTTGGAGATACTTAAACCTACAGAACTGTACCTTGTGAGGCTTATCTGTC
Source organism: Tragopan temminckii (assembly GCA_028571105.1). Taxonomy (NCBI): domain Eukaryota; kingdom Metazoa; phylum Chordata; class Aves; order Galliformes; family Phasianidae; genus Tragopan; species Tragopan temminckii. The sequence continues at coordinate 52,743,531 of JAOWBP010000001.1, read as the reverse complement.
CCACAATCCAACTGTTCAGTTTCAAAGTCCTTCTCTCCCCACCTCAAAAAAAAAAAAAAAAAAAAAAAAGGCGTAGAAAGGATGATGCCAGGACACTAATATATATATTTGATGCTAGGAGGTACATCTTTAATTACACTGAAGTGGCTCCAGCACTGAATGTACTGCAGATGGAATTTGGCAAGCCAATAATCTCTTGTTCAAAAACATGTAATATATTTTTTATGATTAAAAAATGTGCAGGCAATTTGGCTATGACAAGACAAATGGAAGCCAAGATCTCACATCCTATAGTGACAAGTATGCTGGTCTCAGAGATACATCTCTGGGACAGACCTCCGCATTTCTTAGAGTATCCAGGGAAAGAAAACAAGTGCACATGGACTGCTTCTGCAGGAGTGACTTGCTCAAATTGTCTGAAATGCACAGCAAAGAAGTCAGGAGATGTTTTCTTAATAAGATTTTAAGCTGTCTGGCAGAAGAGAAATCCTTTTTTTGTCTGTTGTGCAATACAGCAAACTATTACATGGAGGTTCCATACCAGGACTGAATCTCCTAAACAGAAATATAAAGCAGAGCAAAAGTGATCTGGAAAAGACTCAGAATTCAGAATCTAAACTGCTTACACAGAATTAATCTTTGCAGGTTAGCATGCTAAGTTCTGCTATAGTCACTTTTTTTTTTCATGAGAATCCAAATATTTCTCAGTAATGCTTAGCCAACATACAGAAAAATGTGGTGGATGGTAATTAAAAAAAAAAAAAAAAGATGAAAACAAAGTAAACCAAATCCCTGATCTTCAAAAGAGGTTCTGACTTTGAGGAAGAAGAGTCTGAGCACAAATAGATATCAGATAAAATTATATATACACCCAAAAATGAAATGGTTGTGCAACAACCTTTTGGGTGTAACCTACTTCTAACAGCATATCTGTACATTTTGTTTAACATGATCTGGTTCACCCAATCCCTGCTACAAACACTGTTTACTTCTCTTTTCTACGTTATTATCATGAAAGTTATCTTTCACATGTTTTGCCTACAGTGAATAACCTCAGCAATAACAGGAAATGTACTCTCAAATTATTATGTTGAGAAAAAAACAGGAAAAAATGTTTCACAAAGGGTAGAATCAAACTCATAATACTCTGATAAAAATAAATGAGTGATAGAAAACTGGACAGTTTTCTAGGTAAATCATTATTCCTCCTGCAGTCCAGGAGACACACAAGGGACACCACATAGGAAGGGACAGCCACTTTGCATCAGTTTTGGCCTCCTGATGCAGCACAGAGTGAATTCTAGCATAGCCAGCACTTGGCTAGGCATTTCGTTTACCAAGAGACACAGAGAGACTGGGGAAGGAAAGAATTTCGATACCAGTTTCTGCCCTTGCTTGCAACTTTGCTCATCGTAACTCAGCTGAAAGCCTGAGGAATTCTATTGAGTTCAGATCTGTGCTGAAGCCTCTATTTAAGCCTGGGATGCATTGCTCATCCCTGGAATTTAATGTGAGCCTTCAAAGCTGTTTGAAAGAAAAACAGCAGAGCAATTCAAAGTGTCAACAAACTCCTGTAATTTGTACTTTCCTCCAATGATGGATGTCTGAGAAGAGGGAAGTTGGATTTTAATACCTTGGACCAAAGTGTGATTTTTTGACAACTTCATAAACCGTTTAGATACTTCAGATGTATAACAAACTCCATAGAAACCTATGTTTCACCATGCCTGCGGCTTGCTCAGAGGTGACTACGGTATGTTATGTTGTTAGGCTTGCAAAATCTTCTCACTACCACCTCCAGTTTGTGTGCCACAGTGAGATTTTACAGCACTACTGAACACTCGTAGTGTTGAAAAGGAGAAGGAAGAGGGAAGGGGGGAAACCCTCCCTGACTGTCCGCTCTGCAAAGGATTTGAACTGCAGAAAAGAGGAACCATGTCAGCAAATGCCAAACCAATGCAGTACCTGCCAAACCGCACCTTATCCTTCTCAATCAGCAAAAAAAATTATCCGCTGCCTGATTTCTCTTACCTCACCAATGAGGAGCTAGGTTTTTTTCCCTTATTAGGACATTCTCCATGCCGTAAAATTCTGGCTCTAATAAGTGGCTTTAACAGTATGTGCTGCACATCAGCACAAAAAGAAAGCAACTAATAAAAATAAAACACAGGAGGAGAATAAAAGGGCTGAGTCCTAAATTAAAAGGGACGACATCAGCTTAGTTTGGGCTCCAAAATTTGATCATAGATTTTATAAAATAGAGAATTAAAATTGGAAGGAATAAATGCATGAAGGCTAACATTATACAGACATGTAATTATAATCTTGGCCCTGTAGCTACTTATACATGTAAGCAGCCTTACTGAAGTCAGAGAAAACTGTTTATAAACTTAGTGCTTACAAAGCTGAAAGCAATTCAACCGTTAGAAAAATTACAATATTAAAAGAAAGGAAGTTTGTGTTTTTTTTAACAAAGTAAAATCAAAAGGAGTGAAAAGTTACAGAATTTTTGCTGAGTTTTTCAATTATTCATCTTGAGGTATTTTGCTTGATTGGATATTTAACTGTACAATTTCGTATAATCTAGTTTACTGTATCTGTTTAGTAGTGCATTTATTGCACTACTCACACTGGACAGAAGAGCAGAAAGATCCTGAAGTAACCAGCAGAGACTTTCTCCCTGGCCTTTCTGGACCTTCTTGTTGTGTTCCAAATGTGAAAAGGGTAGAGAAGGAGGCATGGGTCTGCGGGTTCTGCAGGGAAGGAAGCAGGGGTAGGAAGCAGCAAGTTGAATGTCTGCTGCCCCCCAGCCCGGACTGGCACACCTATCTCAACAGGATGGCTGCAGAGGAGCTATCTGGATTTAAAATGTGCACTAGCACTGAATTCTCTGGTTTTGGTGAAGCTAAAAAAAAAAAAAAACACCCTTGTCAGAGCGAAGTAATATGGAAAATGTTCAGGATTGTTTTAATTCAGTCTGAAAGAAGGCAGCAAATCTTTCATTTATTTTTTCTTCTTTTAACTTATTTTTTCTTTCATATTTAGGTTAGCTCAGATTGGAATTGAAAGATCAGAATCTTTTATTACAAAGAAAATTGCAAAGAGGCAGCTCAGTAATTTGTAATTTAGAAAGTGTCGAAAACGTAATTTTTAAAAAATATATATTTCCTCTCGCTTCCATTCAGATAAAGCAAGTGTGAGAACCTAATCAATTCCCAACCAGTTCTGCTCTGCCTGGTACTCTCCATATTTTTCTTGGTTTTGCTAAATTTAGTGTGCATGAAAAACAATTCTCATAGCTCATCTCAGGCACTTGGATTTCCAGAGAGCAGCATCGAGTCAAGTCTGATACCTCTCAGCACTGTCTTGGCTTAAATCTTCAAAATTTTGTTCTTAAAAATCATGACTTCAAACTCAGATAGGTGCCTAAAACTCCACATAGATTAATCCAACTCCGCACACCGGTCCCGCAGTGCCATTCTTGTGTTGGAGGAAGCACCTCTGAAATCTCAAGAGTTTTCTTACCTAACTGTCTGTTCTCTGTCATAATGTTTCCTCCACTGTGAAGGATAATTTCATTCAGAAATGTTTCAGCTGTTGTAGAAATTTTCTTCTGATACTCTGTGAGGAAAGTTCCTAAATCCAGTAACAAAATCTTAAAACAGACATTCAGTCTTCAGTAGCAGATGTCCCTGATGATGGGTAAACCATACACCTAAGTCTAAGTATCTCACTTCAGCAGTGACAATTAATGCTTTGTGTACAAGGAGTGTTGTTACCAGAGCATTTAAGATAAATGTGCTGCAGGCAGACAGAAATGTATTTGCACTGAAAGCACTCACCACTTATTCTATATGTTTTAAATTCATTCTTAAGTATCAGGCACTGGTATGCAACGTGGATATAAATAAACTGTACAGCTTAGAAATGGACAGGATGGTGTAGGGGAATGAGCCATGTTCAGAGACAGACTTCTGTTCTCAGTTTTTAAGATGGAGACAAAAAAGGCTTTGCTACAGGCTAACATTTTAGCACATCTGTTGTTTAGTCACATGATGTCCACGTTCTTTTTCCTCGGTAATATAAAAAAGGCTTTAAAAAATTTAGGATTCGGGTTATTTCCCACTAAGGAACAGAAATGAGATGTGCAAACAGAAAAGACCAGAAAGAAAGAGGAAGATGGCTTTGAGTGAAAATGAACAGCACCAGTTTTTAGGGCAGAACTAGCCAGCTTCCTCAACCCTTCTCTTCTCCTTAAAAAAAAAAAAAAAACAGTCAGTTATCTGTCTTGTCCATCCAACCCAGAAACAGAAAAAATGAGAATTACGTTTGAGAACGTAGAATATGAGGAACCAATCAGAAAACGTTGTGAAGGTCAACTTCCAGCATCCCAGCTGTCAGCAAAAAATCTGTGAAGTTTGGACAAAAGCTACATTGGCTGGAAGAAAACATTCTACCTGTTGGCAAAGAATACTTCTGCTTTCTTTAGAAACTTGCACAGCATTTTAGTGTCCAGTAAAGAGAGCCAATTCAATTCCGATACATTCACTTAGCAGTCTTTACATTTTCATGCCAACCGGAATGATTTCTTGGCTATGATGAGAGCTTCTGCTTTTAATTTCCAGTGTATCAAATGTTAACAGGATTACATTCAATTATTTAGCAATTACAGGATTTTCTACAAGCATACCAAGACTGTAGAAAGTACCTTTAAATGATGCAGCTGAAATGATCATACAAAGGGGCCATTAGAGGACATTTGCAAGAAGTTAGTTAGAAAACCTACTATCCCTCATTCAAAGCAGCGTAATAACAGCCTCTTGCCTTTCCCTGGAGAGTCTCCAGGGAGCTAACATATGAGAATTTTTATATTTCTTTTCCATTGCAATCTCCTGAGAAGGTTTGAGCACTTGGAATGATTACGTTATGCCTCCACCTGGGAAGGGCAGTATTTCATCATATATTTCACGGAGCAATGCTTTGAAGAAGCCTTTTTGGGTAATGCTAAAGGTGTCTTCCCCACTTTTGGCCTGAGGTCATGGGCATGCTTGTTAAAAGGGAATAAATCAGTTTCCAAATTTTGGCCACGCGTTTCATTTCTCTTGAAAGCCCTCTCCCCAAGAGAACTTTGCTATTCTTCTTCAGATATGCTACTGGAAGTCTTGACAAAAGAAAATCCATGCCTGGTTGTCAGGTGTCTGCTCTTGTTTAGAAGCTGCTACGACATACAAGTCTCCCAAGACACAAGGTATAGTAGCTAGTCATGTTTCATGAGAAAAAGATTGAATTGTCTTCATCCAGATATGATTTCACTGACTTCAGTGAATTCACTTCACGAACATAATTGTGGGTGATAAAGCAGGCACACACTGAGACATTCCTCCCAGCATTTGCTTCAGAGACACACAAGGCACAGAGCCAGCTGTTGCTGGTTCCCTCTCTCACCCATGGGAAGAGTAGAGAAGAATCTTCCTCAGCAAGGATATCCAAATACTTTTGCTGTTTGTTGGGGTTTTTTTTAAGCAAAACAGCCAGACCCTAACTGATTTAGCTAATCTGACTGCAAAATAGGCCCGTGAAAAGGATCTGAAGGTTATCTCAGAGCCTCCAGTTCTCCACACCAGGTACCAAGAGTTCTGGTTTCTACCAGCCATACCAGCCTTATAATGCCAAAATTACTCCTTTGCTTTACCCTCGCATAGGTGGTGGTGGAAATGGATCTCTGCCTGGGCAACTCCCTGCTTCCATTTAGCAGTATGGGAGGGCTGGCTGCTGCAGCCTGTGGCTGTGTTCCACTATGGACCAACAAAAAACAAATTTATTTGACATGCTCTTAGCTAAATTGCTATTTATTACTCCATATCTGAAATCATAACAAAGGATTTCAGATTCCTGGAAGGGACTTCTTGGGGGGGCTGAGTTCCAGAAATCTCTGAGCTCTCTCCAAGAGCACAGGATTTGATGTTGGAAACTCCAAAAACTAGCACCCAAAAATCTCAGTCAATTTTGAAAACTTCTCCCCACTGTTAAACAACACCACAGAATCACAGTGTTTTATAAAGACAGTTGTGCCCTGTTTCCCTCTCGCCAACATATGAAGCAGACAAACAAAACAGCACAAAACCCAAATAAACTAGATAATTTATTTGGTAACATTGCACAGGCTAATTGATTTTCTTCTCTTGCTTTCCTCCCACATTCAGGGATGAATGTGCTATGAGGACATTATTTACTCGGTGAATTAAGCAATCTGAGTTACGAGAAAGTTTTCACACAAGCTATGAAACTTGTGTAAATTTCCAATTAATACAATTCCACTTAGCAACTTGTCTTTCCAACCCATTCTTCTGCCACTGAATAAAGCAATTCAAATTCTGCAGTTCAGATAAAAAATGATGCATATATGCAAAGCCTTTTCTTTCAGACAACAAAGCAAAAAGAGTAGGAAAAGAACCCAGTCTACATCGAATACTCACTTACTCCCCAGTTCGACCAAATTCCAGCTTTTTACACGCCTTTGCCATCACCATCACCCAGCATTTCTTATGCAACGCTAAAAGGCTAAATCCATACAGATAGCAAAATAAATTGACAACTCACTTGGAAAGACTTGACAAGTTCTGCCTGCAGTATGATCTGCTGATCATGTCTGTAGCGAATGAATCAGTGCAAACTGCTGCCAGCTCCAGGGAGAAAATGGACAGATGATCAGGGCGTGGAATGAGATAATAAAAATGCCATTATCCTTTTAGGCATGCGAGACTCATTGGATGCTCTTTCCACCCCACAGGTTAACCATTTGGCCGGTCCTGCCGCTCCTGTAATGACACTCTCTATTTGCCTATTGTGAGGCTCATTATCTATCCCGTATCCTCCTCCCCTTCCTCACCCCCCTCTGCTCCGAGATCATATGATTATTAGCTTTTGTGCTGTATTCTCTCTAATAGATGCTCTTTGGCTGGACCTCCAGTAACAGAAATTCCTGCAGATTTCTCAGCTGCTCAACTTGATTGACCAGTGCATGCTCCCCATCCAACTTTCACAAAAAAGTGCTTCTGTTTCAGCAAGTCAGTCCAAGCATGGAGCAGCCTGAGTGCTGCGCAGATCTGCCCTCACAAGTATTTGCTTGTAGGGAAGTCGCATTCCAGCCTGCAGAGAAATGATGAGGGGAGAGGACCCGAATATAAAGCAATGGTCCAGGAAACAGTCCTCCCTTTTCATCATAAATCATTGCTTGAACATATTGCAGGCACTTGCATCCAGTCTGACTTGAGAAAGGTCACGCTGGATAAGGTAACTCAAAAGACTAGAGGGTGACTGCCAAGCAGGAACAAATCCAGGGAAGTGGGAAGTAGCTGCAAGCTCAACAGCAGTTAGGATAAAACCATCTCGTCTTTAGCAATGGGATTAAAAACAGGTCTGGAGCCAAATCAGTCCTAACAGACTCTCCTCATTGTTCTTCCATCTAATCCAGTGACTGAAGCAGAAAACAGAAATGCAAACAAAGTAATTTAAATGGAGGCACCATCAGTTCCCGTGATTTCACATGCTTGGCTCTCATACCTCTTCGAGCCCTCATATTGAGAGTAAACTGAAACAGCTTACTGTGCAGTCCCACAGCCATTCCACCCCAGGCTGCAATCTTGTTAAACTTCATAAATTACAGGGGTGGGTGTGGATGGATTAATTCTCCAAAGGGAAATCTGTCCTGTAAGCTTGCCCTTCTGTGGGAGAGAGTGAGCATGCTCAGCAGGTGGCACTCTTGGAGTGAGCTGAGGCAGCCCTCTTCCATACTCCATGGAGGATGGAAGGTTTCTGTGCAAGAAACCTACAACTGCACTTGGCACAGGACACTGGTGCTCAAGTACTGCAGCCAATTTATTTTTAGTACTTTTTTTTCCCAAAAAACTTCTCTACAGTTTTCCGGAGATTACTTTTGTGAAAAGGGAAGTTTTGTGCTTTACAAATAAGCAAAGGATTCTCATGCAAAAGCTCAGCTTTTTCACACACTTAGGAACAGGCTTGCCATACTCCAAAAAATGGCTATATTTTCATGTACGCTATCTGAAGATTCAGACCCTTGATCTAGAGTATGTTTAAAAATAAAACTTGCTTTATCTGTCTTTCAGTATAAAAAATCCAGAGGAATTCTGGGCTGAAGGAAGAAAAAGCCTACACTGCTGAATGAAAATGGAGAAAAATATGAATTTTATTTTTGTGATGGTAGAGAGATCTGCAAATGAGATGAGATTACAGCAGGCAGTCCCACTCCAATTCTTTTACCTTCTCCTCAAGTGAAGCAGGACATGTAAGGCAATGTGAAAGTGTAGAGTTCTTGTAAAATGCTGGTGAAAAGGGATTCTCCTGAGAAGATTCCTGGAAAAGGCATTTCATGATTGGGGAATTACAGAAGCAAAATTCTTCCCTCTAGAAGTGCATTAGTTAAACAGAGATTGTATCGCTGTTCTGACAAAATATACATTTTAATCAGATGCCACATTCAAGAGATGATGTTTATGAAACTACAGACTGGTCTCCAAAGCAGCCCTACAGATTTCTAATAGAGGTCTGTATTTATGGACCTATTTAATGTGTCATGGAAACAGATTAATTTTTTTTGTGTGTGAGTGCTAAACACTTTTCAATCCACTCTGGATTATTGGGGTTATTGCACTTGGCTCACAAACAAAACAGCTTTCACATGGGATACAAATAAGTGCAAACTGATTATCTTCTAAAATCTTACAGTACTTCTTCAAAGAAGAAATACTCCCTGACTGGACATGAGCCTGAGCAGCCTTCTCTAGGTGGCCCTGCTTGAGCAGGGGTTGGATCAAGTGGCCTCCAGGAGTCCCTCCCTAGCTTGACCACTGTGATTCTGTGAACAGTTCCAGATACTTCTTCTTAAGATCCCACTGTCACTATTGCCATGCAAATTCTGGCTACATGTGGCAAATCCAACCCATTTATTGGGTCATTATGAGCAAGAGAAGTCTTTTGCACTTGTAGTAAACCCCAGAATGGTTTTAAACTAACCTCCTTAGACTAGCACAGACAGAAGAATTCCAATTAAAATCCCAAATAATGTTTTGAATTAGAAAAGTCTGGAGAAGCACTTCCTGTCTAGATGAATCACTGTGATTTACATAGTCTATTTTTGACTTGAAGCAAGACTTCTAACACAAAATTGGGTCTTCTTGTTTATAATTTCTATCTCTACAACACTACTGAGAACTGATGGCTCTTGTCTATTGAATTCTTAAGCAATCAATGCTGACCACATAAGCGTATCCTCAACTTATGTGTCTCCTTTGCCTACAGATGAAAAACTGAACATAAAAAGACAAGAAAAGCTCCAGTCCCAAACTGTAGCAGACTCTCCGCCGAGCAGGTTGTAGCATTTGTTTGTAAAAGGTACTCTTGTCAGCAAGTGCTTGAAAAACTCGGCAGGTTTGCATACCAAGTATTGGCTTTGAGTTCAACAGCACTGGTATTGATTATTTTTTTCCACCCAGAAATTTCAATAAGCAAGACTCACCACATGTGCAAAGTCCCAAGACCCAGCATGCAATTCTAGACACAGGCCTGTTAAGTCTACTGCATACAGGCAATGAACATGCTGGCAAATAGGGCTGGGCTAACCTGTGCTTAGTGGCATAACATAACTGGTGAGTGGCCAAGAGACTTCACCTTCAGCCATTCTCAGAGTTGTGCACATTGTTTAAGTTGTAAGGCCCTTTTAGGTGAGGAATATCACTGTTTTAACGTGGACATTTTGTAATTCAGTTTGCAGTACAAAGGAGCAATCACCACAGACAACACATGTAATACTAAGCATTCACATTCACTTGGGTGCAGACTCAACAGCTCTATAAATTTACAGCAATGCTGAACTGGTTCTCCTGAAAGAGACTGACACTGAACCAAGATTTTGCCATGCTTGCAAACACCTTTAAAAAAAGGGGTGGAGGAGCTGATCCTTGAACTTAATAATTACATTATATTAAAGTCAAATATTTGTTATTTACTTTCTTCACTAGCTTAACTGAGAGGGATGTATAATCTCTCTTGTGGCCCTGAGATTGCCCATGTTGCATATGGAGCAGCAAGAGGCAAATTACCTTCCCTTAGAATATTTTGAATATTCACATGGGCATCTAAGGGATGAAAAATGATGGTGACAGGGCATGCATGTCACACAACCTGCTTTCTTTGTCTGTTCTGATGTTTCTGAGATGATTACTTGCACTAGAACACCAAGATCCCTGAGCAAGAAAACAGAAAGAAAAAAAAGGTAAACACAAACAAAACTAGGGCACTTGAAAGGAGTCATTCACTCCAATGAATCCAAGTCAAACAGCTCTGTGAGAGTCTAGGCTCATATGTTACAACAAACTACAGGGCCTTTCATAGCTTGTCAACATTAAGCCTAGCAAAATGAGGAGGAGGAAGGAGATGTGAGAGCTTTCCAAAAGGAAATTATTACTGGGAAGTTCCAACGTCCCCTCATACTAACAATAGGAATGTCCAGAGGTCATCCAGAGAGCCACTTCACATTTTGTTTGTTATTTTTACTTTAACCATTCCTGCATGTGAGGCAGAGTTTTCAGTGGGCTGATCTCAATAACCCTTGGATCCTTTTTCTTCTGAGACTAGAATGTATTTAGAATCTGACAAAGGCACATGCATAGCCCGGACCATGACTTCCCATATGTAGCCTATTTCTCTCTGCATCTGTTTGTTGATAGTGGATTCTGTCTTTCACTGCTCTGCCCACTATTCTCATTCTGTATCTCAAATACTCCCAGGTTTCCGTAGCTCTTTGTTAGTTCTTTCCCAAGTCGAGGCAGTTTTAAAACAGGAAGGCAAACAACTTACAGAAATACACCTGATTTGTTTCAATGACAGTAAACAGCTCACCATGCACATCCCTCCTTTTGTGCCACTAGTCTGAAATAAGTAGGTAGACTTGCAGAGATCTTTGCAAAGCTACTGGCATTTTGCAAGAGAAACAGAACTCTGTTTTTCATGAAAATCCATTCTAATGACATCAACATCTGCTCCTTGTTTAAAGAATATTTTTAACTGTTCCCTCTCTGGGAAAATGAAAGATGCCACAGTGTTTTTCATGTTCTCATGGAGCAGAAAAACTGTTGGCTTTTTTAAGGTCTGTTCTGAAATGCCCCAACAGTTTACTGCAGGGAACTCAGTGTATGCATCTCACAGGGCAAAAAGAATCTGTATTCATCCTCCTCTAAGACTTCATTTTAGGACACTGGCATGTGAGTAGAGATTTAACTTAACAGATGAACAACACTTGGCACACTTAATGCATCGGCAGTAGGTAGAGTCTGGCAACCCATACGTAAGGTCTTGGAGGAAATCTCTTGAGTACTCATAAAAATAAGACTATGTTCTTCATCATCAAATAATGCCGAATTGTTTCTTTACAGTTGCTTATTCTGGTCCAGTTTTAAATATCTCAAATAATGGAGAATCTGCACTTCTCAGTGGGAAGACTTCTGCAGTCTTACAGAGTTCAGTAATAAGAAGCCATACTACAGCTATGACATCTATTTCTCCTTTTTTTTTTTTTTTTTTTTTTTTGAAATGGTAAGTAATTGTTATTTCTACCTGGATGCCTATGGAAACTGCAGCAATGCCAGAAATTTGAATGTACTTAGTGGAACCTGCAAGTAATACTTAACCTAGCCACAAAAGTGGATAAATATATTCAAATGCATACTCAAACTGTAATCTGTAGTCTTGGTTTTGGGTATACACAGGTGCAAATCATGGAAGCACATGCATACAGAGTTTGCATGCTCACATAGACACATTACCATGTAGCTAATGACTTAGCAGGCAATAGAACTATTTGTGTAGGCAAATTCTACAGGATTGGAAACATAAACCTGAACATCAAAATGTGAGAGCCTGAAGCCTCTGAAATGTTAAACACTTGCAATAATGTATTTCCAGGTACTGAAGACCCATCTAGAATCCATGTGAGGGAAGCATTCACAAAGCTGTCTTTAACTTTTCCCAGTGCTCCCGCACTGCCACTCCTGAGCAATAGGCTCTGTCCCCTAGCCCTGAGCAGTCCTTCAGAGGACCCCATTTCTCTCCAGCCTCCAGCAGCAGCGCAGGGCAGGGTCTATTTCCCCACTCGCTTCCGTGTCCATATCATTGTGCTTTACAAAGTTTCAGGGAAGCCTGCCAATTCTCACAGAGATAAAAAGCAATACATTATTTTGGCTGGCAAATTTTAAAATTTGCTGGCTCTCATTTATACCTGAACTGTAGCGTGCTTGGAGCAGTAACTGCTATTAATAAATTTCAGCTTTCACAGGGGAAAGAATAATATTCAAATCCCAGAAAGTTGTGATTGGTCTTGTAGGACTTCTGCTTGCAGCCATGTATTATAATACTTGCAGAGTCCACAAAACAGAAAGCTGAAAAAACTGTCAGTAGTGTCAATATGAGATCTCTTCACCTCAACTGTTTCTGACAATAGTTAATTTCAATAACATTTTCAACATCAGGTTGCATATAGAATTATTCACCTTATTTTTAATATACTAACAGTCATGCTCTGAACAGTAATTATCTCTTATTAGCCACAAAACCCAGAAAGAGCCACAGTGTGGTAAATGAGATACTGTATGCTGTATTCATGTGTCTAGCCAAAGGAATTTACAGCCTTGACTCTTCTTCTGAGTGGGGATGGGTTGATGCACATGCCTTAACAGATGTCCCAGTAAACAACAGGAAAGCTAGGAAAGGTGAAGCATAGGACCTGTTCACTCTCCTACGTCACCACAGTCAGTGAGAGTATCTGCAGTCTCACTTCAGTCTGAAGCTATGGTCTGAGTCCAAGCTTTGGGTTTGGTCCTTCTTTGCTGGAATAGTTTATATAAATGAGTGCACAGGCAGACACACACACAGCTCTGGAAAGGGAAGAGCATTTCCTGCTGGGTCAACTTATGGAGACATTCCTGTACCAAGAGCTCCTGTCTTATTATTCTCTAAATTTTACTGGTGAACAGCATCCAAGCCCTGGTCCAGACCTCAGCTTCACAAACAACCCAATAAACTCTGCTAGCAAAGCTATCCACTGTAGCCACTGACAACTTATGCCACTTGAACAGCTCAGAAGCATTTAAAATGAAAAACTTAGACTCAAATTATTCAGCCTGGGCCTTCCTTGTCCCCGAACTTAGTTTAAATGTATTAAGTTGGAGCCTCAGACCAGGACTGTGCTTCACACAGATTAACGATCAGTTAAATTCCTGGCTGGATGGTTTGTTCATTTTTAATATCTGGTAATGGCCCTTAGGTGTTTTGGAATGGACTTTATTTCACTAGCTGCACGGGGATTACTGACTAACCGGATGCTCCCAGGAACCCTCAGAGAGCAAACAGTGTCAGTTTATTTAATAACTTTCAAAGTGAAACTAAAATCTTGTCCAAATCATGTCTCCTCTGATTTAATTAAAATGCACCACACATACTGCACTGCTCTGTTAATCATTAACAAAGTTAATTGAAGACAGAAGATGTGTCTTCTCTTTTCTTTCATTCAAAAGCCTCCAGCCAGTGGAAAACTTCAAAAAACATTCCCAAAAAAGACCAGTACAGTATGATTTTTGTTAGAATGGCCAATACGTCAGTATGGTTTTTTCCTCCTCTTCTGTATTTCTGACTCCTATAGGAATGTTAAAAGAGAGGGTTTTTTTTTTCCTTGCTTGGCAAAATACCTTTCCCAAATTTTCTAAATATTGCCTGGTATTTGCGTCAATATGACAGTCATTGGGTTTGACAGGAATCAGATTGCTAAATCCACAGAAAAATGCTTTGGAAATTAGGGCTAGTTATACATTAAATTCCATTCAAATCCGCTTCAGCAAACTGGCAAGGAGTGGATCTGAACCATCTCTGTTATCCATTCACTGCTGTGGTTCACAAGAGGTTTCTTGAGCACACTAACCTCGAGGCCAACTTTTAGACTGACTCACACAAGACTCCTGCTGTCTGATAAACTTCATAAGCTCTCCTGTCCCAATCCATTTTCACTTTCCAAGATGACCTAGCAACTCATGAAACATATTCTCCCAGTGCAGCAAGCCTTTCCATCTTCTTCCAGAAAGGAATCAAATAGGAAATGAAACAGTGTTAGAAGTATAACACTTTGTTGACTATTCAAGAAACAAAGTACATCCAGCATCTATCTTTCCAACAATTCTCCTTTTTTTTTTTGGAAGAGGTGACTAAAAAAAAAAAAAAAAAAAAAGCTGCTTTATTTACTATATCTTCAGGTCTTATACAGATGCTTCCAGTCTCATCAGTACAGTTGTTATCTAATGGGATTTCCCTCTTGAAAGCAACAAAGGGTCAAGGCTGAACACTTCCACAAGGCCTGTCATATCAGGTCAGGACAGCACTCCATCAAGGCTGGATTCTTGCCTCCAGCTATGGCTCCTGCCTAATCTTTTAGAGTAAAGCAGTAGGAAAAGGAAAAATAAAAATTAAAAAAAATGGCAAATCACACTGCACCTGGCCCACTGAGCAAATCTCTCCCTACGCAGTAAAATTCCTCTGTGCCTCCTGCATGCAGGCAGCTGGGTCTCTGCCACATGCACTCCAGGGATTTTGAAAAAAAAAAAAAAAAGAAAAAAAAAACTAATTTGTTGCAGGGTAATACACATAAAAGGCCACTAAGCAGCAAAAATGAAATCATCATAACATTCAGTATTTGCATCACAGTATGCACATCAGGACATAATGAGCTGGGGACTTAAATAAGTCCAGTATTATAAAAAAACAAGTCTATTTTCCTCAGCACCACCCAGCACGTCATTGCCAGTCAGCACCATGGATGGGAAGTCCTGGATAACAGACCCAAATGCTTTATCATCTGTGCTGTTTGCAAGTCAGGTAGCAGAGCATGAGGAAAGCCACACAGCTCTGATCTGCTCGGTCCACTGGAGCCTCCAGGATGTACATAGCCTTGGCTTCCCTGCAGAGCATAAAATGGTGAGCCACACAATAGGCAGGCCTATGCGAAGGAAGAAGAGGGGCTGTAATCCCTCATACTCTACTGGACTTGTTTTCATAATTTTCTATGTCTGCTTTGGTTTTCAT
Source organism: Tragopan temminckii (assembly GCA_028571105.1). Lineage (NCBI taxonomy): Eukaryota > Metazoa > Chordata > Aves > Galliformes > Phasianidae > Tragopan > Tragopan temminckii. Next base: position 52,728,387 of record JAOWBP010000001.1, on the reverse strand, counting down.
TTGTAAAAATTTTATAAATTAAGGCATCCATGAAGAAATGCATTTGTAAACAAACATCTGGGCAGTACTCTTAAAATAGAGGTTGTCTCAATTCTTTACCATTGCTTATGGACTTAGGCAAGCTTCTCCTCCAGTCCAGAGCCCACACTTAAATTCTGAAGCAGCACTGTGCAGATAACAGGCGAAGTCCCTTATCTGCAAGACTGCAATGTGAGCCTCTTTCCCTGACACATCAGGCTCACATCCTCTCCTTCAAAGTCTAACCATCAACTCAACACTCAAGAGATCTGTTGAAATTGAGGTCATATGATGAGGGTAACCTTGGAAACACTTGAGCCACAATGGGGTGACAACATTCCCACCTCTTCTTTTCAGTGGATGTTACACACAAGCTTACCACATGCCCAGTTAAGCATCCAAGCAGTTTTGCAAGAAGCTAAGTAATAAAATGAGAAAAGGCTTAGAGATTTGAGAGCAGGGAAAGTAAATGTGTTCTTCTGTGTTTGTTAGCACTTGTAGCACAGCATTCATTGTGTATGAAAAGACACCATCTACAAACTTACACTAGCCAGAGTTTTTTGCTACAAGAAAGTGGAGAAGGGACCTCAACCTCAACTGTTCCTTCACTAGACAACACAAAACATCTCCTTTGCTATTACTACACTCAGCAAAGCCCTTAGCAGTCCCTGCTGGATGGGACAGTCTTACAACCTATGCAATCTGCCACCAACCATTACTCTCCTTTTCCCATTCTGTTCCTGATATTAAGACTGAAAAATTGTCTAGAAGTAACAAAACAGAAATTTAACATTTTCCCAAAAACAGCTGACAAACTTGTCTTTAAGGACATTTCAATAACATAGCTATCAAAAGAGTCCTTAATAGCAAATTCAGGAATAGAGCTTGCAGAGAGAAATGTCAGTCACAGGCCACAAAGAAAACTCATGATCATTTTCTAATGGCAAACCTGCCTTCAGATCTGAAAAAAAACTGCAATCTTATTTCTAAAGCTGTAGCTATAACTTCACAGTGATGTTTTGTGCACTGAGAGATGGCTTCAGAACATCACGTTTTATGAATAAACTTTATGAGATGGGAAGGACTCCAGGAGCTCCTTTTCCATGGGCTCTTATGGGGTTTAGATGTTCTGTAGGGATTAATGCACATGCAATACTATAACCTCCTTTCTGGAATGAGTAATTATAACAGGAACATACCCTTTCAGTTTAAACAACATCCGTTCTGAAAGTGAACATTTTCTGTCACTTAAAAGTGCAGACAACTGGAGACAAACCAGTTCTTAGAGTACCATCTTTGCATTTACAAAGGGACAAAACTTCAGTTTTAAGTACAACTGAGGTGGTGTCAGTGTTTCAAACAAAAACCATCTTCATCAAAATGAGAAAAAAAAATAGCAGAATTGACAATCTTGTGCTTTAAAAAAAAAAAAATCTGGAAAGAAACTTGACTGACACTTAAGGGTTTTTATAGAGATATAATTACCAAATGTCTCTAAAATGGCCACTAGAAATTTTAACTCTCTCAAGCTCTTGAGAACTATTAAAATCATGTTTCCACTAAACATTTCAGGAGAACATAAAAGAGAGAAATCGGAAGTATTTTCAGAAACTTGGCAGAGTTTCAAACATCTGTAATACTTGAGAACAATCTTTTTTCACAAAAAAAAAAAAAAAAAAAAGGTTTGCAGATTTTCCATCAACATTAATTCATTTGCTCTGAAAATGTTGTGAAATTCTGATCTTAAAACCAAAGGAAGACTTCAGGATTTGGTCAAGTAGAAAGCAGAAAATCCCATCAGCTTCAAATGCCAAAAAATTCAAATGCCTAAAATTCAAATGGAAGCATTAAACTAAATTCATGACACTCTGCCAACAAGTAAGGTAACAAACTATTGATAAGATGTCCTGCAATAAAACTTAGATCTTTTTTAATATCGAATATCTTGAAAAGACTATTTCAGGCTCTAATAAGATAGATGCTATCTCAGCAAGGGCTTCTAAAGCCTCCAAAGTGCTCTGAAACCAATCAAGGATCTTTGGGCTTTCCCAGTGTGTTTAGAAAAAGGAAGGGGAGCCAAGATACATACTACTGATATGCTCATTAAAACCACGAAGAACACCGATACTTGTGCAAAGTACACTGCGTAATCAAAGCCAAACAGCTCTTGGGTGGGTGCTTAATGGGTTCCCGCCTTGGCACAGGATTCAGAACAGGAAAGTAACTCCTTCTTCACGTTGTGTGGCTCTGCCCTGGCTCTGGCAGCCTGCCTTAGGTGGTCATAGTAGGAGATGCTGCCCAAAGGACACCCTGCTCCTTTCCTCCTCACCCCCACCATGCATCCCAGCCACCCTCCTGTATGTGCAAGGAGGAGCTGGCAGTGACACATGCAGCCCAAGGGGAATAAAAACAACATGTTGAGTCCTCATAAGGGAAGCACAGCATTTATGCAGCCGAGGCAAATGGGAAATGTGCAGCTGTGTGGGCTTCTTTTCCAACTGTGTGGGCTTCTTTTCCTGTGCCGTGGCTCCATGGGCCTTGAACCTGCCCTGGTGGAGCCATCGGGTTGGAAGGGACCAACAGCAGGTTCTACTTCATTCAAACACCATCATGGGCAAAGACTCAAAGACTCCTTCAGTGTCACTTAATAGGATTTAAATGAACAACAGCAACACTGGGGGTCCTATAAATAAACATCTGGCCCGAGCTAGACTTGAATCCAAATAATAGTAAACAGCAGACATTCTGGGAGAGAATGCAAGAAATTAAAAAAAAAAAAAAAAAGAAAAAGAAAAAGAAAGAAACTTCATATGATCCTTCACCAGTATTTTATCCTTATCAGTATTATTTAAACATGTGTTCCTCTTAAACATAATGCCTTCCCAAAACCCAGCTTCATCCACATTTTTACATTTGAATCCCAAGTTCATTTTTTGAAAATGCAATTCTCAAAAAAAACAAAATTTAGACAATATATCTCTCAAATAACACAAATTATATGGTATTTTCTTTCTCCATTCTTCCTTAGGAGGGAAAATATGAGCCATAATAATTCCCAGACTGAAGAATATTTTTATATTTACATTGTTATAATTTACAAAATTAAAATAGGAATGCTATTTGAAACATTATAATCTTTTCTGATGTTGGGTTGTGTTTTTTTTTTTCCCTCTAAAATCTTTCTGGGAAAAAAAATCATCTATATTAAGATGTGACATTCAAAATTTCAGGGATAAAAAGTTCTTCAGAGAAAGTCAAGGGAAATTGATTCATCTCGGAAGATAAGCTTGATCCTTGACTGTGTCCTGGTTACTCATGATGCATATGACAAAGCTTAAGAGGGTAAATGTGAGGAGTACGGTGCATTTTTGTTTTTAGAAACTCTACATTTAATTGAAATGAGACATAAAGAAAACGATCCTTTGATGAACAGGGACTGGCTTTAGGCATTTTCTTATCAAGATGGCCATGTTCAGAACCCACCCACCAACATACCAGAAACCACAGTTGGCAAAGGCTACATGCAAAGGCATTTCCTGAGTTCTGACTTTCTAGCTGAGGGCCAGATGCTTCATGATCCTTCCTTAAAAGCGCAGTTAAAGAAGTGGGTGTACAGAGCCTTGACTAACCTTGCATGTTCTATGTAAAGACCAGGCAGTATCCCAACCACATGCTTGACATCAAAGAGGCAGTGATCCATTGCTATGTTCTCAGGAGTTCCTTGTTCCATTGAAGAGTGGACCAACAGCCTACATTTTCTACCCCATCACCTTATAAGCTACCGTTTACAACCTAAAGCTGCTAAATTAAGTAGTGATTATTGTGGTTCCCTCCCCTATGATGTGCCAAAATTCCACAATAAAGAAGAGCAAACATTATTATAAAAAGTAAACAGCAGCTGAAGGGCCTAGAGAGAGGACTGCGGTTTACTTCTAACCTACACCATGCTCTACCTACACCACCTCCAACAAGTTACTTCCAGCTTTCTCTCCTATTATCTCTAGTATATAATAGGATAATTACCTGTGTGAAATTCTCCAAAAGCTCTTACCTCTCTTAGAAGTGAAAGACTTCTAGGAGGACTTAGAGCCTTATAAAAAGGCTGTCCAAAATTTTCTACAGGAAAAAAAGATAAATTGATAGTTCTTAAAAAAGAAAATAAAAAAATCAGCCCCTGCCCTACAAAACAACCAAAGAATAGACTATCAATTTTGAGCTTTCTGATACTGAATAATGAAAGGCAGCTTTTAAACAGGTAAAAATAGACTACACTCAAGTGCAATTTGCATGTAAAACTATAAGGCAGATCAGAAACAATTCCATAGTGTGGCTGGCTAGAGACATAACTCTTTGCCCACATGTGTACATGATTCATGCTTATAATACTATCCCATGTACACATATTACTCTGTGTCAATCTGCAACATGCCATTCTACATGTCTGCCTACAAATATCAAGCATAGAGTGAAGGAGAAAAGCATGTTATATTAAGAGTACAGCTTCAACAAGCCAAAATCAGATTCCCAGAGCATCCTTAATTCTGCTGTCTTGAGCTTGTGCATTACAGTCCTTTGTGACCTGGTGAATCCGTCTGTAAGCAGTGTGATGGACTAGAATTATGATAATGGAAATTCATTGCCACAGACCTTTTCATTATACATTGCCTTTCTATGGCAGTGTCCTGTAGGGCAGTTCTTTCACAGAAGTTACCCTAAATCAGCAGCATTTAATCTCCAAGTAAGATAACTAGGAACTCTGCATGAGAAAAGCCATTATATAGTCCCATCTTTTTGAATCCATCTAAACACAAAGATCTTGGCTGCATATGGTCAAAGTCAAGCAGAGAACTCTACAGGCAATTTCCTGCATTGAATAGGTGACTTAAGCATTGCCTGTGGGTCCTCAGCTGTGGTAATCATGCAGCTGAAGGAGGATTAAAACAAACAGGACCAAGATCTAAACACTAAGTGTAATCAGACATATCTTTTGTACCATATGTTAAGAACCACTCCATTGGCTTTCTCATAAGAGACTGAGACATGTCATAAGAATTTAGAAATTATTTTCTAAATTCAGACTCATTATTTAAAATTAAGTTAAACATTCTGTTGTATTTAAAACTCTGTTTTATCTTTCTTCACTTGTGAACAGCTTACTTACAAATATAGGTTGGAAAAAGACGTTGCCTGAGTAAATCAAAGCATATTACCATTTATCCCCTGTTCTATGGTGTGCCTCTTCTCCAAAATTATAAGTGACTGTATTTCTAATCCACTTTTCCACAAAGTGACAGTAGGCTGTAAGTAAGATGTCATGCCCTATTCCTACATGTGCACTTCTGTAACTGTCAGCAGCCTCTTTCAAGAACATACCTAGTGCAGGTAAAACAGCAACAACTAATCATCTCACAACACACAATATTTTATTTGGACTATTTACTAGCTGAAGAAATTTACGACGATAAAATGTTAGGGTTCCCTCCTATCCCGCCTTCACACCCCCATACACATTGTTTCTCCTGAAGCTGGATGATAAATGTACTCAGAAGAAATATTCTGAGAAGTGCACTCAAACCTGTCATCTCAAATTGATGGCTGTGTTCATTCCCTTTCTTGTATCTGCACCAGAAAGGAGACAATCATCCGTAACAACCACAGCTCTGTTGACAATACACAAAGCAGAGCAGAGACCACTATGGCATCCCCCTTGTCATTTTGGTTCTCTTTTTGGCTAAAATATTAGCCAGACAAACAGACAGTTTATGATGGACAGGCAGATATTATTTTATTCTTGTTTTTTTTCCAACATCTGCCCTATAATGATTTTGATTCCAGTCACATTATAGTATGGGAGAAAAAGAAAAGGAAAAAAAAAAAAAAAAAAAGGAAATAAAAAAGAGAAAGCAAAAAAAAAAAAAAAAGGAAGCAACAGTTAAACAAAGTACTTAGCAAAACATTTGGATTCAGGCTCTCAGTCGTGCCCTTTAAAGCCATTATTTTAAAAATGTTTATGCAGCAGAAGCATTTCTCCTACACATAAAAAATCTTGAAAAACAGGAAAAGGAAATTAATGCTTCCTTCAAAATTAACCATTATTGGTATAGTCTTTAGTCTGCTACTGTGATACTCTACTGTGCCTTTACCTTTGTCTATATCTATAAGATTCTGCATTGAATTTTAAAGTCATGAGCTATCCAAAAGTTTCAAAGGAAGAATAAAGACAAGCATTTTCTCTGATGTAAAACATTTTTAAAATTATTTTTAAATTACCATCAAATTACACTGAACATTTTAAACAAAATATATATATATACTGACATCAAGATAATATTTTCAGAATTTAACACAGAATTTTGAGAAATTTGCAATCTCTCACCTGTGCATTCAGATGGCACAGTTGTCATCAGCACAGACCAGCCAGTAAAGTTTCTTTTGCTTTCTCAGTATTTCTAATCTACCAGCTTCCATCCATCTCACAGCATGCAATCATCTTGCAGTACTATAGAGAAGACTCTCCACACCCCTTCAGGCCATTCCATGCAGTGCTAGAAATCATACAGAATCATAGAATGGCCTGGGTTGAAAAGGACAACAATGATCACCTAGTTTCAAGCCCCCTGCCACAGGCAGGGTTGTCAACCAGCAGACCAGGCTGTCCAGAGCCACATCCAGCCTGGCCTTGAATACCTCCAGGGATGGGGCATCCACAACCTCCTTGGGCAACCTGTTCCAGTGCATCACTACCCTCTGTGTGAAAAACCTCCTCCTAATATCTAACCTCAACCTCCCCTGTCTTGGTTTAAAACCATTCTCCCTTGTCCTATCACTATCCACCCTTGTAAACAGTTGTTCCCCGCCCCGTTTATACACTCCCCTGAAATATTGGAAGGCCACAATGAGGTCTCCCCAGAACCTTCTCTGCTCCAAGCTAAACAAGCCCAGTTCCCCCAGCCTTTCTTCATAGGGTACATGATATATGTGACCCCTATACTCGCATTAGTGGAATTAAAACTGTGACAAGTTTGATCAAAACAGGCTGAACAGGCTAAGATTTAACTCTAATTTTCTGCAGATTTCCTGCAGAAATGCTAGGGGACATTACAAACCTACTCAGCCTCCATCATAGTAAAGCTCTTGAAAACCCCGCTTAAATCCTGTGGACAGCCATTCAAGTGCTATAGCCTGCATAGGTCAGCTGGAAGCTGCCACAGAAATTTTGAAGTCATTCTTCACTAAGGAAAGTGTGGTAATGATATTGTCATTTCACAACACACTGCAATCCAAAGATGCACTGCTATTAAAATGCTATTAAAATGCTGGTATTTTTACAAGAGTAGAAGGTTCAGTTTGGATCAGGAACAGCAGTAGAAGACTTCTAGCAGAGTTCTAGACAGTGCTGAAGGAATCAAGGACAACATGGTGTGCATGGAATGGAAAGGATTGTAGAGATAGCTCCTCAAGCTATTATATATCATCCTAAAGAGACCACTAAAATTAAAATTATCCATTAAAATCCTTCTCTCTCACCCCACAGACTGGGCACAGGAGAATATCTGTAACACAAATTCTTACCCAACTGTTAAATCGACCATTACTTGCCCTAATTGCTCCTAAGAACTCTAACCAGAAGGTTTGACAATGCACTGGCTGTATTTTGCAATCTTCTATGTGTCTGCTCAAGTCTCCTTTAGTGAAGAGCTATACGACAATGTCCCTGAGAAAGATCAAGCCAAATTTAATTTTTATGCAGTTTCATTGATGACAGTGTCTCCATTCAATCACATCCTGCATTCAGTTCATGGAGGGTAGCCCATACACAGCAGATGAATGGATATGGCTCTTTGTTTGAAATATATTTTTCAATACTGAAGACTGAGTTATGTCATCATGTCCAGAGAACCATGCCTCACCTGAACAGGAGGTCCCTTTAGCAACAGGTTTGCCTTTCACTGAAACTGTACTAAATTTGTTGTCCTGGCATTCTCTGTAAATAGTCACAACCTTGCTACTTTCAAAGACAAAACACATTTCCAGGCTCTATGGATAGACGAGAAAGACTATCAGATACAGAAAAATACGAACAAAATGACACGTTTCACACCTAGCGAGGTAGTCAGTTTGATGGCTTTTCCAAGATTATTATTCTTCCCCTGTCAGTCAAGTCACATTAAAGCTTTTCTTCTGACGTAACTACTGGTATAAAGGCTGAAAACTATAGATGCAGGACTGGGCTGCTGAGTCAGTGGGGAGGAAATAGAGGGAGCACGTGAAATGAAGGCACAGAACATCTCAGAAGACCCTATGCCCTACACACTTGTAGATATGCTACTTTTTAATTCCATGCTACTTTGGTTTGAAAGTCCCTAAGAATGTATGCAAAACAGTAATATGAAAGAAATTTTGCCATTACAATATTGTATCTCGCTTTAAAATAACATGCCTTTTGCTTCCATCTTGCAAGTAAAAAAAATTGAAGATACAAACAGCTCAATACAATGGGCCTAAAAATAGTCTCATCATTCATGGATCAAGTCTTACAAATTACGTGTGCAGTAGCAAAATTCTGCAAAAAAAAAGTCCTGCTGGGGCATTTTCATCTCCATGAGTGCCATACTACTAAGTGAGATGGATTCTGTTATGAGTACTGTGACCTTGAATATTATATAACTGCAGCCTGGGAGGGATTTTACTGTTGAAAAAACTTCATGTAAAAAAAAAATTAAGCTACTAATGTTCATGACAGAAGAGGGAAATTTGATCTTGTCACATTCTAGACAACAGAGAAAGGAGTAAAATCCTAAAATTTAATGTAGCCACAGTTTCATCAGATAAGAAAGGCAAGGTAACTGCAAAAGAAATCATTTGACTAAATCCCATAAAGTGAGAATGTGAGAAACTTGGTGGTCTCCAGCCAGATTTTAGTGGACACATTACACCTGGCACCCATGAGAGCTAACTCAGCAAAGCTGCCTCTCTGTCAAGACTAAGGTACATGCAGAAAAATTTCATGATGCTCCCTGCGCCTTTTTCTGGAGAGTATTCAGTGTGGCTGCAGTCCACCAGCTTTCTCCTTGCTGATTCTGACAGTTTCTGGCTTCGCTGCTGGAATATCACGGCCAGTGCTGATCCTGGAGCAAGAAACAAAGCTGAGTCCACTGGTTGCTCCTCCCCACAGGTTTTGCCCACCCAGGGCAAGAGACCCCCAGGGTAGCTTACAGCATGCTCATCAGCTCTACTCCCTAGGCTCTTCCCCATGTGGATTGTTGATGGCTTTCAGCAAAGACTACAGAAAAAAAAACTCCCAGGACTACAGAAACCTGCCTGTGTAAGGTCATCAGCTGCCTCTGGGCAGGAGACCTCAGTCCTTTGGCCTGACTATTTGATGTTTACCACAGTTTCTCCAGCAAGGCCTATCTGAGCACCCAACTTCTCTCAAGTCAGGAAGTAGACAGCATGTTTCCCTAATGTTTACAACTGTTTTGAAGGTTGTATTTTCTGTTTAGCAGTAATGTTTAATAACCTCTTATCTTCTGGGAAACAGCTTTATACGTGGGAAACTAAACCCTGATCTTTGTGAACGTCACACTGCTCACTTGGCAAGCCTTTCAAGCCAACGTGCAGTCTGCACTAAAAAGCTCTTCCATCCTCCGAGCTTCTTCTCTCACATTGTCAGCACTGCAGGCAGGCTGTGCAGCTGCCATCCCTTTTGTCAGGGGTGTCAGAGTTCCAGAACTGCAGGGCATGTGCACACATCTACCTACATATTGATGCAACAAATGCAAACACAGTATCCAACCTGACAGCAACATGAGCTGTCAAAAATGCAAACACTATTTCCACAAAGCCAACGGCACTGCTTGTCAAACAGGGCAGGTGGTTCATAGGCCACAGATCCTACCTGTCCTCATCACCTCCACAGAGGAGGAGGAGAGCCTTGAAACATATATTTTTCACCTTCAAAATAACCAGAGGCCAAAAGGATGCTCTGCAGCTGACAGTAGTAGGAGAGAGCATGGGTGATGCTGTCAGGAGCACATGCAGATCAGCTTCTGCAAAGGCCCTGTAGAGATTGACAGAGATTTCAGAGAGTATCGTGAGGCACTTCTCTCTTTTTCCGTTTATTGAAATACTTTTAAAAATCTGCCTGTCTGGACAGGACATATCTCATATGACTACAAGCATGAAATGAGTAATTAGCTGAAACTTCATACTGGTCACCTTTGACTTCAATAGCAAAGCTACCTAACTTCCATTAACTGTGAGGCTCTAGCCTCTTTTAAGATTAAAAACAGTATATATTTTTTCTTTTTAAGGAAAAAAATAGTCTAACTTGGCTATACAACTGCTCACAGCTCAGCTATGAGCTCCTCTCAAAGCCTACACAGTAAGTTGTGTCAACCTATACCTGCACTGAGTTAGGCCCCAAGTCTACACAGCACTTTCTCTCAACACAACATTTGACTATTAGGTAGATCACAGTTATTTATTGAGTCACATAGGATTGGGCTTTGCTGGGAGCCATATTTTAAAGTTATAAGTACAGTTCAGCCTGACACTACTTTTCTTTTTTTTTCTCTCTCTCTCCCTCAGCATTATCTTGAGTATTGGTACAAGTAGCAGCTCATACAAACTTGCCAAAAAAAAGTGGAATACTTTCCATGGGAGTATAAAATAGATTGGCCACTGTTATTCTAACAAGCGCATTAGTTCCATGTGCTAGAGAAATAAAGTGTTCATTCATTACCCAATTTGCGGTGACAGCTTAGTGAGATATCTCGTTTACATTCTGATAGCCCCATGAAATGAAATGAATTCCCATACAGTCGCAAAAGGCCAAAGTTAGCATTTTCTTTAAAAAATAATAATAAACTCAAGTCTGCCTCTGGAGCAGATTGGCTCTAACCCTGAACCTTAAAAGAAATGAAAGGGAGAAAGAAAGTGCAAGACCCACATTGTAAGGGGGTGGGGAAAAGCTAATGGCACCGGGAATGGAAAATGTGGGCATTAAAAGAATTTCCTATTCTAAACAGCATGCAAAGTTAAAAATACCTTCTCTTGAGATTATCCTCAACATAAATACTCACCACAGCTATTTTTAGCTGTCTTGTAGCCTATGACAAAGATTTTTATTCCAACAAAGGAGCTGTATACCAATGCACGACCTGTTTAAAGAACTATTAAAATGGAAAATAAACCACTCTTGCGTCAGCTAGCCATAGTGGTACCTGTTTCCAATGGCATCTAAACACAGCTTTTCTGGATGCTGACAACTGGCCATTAAATACTAAAGAGAGGGAAAGGAAAAAAAAAAAAGGTATTTATCACAAGCCGCAGACCCACTGTCATAAAGGCCAATGTCAGAGTTCCTGCAAAGAAGAGCTGAAATAAAGAGTGTGCAAGCTACTCAGCACCTCTGTGCAGAGAGTGCCTGGGACAAACCAGGAAAAGACCATGCCGGGACTCCCAGTCAAGCCATGTGCCATGAGTATAATCCCATACTGCTGGGAAACCATCCAGAGCAGAGTGACATGGGCAGGGTTTGCTGGGAACCCATCAGACAGGAAAATCTTTAAAACTTTAATCAGTTTCCCGTTCTTCAATGTTTTCTTTTCCACTAGTGCTGGCCTTTTGGAATGACTGGGAAATGTGAAGAACCTGTTTAAATTTAAAAGAAAATGGAACACAAAACACCGTACATCTTCAGAAAGTGAGAGACATCTGTGCAGTAAGTAAGCAACTGGTGGCATACATGGAGAGCTTCAACCTGTTTTGAGGCGTTTGACATTCAGAATAGAATGGGAGCAGAGAGAAGCAAAGCAGATAGGGTTGGCATGCAGCACTTGGAAGAAAGATCACTTCCAGTAGTCACCAATATATATCCCTACTCTCTTGTTTGCCTTCAAAGCTGAATTAGTCTAAACACTTTTTAAAAAGTAATAAATTTGGAAATCCATGGAAAATTTTGCAGAGATACCTCATGGTATCAGAGGGTAGGTACTGCCAAGCTCCTTCTAGGTCAGAGTAGACCTATGATATGAATAGAGGAAAAGGCCAGTGCCCTCACCACATATATATAGTAAAGTGTATGTGTCCCATCAGATGGATCTAACAGTGTGACCAATAGCCCGCAGTATACCCTCCCAGGAATTACATCTTTTATTTCTACCTCCAGCCTTAGGCCAGCAGTTGTATCTTGGGGTGCAAGGGTAGGCATCAGAGATCCTGTTTTCTCCTTTCTTAGATCTCCCTATGAAATCCATCTTTTAATGTGCCTGGATCACATATGCTAATACTACATAGCTAATTAGCTGAGTTGTTACTTGTAATTGCCTCACTCTTACTGAATGTTCAGCACTTCTCCATCAGCCATACTCACTCTCCAAGAATTTCAGACAAGAGGCCTTCTCTTCACTGTATATGCATAAAGGAATTTGGGGTATAGTACTGATGATGAAGTTCAAGTAATGTATATTTTTAAGCTCAGCTTTGGTTTGGCTTGGGTCTGGTCCCTTCAATTCAAGTTAAGATTTGAATTAAAAAGAGACATTTTAAATTAATGATTTGGACTGAGTTTCATTTCAAGAAAAGAATAACAGCTTAAACTAATTTTAAGTTCAGATTCCGTTCAAATCTCTGGTGCTGGTTTCTAATTTGTGACTCCAGATAGTTAGTAATGAAACACCACTGATGTAAAATTAAGTATAGCAGAAAAAGAGGGGTTACTAAGGATGATTTAATTAACACAGAGAGAACCCAAGCACCGAAGTGATTCATCTTGCAGCAGCACGTATTTCATAGTGATAACATCATCCCTGTCCTCTCCTCCAGAAAGAGAGCATTTTGCCCTCTCTCAGGACATGCTGTTAGTCAGTATTACAATGCAAGGCCTCTACCCATATTTCTTAATGGAACAATTTACCACTTCAGAGAGTTTTTTCCACCTGGAGAAAACTGGAGTTGCTCATTGTTACCTTGCAGGAAATTGAGAACTTTCCCTCCTCCCCCATTTTCATTTGTAAAAAAGGGTTTGAGATAGCTTTTCCAGTTTTCAGTACTCTTTTCTATCTCCAGACACCAAAATCTCCTACTGTTACATGGCTTGATGAAAAAAACAATGTACTTCATCCTTTCTTTCTTTCTTTTTTTTTTTTTTTTTTAAAAAAGGATTAAATCAATAAGAATTTTGTCCATAGAAGGAATAGCAAACAGAAACCTCTGCCTGAATGCTGAGTCTTACACGTAACTTTCCGTGGAAGCAGAGGGAAGTTAGCACAGCAAAATAAACTGTTTTGAGACATGGAATTTTAATGGCAGTTTAATCTATTGCACACAGTTTAGCGACGTAATGAGAAGCCTATAAACCACACAAGCTCTACAGACATTTCAGTCATAGTATATGGTTTTACACAAAGCAGCAACCATTGCTGGATAGTACAGTACATTCTGTTCTACCAATGGCAACTCAACAGCATCATCTACATCTGACTCTCATTCTTTCTGGTATTCAGCATTATGGCTTTTAGAACAGTATAATAACCATTATTCCACCCCCTCCCCAATTCTGTGGTCAGCAGCTCAGTACTCCTAGCATATTTAATTGACAAATAATAGGGAGCATGGCTAGGGAGGAGGAAGTCTAGCAAATGGAGTTGAGTTACATAAGAGACTTATTTTTTTCCTTTAAGTCTTAATTTATTATTTGTTCACAATGTTCACTAAATATATAAGCTAAATATATAAGCTCAACTACCACGTTCCCTTTCTCTGCATAAAGGCTGCAAGAAGTTCTGTGTCTCCTGAGACACACTTCTGTATATTAAAAGGTGAAGCTGTATTTGTCCTGGTTTACAAGATGCTGGAAACACAGCTTGCAGGTGAAGTGCAGACCAGGCTGCTCCGTAGGAAAGCTCACAGCTGTTCTCTGCCTTACTGAGATGATGGTCCTGTGTCTAAGACATGGCCTCTATTCTCACTAAGTGATTAAAGATGAAGCTCGAGGAAAAATGTATTATGATAGCCTAAACCCATGATGACAAAGGCACATTTACAAGAAACAGGGACATGATTCTGGTTTAAGAAAAAAAAAAAAAAAAAAACAAGCAAGACAAAAGCAGGGAAAAAATAATAACCTGATATGACCATAGCTGCTAACCCAGATGGTGAATCCAGTTCACAAATGACACGAAAGTACTTTTAGTCAAAGGGTCTGGTATGATTTCTGCCGTATTTTCTGATTACTTTCCCAAAAAAATCAGCATCGTGTTTGTTAGTCTTGGCCAGAACAAGTCTCCAGATGTCTTCCACATCGTTCTCTCACACAGACAAATCGGTAATGCATTAAAGTACCCTATCAACTGGCTTTTCAAGATGTGCCTCTAAAGCTTGCAGACACTTGAAAGACACTTCTGACTGCCTTAAACAAAAGCCATATCACGTGGAAACTCATAAAATCCAGAGGAAAAGGACTACAAGGAGGTGCTGTTGCTCATCTCCAGCCTTTTTAAGTATTTAGCAGATTAAGAGCAGGGCAGTGCCACAAACAGACTGCAGGCTGTGCAAAACAGGTAATGCCATCTCAGTGCCTGGCACCCAACATTTAACAAGTCTAGCATTATCAAACTGTCAGCCTAGGAAGTCACCACCACATGCACTGTAACATCTCCATATCAACATCCAGAAGTCAACAGGCTGTGAGTGGCAGAGATAAACAAAGGGTCTGCATCCAATTTTCCATGCCACAAAATGTGCATGAAGTTTTACTTAAATGTAATCAATAGATGCAGGTGGTCCTGCAATCTAAAGACCATAAAACTTACAGAGGTGGATTACTGCAGCCTACTGTGAAAAATGATATTTCATTACTTCTTCTAGAAATGATCAATACCAAAATGCTGATGCTGAAAATTCTGGTTTGGGTGATTCTCTACATTCTCAAAATTCTGCAGCTGCAGGTTGGAGAAAAAATCTAATAGATAAATAGGCAAGAATAAAGGTTTCATCCATCCCATCTGCTAGGTTTTTGGCTGTGTCAATGAATCGCTCTTAGCTCACTATCAGCAAAGCTAAGTGAATTGCATTACCATGTTACCTGGATGATGCAAAAAAAAATTGTCTAGATCTCAGTTGGTAAGGTTATGAAGCTTACAGCTTATGCCATAACAAACACAATCCAGTGCTAAAGGAAAGGGGTAAAAATAGTTAAAATGTTTTTTTTCCCCCCAAAATAAGGAGTCTCCTCTAGGTATCTTTGAAGCATTCCCCTGTGGCTGCGTTTCATCTTTATCCGTTATGCTTACAGACTTCCTTCATCTACTTAAGCACTTAAAGAGTCTGAATTTTAACAAGCAAACTGATTATCTTATTTTAAAAGTCTCTGAAATTTTAAAGCCCTTCTGAAACTCTATTCATCCTGCCCTGCAGAGGAGCAACTTAATCTCACTGTAAAAGTAGGCCATTAAGCACAGAACCCGAAGCATTTCTCCTGTAAAAGTTGACAGTTCAGATGTACGTTCACACTCTCGTATGAAAAGTGCATTGCAAACTACAGAGACACATCTCCAGCAAAATGCATTTATTGCTTGAGTAAAATGTGGCAGCCTACTAACTCATCATGTACTCCAGTAGGACATGGAGACATTTTAGCTAGGAACAGTCAATGTCTCTCATAAAAATGGCTCATTCTTCACCTCAGAACAGTGAAGACCTCAATACTTACCATGTGTAATCCAAATAAAGACAACATTCAGAATACTTTTATTAAAAACAATTGTTTTGAATACAAATGGCCCAATTTACAATATGTTGGGTAGCTGCCGGATGTCGATAGAAAATGAACATGTGCTGTAAATTCAGTGCTCAGTAATTAGGAAAATGTGTATGTTTCCCAAGTCTGCTTCTCGGTAGGTAGGACTAAAGGGCAACATTATGTCATTTCCCTTTGCGCAGGACTCCCTATTGACTTCCATAAAGAATTTGGCTTAAAAACTGATGACAGGGTACAGCCCAAGTTCTTTCCCAAGAGGAAAGAACAACCAATAAATAAAGGAAGACAGGTTGGTGACGGAAAAGTCATTCCTAGTCACCAAGACATCTTACCAATATTTTCTCTTCCAGCAGTATAATGACGACAGGACAAATGATCTCTGTTCTCTGTTATACCAATTCCTTAAATTCAGAGTAATTGCTAAACACTCACAACCACTGAAAACAGGATTCAGACTGAAACATGTGAGAGCAAGTTTTAAAATAGTGAATGCAGTATAACATGGAACAGCTATGAAGGAATGACGCAGCCTACTAAATTCACCCTCTGAGTTTAACTGAGGGCCAACCTAGCTCTTTTCTGCCTTAAAAAGTATTATTTAATAATCATTTCTACTTCAGATTTCTTCTGTTATCAGCAGACATTGACAAGAGTTTAGGAGTTCTCATTAACCAAACTGCATGTCTTGTGATCTTTGCTTCAGTTGTACACATTTATGCCATAATGTTCTCCAAGTGAGATATTATATCCAATAAAACCATACGGCCAACAAACTGAGGCCACATTCCCTTCAAATCCAGCATAACCACAAACATGCAAGATTTATAATGATATCAAAGTCACTGCATCAGGATTTCATTGTAAATATATTGTGAGCATGATAGGTGAAATCAGGATGGGGACAGTGAAGCAACAGCAAAACAGAGGAAGAAAGTTTGACATCTAAGAGATGAGTCACCAAAACACCTTCAAGTGCTTCTCCTTTCTCAGTGTCAGAGCTGGTGACACAATTAAAGTCTTTCACTGACATGGTTTATTAGGTATCGTATTAGCCCATCTGACAATAATCAGTAGAAGAAAAATTAGATTACAGACCTATTGAATATGCCTAAACATTTCTGTTTTGCCTTGAAGATATATTTTCTTCATTCAATTTATGTATATCCTGTACATACATTCAGGCCTGACAAAACAAGATGAGATAGATTTTCATTACTTAATAGGGGATTTCTCATATTAAATTAATAGCCAATATATCCTTTCTCTTCAGAAATATTGAAATGACTCACTCATTCCCTGAAATAATTTTGTAAGAAATAAGACAATAGCCCTCAAGGATCTTATTCAACTTTCCAATGTAAGATGATCACATGCTAATGAGGGAAAAGACTCACTAGCTTGTATGGAGAGAAAGAGGTGGGAGGGAAAATTTAAAAAAAAAAAAAAAAAAAAAAAAAAAACCCTTTTGCTTAAATTAATTCATCTTGTGGCACTGCAGCACAGACAGCCCCTCCAGCCATCATAACTCACTGGTTTGAAAAGGTCATTAGCACGCTATCCCATATTGTTGCAAGAATGAAAAGCCATATTCATGAGCATGACATAAAAATTTGCCCTTGGTGTTCCGGAGGGATGACCTGAACTCTGAAACCCTACTGAGAAATTTTTCAGGGGGGCTTTCTTTTTCTTTTTTTTTTCTTTTTTTTTTTCTTTTTCTTTTTTTTGTACAAAATACCAGCCCAGCACATGCACATTTCTTCTGCACATGGCATTTACAACTTCATCCTGCAGCCATGGTGAACACAGCAATAGCATCCATATCAAATACACAGCACTCCACAGTTTTTTTGTCCCTTTTCTACATTCTCCTACCAGCTATTTCTTTCTCTCCCTCTCAGAGCAGGCTGTACATGAGGCACTGTGATGCCTCCACTCAAAAGGCAAGTTGCAGTGGGAAGCACTTTGTTATCCGTGTCACTGACCTTCAGCGGAATACCCCACTGCACAAGCTGGACCATAAAAGGAATCCATGTGTAGCCAATGTTTAGAAAAGTCATCCCCTTGTCTTTTGTGACTATTGCACTGCCTTATTAAGACAGTGCACTAATAACCAGCTGGAGAATCTTGGGAATGTTCTGAGCAGTAGTGCCTAAAAAAGCTTGTCATTTTGTATGGGCTGACAATAAACTGGTAAAGCAGCAAGAACTGTTCAGTTTAGCAGGTGCAGGTTAGTAAAAAGAAACCTACTCCAAACAAACTGTAGCAATGCTATTCTTGAGGACTCCGTGCTCTTGTGAAAACATCTGTTCAGCCATTTTATCTGTGAAAACACACGCAACTTTCTTCCTTTCAATTTTTTTTCAGAAAAGTTTTCTTCAGGGGGGAAAGGGAGAAAACTAGAGTGGGAGTTGAGAATTTCATTTCAAGGGATTGCATGATGTGCCATACGAATGCAATGGAATAACCATCTCATGATGTGGCATAGTTACAAGTAACATCTACATACAGATGATCAGAAGGGCTGCCTTCTTAAGTCTTCACTATATTCTGGTCCTCTCACAAGATGATAAGCAGTGGGAGAAGTGCAGATAGTCTTAGTTGGTGGTCAACCTCACAGCTGTAAGCCTTTTTGTGAAAATCTGATAGCTGTTTTTTGCTGAAAACTTTTTGAATTTGTATGAAGGCTGCTGGAAAGAAAAAAAAAAGTTTATGAGGTTTGTTTTTATTTCATCAAAATTCCATTTCACTGAAAGTTGTTTATAGCACCTCCTTCTTTTCCTCTGGTCAGAAAATGCAAGTGAAAAAGGTTTATTTTCTATATCAGGAATTAGTTCTGCTCTACGGATAACTTCCAACCCCGTATCTTTTCTCACTACCATGTTATAATTGTGCTTTTCAGAAATACCCAGGATTGGTACACAGAGCACGTGATTTTGCTCTTATTGCTAGAGAGCAATATAGATGAAAACAGTTTGCTCCTGTGAAGCACTGTCTGCTCATTGAAGTCAAGGTTTTGCTTAACAAAAGCATCCCTCCTTCCCTTAAAAATAAATAAATATATAAAAAATGACATTTCTAAGAATTAAGCTATCATGCAAAGGAAATCCTTTAGTGGTAAGAAGCACTGTGTTTTTTGAATAAGTGAGTACATGTGTTCTCAGATACTCCTGCACTGCTTTTCTCACTTTAAAAGCAAAATTTCTCTCTCTAGTTTCTCTCTCCATCTTCGCAGGATACCCCTCTGAAACAGCTAGAAACAACAGTCCAAGCTACTGCAAGAAGCCTATGGCAGGACTAGGAATAGCTGTAGCCATTTGCTGACTCCACTGTGGCTTACAGCAAGTCTTGGAGATGCTTTTCTTGACATGAGGTCAGCAGCAATTGGTGGATATGCATAAAACCTGATTCACCCATCTCATACCAGCCTTCTCCTGAAAGGGGTTGAAGTACATCAGTTATCTGAGCCTCCGCATCCATGACACATACCCCCCGTTTCTCTGCAGCTTTATGTTACCAGCAGACAAAAGCAACTTTGAGAGGAGACAGATTTGCACTGAAAATGCCAACCCTGAAGATCAACACAAGTTCCTTATTGAGGACTCCAATACCAACATGCCTCTCCGCAGTCATGAAGGCCTTGTCTGTACATAGAAGTTGCAGAAGTGAATTAAATCTGTGCAAATCTCTCAGTCTAAACATAAAAGAGCTCAGTCTTCCACACAGTTTCACAATAAGATACATCCCTTGCAAGAGACTTGGATGACAAGCAGCAACTTGAGTCACATTCGTGTGGTTACTCTCCACTGTGTGCACTTAACTGACTTAAAAATTTACCATGATATGCATCAGGTTTATATCATACAAAGAGCGCTCACAGAAGGATTATTTGTTTGAGTGAATCAGTTTAAACACCAGTAGACAAGACGCTGTCTCATATTGGCAGAAGAGGAAAGCACTAGTATAGAGAATTAATTTAAAATCACTGAACACTCCTTGCTTTTCAGTACCAGTTTTCAACAACACTCTTACAGCCTCAGCACAAGAAGAATACTGTCTACCTAGAACATAATCTCTTGCTAAAGCAGACCATGCTGGCTTTTAGATTTTGTCTCAATTGAAAATGGGTCACAAGCTATCTTAAAGGAAACTGAAGCATGTATTCAGCAAAATGTCAGGTTAAAAAATAAAAATGTTATTTTTAGTTTCTTTGTTCATTTTTAAACAAAATGTCACAACTACATGTTGAGTTACATTCTTCCCTTGATTTTCTGTGTCAAATTTTGCTGGCCACTTTTCAATGGCCTATCCAACAAAATTCCACCCAACAAAGATTATTAATATGCAAGTTTTTGTCTCACCAACAGGTTTTGACATGAAAGAGAGAAAAGCAGCATCTATTTATATTTTCTTAATGTCATTCTCAATGAGACTGACCTTTAATTGCCACATACACAACCCATTGGTTTATACTTTCCAATAAACGAATAGAGAAACATCCTGCTTACTTCTCCACTTCTCATCACCCTCACAGCTTTCCAGGAAGAGAAGGACAAAGCTATTGCTCTGTCTCATGTGTAGCTGTAGCACTTCTGTTACCAGCCCTGGTCACTATGAGCACCAGCATCCACGGAGACTGCAGTCACCAGACTTCTTTTCTATGGGGCAGTTGCCCACTGATCTTATTTCTGGCAGGAATATTTCTGCAGTTATGTGCTGATAAATTAAGTTGCCCAAGAAGCGGATACACCTGATGTCTCATTAAAGAACTTGATCACACAATGACAATCTGCTGGCATGGAGGATTTTCTTTGTTTAGTGCAAGCTATTAAGTAGGTTATCATGAGAGAAATAAAGCTGCTTATAAGTATTTATCTTCAGTAATGATAAATTTGTTTAAAGGCACAAAACCAAAATGCAAGATCTAACTGACCAAATGTGATGCTTCTGCAAGCTGAAATCAGTTTGGAGTATAATTTACACATCGCTTTTTTCCCTCCATAGTTCTTTGCAGTGAACAGTAAAAAGGTAACTTTGCCCAGGCTACCAGCAATTTAATAGTGCTTATATTGATACTTACTCACGTAATGCATTTGACTTCTATTATCCCTGCAAACAAATTTGTTTCAGCTTTTTAAATGGAAATCTGATTTTCCAGTTTAATTTCAGATATCAGTTCATAAAGATGTTGTTAAAACGTTAATTCACACTGAGAAGCAGATGCTCCTAGAAACCCACTGGCTAAACTCATGTCATATTCATGTCACTCTTGAAAGAATATCATAGTTGAGTAATGACTGCAGTTTCTTTTGTGTCTTGTAACTTTTCCTTTTCTGAGCCCAGTATGCCCTGAAGAATAGTGACACAATAAAGCAACAAGTTTAACAATGTTCTTATTCACTGAAAAGAAGGCATTGTGATGTAACAGCTAAGAGAGAATTTGTACACAAGTCTGGAAATTTGAAGTTTTAGAGACTGGGTTTCAGTTATTCTCTTCTGCTTAAAGCAAAAGAGCAAATTAAACATCACTCTCCACTCACAGCAGACTATACTCAACACCTCTTCCAGATGCAATGTTGTGTCACCACACGCACAGGGCATTTTTGGCCAAACTGCTTATAAGCATACATATTTGTGCCATAAAATATACACAATCCTATGTCCTGGCGGTGAGCTAAATTGATCCTTCCTCTTCGCTAGTTGCGGATGTTGGGCATGTGGGAAGTGACCACACAGATGAGAGCTTGATCACATACTTACTGTCTAGAACAAAAATACAGATCAATTGTTTTTATTTATGGGCCCAGGGATCTAATAAACATCAGCAATGGCTCTTGCAGGTTCATTTGCCAATTCATTTGCCAATTGACACTGACTGTCTAGATCAATGAAGATGGGGGATTTCCCCATCTGTCCAAGAAAGTCTGACAGAGAGTAGACCCAGGAACCAATAATCGAGTGTCCTTTTTTCTGGCTTTTTTTTTTTTTTTTTTTTTTTTTAGGACAGTAGCCACGGTCCCTGCCATACTGAGTTAACCAAGCTTTTGTAGAAGGTGACCTCCATGAAGGGCTGATGCATTCTGATACATTCATGTGATTCTATGATTCCTTGCCAAAGGACAGGAAATGCTGCCAGGGGCACTAGGATGCCAGCCTGCCTACAAGGGAAAGAGATACTTGTAGTCAAAGGTACTACACAGCTCATCTGTGGCTGCTACAGGAAGTTCCAAGTCTCTGAGCCTCCACAAACCTCAGGCTAATATTGAGTTAATGTAGCTTTTTGCATTTTGAATTTCTGAAGTCATTTGTATGAGAAAATTCTGACGCCAGTTATGATTTACAGTGTCTGAAGAAACAATGGCAGATTCACAGAGCTGCAAGAACACTATAGACTATCTTATCTTAATTGACTACATTCTGCCGTTTTGCACGTAAAATACTAAAGAGATGTTATTTTTCACATAAATGTGACAGGACAGCCATTGACGTACATGTACAATGCCAGCTATATTCCTTCAGTCTCATGTTTTCCTTTGCGCAGTGCCTATGTCTCAGTAATTCTTAAAACCATGAAGAAATACCATACTGTCCTACGACTCCTGGTACCCTTTTAAATATGCATACTAAAATTGTCAATAACAAGCACCAAAAACCATGGCTCAATGTCCATATTTAGTAGGCATTTAAATAAGATCCAGTTCATCAAAGGCTTTAGAGCAGTTAAGCTAATAAAAATACAGTAGAAAACAGAAGGATAGACTTCTTTTGGGGGTAGGTGGGCTAGCAGGCTATAGGAAGGGAAGGGGGGCTTTTCACCCAAGAATTTCTAACACTCCTTGGTGATTCTAAAGCAAACTTGCCACTTTGCTGAAAGAGGTGAAAGACATGGCATTTTGCCAGCTGTCTGGATGCTCTCCTCCTAAAAGCTTAGCTGCTATGGTAGATGTAGTACAGAGATCATAGAATAATCTTAACATACATGTGCGATTAATATCTGAAATACTGAGCAGCCCATTTTGTTGTCTGCTTAGGAACTGTAGGGGGGTTAGTTCAGTAAAGTCTATGTTTTTCATGTCTAACTATTTGGAAGAACAAGGCTTCTTTTATAAAACACCTCTCCATTAGGACATTTAAAGAAAATACAACCTGCAAAAATGCACAGTCACTGTAAAATTAAGTGGTAGGGCTCTACTCAGATTTGTGTATGTTTGGTTATTATCTCCAGGGCATCTGAAATGCTAGCAAAGCAAAGATTTGTCTAATATCCACTCTCACTTCAGAGTGACAACATTAGGGCAGGCTTTAAGGAGGCACTGAATCAATTATGGTTTTTTGCCTGTGTTAAGAATGAGCTCCAAGAATTCCAGGAACAGTGATCAGTATAATGTGCAGGGCCAAATTCACCTTGACAATCCAAATATTTTCTGTCAGTCCTGAAATGTAAGGTAGCTGGAAAGACAGATTAACAACTGGACTATTTTGTCTCAATTTGTACTCAATTCTCATGCACTTCTAATCTTATTTACTCATTTTTTAAAATATTTAACTTCTGGGCAGAATATGTCACATCTCAGCTCTTGCAGAAGGTATTTTATGGAAAGACAAGCAGATACCCTTGAACTTGAAACTTGAGGATATATAAAGAGAACATGAAGAGATAAAATCACTGTAGCTTGTGTTTTAGTACCAAAAGAAGGCTGAATTAAACAAAGCACAGTCCTCTGGAAGCCAGAGGGTGACGTTTTTGGAAGTACTGTTCTGAAATAAATCATGAACATTGGGAAATTCTTTGTTAAGTGTATGCAGTCAGCCTCTCATGTTTTTAAGCATGCACTCCTTGAAAACTCTTGTTAAGATCATTCTCTTACAAAATTCTGAATCAAAGCACAATCTCTGAAAACCATTAATGAAAATGCAACAAAGCATAGACAATCCCTAACGTTTCAAAAAGTAGGAGATAATTTAGAAGTATCAATTTATGCTCATTTTTAAACTTCCAACGATGTTTAACATTTGTCCTCACTATATACTATATCCCAGAGATAACTCTTTCAACAATAAGAAGCAGTTTCAAAAGCTGTTTGTGGTCCTTCCATGTTGATCTAATATTAATACTCACTTATCCTCACCTAAGCTGTCTTAGTCAGAAGCACAGAAATTGCCTATTTTGTGCCTCACAACGATGAACTTTCCAATGCACCACAAATGTATCAAGACACTGAGGCAACAAATATCTTCTGTCCTACTTGTCCAGAAGATAAGCAACACACTTCTCACTAAGTCTTATAAGGACACACTCTGTCTGATCCTACTGCCTTTATCTTCTTAACTTGTAGGTTCAACCCTTGTTATGATTACCTGAGCTACATCAGCCTCAACAGGAGCACTCCAGGAGACTTTCGGCCAGCTGCAAGCTGCCTCTATCCACAGTCCACAAGCCAGGTTATTTCTGTGAAATTTCCCTAACCTGTGTTCACAAATGGGAACCACACTGCCTTATGAAACGGTTCAAATGATAAGCTGGAGAGGGTTTGCGATTGAACTGGTACATGTTTTAAAAAATAATTAAAAAAAAAAATCCTTACCTACTACATTTAGTAATTAATGCCATAATAAGCCACTAAGCTTAATGGTAACCTTTCTCTGTATACCCTAACCACAGCTTCCTGCTACAGTCACTACTGCACTAATTCAAGTGCAATAAAAGATAAAATAAGTGCATTGAATGGCATGAAATGTTCTTCCATTTGTAATTATTTGCAGTGTAAATGCGGGTGACACTTGAATTTTAGCATACGTTTATTAATACCTTATTGATCTGCAAGGAGATGAATTCTTTAGTTAAGACTGCTACAACTCCTGTCAGGAGATCCTACATAGTCCTCAACATCATGGTTAAGGAGAGCCTTTTTATTGGCTTGAGATTTGCTGCTAGATAGCCAATTCTCTACACTGTATTTGCATACCAGGATGACCCCTCACTGTGAAATTACCTGCAGTTCTTTGGGGAAGAGCATTACACAAAGCAAAGCTGTGGTTCAAATTCAGTTAAACGTCAGCTAAACAGAGACCAGTCTGACACCGACCCCCGAACTTTTCGGAATTCTGCGGTGGTGATGATGGGGCAAGGAAGAAAATTCAACCAGCTTGCTAGTAGAATGTTTAAAAGAGTCCTGATACCAGGGAAAGGTAAAAACTTTGGAAAACTTTGCTGCGGAATTGGCAAGTCAGCCAATTATAAATTCATGGCTTATGTGCTAAATAGATTAACCTGAGAGCTATTCTTCAGAGAATTCAAAGGGCAGGTCTTCGCTCACAGTTTTTTTCTGAAGTCATGGGAGTAGGTCTTCTCCCACTTAAAGAAGTGTTTCACCTCAATACTTCACACACGCACACTCTAGCCAACCCCAGACTGAATTCTTCCAGTGTCAGCTACAACATCAAAATGACAAAACCCGATGGCCATAGAACACCTTTTATTGCCCAGGAAGAGGCAAAAAAAGCAGGTGTCATTTGCTGAAAGAAGCCAGCCCCTTGTGCTTCAGCTACAGATGAGATTTTTTTTCATCAGTAAGTACAAACCATTTCTGTGACAGCCCTGCCTGTGCAGCACGGTATGTACCCTGTGACTGGGAGGCAAAGTGTTCATCCAGCTCCTTCAAGGCTGCCACTGAGATTGCCTCATAAATCATCTGGCTGGAATAACTCAGGTAGGGCCTAGCCCAGAGCCCAGTGAAATAAATGGAAAGCTTCCAAGTGACTTCAGCCAGTGTGGGCCCATGCACAGGTCTCTCTCTGCCGCCAAGGATCAGGATGAATCCTCAGCTCCACCACATAGTAGTTTCAGAGGTCACCCAAATAGCTGGTAGAGTCTGACTTCCCCTGCCTTCACAGCTGTGTAGTAGAAACCACACACAAAATGCTATTAGACTGGAACAGTTAACAGTGCAGTACTTTGTTCCAGCCTGTGTCTAGAAAGTCTTGCAGAGTTCTGGCAGCACGAGCACATGCAGTAAATCTGACACACTGGGGGCAGGTCCCACCTCCATTTTAGGACACATGCCCCTAGACAGGTCTGTGGTGTTACTTCAAATAAGATGATAAACCTCCAGAGATAACAGGTAAACACAAAAAGCCAAAAAAATCCAGCTGGAGGCTAATTCTGGGTGGGTATGGCAGGCCTGTATATCAGAAAACCAGGCGATGTAGGATATCTTGAAATGAGAAGAGTGTAAAATGCTAGTGAAACACAAGATTTCTGGACCAGTAGCAATTTATATCTGAGCTGCCATGGCATGAACTAACAGTAAAAGCACATGTCAAGGGTGAACCATTCTGTTGGTCTTTAAAAGACAAAGGTAGCTTCCTCATCATCACTCCTGAACATATCAACCCAAAACACCAGAGCTACACACCACAACAAAGCATCATCATTTTCATCAGCTTTCTAGCAAGGAAGGAGAACAACAACAACGACAACAAAGCCAAACATCAGTCCACGTGGACTGGACTCACCATAAGCATCTCCAGAAATCAGGCATATGTTGCTGGGCAACAGTGGCTCTAGCATGATGGTCACTTGGGAAGCTGATGGTACATTTACCCTGACCAGGCCTCAGGCAGCCTCTGGGCCCTGCAGAAGAGGCAGCAGTCAAGGCACCCCCTCTCAAGCATGCTGTCCATGAGGCCTTACAGACTTTAAGCCATCTACACTCCTCCATCTTTGGACGGTGTGGTGTCAGGCTGACAAGGTAAATCCTCCATGTGCCTTTAACCCAGGAAATGGTAAAACGCGTCACTGCAGCTAGCTGAATTACAAATAGTGCTGTTGGATATGATATTTTCATTTCTGCGTTTACTGTTTGACTCAAAGAAGCCTAAACTGTTTCTGGGAGGCTTAGGAAATAGGTTACAGCCTACACAGCAGGTACCAATGCTCAGAGCAAACACTGTCTTTTCAGCCCCCGTGCTGCTCTTCAGGAACACACTACTCTTACTTGACAAAACACCCAAAAGTGTTCAGACCAAGGGAGGTCTGGCTAGCAGATTGCTGTGGTTTATGGTAGAAGAACAGACAGGTACGCAAACATGTTGTAGTCATATTTTTGAAGGTAAGAATGATCCACAAATCCCTGAAGTGTGAATTCACTAAACATAACTCAGAGTTTCATATTCATTTGCTAATAAATGCCTAAATCCTGCTGGCCCTTAGCTCCATTTGCTATGCAGAAAGGACCGATGTTCAGCTCCTCCCTGACCTTGCCCCTGCTGGGGTGGGTTTCGTGAAGTCCCAGCTCCAAGAGACATCCAAACTTGAGAGTCAGGCCTTGTTATTGTTATGGCAAACCCAAAATAAAAAGGCCAGACTAAATTATTTTTAAGATCTCAAGATTTTTAAAGCAGTCTTGTGACTTTCAAGAGGTCTGACTCATAATGCTTGAATGCTTGAAGTTGGCAGCAGCAGAGGGAGTGCAGCAAGATTTAGCGTACAGCAATTTATTACTATAAGTCTTCAAATGTGTGGGAAAGGGCATGGAGTGCTTCTGCAGCAACTAAGCAGAAAACAGGGAAACAGACCCAAACCCTACTCCTCCAGCCAGTCTTGCATCAATTTTGTCTCCTCCAAAAAGGTTACCACACACACACAAACAAAAAACAAAACCACCACAACAACAACAAAAAACAGCACAGCTGCCCCAAGCACTGCAAAAAACACTTCCCAAAAGGATACATGGGTGGGTAAGTTGGGGCTGTATCCCACCTCAGAGGCCATCACTCTCTTGCCCCAACCGCCTGTTCCTGTTCAGGTTAGGGAGGCAGAGACATCAACCCTCAGGGCTTCCCAGGTATGGGTCCTTCAAAGGCCACCACTGAGCTGTTCATTGCAGCTTTTGTCCGCCTATATGTTACACTGTGACTTACTGACACACTGGATATACTGGATTTCTATTTCTATGGCAACAAGGGCCAATTCCGTTATCCCCTACAACTGTAACCACGTTCACAAAATGGACACACAACATCACTGGCACACAAATCAGTCGGCTGTCTCAGCATACTCTTGTAAGGGTTTGAATGATTTTACAGAGAAGTTCATATGACTTTTTCCACGGTAGAAAATGCCTTTTAGACTACATACCCCAGAATCCTCAACAGCATCTGAGTATTAGCAATAAACCGTAATAAACTCTTAGCCTTTGTTTTAAAAGCATGTTGTTTTTTGTAGAGTAGAAGTGTACTACAAGTATATGAATATTGTATGTTCTCACTATACAATGCTGTTAAAACTCTGCTAAAATGAATGTATATGCAGTGAATGTACATTCAGTGGGAATGGGCCTCAGTATGGACTTCCAGCATGCAATACATCTGAGTGTTTTTGACTTCTCAGATAAACAGCAGACTTTTTTCCAGCTAGTGTATGTGCTCAGCATTTATGCCCACATCAACAGCAACATCACACACCTTCCTTCATTTCATCTCATTTCTGCCTAAATAAATGCTGCGATAGGAAGTGCAAGCCAGATACTGCTGGAAGCAGAAGCTCTGCTTACCCAGCAGGCCAGGCTTGCACTGGCACAGGCTCTGAAATTCCTCCCACTCTGTCCAACCAAAATATATTACTACTGGCCTGGAGAAGAACCTTCTGGGATAAGAAGGTCACTTTGTGACACGGCACATTTTCTTCTCTTTCTGTTGGGATTAGCCATGAACCAGGTGATGCTGGTTTGCAAAGGAAGACTACCTCATTTCCCTTTGGTCACCATGCCTCATGTAAGTTTATTTACTGCAGACAGCACTGCTGTTTTCCAGAGCTCATGGATTCTGCTTATAGCCTGATGAGAGCTCAGAAGCCCAGTTCTGCAGGGCAACATTTCCTTTCAAAAGAAAGGTCACTATTCCATCTCATCTGTCTGGGAGTTCACCCTAGATACTATCAGGATCCATCAAAGAGCTCTGCTATGTAAGCAAGGCTTTATTAAAAAGCTCAGTGCAGACATACAAAATATATTTGGTATTGCATTCTGCTGACTTCTGATTTCATTTTAAAATGCTTAGGAAAAAAAGTATTTTGTCTAAAGCACACAGAACCTGAAACACCATAGTTTTGCTAGTGAATGGAAAAGTCAAGAAAAAAAAAGTCTATATGCAAAATTAAACATAAAAGCGAGAACAAAATATGCTTAAACCTAAGTTCCATTTTTTTAAAGTCACAATGTTGTTAATAAACTACATCAAATCTTTATATCAAAATAAATATTACAACAATAGAGCCTGACTTTCTCTCTACTTACTCCATTGTAAAACACGGGAAATCCTATTAAAGCAAATGGATCTGTATAAATATGAAATGGAAGTTCAACAAATATCATCCTTAATATTTTCACACTGTTTCTTTTCATAGACATCATCATGCCCATGTCAAGTTCTGTTCTCAACTGCACCAAAGTAAAGCTGTAATCTGTAATAACTGATAGGAAATGCTGCCCATATTGTCCACATGAAGTGGCTGTAAATAAATAATGACTGGCACAACAAACATAATACCAATTGCAAAGCAGTGGCACACAAGTCACAGATATGCTATACCAAATCCACCAAGGGTATCTCAGCTTTCAATTGGAAACCTGCAATTTTAGCTCAACATCTAAAAACACAAAATCTG
Source organism: Tragopan temminckii (assembly GCA_028571105.1). Lineage (NCBI taxonomy): Eukaryota > Metazoa > Chordata > Aves > Galliformes > Phasianidae > Tragopan > Tragopan temminckii. The sequence goes on along the minus strand of JAOWBP010000001.1, from coordinate 52,698,943 downwards.
TTCAGCAAACACTCCCTCACATAGCATCTGAGCACATATTGCCATAGTTCATCTTCACTGTTCACGTTTATCCATTCAGCAAAATAACTAGAAGCCAGTTTATAATGCCCTAAGGGATATAGGCAACAGATACCACTGACGTCCAGCTTCTCCCATGATATTAAATAAAGGCATTTTATGGCACATATTTTTAGCAAGGACTCCTCAGTTAGCTGCAGAAAACTTTTGAATTTAAAAGAAAAATCCTCAAAGCCACTGCCAATAAAAGTCGAGTCTCCGACACCATTTTCCATACAACCTCACCTCTCTGCTTCGAGGCGCATTTCCTCACGCTTTTGCCTCCTGAGTTCTCTACGGCGTTCAAAGTCATCCATGGTGGGTGCTCAAGTGTTCAGAGCTCTGGAATGATCCAAATCTAAAAGGGAGATGACCACTCAGATCAGAGAGAAAGCACAATGGATCCATTTGTACAACTGAGTTATTTAGTTTTGTTTTGCTTTCTGAACTTCATTGTAACAATTTTCTTTTTCTATCAAAAAATTTAACTTCCTCAGTATTGTTGAGATAAACAACATTAATGAAATGCCTTGTAAGATAAACATAGCCCATGCCTGAGCTTAGTTTCCTAGTTAAAATTAAATCAACATGCTTTAAGTAAAGACTGTATACATCTGCTAGCCGCAGACTAACTATTTGTAACGTCACAGGTCTTTTCCTACAAACAAAAGCAACAATTCAGCAGGATTTTAACTTGTAGCTTCCAGTTTTTACTGGAATCAGTAAAAATGCTGTACAAGAGATTGCTTGTTTTCTCTAATTGCAGAGATAATGAAAAGTTTTGCAAAAGCTAGCCCCCATCCATGTGTCCCTATCCCCCCTTCTAAAAAGGAAAAAGAAAAAGAAAGAGAAGAAAAAAAAAGAAAAAGAAAAAGAAAAAGAAAAAGAAAAAGAAAAAGAAAATGAAAAAGAAAAAGAAAAAGAAAAAGAAAAAGAAAAAGAAAAAGAAAAAGAAAAAGAAAAAGAAAAAGAAAAAGAAAA
>JAOWBP010000001.1:52668243-52697805 GCA_028571105.1 Tragopan temminckii | reverse complement strand
CAGTCAAACCCCCAGTACATTATATGATGTTATGATGTGGAATACTGATCACCAAAAGTCATAAAACCATGACAGCATCTTAGGTGTTCTCTTTTCCCTAGGTCAGCTACTACTTGTGCTGCTTACTGCACAACTGCATCTCCAGCTACTAGAGGGTTAACAATAGCTATCAGACTGCCATACTGATGTGAGGAGGCTTTCTGCAGGATAAGATCTCTCATCCAAGATTTAAATTTAACTAGATCAGGACTTCCTTATAAAGTTTTCAATGGTTTAGAGGGTCTGCAGAGCTTTTCCGTTTGCACACTGCCAGCGTGTGATGCAGAACCCAAGTGGAACACCTGCCTGCAAAACAAATCCTTGAAAAACAAGATAAACTACCAAGGTCCTCCTCCTTCAAAACAAGATATTTGCGGCTGCAGTCACAGATAACACTTTCCTTAGAACTGTCAGAATACTTTGTTCCATCCCAGGATCATTCTTCCGTCAGGGGTCTTTTGGGTCCCTGACACGTGCCACCCTGTGATCTTGATTGGAACACACTGGTCCCTTTAAGTCTTCAGAAAACTTTGTTGTATTATGGCATTACGAAAATAACTTTTCATACTTAAAGATAAAAGTGTGTTTGCAGAGGAAAATAAATGTGAAGTTAACAATATTGATTTCTTTAAATCTCCAATATTAGAAAGCATTTGTGAAGAAGTTGAAGATTCCTTACTGAATAGCAAAATTTTCTTCCGTCACGACCTACACAAGATTGCAGTAGTATGTGCTGCTCTGAATCCCAGTTGTTCATGTTATTTACAAACTTGCCTGTTTGAAGTCTCATAATATAATCATAGTAGCAAACAAACTGCACAGTTGTTGAACTGAAGGAAGTGTTCATAGAATTTAATGCAAGGCTCCTCTTTTCCATGGTTAAAGTAGACATTTATGGAGAAAAATGACATATTCTTGGCTTTGAATTCATTGGAGCCCTTGTCGCTTATGTCTAAAGAATTTCTAACCCTGTTCTTCAGGGTTTGGTGAAAATCTCCATTTAGGTGTCGGCAAAACTGGTGTCTTACAGGTACCCCAAAGGCAGCTTCTTTAAGTAGAAGGTGTTAAGCACAAAAAAATCCATGACATACTCCTAAATTTGTGTTTTGTCCACCTTCTTCAAGAAGGCAAAAACTAGTCAAAACTTTTTAGATACCCAACTTTCATCACTTCTGACAAGCTGCTTCATATTGACATTGCTAGATCCATAAGCACAACATGGCACAAAGAAGACTGATAGAAGTTCTGTCTTCATACGAGCAGATATTTCCTGCTAGAAGTTCTTGGGGTTTGTTTACTTTCATTTTTAAAGAAATGTTGAAAAAATACAGCAATTCTAAAACACACCAAAGACTGGGAGTGTCAGCATGTATAATATGAAACTACGGATCATATATTAAAAGAATAAAAGTATAAAATAAAATAAAATAAAATAAAATAAAATGAGAAATAAGAAATAAAAGTTTGCTGACTGCCACCACTGTTCTACAGGAAGCCCACCTACAAACCAGTGGCAGGTGAGCACGCAGTGAGGTGACAGTCATGCTTTGGAAGTCATTGCATGAATTCTGCTCCTGTGGGTGAGTCTCTTACTGCACCCACACACTTCAGTTTAAGGATGCATGCAGCCAATTGCCTGGCAGGACTGCCAAGCTGTGACTCAGCTATAGCACTGGGGTGAATGTGCCTTGATATTCATTCATAACGAGCACTGAAAAAAAGCCTAGAAGGCTTTTAGACAACCATTAAAAAAAAGAGGTTTTATTAGAGCATTTACAACAGTATTTATCTTTTTTTTTTTTTTTTTTTTTTCCTACAGAGATAAGACCATTAGGTGAAATAGAAGCATAAAGATTTTATGAACTACTACTGCCTGTGAACTCAGTAGCTTTCTGAGCTAGATTAGACTGCCCCTCCATCCCTAGGAAATACTTTTCACCACACTGAAGGCCTTGCTAGTTGCAAGCCAGATCCTTTTTTTCCCCCCAAGCTCATTTTGCTGCAGTATTCCCATGAATGGCATGCTATAGTGCAGTATAATGCAGCCCATTTTAGCCCACTGCAGCTGGGAAGGCACCAAACCAATGTCAGGGACAAACCAGCTCCTCCTGCTACCTCTCAACTCAGACTTTTCTTACAGCAAAATGACAGATGCCCTAAACTACTCAATAAAATGAATTTCTATCTCTACCATAGTCAAGAGCTGACCCTCTTTAGCTCTCTCTGAACAAACATCAGAAAGAGAAGATGCTATTTTACATGATAAGAAGGTAGAAAACTCTATTCACCAGTTATTGCTTTCAAGATACTCACCATACACCTGGTTGTACTGTTGTTTGCAGCAAGTTCCCAGTAAGCACAGGAAAGAGCTCATTATCTATTACAATTCCAATGCCAGAGGCATGGCCACGGTGCAGCAGGAAAGAGATTCTCTTCAAGTCCATGGCTGCTCCTCCCTCCCCAGGCTCCCTGTTTTAGTATTAACAAAGATGATTTCAGGAAAGCTTTGGATACTGTTTCTCACAGTATCCTACTGGATGAAATGTCCAGCATACAGCTAGACAAAACCACAATGCAATGGGTAAACAATTGCTGCCCAATAAGTCAATTTCAAAATGGTTTGGTAAATAGCTGTTGACCAGTCACTAGCAGGGTTCCATGGGGCTTCATTTTAGGGTGAGTTCTCTTTAATGTTTCCATCAATTAATTGGATATAAAACTCGAAGATATTAAGTTTGCAGATGACACTAAATTAGGAGCTGCAGATTCCTTTGAGGACTGAGAGAGATCCTGACAAACTGGAGGGCTGGGCAATGACCATCCACATGAGGTTTAACAAGAGCAACTGCTGAACAACTTGGATGGGGCAGCCCTGGCTATACGTACTGAGTGGGAGACAAGAAACTGGAGAGCAGCTCTGCGGAAAGAGACTAGGAATTCTTGTTGACAGCAAGTTGAACATGAATCAGCAGTGTGCACTGGCATCCAAAAGGGCCAAACCTACTCTGGAGTTCATTAGGCACAGCACTGCCACTGAGGGAAGGGATCGTCCTGCTCTGCTCTGAAATGTGCAGCCTCACCTCAAGCACTGGGTGCAGTTTGGGGCCACAATATCAGAAGGACATACAGCTAAGAGAGAGCATCTAAAGGAGGGCTACAGAGATGGTGAAGGTTCTGGAGGGCCCTCACGAGGAGAGGATGCACTGAACTCTGCTCTCTGATGACAGGGCCCGAGGGAACGGCATGGAGCTGCATGAGGCTTAGGAACAGGTTCTGCATCAGAGGGCAGTGGGCATGGAACAAGCTGCCCAGGGCAGTTGGCACGACTCCAACTGCTGGAGTTCAAGAAGCATCTGAACAGTGCTCTCAGACATAGGGCTTGGATTTTATGTGGTGCACTGCAGAGCCAGAAGTTGGAATCCCTGATCTTTGTGGGTCGTTTACAACTTGGGGTTTTCTATAAGGCTACTCTAAGGCAGGACACACCTGTCCAAATATTTAACAAGCAGAAAGTCGAGAATTACATATCTGTGGTAATAGACTTATCTTTAGATAAGAAAGTGCACAAAGAAGTATGATAAAATATATTAGTTCAGGACAGCAGCAAAATGAACTTTGTCCCATAGTCTGTGGGTGTCCTATGGGGATGAAAAGGGATTCACAGCAATGAGAAGTTTACCCACTCACATTTCTCAATGAAAGCAAGCTCATCGCAGAGAAATCCATGTGCTGGATCATTTCTGTTTTGAAGGCCTGGCACCCAGATAGTTCCTAGTGGCTGTCTCTCTCTCAAGCAAACCCTCTTCTGTGGCCTGGTATAGGAACATGCTTCCAAGAGGCATACCTACACTTTGTTCACCTTGTAGATGTGAAACCAATGGCCCAACCTCCTCCTCTTTCTAGGTTATTTTGGCATATGCTTGCTGCAGGCATCTCTCCGTGAGTGCTGGCATTCAGATCAGGAAGGCATTTGTGAGATGTAATCACCACTACTACCCATGCCTCATCTCTTACTGTCATGGAGCTGCCTCACCATTTAATCCCTTCAACTGAAGCAAAACAAAAGGCCATCTGAAGCAGACTCCTTCTATGTAGCATTTTTTTTAGCATGGCCTAACATACGTTTGCATTAAATTGGCACCAACAAATAGTCAAGAGATTGTACAGGCAAATAAAAGTAAAAAAACACTGACAGCCTTGACTATTTCCACAGATCTCTAAACCTGATCAGCACTTGCCCTTTCATGCACTTGAAAAGACTTTGGTGCAGATCCCAACGGGTAGGAAGAAGTTCCTGCCACCCATGTTGCAGGATTAGTTAGAAAAGATAGTTGAAAAGGCAAAATAGTTGAAAAATAGGTGTCATCAAAAAGCATAATGGAGTGTGAACCAACAAAAAGGCTTCAAGCTCCACAGTGGCATGATACACTTCTGCTATTTTCTTCTGCCAACACACGTGGAAATAGTGCTTGGGTGAAGAAACACACTGGGCTGAGCAGCCTGGCAACCCAGACTGCCTTGGCCTGGGAGGCCATGCAGTGGGCTCAAAACCCAAAATTAGGTCTTCCAGAATTCACCAAACCAACATAAAAGATGATTACCAAAAGCCTCTTTCTCTACAAAGCCAGGAAAGCCGGCAGATCTCCCACTAACTGTTTCTTCCTGAAAAGGTGGTGTCCTGAGAAGTCTCATCACAAAGTTATCAACCTGGAAAACAATTATGCACAGAGGAGCCTGACTTGATGTGGGGAGACAGGTCCATACCCACTCAAAACCACACCTTTCTCCAGCACAGTTATGGCTAAAACATTGGCACTTCTCTTTGCCTCACCCCCAGGAGAGGAGATTTTACAACAGACTACTTGCTGTCAGTGTGGCAAAGGACATTCATCATCTTCAAACACGCACAGAACACACAAGCTTGCCAAACTGACAGCTAAGCAGCAGATACACGTGACCACAGCAGCTGTTCTGCACTAGAATAAACTCAAAACCAGGTAAACACTCAGTGAGGTGCCGGCCACACTTTGAAAACCACAGTCATACTTACTATTCCTGTGGGCAAGTCCCCTCCTGCACCCACATGCTGCAGGCTGAGTACTAACATGTCCTGGCACTCCAGGAGGCCTTCCAGGACTTAACAGGGCTGTGGCTCAGCTACAGTGATTTCAGGTGGATATTTGGAGCCAGAACACATCTTAGGTGAGGAGAGGCTAAAGCAGCAGGGACTGATCAGCCCGGAGAAGAGGAAGCTCGTGGGGAATTTCATCAGTGTCAGTAAATACTTAAAGGGGAGGTATAAAGAAGGCAGTGATAGATTGTTTTAATTGGTGCGCTGTGCCAGTACAAGAGGCCATGGGGAAAAATTGGAATACAGGAGGCTCTGTCTGAACATCAGGAAGCACACTTCTGTGCTGTGAGGGTGATGGAGCACCAGCACAGGTTGCCCAGAGAGGGTTTGGAGTCTTCCTCCTTGGAGATCTTCAAAAACTACATGGACATGGGCCTCGGCACTCTGCTCTGGGTGCCCCTCTTAAGCAGGGTTTGGACCAGGTGGCCTCCAAAAATCCCTTCCAACCTCAGCTCTGTGGCTGTGCCCCCATGCTGAGTTCTGTGCAAAGGTGGCCAGAAGGCTTTTAGACTCCCAGAAAATAACAAGTTTGATTAAAATATCAATGGTGATGATTACCTTCCTACTATTATTTCATACTTGCCATATCATTATTGTTGCAACAGATCCATCGCAATCAAGAAAGCTGACCCACTCCATTTAGTATTTTGTCAAAGGCCAACCCTGAATGTCACTCTACAGGAGGGGCAACTCAAAATCAAATGCAAGCGAACATCCAGTGAGGAGACAACAATGTTTTGAAAGCTATGACCCCACTTCACAAGGTTACTAGTGATTCACCTCCAGTATTCACACATTACAAATCACAAAATGCCATGGCAGGTTGTTCCAGGAGAGCTGCCAGGTTTTCCAAGAAGCACAAACACCGTGACTCAGCTGAAGGATTGAAGTAATTGGATCTCATTGTTCAACCATACTGACTGCAGCCAAAAAAGAAAAAAAGAAAAAAAAAGTTGAAGGCTTTTCAACTCTCATAAAGGTAGGCTTTAAAATGCTGCAGGTGATGACAGTTATCTTTGTCCATACAAATAAAGCAATCAAGTTAAACAGAACAGAAAAGCCTAAGCAGAAAAGCCTAGACATGTAATCATATCCTTCCAGCAGATCTTCCCAGCCAGCCCCATGCTGTGGACTCCTGAGCTGCCAAAACCTCTCCCTGCTCCACCCTTGCCCCCAGAAATTTCACTCCAACCTCTTGAAGGCCTACCCACTGCTGGCCACACCTTGCTTCTCTCCAGAGGCAATGACCCTGCATGCCCCGCATCCAGGTAGACCCTGGGTGACCCAGACACTTCCCAGTTGACACTGCCTTCTCAAGGAAAGCCCCCAGTATGCACAGAGAAGAGTTCATCCCCTGTTACATCAGGAGGCACAGCTGGGGAGCAACAGAAGGAAATGTGACACCCGTGTCTGTGACTGCTCCTCCCTAGGCTCCTTGTACCAATAAGGCTGCTCTTGGCCAGGACACAACTAGTCCAAATGTTAAACAAGCAGGAGGTAGCGTGAGAATTACTCCTGTACTCATATCTTACTGTATCCAGACTTATCTTAAGAAGAAAGTGCACACACAGTTGTCACATTAAGGATATGAGTCTAATGCATGGCTAGTTAGGGAGCTGAGTTGGAAGGCTCAGAAAGGACCCTCTTGCTTTATAAACTCCTTCTCAGAGAGCAGTCTAGGTTGGCTAGGTCCAGTCTTAGTCCCATGCTTGGTCAGAGGTTTTTTGTCTAAGGATAATGTGTATAACCACTTATCTTTACTGAAACAACATAAGGCTGTGAGGCCTCCACCTCATCCCAGGTGTCATTCAGTCACTGTAGCTGCCAGGCCTTATCTGAGCATTAAATTGCACACCTCCACATCTGTCAAGTGCTTTGGCAAGATAAGCAAGTTACTCAACTGCCACCTTGGCTCAAGACCAGTGCAAGATAAGCATGTTAGTTAAATCACATTCTTGTTCAAACCAAATTCAGTTCTCTAACTTCAGTCTCTCAATCTCTAGATTTCAACCTTTCAGCCTTTACAATTATGGGTCTATCTGACTGGTAAATACTGAAGTTTGCATATTATATACTGATCTGTACGGAGTCATCCAGTAATCCAGCAGTCCCATTCCACTCAATGCACCAGTCAGTCGTTTGCATATTATACCAGTCACCATGCTAAAATTTTGGTTTCTAAATTTTTATCAATATTGATAACCCAATAACTTCAACCATAAATATCAACAGTCCTTGAGGATGCTCTAGCTCAGTGTAGATAAACCATCATCCCAGATACATGTTCTTGGCATTGGTTTTCCTATAAAGTACAAAGAGAAAATGCTCACTCACAATATGACTGACAGATTTTAAGTTAAAATTTGTCTCCTGTAGCCACTTCCAATGCCACAGTTTAATAATTCCAGTCATTATTTTGCCTGTAAGATGTTACATTGGTGAATCATATCCCCATTAGTCATTGCTTTACCTCAGAGTAGGTGCTTCCTGAATAAGAAACAGTTTGCTTGACAGCATTTGAAATAGCAAAGTGCTATCTATCTATATCTTTCTGCAATTTAGATATTCTGCCTTCTGTAATAAGCATTATTTCATTGATGTCTTCCAAATGGACATACCATTTACAATCTGTAGATTTTGGGCCATGGTTGTTGGCAGTGTTGTAGCCTTGCAAACAGTAGGAGATGGTTCCCCAAACAATTACACAGTCTTGATATTACCTGTTTCACGTATTTCACCACTTACACTAGGGTCAGCAAGACACAGCTCCTGTTATTGAGTATTGCCTGGAGTCTTCTGACTCCCTTTTGATCCATCTCCATAGAGTTGGTGTAAGAGGCTGTTTTCTCCAGAGGCAACAAAGTGTTAGCAGTCTCAAAATATGTTGAAATCAACAGCCCTACCACAGGTAAGTGCATAGTCTATGTTCCATCACTGATAACCCACACAGTGTGTCACAGAGGGTATGCTGAGTTCTGAACATATTATATCAGATGAGTCATCATTGCTAGCCAGATGAGACCAAGTGTCATTGACTGAGGTGGTAAGTAGGCAGGGGTCGATACCAAACAAGGAGTCTATAGCAAGATAAGTAAAGGCACAAGCTGCCTAAGGTAAGGCACTGACATGATATCATGTTTATAGTACTTTCCATAGATATCCATGTTTTTTTGTAAGAATCACCAATAAATCATTACCAAAGGTAAATAAACAGGTAAAGGTACAGGGCAGTAAGATCAGCGTTCTGAACTAGAAAGGTGGGTTAATTTGCCCAAATGTAAGGAGAGAGGCTGTAGCCTGGGCTAGAGTAGAATGGGGTTGTGGTGAGAAAGGGAACTTATTGCCACAATTATCCAATTCTCTCCAGCAGCTTCTTGCGCTGCTGTCCAGAGAAAGAACGCCACTCACACCTGCCTGGGGTCACAGAGCAAGGAAGGGGCCAGGCAAATGGATGCTGCCTTTTTAATTGCCCCAGGAGATTATTCCTTTTTCAACTAAAATGTGTGTCTGGTGTCTGAATTTATGTCTGTTTTTGTCCTTGCCTGAACACAGAGTATTTAGAAAAAGTTGAAAGAACTTATACTGAGAAGTAGTTGGACTCTGTGATTGTGCCAACACATGTTGAATAGGAGCATGTGGGAAAGTGAAAGGAACATGTGGGAAAGAATTCAATCCATAATACAGAATTATGGTGGGAAGCATTTAAAAGAGCAAAAATGCATGCAATTTTATAGGTGATTAGAAAATCGGTTCTGAGAAATGAGATAAAGTTATGGTTCAATTAGGTGCTGAAAGCCCCTAGAGTACAAGAAGCAGGGGCCTCATGTATGCCTAGTGAGATAAAACCCACTGCAAACTTGGAGCCATGCTTTGATGCTTAACATGAAGTCTCTGAACCCATTTAACATCCATAAATAAATGACATCACTCTTGGAAGAGGTCAGCATACATAGCAGCTGTTGAAATGCATTCAGATACTATACTGACAAGCACAGTACAGGAAACAAAACTAGCTGGAGCCATAAAAGCAAGAGCCAAGGTGAACCCTTGCTATTTCTCCCTTTGGCAACTCTCCCTTTAATTTTATGGGTTTCACCTCAGCCCCTTATGTAAAGTAGCCGTTTGCTGGATCTGTCTGACAGCTGTGTAGCCTGGCCCTCCAAGACCCCTGCCTCTCGTACTGAGGTACAGTGTCTGTATGAGGCTCCCTGCAGCCTTCGCACGTCAGAACTCCAAGTGCGTACTGACCCCACATCAGGTGCGTTGATCAGACTGAAGCACTCCTGCAGGTAAGCTGTGATTACAGCCCCATTTTTGCAGCCCCTGGCATCCTGCTGATGCTAGCCAACATTTCAGCTGAGTGCAGGGAACCAACGGCCTTGAACACCCCCAGTGGTCCCACAGGGAGTGATTCAGGAACAAATCCTTCTGCAAAGAGAGGGGATGCATAAACTGGGTAAAGAGAGGCTCATGCTCCCTTTAATGAATTCTTCTGAGCAGTGAATCTGATCTTTTCTAGGAATAAAAGATGGAAGTTTCAGACTGTTTGTCTCCTCTTGTAACTGAGGATATCTGCACAGGACACCTCCTGTAGCAGTTCTCCCAACATTCTAAAGGCTCACAGCACTTCAGGAGAAGACACACGAACGACTGAGTTCACCACTGAATAAGGCATTTCCACTCCAACAAAAAAATAAATGAATAGAAAAATCCTTGGCAGCCAACCAAAACCTCAACATCATGGGCCTCACGCATTATGAAAGCCTGGAGGAGGCGGAGAGAAAGGCGGGGGCTGGCTGGACCAGGCTTTTTTAAGTGCCTGGGGGTGGCAATGGGCCTGCAGAACCAGGATGTGGCTGAGGGAGACAAGTGGGGACAGGATGGCAGTGCCTTGCATGGAGCTGAACAACAAGATGAAGATGCCCATCCTGGGGCTGGGCACCTGGCAGGTAGTGGTGCTGTGGGTCTTGCGGGTGCTGCAGGGGTTAAAAGGAGAAGGTGTGTGGGGGGGGAGAGCAGGGTTGGAGTGACAAAATGTGAAAAAACAGGTTCTGGAGGGCCTCAGTGGCGTAACTGGGCAGATGGACTGTCAGACAGCAGGCATGGGGCAAGAGGGGGGAAAGTGAAGAAAGACGGCAAAAAAGTAAAACGAGAGTAGGAGGAGAAAGTCCAAATAAAAGGGAGGAGCTGGGAGGAAAAAAAAAAAAAAAGTGGATTGCAAAAGGCTTCCTGTCCAGTGCTGGCTGCTCAGAACTGTGTGATGGGGCTGCAAGTGAAAAAATTCCTTGAGTCACAGTGGGGGGAAATGATACTGTTTTAACCTATTAGAAAGGGCAAGGTCAAAATCATAGAACCAGAGAGCATAAGGGCTGGAAGGGACCTCTGCAGATCATCAAGTTCAATCCATCTGCTAATGTCTGGCAGAAATTAACTTCTTTCTGTTCCACTCCCAGTGCTGCAGTCCTTTCCTTACAAAAAGGGGAAGTTAAAATTCAGTTTAAATGCCGGTGATGGGGAGCAGCAGCTGTACAGGGAGACTTCAGAGAGCTGTCACAGTGGGTGCTGGCCAGTGGCAAAGGGAGGGTTCATGGTATGATTGTGCTTATTTTCAGGCTCCTCCAGGGAAGGTGGAAGAGGTGGTGAAACACGCTATCGATGCTGGCTACCGCCACATCGACTGTGCCTATTTCTATCAGAATGAGCATGAAATAGGGAACGCAATCAAGCAGAAGATCAAGGAGGGGGCTGTGAAGCGGGAAGACCTCTTCATTGTCACTAAGGTATAAGGATGCAGGAATGTTGGTGCATTTACATTTTCTCACAGATGAACCCTTGTTTCATCTATAAAGTAACCTAAGGGCTTCTTCCCTTCTCCAGTGTTTATTTCATGACTGTGGGCTATGAATTCAATTCTTTATTTCAATTTTGACTGAACTTTATTAGGAACTGGTGAAAACTTTGGAAAAATAGGATGGCTGTTGCCATCATGATAACAATTTCATTGCATCTACTGAGGGTTCATATGTATGCCCTCTAGAAAGATCAGGAAAACAAGACAAATCAGTTTGAATTCGCAGACACTGTACTACCTACTGGTGTGCAAGATATTTGAGAATTATATCATCCAGAAAATGTAGGCCTGAAAGTGAACAGAAGTTATAGTATGGAACTTAAATCTGAAGCAGTTTGTGTTTGTACTCTTATTCCTCATTTCATTCACTTGTCTCAGCAATGTTGACTACCACAAAATGAGAACAGATCAACTAAAAAACTTCTGACTTCTGGGTTTTCTAGCACAAAGCCGTAAAACACTGACTCCTCCACATACTCTTCATTTTTGTTAAAGAATAATTTTTTAATTTGAATTATACTTGCAAGTTCTACTTAAACAACTCGAATTTTCATTTCAAAAGTAATTAAGGGAAATTCAGAGCAGTCCTCACAGTGGCCGGATCAAAGGGACAGAAGGAGGGTAGCTATACGATGCTTGTGAAATTTGGTCTGTAAAAAAATAAGTGTATATAAATAATCTGTATCAGTAGAAATTTTGCTGTGTCAAATACACTTTTTCATTTGGTTCTGAGAATCTCTTGATTGTCCATCTGATTGTCCATCTTCACTACTAACTTCTTTACTTGTGTTATATTTGTCGTATCCTACCATTAAAATATTAGCATCCTTGTCTTCAGTGAGCACTCAGTGGGTGGGAAGGCAGTTGTCTTCCCTGGCCAGCAAGGGAGAGGTTCTTGTCCTCTGGTCTGAACGGTGAAAGTTGTAGAGTCACAGTTGAGCTTGATTTCTTCCAACAGTTGTGGAACACATTTCATGAGAAGCCCTTGGTAAAGGAAGGGTGCAAAAGGAGCCTTACTGCACTGCAACTGGACTACATTGACCTCTACCTAATGCACTACCCTATGGGATTCAAGGTAGTCTTGCTCTACATTCCTCTTTTCTCCTTACCCGGGTGGAAATAGTTCATTCTCTCTATTATGCTGTGGCTTACTTCATTACACAGCTAGGATGTGATACAGTTAATTTTGCTCCTCCCTAAATCTGACAGAAGCAAGCATTCAGTTAGTAACTAAGCAGTGATATGTTTGAAAGCGTGGGCCTGGCTGTCTATTTCTGTTAGAGTGAGATAGCTGTGGTTAGAAGCCCTGCTAATGACCTCTCTAAGTCTTCAGGGAAATTCTAACCAGTGCATGAGGGTGCAGTTCAGGATCATGACCTTCTACTGGGCTAGATCTGTGTGAAATCTCAGCTAGAGGTGTTGGCTTGAATTGGAGTAACCAACCATGAAAAAACACACAACGCAGAAAGAACGTGTTTCTTTTTCACCCAGTCTGCACCAGTGTAAAATAAATAGAAACTCTAGAATAGAGGTAGAGGTGGGTCTGTTCCCTTCACAACAGACCTGCTTAAGTCATTAAGATGATTACTGCTAATCCCTGTCTCTTTGTAATGATGAATTTGTAGAAGTATGGCTCTCATCCAAGAAAATACTGATGAATATGAATAATTTTTAGTTATGTGATATGTTTAGAGAAACTGCTAACTTCTGACCTGTAATTCCAGTCGCAAATCTAGCATATGGTTGAAAATTCAACTCAAGTCTCTGTGACTTCTGCCTTGAAATTACAGGCTGGTGAAGAACTGTTGCCTGAAGATGACAAGGGTATGATTATTCCCAGTGATACAGATTTTCTGGACACATGGGAGGCAAGTTAATGTTTGGTCTTCTGTGTGGGTGTCTAAACTAAATACAGCAGAGATGTGCATGCATAATGAAAGTAAGGGATAGGTTTGGGCACAGAGGGTAGTCACACAGTGTTACATTTTATAACCAGAACAGCTGCTTCCTCTTCTTGTTTTGAGGAGCAAGAAGGGTATGTCTTTACTATAAATAAAGAGGAGAAACCTATCAGCAATGTGGATGTTATCACTAAGATAATATTTAAATATGCACAACGGTAGATCTGAGGTATAGATTAATACAGATGTGGCTGTTAATTTATTGTGAGTTTCATACAGATAAGAATTCTTGCACTTTTCAGCAAAGGGCATCAGCATCCTTCAATCCTGCTTTCCTTGTGGATTGAGAGGGTTCAGGATCTGTTCCTGCTACCTGTAACACAGTGATGCTGTGGCTCTGGGAATTCAGTTTTTCTCTGCAACAGTAGAGTACAATTTCAAAAAAGTATGTTGCAACCAGCTTATGGCTAACAACCTCCCTACTATGTCCTGCCACTGCAGAGGTAGCATGCTGGCTCAGGATGAGGTGGAAGCATTTCCCTTCCTTTTTCAAATCTAGTTAAAAAAGACTCTCAGACTAGAGTCTCAGACTAGACTCTCAGAGGAGCCTAAGCAAGATAATTGCACCCTGTTAAAAGGTTGGCCAACTCATTCTTATGCTACTTTCCCATCTGCAATATGATATATGATATAAAGTACTCAGATAATACAAGATATAAAGATTTTCAATTTTTAAATTGAATGTACCATTGTTTAATCTATTATGAGTTGCTTGCTGATTTCTCAGTAGCTTTAGTGAAATAAAATATCATGGTTGACAGTTAATAGCACCTCATAAGTAAACATTTGTTATCCTCCTCTTTAGGCCATGGAAGAGCTGGTGGACTGTGGCAAGGTAAAAGCCATTGGAATCTCAAACTTTAACCATGATCAGATTGAGAGAATCTTAAACAAGCCAGGATTGAAATACAAACCTGTAGTTAACCAGGTAAGACTTTGATTTTTATTTCTAAATATATTCAAGCTACATTTCAGCTCTTAAAGCCGTTTTTTGCCACGACTTTTTGATAGTTTGGTGCCATGGAAAGATCTCACAAAGCAGTAAGGTACCTTTCATTGTCTAAAAGATCCTCCAGGTCAGTGCTGCCTGAAATATGCAGGGCTTTACTACAAGTGAATTTCACACCAGTGCTAATGGTTTTTAACTGACAGTGGTCTTGAAAGAAAGGATTTATTTTTTTTTTTGTAGACTTGCATGTGTGTAATGCTGTGGACATTCGAGAATAATACCATATAAAATATGAATAGTTTGGCTTATTCATACCACAGTAATAGGAAACAGATGAGAATATTTCATTCTTAAACATCAAAAAACAGTGAAAATATCTCTGGCCTTGTGTAAGTCCTTGCAATTTTCTGCTGTATGTCCCCTTTCACACTCTCAAGTACCACTCACATCACAGCGCAAGTTGTTACAGGCCCACTTCTGCCAGCTCAGGGATAACCAGCCAAATCTCCAGTGCAAGCTACTGCACAAGTGTGGCAGTGTACAGGAATGCCTCAGCACGTTCACTGGATTTATTTATTTTTCAACATAAAAGAAAACACTTCACCAAACTTAATTATAAAAAGTAGGCTTGAAGCAAACATTTATATCATGTTCACAGATTCAACAAACTCAAAAGTCTTTTTTTATGTGGAAAAATATTCAAGCAGCACTGTGCAAATACATTGTTTTTAAAGCACTGGCTTCACATTGAGGAAAATAGGAAAGCTTATGCACCTGTAAAATATTATTAAACTTTATATAATGCTTCTGTAAGAAGGGGTAAACAAGAACATCCTGGCTTTGTGTTTGAGTAGGAATTTCAGGAGCCAAGGAACATGCTGTAGCAACGTTCTGAAGGTCAGAGAGCCTACAGCAAAGCAGCAACAAGGATGTGTGCTTGTTTGTATATTCTGCACATCATCTAGAAAATATCCAGAAAGGCTAAGCTAGGGAAGCTCATGCCCCCAGGCTTCTTTGGGAATCAGGCAGACTCCCTGAGGAGAGAGTGGATGGCTCAGACCAGAAACTTCAGGTGTTCTGAGCTGCTCCTATGGAGATGCAGTACTGTTCTCCCGACTAGTTCGGGAAGACTGATTTGCCTAGTTTTTGTTACACACTGATGTGATGTGAATGACTTCTTTAAAAGATCTATTTTAATCATAAACCTGGGAGTCTTTTCACATTATCTGTGTCTCAAGAGGAGTTAAAATGTTATGCTCTAGAGGCCAGTGCAGACTGCCTCCATGCCAACCACCGTGTTGCTGTGCTTGCAGATCGAGTGCCATCCATACCTGACCCAGGAGAAGCTGATCAAGTACTGTCACTCTAAAGGAATCGCCATGACTGCATACAGCCCCCTGGGCTCTCCTAATCGGCCATGGTAAGAAAGCATGGCAGCCTCTCCACACAAAAGACTGCCACTTGCACCTAGAATCTCTGCAGCAAAAATATCTAAATAATGCAACTACAGTGAGAAAACTGCTGTTGCTTTGTTACAGATCCTTTCTTCCTGCAGAGACACTAATACATCTCCATCTTCAGTATCTTGCCTTGTGTTTTTAATAGGGCCAAGCCAGGAGAACCTATGCTGCTGGAGGATCCTAAGATTAAAGAGATTGCAGCAAGATATCATAAAACCCCTGCCCAGGTAAGAGGTATTGACAAAGCAAACTGTTCCTCATTCTTAGTGTCCTTGCAGGTGCTGCCTTCTCTAGGGATACAGTATTAATGGGGTTGAACTGCACTTGACTCTTTGTACTGACCCTATTCTTACTGGCATTCATATGTATTACGTCTTTTCTATGAGATCTTGAGTATTGAGCTTGCGTGAGCTGGTCAGTACTGATATGAACTTACCTCAGGTGTCCCCTTTCCTAGGAAGATTCCTTCTGTTCCCAGAGAGAAGTGCTTCTTCTTCTGAGAACCCCTTTCCTCCTGTAAGCTTTACTTACAAATCATCAACCCATTACTCTTTTCTCCAGCTACTTTAGCTAAGTTATTCATAGAATCACAGGGCTGCCACCCAGCAGCTCAGGCTGCCCAAGGCCTCATCCAACCTGGCCTTGAATGCCTCCAGGGATGGGGCATTCACAGCTTCTCTGGGCAGCCTGTGCCAGGGCCTCACTGCCCTCTGTGTAAAAAAATTTGCAGACCTATTTAACTGCTTGCCATTTGCTCATCTTCACAAAGAATCGTTGAAACTTGCTCATTTATGCAAGGTGATTTTTTTTTTTTCTTCCTTTGCTAATCCCGCTAAAGAGATCTTGCCAACGGTGGACAGGAACTGCACTTCAAACAAATCCATTATGTTCACAGGCAATCAACCATAGTCATATTTTAAGAAAGGCAGAGCAGGAAAAAAATGTATCCAACAGTCTACCAATGAGAGGGGAAAGTTTTAAATATATATATATATGTATATATATAATTTAAAGACTTGAAAAAGCTTTGTGTAGGTGAGGTACTTGTGAGCCAAAACAATCTGCAGTATTGTGCTTATCTGGCCTGAGTACCCATGTAAAACAAGCCAGAAACAACATCGTTTTTTCTCCCCTCCACAACCCAAAAAGAAAGAAAAATTCTTGAGAAGCAAAGATGTGGAAACAGCTTAAGCCAGAAACAACTGATAATTTTCTCATCAGACCATAAATACTTGCTGGATCATCATAACTGGCCTGTGCAAACTTGCAGTCTTCCAAAAAGTGAACACAGGTGTAGAAAGAAGAATCTGTTTGTGAATAAAGGGGGCAATGAAGGGGGGCAGAGGGAAAAAATACACAAAATGTATTAGAATAGCTTCTTTGACAACTCTGTACTCATAATCCTTGTTCTTTTCTAGGTTCTGATCCGGTTCATTATCCAAAGGAACTTGGCTGTCATTCCCAAGTCTGACAAACAGCAGCGCATTAAGGAGAACATGCAGGTGAGGCTTCCATTGGGACTACTGCAGCCATAGCTCCTACATGGTTCCAGCACTTGGTGGGAGAGGCATTGGAAGGGGAGCACAGAAATGTAGAGATCAGGGCCTAGCAGTACCTAACCGGGCAGAATTCTTTTTTGGGGGAAAAAAGCATCTTGTTCCTATCAAAAGAGAAATGGGTTACAACAGGAAGATTGGAGATCTACAGTGCTGGAAGTGGAATCCCAGTTTGGGGCTTACCCTCAGAGGTCTTTAGTAAGCCTACTTTTCTGGGGCAAAAAGGAAGGAACTGTAAACATCAGACCCAGTAATCATTTGTCTCATTTTGAGGCTGTGGTGAGAGTCAGCTGGATGCTTGCTCTGAAGACCTGCCATCTTAGATTGTATCTCTTTCAGTTCATGCTGCAAAATTTGGAGTCATTTCTCCTATTAACCATCAGCAAAAATCCTTAGATGACATGAACTGTGAGATAATGATCTGCAGTTGGTACCCAGGAGTCCTCTGTCACAGCAGAAATATTTACTGACAGCTCCAGTATTTGTGACGCATGGAGTAATCTGCACTTAGCACTTAAATTCTCTGTTGATGTATTACAATGCAAATGGAAGTGGTGTTTGCATTCAATCACCTACAACTATGAGACATTGCTATGAACAGCACTTCAGAGAAAAAGGACTAATTAGTAAACAGTTGTTTGGCTGCAAAATAAGAGGATTTTCCAACTACCCCTAGTGTGCATGCAGTATATTCCCAACTGAAGTTACAACAAATGAAGGAAGCACACAGTATCCAACTACTTATGAACCTAAGAAAAAAGAGCATTTTCTTGTTTATTTTTTTCCACTAGGTGTTTGACTTCGAGCTGTCTAAAAAGGAGATGGATGTCATCCTCAGCTTTAACAGGAATTGGAGAGCGATTCCAGTGCCGCAGTATGTTCCTCATTATCTTTATTATCCATCAGGCCTGTCTGTCTCTGTGTTTTCATACCCTGTATCTTGAAAGCATACATGACCAAAATGAAATGGCTGTCATGTAAAACCCTAGAGGTCAGGTAACAAGACATTTCCTGGAATGGACGCCAGGAGGAAGAGTTGTTCAGGGCCTTCCATTCAGCATCTTGTTGCATATGCTTGTTCTCAAGTCTGTATTACTACTAATGACAGCTAGCAGCTGCATGTCTTGCATATGTTGGCAGTGAAGAATGGAGACTACAGTAGGCAAATGCAGCTGAAGACACCTGGTCCAACACTTCCCTTAAATAACCAAGTTCTTTCTCTTCTTAGGTCTGCAAATCACAAGGACTACCCATTCAATGCAGAGTATTAACACCTGCAGTTTCAGCAACACCTCCACGTACCTCCCTCAGGATTAGATGTCTTCAATAGCTGAGTCCTGATTTCTTCTTTTGTACTCAACAGCCATTGGGAGTGGTCACTTGTCCTCCTTTTTCAGGAGGACACTGCTTGCTGGTGAAAGAACGCATCAATGGGAATGGGTCTTTTGTTGAGAGGGTTAGCAGAAATCTGGTTTTACTTCTTTTTTTCTTTTTTTTTTTTAACTCAGCGTCTCATTTCTATTTTTCTTCTCTTGCTTAACTGAAAACATGTTTAGCAAATGAAAAAAACCCTTGTAAGTAACCAGATTTTTTATGTTGTTTTCAGTGCGGTAAGTCTTACTGGCTCATGAGTGGCTGTTGAGGAATGCAGTGCTTATTTACTTTGCTTTTTATGTAGTTGTGATTTTTACAGTATGAATAATTAATGCTTTAAAGTTTTATATGAATAAAGATTGAATAAAAGCAAACAAAAAAAGAAGTCTGAATAACCAACCACAAAACTTCATCAGTCTGACACTTAGATTCTTTTCATGTAGTCAATTATAAAAACACGCCTGAAGTCTGGTTTTCAAATTTTAATACAGGAAGGAAAGGCTCCTATAGTTCCTGTCCCAGGAACTAATTTGGGACTTAGGTATCAAACAGGCTAGAGCTGTACCTAAAATGGACCTTCCTCTGAACTACCAGAAATCAACTTTTTTGTACAATTAAAGGTGGAAAAAGTGAAGACAGAAACATAGGCAGTGATAACTCACAAGAAAATACACCCAGCAGAACACAGGTTCTGGAAATCTTAAACAAAATTAGATTTTTGCAGTTCTGCTGGTAGCATTCAGCAAGCAATATATCCAAACAGGATCTAGCTTTATCTAAGATAAATACAAAAAATATATATTTTATTTAAAAACACCAATGCAAGCATTGAAGTAGACTCAAAATTGCTTTAAATGTTTTCAGATAGATGATACTAGACCAAAGCAAAGGCTGAATTTAAAAGTCTGTCCTGTGGCATTCAGCACACTGACAACAGAAAGTCTGAATGGGATGCCAGGTGAGCCACAGTAAGGCATGAGTTAAGGTGCCAATTGGGCGGTGTCTTGAAAATCATCTCCTCATCAAAATGCCAACAGAACACGCAGTGCCACTGACCCATCACAGGGATTTCTCTGCAGCAGATGCGATGGGGAGGTGGTGCCCATTCAGGGGACAAGCCAGGAACCACTTGTATGACAATGTGTTCCTAAAAGCAAAACTGACTGTGGCCAGCACGCTTCTATGCTCTCAGAAAAAAAAATAATAAAATAAAAATAAATAAAAAAACCCAACACATTAACTGGAAGCAAATTTCCCAGCAATGAGGAAAAGCATCACTCCAGCCCAGGCTTGGAAGCACATCCCCCCTGAGCTGCCTCATCCAGGAGAGCAGGAGAAACACGGAAAACGGTACAGCTCACACAGAGAACATTTCACAACGCAGATGCCGTGTCACGAGGTCAAGTACCTGCTTTGTTGGGCATGTTGACTTTTGGATGTTGTCTCGCACTGGCAAATGCGATAATTAAGATTTTTCTTTTTTTCCCTTTAAGAATACATACGGTAAAGCTGCTGATTTCAGGACATAGCTGTCTGGTGTAGGCTGGTGTACCAGGAAATGCATCCCTCAAGCTTTGTGGCAATGACACCTTGTTTCACACGGCCTTAGAGAGGATTCCTATCTCAGTCACAACAACTGTTTCAATTCCTACTCATTAACAAACAGGGGGCTGCTGATGGAAATATTCCATTTATTGTGAATGCGGTTTCAGAATACATTGTTTGAACAAATCATTTTTATTGCAGCTATCAAATGTATTTGAAAGACTCGGAAGAGTGTTTACAAAACCCCCAAACAAAAAACATGACAACTCATAGACAATGTCAGGCATAGTTTCACCCCCTACAGATAACTACACGCATCTCTATGTAAACAAGATGTTTCAGCCAAGCAGGGAAGCTCATCTTTGGGTTCTTCTCTGTTAGGAAGAAGTCAGATGCTGTAAGAGATGGAAGTGGTGAAAGGGAGATCCTGCTAGTTTCGATGCACAACAAAGCTGTTAACAACACGCTCGGGGGCTACTTCAGCTGCTCAGTTTATGCCATCCATACACTGTAGGATGTCGATGCTAAACTGTATGGCATGTACATTCAAACCAAGCTAACATCTTATAGCCACGTGTTTACTATATACAAATCAAAACGTCTGTAAAGAAGATATTTGGGAGAGAGAGTTAAAAAGAAGCACTACGAAGATAGAGGTTTACTTCATTTAGGTGGACCGGTGTACGGCACTGATGAATGGCAAGATTTAGTGTACAGTCATTTGAAACAAGCTCCATCTGTGCTTTATTTTACTTTTTAATTATGGTAGTTTTATATAAATTAAACTACAATGTTTTATACAAGTGACCTATTTTTGACCCTCTATACCCTTACATTTTCCTCTTTTAAAAACTATAACTTTCTTTTTAATTACCCATTCCTGGGCAATTGACATTTAAATTTTTAAAAACTTATCTTGCCATACCTCTAATGGCAATTATGAAATCTTACTATAGGAAAGTGTGTGATTTTGTCTTTATCTTTTTAAAGCTGTGATATTGGCTAATTATGTATGTTTATTACTAAATATAATACTCTAGCATGTATTAAAGCATTCTACTGTTAGTAGTGCCTTTAGGCTAAACTTTGTGAAGCTATGTGTGTATATATTCTAAGTTGCAATCAATTACTAGTCACTAACAACAAAAAGAAATATCAGTACCGCTGTCAGCTTACATAATCATCCAAATTTATGCATTAACTTAAACTAGAATGGAAAAATTGGTACTTTTAAAAAAAAAAGTATAAAACAAAAAATTAAACAAGTTATTGATGCAGTATTTCTCATGACATGGGCAACTTACAGAAAACATTACACTGTCAACTAAAGATATTTCTTCCATGCCTCAGTCTAAAGTGCAGAAGGAAAGACTTCTGTATTCCAAAAGTAACCATTGTTTTCATAGGTTTACTGCACACCTTTCTTAAGCAACTTCACTTTAAATGCATTTTGGGTTGACCTCTTATGCCAGCTGAAATCACTGTTCCGATTTATAGTTAGTTACGACTGTCAGTAGGAGAGTCTGTATATTTCACAGCATGGGTTTCTTTAGGAATAAAGGTTCTTGTGCAAAGGCAGTACTATTATGATGAATGTCTAGATTGAGTATTAAATATAGTGCTAATATACATGGTTTTAAATGGGATAATGCAAAAAGACATTTTGGTAAATAAACATAAATATAAAAAGAACAATTTAGCACTTTTTCTTTCTTTTTTTTCCCCCAACTGATTGGTCCAGCGTCTTTAGTAGCCTTCTATGGTTCTTTCTCAAACTGTCTCAAACCTGCTGAGAGAAAGAAAGATTAAAGATGGCCTGAAATAACCCGAACGCATCTCTGAACTAGAGAGGGGATGACTAGATTTACACGCAGCATAGCATGGCCGAAGGCAGGACATGACTAGGATGTTGCTGTGCTTGGGTACTGGGCTCTCTCAGAGATGGTCTCCAAGAAGGCAAGCAGGTTTTCACTGGGATGCCTCCCTCATCCCCAGCAGTCCTGGGAAGCAGCCCAGGAACTTCCCACCACAAAGGTAGCGCATGTTGCACCCAGCACATTAACTCTCCCAAGCCATGAGTGGGTGGCTACTATAAAAAGCTACAGTGCTGGGCACACACACTCCAAGTCCACAGTAAAACAGAAATCCAACTGTTGAAAGCCTTCTGCTGTTATTCCTCTGCTGAAGCCCTCATCTCAGCCTTACAGAAGGGCTCAGCATTGCTGTTTCTTCTCAGCTGGGTTGCTCCTGCGAAGCTTCAATGGCACAGCCATGGGAACAGAGCTGCACTAACACTGAGCAAACCTGAAAAAAATCCTCTGAACACTACAATTTGAAAAAGAAGAGAAGGTGGAAGTCGATTCTATTTCTGTGCAGCTCCAAGCTGACAAAAAAATCATCCACAAGCATAGCACAGCTCTTGCTTCACAAATGAAGGTGAAGAAGAATGTGTAAAAAAGAAACACAGCAAAGGTTTTCTACATTCGATCATTTCATTCCTAATGAAAAAAAAAAAAAAAATCAAGGGATATTGTAAGGTATCTTAATGCTATTAAACCGATCAGTAAATCTTCATTCTTCCCAAGTGGTCCTTAGGCACATATATTTTCTCTAATTGATTTTCTTTGGAGTGTCTTAGATTAAAACAAAAAATTAAAAGAGAGCATAGAAGCTAGGAGGAGAATTTCACTGACTTCTTGACCTACAGCTAAGTTGTTTCCTAGACTAGTAATTTCAACATGACAGTAGTAAGACTCTTCTTGTCTTGCAAAGACCAATGCACAGCTCCAGAAAAAGCAGTGATGCTGCTGAGTGCATCTGAGCTCCAATCCCCATCTGGACGTGCCAGAGCAGATGGGACTTTTGACCAGCAAGGTGAATTTTCAAACACTAACACTGCAGAGTTTTCAACAAGCTTCATCATTGTCCAGTGGAAGTACTTAAAATCAGATGCAGGGCTTGTTCTCAGCAGTGCTGAGATCTTCCATTTTTGCTCAAATGATGTGGCCACAATAGCTTTGCTTTTTGGGTTCTCCCTTTCCACTTGTGAAAAGCATATCCATTCTCTCTGCAGCCTTTAAAAAAGCCTTTCCCAGATGCCTGGTATCTGCTGCAATTAGTTAAATGAACATCCCGTTCATCAGACCTCTCAGTTGAATGATGCTCTGCAGCTATAGCAAACTTCATGCAATGTCACTTGCACAGTACTTGCAAACATGGCTGGAGAGTTTCTTGTCCTCAGCCCTCCCAGATGTTTCAGGCTTATTTCTCAAAATAGTAGCCATATTTTGGTGATATTGCAATGGAGCTTTTTTCCCCCTTTTTTGGCAAAGGAAAAAAAGGTGGTTTTTTTTTCATCAATGTTAACAGCTGTAGCGTTTTAAAAACCCGGAACTGTAGTGTCTGTACAAAAATGTGCCAACATTTTTTTCTTTTTAGTAAGTGAGTGAATTATTAGAATTACTTACCATTAGTCTCTGATTTTTTCCCCGTAGCTGTTACCTGTTTGAAAAAGTAATAACCCCTTATTAAAGTTGCATGTGGGAAAATGTAGTTATTTATAATAGGGGAAAAAAATCATCCGAGTGCTAAAGGGCATACTTCCAAGCACAACTCAGTTCTTCCAAATAGAAATATAAAAGTTACGTGCTATCTACGGCTTATGGTGCCTCACTGAACTGCACTTTTATAGATAAGAAGGTACATTAATAACACAAGACATGTAGCTGTCTAATTCCAACTGACTGACAGTATGGCTAACAGTGCCTCCCCCACCCCACAAAAAGCCTCACACAGAGATATCAACATTTTAACCACGTGCAAATGTGTTACCTTTGAAGAAGAAGCAGCTGGCTTTTCAACTGACTGCTTCTCCCAGAGATTACGTTTGCCGGATACATCTCCTGGTCTTAAATCCTGTATTTTTAAATCAATGTCAGAGAACAGCAACAAAAAAGCTTTAGTTCAGGTTTATCTTAATTTGATAAAGGAAAGGTTAGAATGTGACTTCTTCATAAGAAGAGTAAAGGACCATCTACAAAGGGTAAATATTACATTGTTTATCAAGTATAAATATCTCCTCATGTATACATGCTTAAACACCAAATCCAGTCTTGCTGCATCTATTTGTTTTTTCACAGACAGGCTGTAATGTATTACTTTCATCCCAGGCAGTACAATGAAAAGTTACTTTTTTAAGGAAAATACAATTCTTTGAAATAATATTTCAGTTAAGGAGGAATTCTAAGGAAGTTCGTCTCAGGTATGTTAAATCAGAATCGAAATATTTCATTAAAATAATAATTTAAAAATAGAGTTAGATTTTCATACAGCAGATCCTTCTCTGCATTCTTAAATAAACATTTCAAGATTTAACACATAGTCATTCACGTCCATTTGAATTTCCATTGTACAAAGTCCACTGAGTGTTTTGCACACGAGGATTTCTAACTTAGCATAGAAAAATACTTAGTGATGTACAACCACCTCTAAGAGAGGTGTTTGAGCCCAGCAGTGAAGTCATAGATTAACCAGATACGGTTAAGTCCTGAAGCCTATTCTGTACCCCATTAAGTGTGTTCTGCAGTAACAGAGGGAGAACGAGATAGCAAAACTGCACTGGACTGTTTGCATGTCTGCTCTCAAATACTTCAAAATATTTATTTATTGTGAGGGAATGTGGCGGGGAGTTGTTTAGTAACTATGGAATTGTAGGTTTCCCTTTGATTTAGCCTTATAAAAAATAAAAACTACACAGATATACACCATTCTTCAAGGTCAGTTACAGAGAGATTTACCTGACCAACTTAGAAAAGAGACCCACAAAGAAGAGGAGGAGGACTGCAGGTTTCTTCAAGCAGAGATATTGAAAGAAGAAAGAACAATCTATTGAGAAAGAGGGAAATGAAGACATGGATAGAAACAGTTGTATGAGGAGAAAACTAGAGGTTAATTTTATGTTATCTAAAAGATGAAACTTAGAAAATCTGGAGGCAGATTCTGTACTGGTTTTCAGCACTTGCAATTAAATAGAGCCACCATAATGACTTCTTTTCTTTTTTATTACTTTCCATGAGGACACAATCTCTATGCAGCAATCAGTACATACAAACTTAAGGGACAACACCACAAATTGCAAGTTCTTCTTTGGTACAAATAAGCACATGAATGAAGAAAGTGTATGTCAAGCTGCATCTTTTATGAGGGGCAAGTGAACTAGCACAAACAAACTACACAAAGATACGGGAAGAAACCACTTATTTAATAAATGACCAAAGCTGAATCATTAACACAATGAATGATGTCTTTCTATTCCCCTTGGGGAATTGTACTTGCCCTAAACTACCCAGCAATTACCTGTTTCTGCTCCTTTCCTTATCTACACTGCTGCTTCTCATTTTCTTACTTTACTAATTTGTTCACATTTTCTGCTCTGATTCTTTTTGAAGAAATAGGCAGGCTAAAGAGCCTTCATTAGGAATGACATTTATGCCCTAAAAGTATTTCAGCTACATCTACAAAATTACTCAGAAGATTTTTATGGGGCAAAGGCCAAAGCACAAGTGTTTCATTCAAAGTCTATGTCTGGTAATTTCTGAACTAACAAGGCCTTCAGAGACAGAAATGTCCTTCTCTGCTAGGGGAGCACTGTGTCTGTAAAGCACCCCTCAGTTTTAAGATCAGAATCACCCCGTTCCCTATCCTCTTTTCTGACTGTCCGAGAATTAACAGTGAGAGGGCCTCTGTGAGCTTCTAAGAGAAGATGGACAGTAATGTTCCTCTAAAGACCATTAGTCAATTAAGGATGCACCGTCACCACCTCCGTCCCAGGAGAGAACCCACCTACTGAAGAGACTGTTGCAGGTTAACTTACAGAAGGTTTTGGAGCAGGTGATTTATTACCCTCTGGGGTCTTGGTTAGCCATTCATTGATACGACTGGAGACACCAACTTTCAGTCCAGCAGTTTCCTACAAAACAGTAAAATCTTATCAGAAGACTTTCAGAATAGCTTTTGATGCATTTTGAATGGTTTGGATTTAAAAGCAAAGCCAAACCCCTTTAATATAGAAATCCTCACTGAGGTTATTGCTGAGAGTCATCCTGTCTACTCTGAAGATACTGCCGCTGTGAACTACACAGTACTGCTTCCCCCTAGTTTTCATTAAAGATAAATGTAGTGTGACAGAATCATTTTCATTTTAGTGCTAACTAAAATAAACCCAAAAATAAACCTCAGACACAAACATTCTATTTCTGTCATAACTTCTATCTTTAAGGAGAAAAAAAATAGCTTAAAGAAGAAGGGACACCAAGAAGTTATTTTGTCTAGATTTTTGGTTTGTCAATCAATATTTTTTTTTCAAAAAACATATAATAGAGGAGTTACCTGGTCTAAAATTTCTATCATTTAAAGAAATCTTAAAAGATTAGAACAAGTTACCAAAATTTCTTAGCTATTTGTAAGTATCCTCCTTTAGTCTATGGCTTGGCTTTTCAGCTGAGATGAATCCTCATCAGCTCTCATAAATTTATAGAAAGGAAATCTGGCTTTAAGAATTTATGTAGAGCAGATAAGTGTCTCACAAATGCTTCTATCCATGATCTATAAGACATCAGTAGTTTGTCAGTTTAATCCTACTCTGCCCCTAAAAAGAATTTCTCCCAACACAAAGAATTTCTTTGTACCCAGCTTGAGCTACCCAGATAAATTTGTCTAAGATATCTGATGTGACTCTGGAATGTCTCATAACTTAGCACAGTGTGTCACTAAATTCTTCCATTACACTCAATATTGCAGCAACATCATTCTGTGGACTTCTGAGGATTTCGAGATCCTTTGTGATATTCTTCACTAGCGATACCAAGAGGAGCAGACAGGCTTACTCAACATGAACTGCAAGATAAGGCCCATGATATAATTCTGTATAATCACCATGTGAAATTAAATACATACCTTATTTGGTGTTCCTGTTCCCCCAGGTGATGAAAAAACATTCCCTTTCTCCCACATGCTCTTGATATTACGGACACCCTCAGCTGGAACAGGAAGGTCAGAGGCTGCTGGTTTGGCTGGTTTTGCAGCCTTGTTGCCCTGCAAAAGAATTGAGGCAGTTGGCATTAAGAGCCAAATTTGCAGTAAGTGCTGTGGAATGCAGTAGCTGTAAGTTCTAGCAATGACCACGCAAAGATGGAGAGAGGAGATCCTGCTGAAAGATGCTACTGAGACTCTTTCTAATTTGCCATTGGTCAGGCACCCTTGACACAAGAGGCTATGAAAACTACAATCATGCAGACTTTTGCATTTCTTACACTTCTAAAGGCCACAGAAAAGCACTTATCTGAATGTAACTGCTCCAAGGCTTTGATTTGTCTTCTTTCGAGTTATACCACTCGAATACCACAGAATCACAGAATGGCCCGGGTTGGAAGGGACCTCAAGGATCATCAAGCTCCAACATCCCTGCCACAGGCAGGGCCACTAACCTCCACATATAATACTAGACCGGGCTGCCCAGGGTCCCATCCAACCTGGCCCCAAACATTTCCAGGGATGGGGCATTCACCACCTCTCTAGGCAGCCTGTTCCAGCACCTCACCACTCTCATAGTAAAGAACTTCCTCCTCATATCCAACCTAAATCTTCCTTCCGTCAACTTAAAACCATTTCCCCTTGTCCTGCTGTTATCTACCCTTACCAGTACCCATACCAGTATGTCATACCTGACATACTGTCAGTATGTCTTTTTCACTGGCATCGCTAGGGAAATCGTTATGCAGAGGAGAATTCATCATCCATCGTCAGATTCGCTTTACCTGCCCCAAACAAGTTAACCTCACAGCTTGCAATTGTAGAGGCAAATTTAAGTCATTACATTATATTTGGAATTATGTCAGCTTTTTAGGAGGGGTGTGGGATGGGTGTTGATTTAGGTTTTTTTGGCAGTTTGTCTTTTGCATGGTTACCAAAAGAAGTGGGCCAAACATAGCCTGTTCCTTCTCTTCAAAATTCTTGAACATTTTTTATAACACAGTCTTGAGAAGAGGAGAAACCTATATGAACTATCAGCATAATATCGCTTTTAATTATCTTTTTATTCCCATTTTACTTATCACCTCAGGTCTGCTGCATTAACCAATGGCTTACACGTTATCTGTACTCACTGACTTATAAAAGTAGTTCATAAACAAGCAAGTAAAAAACTACTTTTTCTTGAACTATCAAAAGAAAAAAATATATATTCTGGCTTAAAAGAACATTATTAGCTGTTCTTTGTCAAAAACACCTGGGGTTGAATTCTACTTGTCTTTATTATCATTAACCTGTTTCTTCTTTGTCACTTCATATCTTCCTAATTCACTGAAGTCTCTCCCTCTGCCCTAGATTTTCACTCTGAAGTGGCAGTAAGCAAAACAGGCCCAGTTCTTTGCTCTCTTAAATAAGCTGCCAAGTGACCCCAAGCAAATTAGCTCATGATGACTATCATCTCTCTGTTGAGAGACTGGTTACAGATGTCACTCAAGAGATGCTGACTGAATCCTTCAAGAGCTTCTCCAAGCTTACAAAGCAGACAGTATATTTTGTATCTGCCCAAAAGGGAAGACACGAATCAAAGATTACGTTTAATTGTATATATATAGGTTAGTTATTGGCATGCCTCAAGCATTTTGCTTTTGGAGTCTCTTTGAAAAGAGCTTCTGGGAAAAAAAAAAAAAACAAACCAAAACTGATATTTTCAAACAGCAAAATATAGGGTGATTATTGAATCCCAAAAGCCATTAGTAAATAAAGTCATTGTGACCTGGAATTAACTTACCACAACTGCGCTAGTGTATTGCTCAAGTCTACTGTCAATCTTTGAGACAACTGCTGTCGTGTGGGCAGGTTTCATACCACTTTAGGGAGCAGAAAAGAGAAAGAAATTATTATTTACTCTGATTAAACATTTTGACTGAATCTACAATCTGTTGGATTTTTTTTTTTTTTACCTCTTCTGAGCGGATTTGTTCAAAAATTCTGCTCGTTCTTCTATCTAGAAGAGAAAGAAACAAGAGTTACAAATTTAAAGGTAATACATAGGCAACTTGTACAAGGCCAGGATAAAATACCATCTTAAATGACAAAAGATCGATCTAAAAGAGATGAGTTTCAACAGAGATCACCACAGACACACACAGAGGTTTGTAATTGGGAGCCTCAACAGATGCATTAAGAATGGATATAATTTTCTGCATTAATGTCTTTGCATTATGTGTATTCTGTGGTGTTTCATTTGTAACAAGAGTTTAAATTCAGCAATGCAGAAAGAAAAGAAGTTTATAGAATAATAGAATTGTTTGAGTTGAAAGGGACCTTAAAGGCCACCTGGCCCAATTCCCCTGCAGTGAACAGGGACGCTCACAGGTAGATCAGGTTGCTCAGAGCCCCGTCCAGCCTGACCTTGAGCCAGGGATGGGGCATCCACCACCTCTCTTGGACAACCTGCTCCAGTGCTTCAGTATCCTTAGAGTAAAAAAACTTCTTCCTTAAATCCCTTCATTTCAGTGGCCCTTTTCTGGTCATGCTCCAATAGGTCCACATCTCTCCTGTACTGAGGACTCCACATCTGGATGCAGTACTCCAGGTGAGGTCTCACCACTTCAGAATAGAGGGGCAGGATCACCTCCCTCACCCTGCTGGCCACACTTCTTTTGATGC
>JAOWBP010000001.1:52634935-52662936 GCA_028571105.1 Tragopan temminckii | reverse complement strand
AGTGGGAGAGTTGGTTAAGATGACTTGTAGAGGTCCCTTCCAATCTCAGCTGTTTTGTGATTTTTTGTTTCAAAGAAGCTGTAAGTACAATAGAAATTCAACATGGATAGTCCTTTACTGAGAAGCAGAGTCAGATATCCTCAGCCATAACCCTGTGATGATCAGCTGGCGTACTTCTAACAAGATACTCTGGAAGATGCATCATCTGTTGAAGAACTATCAGCCAATAGAAAGGTCCCTAGTTAAGTAACATGAGAGTGTCTTGTGTTTCTGCTGTTGTTTTGTTCTGTTTACCTTCTCTTATCAGCCAGTAATAACTAACATTTCCTAGATTAATTTTAGTAACTCAAATCTGTGGCCCCAATGTGATACCCTTTAATTTTCTTGGGGAAAGAAAGGCAGGCATCACAGAAGTATTTCATTTGTCTTCAGTGCAAGAATTGTACTTTCATAGCAGGGAAGAATGACAAAAATAAGTAAAGTTACCAGACTATTGGCACACAGACTCCTGAACATTTCAATTATGATAACACAATTCTTTTTACTCACAAAAAAAAAAAAAAAAAAAGAGAAAATGAGAATTGTCAAGGAAGTTAAAAAGCTCTATTGTTTGCTGAGGCTGGAGCCTGCTTCTATGAGATGTAACAGTGGATTACAACATAACAGACATTATAGTTCTCTGTGTGTTTAAAAGAAAAAAAAAAAAAGTAATGAAGCTTTTATAATGTGTTGGAAAATGGATGTTCTTTTCAGGGAAACAGTTCCTACGTCCCCTGCCATGAGACTGAAGCCTGTTCATACACTTCAAAACTATCACTAGAATAGAAAAAATCACCAGTAAGTTTCCCTGGGCTTGGTGACTGATTTACTGCAGTACATCCAGCATGACTCATGCAGTTTCCATCAGTCTTTGCTAACCTGTCCAAGCACAGTGCTTCTAATATCCTATGAAACAGAGGGTTTAAGACCTGTATCTCCCAGAGCTAAGCACCACGTGGCACAGCACTGCCCCAGATATTTCAAAAAGCTTACTGTAAATCCAGTAAATGTGTGAAGGGTAGAGGGTGGAGGAGAGGACAGGAGGATTGAGAAGCCAAGAGACCCAGCTTTTGGACTCACGTAAAGTAAAGCCCAGACTTTAGTTCAAAATTTCAAATAAGTACTGAACCTGTAAGTGTTTGACAATTGTACTGCTGCATCTTCTCATTTGAAGGATTCAGTTAACTGTAGATAAGAAGGAAAACAAACATACAAACAAGCAAGTGAAACCACCTCCTGTATCTGGTCTTCCCCTAGGCAAAATGAAAACTTGGATGTGAGCCTTCCAGAGCTTTGGGAAAATCTGGACTGCAATCCAAGTGCTGCAGTTTTGACCAGCTCTCACCTAGAGGAAGCATTAACCTTCAATCTCCCGAGGTCTGGGATATCATGGGGTCATAAAAATACTGAATTAAAATTTGATAAAAATTAAAAAATGATGATTTAAATAATCATACGGATGGAAAAATAATTATGTTTTCCTTGTGCTGAAGGAAAATACGTACTGAGGAAACCAGACTTCTAACCAAAGACATCTTAAGATTATATGAATTCAGAGGCTTTGTTTTATGAAACAAAAAGTGTGGTTTTAAATGATAAATATTTTTGCTTCTACAGCATACCGCAAAGTTGGCACACATACTGTACAACTAAAGTTTCTTGCTGTAGCACTTGGAAATTATTGGTATGTCTCACCTTTTTAAAGATGATGTTGATAAACTATTCAAGTCATGATCTTTGTGACAGTCAGAGTAGTGACCTTTTCAGACCCAGATTTTAACAAATGCCACCAGTAAATGTACTGTGTGCAATTATTAAATCGTTAGGCAAAGCAAAGGCTGAGACAGCACAGCCGTTAACAACAGTGAAATACCCAGTGAGAAATACAAAAAGGGATAAAGTTTGCTATCAGATCTGAAGGATGAGAATAATAATGATAATCAGATTTAAAACATGCCTGATAGTACTCATTCTTTGAGATGGGTTCATACTTCTTTTAAGTTTTGGCACTTTACTTTGGTTTAGCAAAAGCAGAGGTTCTGCTACACAGTGTGTGCTCAGTTGTTAATGCATATAGCAACTTGCAGTTTATAAAGAACTGTTTCCTCTCCTCCTAGTCTTCATCCTCTGAGGTTAAGAAAATAGTACTTCCAAACAGTTGGGGTCAATATTCAAGCTGTGATGCTTCCTGTTATTTGTAGCTCATGAGATGTCTATCCCAGTGTTTCCAGGGACTTTTTTAATTAAACAAATCCCATAGCCAGTCAGGAGTAAGCACCAGTATGTGTTTTCCTGGTGTAATTCATGTGTGATCAGTTTTGCAGATATTAACACTGGAAATACAGACACTCATAAGGCTAAAGGCAACTGCAAAGCAAGCAGGTACCAATGAAGTCGTGGGAGCAAAGAGTCAGTAGAGACGGGATACTAACGGCTGCAATATCTTTCCCTCAGAGGGAATAAAAATAAACAGCTCTCCTGTTTTTTTATCTTCCGCAAAATAAGTGGGAGATAAAAACAAGCAAATGCACTAAATACTTCGAAAGGAATTGATTTCTAACCTCACTCTTTATTTCTGTCCTTGGTCTGGTGTTCTTTGCTGCTCTTTTTGTTCCTCCCAGAGCTAAGGAGGTAATATTGCTGTAGTGCAGAAGACAAAGAATGGGAGGAGAAGTTTCACTGTTTGAAATAACTAACTACTCTTTTATCCTGCAGCCAAGAAGGTGGGCTAGGATACAAATCAGAAATAGTTTATTGTTTCCTGGGACAAGCACCAGTTTGAAGTATCATTCAATTTACAGAAAAGGTTAAATTTCACACCTCTGTACAAATGAAGTGGTATTTTGCTAAGGAGGTGTATTTCTATGAGCACGAGAATCAGCATGAAACAACAGCATTCACTGCTTCTTGCTGTGTCTGATTACCACTCATTACCACATTCTTATTTTCTTTTGTAAAAGTGTGCACCATAAGAAGAAAGAGCAGGGTCAGCAGATGACTTACATAAATGGTCTGCATTAAGGTGTATGGCATGTCTTGGAGCTTTTAAATGTCAAGAGCTCTCATGTTTTATTTATAAAGCAGTTTTAACAAGCATTTTAGAACTCCGTGAATGTACGGTCCCAAAGCAACATCATCTTCCCTAATTTTGTTCTCTGCACAGTAGACACGTTCCATAAGCCTCAAAGAATTAAATGGCACCCAAGTCCATAACAGAATATCCAAGGCATTATAAGGTTTTGTGGTTCAGTTGGCTGCACAGTTGGCTCTGTAAGTCATCTGTTATGTATTTTGAAAAGGAAATAGGTTGAGGAGATGGTGAAATAAAACATGTTAATCCCCCCAAATTCAATACTAGCAGTCAGCAGTTAGGAAAGGAAGAAAAACTAAGTAATATACTTAGATCCATGTAAGAATGTGAAGAGGAACATATTCTGTATTTTAGATTGGTTTTACATTACTAGCTATAGCTTCCTGCGGGTGAATAAGGTTTAACCAGTAGAAGATCTGAGAATACTATGAGCAGAGCATCCCAGTGACTATGAGAATAAATGCACCGAGATTACATGGTAGAATGTTAACCATAAATAAACATATGTTGGTTGAATTTTCCCCAGGGAACATGTATCTGTTCAGAGTGAAACACTTCACAAAAATATATTTCCACACTGTTTTTTTTCCCAGGGTTGGGGTGAGGAATATTTTTTCCCACATCTTTCGAGAGAAGCAAGAGATTCAGTTAAGAAATTTTCTGAAGCAAATGTTTCAGTTTTATTAGTTGGAATATGTCTCTTTTCTTCTATTTTTTATAATTATTTTTTTTTTACACAACAATATTGAAAGGATAGAATTAAAAAAACATCTCACTGTTATTAATTTACTTCATTTACCATAGAATCTTGTCATCTGAATTTTTGTTTTTTGTTTTTTGTTTTTGTATTTTGTTTTGTGGTTATGTTTAAAATAAATTAAAAAAAACAACAAATAAAACCTTGATTTTCTTCTGCCTGTTGGACAACTTCAGTTGTCAGTACTTAGGGTGATTTATACAAAGTGATCTTGGCTCAACATAGTTCTGTGTTCTGAATGAATTACTGAGTTTCAAGTTTTTTGATATTTGATTTTGTTCTATGCTAATCTGCATGTTTAATCTCTAGAAATCGACTCCATTTGAACTCTCTGACCACTCTATTGTCTCCCTTGATCTCCCAGTATGCCAGAATCTACACAAGGTCACCAGAGGGTTGACACTTATCACTGGGGGGAGTCCAGGATCCAGAGTTATGAACTCAAAGATTATAAATTCACAACTTCTCAAAGCCCTTATTCAAAGGGCAGAGTAAACCAGGCTTACAAATCCCTAGTAATGCTCATTTTGGTTCCCTCATCCGCTTCCATCTTTTTGCAACAGTTTTTGGTATACATTCATCTCTATGGAGTTCCTCATGTTATTTTTAATATGTTTTTCTTTGTAATATTTAAATATTTAAATATTTAAATAATTCACCCATTGGACTCCTTAATAAATAGCCTATCAACAGTGCTTAATCTCCCATTTGAGAAGTAAATTTCAAATAAATGACAACATGAAGGCTTACAGGTAAAATCAGTATTTTGTAATTTTCCCTTCAGTTCCAATTGCAGTAACAAAGCTGCATTTTTTTTTTCTGCTGTGATGTACTGCACTAAGCTGTGACTCTGCAACACTCTCAAACTGCTCACTTGGGAAGTGAACCAGTCTGTTGACGTGACTTGAAGGTTTCCATTAGCTTCAGTCCCACGAGTCAAAGATTCCATCTGCAAGGAGATCTCTGACAACATTTTCTAAGCAGAGTATGAAGAAAAGCTGAGTATAGAAATTAAAGCTTTTCAAAGATAAGTAAAGAGATTGTGCATGAGCACTTTTTCAAAATAGGATAGGTGAACAGAAGAAATAAATTTTCAGCATGTTTCCTGTGGACGTCAGATTTTTCTTCTCTATTTTCCTTTGTACATTAAATTTAGTCTTACAGAACAAGACAAGGTAGATTATGCTGGGTCTCTGGTGTAACTTCTTGTACCTCAGCATCTCAGTTTCTGTCATGCAGAGCACTGGCTTGATCCATTGCAACAATGGGCAGTTAATGCTTGTATCTTTATCTCCAGAACAGTACATATCAAAGCAGTATAAGAATACAGTTTTATTTTAAAAGGGCCCCAGAAACAGCATCTTTACAGGGTAGCTATAACTCACCTATTTGTACACTCCTCATATCTTAATCAGCAAGCCTGAGCAAAGAGACTGTCATCATGCAGAAAAGAATATTTTTAAAGAAAATCTGATGAAAGCCTCCTGCAGCAATGTCCTCCAAAAGTTCCTGCTTCCAGGACTCCTCAACTAAAATGCTACACCTTACATTCATTTAGCTGATTTGAACATTGTCGCTTTCAGGGGTCACCAGAACCAAGAACACAGACATCTCCAGCACACAAGAGAAACCCAGAAGAAATAGAATATCAGAAGATTACGTAGCAATCAATCTGAGAAAATCTGCTTAACATCGGAAAAGATAACAGAACAAACTAGCATATGCATTTTGTCTATTTGCAGTGTGAGACAACAAAAATATCAGTGCAGTTTCAGAGTGTTTGGTGCTTTGGTTACAAGGAATAGAGTGGGGGGGGCAGAAGAACAAAGGTCATTTATCATGGTCTTTCCAGCAAGCTCCAGCCAAATGGCCTACTCTGTGGGGAATCTTTCCAAATATGTGAGAACTCAGTGAGAACTATCAGTGATAGGTGGATGGTTGGACTGGATGATCTTGGAGGTCTTTTCCAACTTTGGTGATTCTATGATTCTATGTCAGACTGCAAGACAAGCAAGAGTATGCTCCCATAGATGCTACTGTAAGATTTTGAGACATGATTCAGTTATAGACAAACTTGGTGCTAAGTGTTCAATTTCAAGAATGTCCGTTGTTACTGAGAAATAAGATGAGAGTTCAGTGAAATAACTCTATCTACTCAAGGTATGTAATGGTAGAAATAAAGAAAAATAAATAAAATTTAGGAATGGATTATCAGATGTGTACATTTCCACATCTTCACAGAGGTGAGAAAGTTAAGAGAATTCACTGAAGATAAATATCTTTCTCAATGGAGCAGCAAAGTAATCCAAGGCAGATCCAGCATGACATATCTTAAGTACAAAAAGGATTGAAAAATAAAAATTCAAAGTAAAAGAGAAGTTTGAAGTTAAAAAGGGGGAAAACGCGATAAACATTAATGTGACCCTGGGATGAGGCGCTGGGAAGAATATTCTCACATGCGCAGTGCTTCAGACTGAATGAAAAATAAGGTCCCTTCTTTGTAACTTCTCTGAACCACTCAGAAACCCTCTGAGCTTGGGAAATAATGTTATTCCGTGACAGCTGTGAAAAGAGGAAGTCACAAAACTGGTCTTTCTCACAGTGTCAAGAAAAGAGCTACTAGACAGCAGGACATCGAGCAGCCTCCAATGAGAGGAAGGAGCTATTAATTGTTTAAAAGTAAAAATAAAAGTCACTTTAATGGCTAAAGGCGAGTAACTAAGCAAAGATTAGATAAGGATAAATAGAAGGAGCTGGGATCAATAGACTGCAGAAAATAAAGCTGATGGAATGTTCCCATGAAAAAGAAGAAATGTTTAATGGTTTTATAGACTTGTGCATCTTAAAAAGGGACCGAGGTATGCTTCTGACGAATTGCTACTTCCCCTCCCTCAGTCCTCGTGGACCAACGGTAAAACTCTTAAAAGAGTGGTAAATTGAGACACTTCTGAGCCATGTGCTGTCATTCCTGCAAAATAACAAATTTGAATTCATTTTAAACAAGTTATAGCAGAGCTACTAACATCAAATAAAAATCATGAAATGAGCAAAGACTAAAACATCTGCAAACGTCTTTCTGTGCAGCAGTGCCTTTTCAAGAAGTGCCCAGGACAGAAAGAAAAGCAATGTGATGATGTTCATCTAGAGACATATGAAACTGCTCCATGCACAGTTGAGCCCAAGCATTCCCAGAATTTAGAGATCAGAGCTAACCTCAGATGTGTTCTAGCCTGTTGTTATGTTTTATTCTGGCTCACATAAATATCAGGCAATTGAGTAACTACTTTACCATAAGTTTAACCCCAACTGGAAATACTGAAGAAAACTGCAATGGCTTGAAACAACTGCTTTAATCAGCCACAGGCAGATGAGGATTTGGATTACGGGAAACATTCAAATGGAACAGGTTGATTCCAGCAAGACTCTTTACAGTTGGAAAGCTCTCTGGTGTTAACTTCAGGATTTCAGAGTTGCTGTGCGTAAAAGCAATGTGATGACTGGACCAGAAGCTAACGCAGTATTGTGGAGAATAGACATAATGATATTTGCATGATAAACAGGTGAACGTATGGAACAACTTAGCTGAAAGTAATAAAGACTCCTGAGAACACCAGGTTTTTATGGGAGTACCAAGCTGAAATCTCATCTTGTCTACTGCTTTCTGCAAGAGGAAAAAATAAATAAAATTATATTTTCTCCTTTAATATACATCATCCTGCATGCTCTTTTTTTCCCCTTGCATATGCGGTGGGGTTTGACTAAAGCACCTAAAATACTTGTATGAATCTGGCTGGAGTCCATTTACTAATGGACTTCATTGTTTAGAAATAACCATCAACATTCATTAGAAATATGCACCCTCAAAAAAACAGCATATGACGTTGATGGAGAATCTGTGCCAGCTTTCTGAGAGCACTCCAGAAATATCTATTCTTAAATATTTCCTAGGAGTAGCATTCACAGGAACCAGGCTATCTCAAAGTCTGCAAAAGTTTTCTTTTAGTAATGTGCTGCAGCTGTTGACTCAGATGCTGTGCTTTGGCTGGTCTCCCACCTACTGAGATCCTGAGCAGACACAGGTGGTAATCAGGAATGGATGAGATGCTGGCAACAGGAGTATTCACCACTTAGACAAAAGAGGAGCTTTATCATTGACTCACCAAGAAAATTGAACATTTTTTTCCCCTTTATTTCTTTTAAATTATATTTTTGCTGTTAGTCCTGGTTTTAGAAGAGTCAAAAAAGTCTAGCTGCTTTCCTTGTAGTTACAGATATATTCCCCAAAAGAAATATCTTACAGAATGACATGGATGCTTTACTGTGACATGTCATAATGCGAAGAGTC
Source organism: Tragopan temminckii (assembly GCA_028571105.1). NCBI lineage: Eukaryota > Metazoa > Chordata > Aves > Galliformes > Phasianidae > Tragopan > Tragopan temminckii. Next base: position 52,654,704 of record JAOWBP010000001.1, on the reverse strand, counting down.
TAGATATTGATTGAAAACAAGAACTCCAAGACCTCACTTGTTGCTAGTCTGGCTACAACATTGCTATTTTTCATTTTGCTCAGTCATAAGATGGGAAACTACAGTCCCAGGTTCAGAGCTGTTGTGATTTGGAATGTTCACAGAGTTCAGCCTAATTACAAGAAAGAGTTGGTCTTAGTGTTGCACTCTGAGATGCTGAGGATGCTGAGCATCGCTTTTACTTTCAGCAGAAATACATACACTGCTGCAGCTGCAGCCACTGGGTCTATCCTGAAATGTCTGCCCAGCCATTAGCAGGATGAGCTGCTCACACTGACCCTCCTCATATCAGGTTAGGTGTGTGAAATATGATTTTTTTTTTTTTAATATTGATATAGAACTGTACGTTACAAATCATATTGCAGAGGCTATAAAATAAATAAAATAACAAAACACATATAAAAACCATTTTCTAAATGTTAATACGTGTGCCGTGTTACAATGATAGCACAATTTTAATATTGTAGCTGCATCAATTTTTTCAGATTATTTTCTTTCAGTAGTTTTGTATTATAAACAGCAAGTATAACATAATCTGTCCATGCACCAGACAGTCTTTAAAAGATTATTCCCCTTATGAAGAAATGTTTGAGATCTGCCATGAAAATATTCACAGCACTGGGTAATTATCAAATGCCTTGACAGAGTGAAGCACAGGGCTGTTTTCTTTGCACAGCTAGAGCACAGGTCAACAGTAATCCATGACTTGGAAATACATGAACAGTTGAAAGGAGAGGGAGGAGGGTGCTGGAAGGGAGGTTGTTTGGTTTTCTTTTGCACAGGACATGCATTATTACATTTGAATTCTTAGAAATACACAAGATGTATTTCAATACCCTGGGTAGATTTATAAACCAGGTTACTCTATCTGAAATTTAATCATCACAGCTACTTTGCTCCAAATGCTAGCTCAGAGATAAAGCTTTGTAATAGCGATTACAGACTTTATGCCACAAGCAGGTCATTCTATGCACAGGCATCATAAAACCACTTACCATGGCTGCTACTTTAATTCTGGTGAACGCATCTTTCATTCACTGGATGCAGTTTCCAGATGCCATCACTGTCAGCTCATTTCTTATTCCCTCCGTTCCTCCACCCTGACCCTGTCTGAATGGTTCTTTTTTTAATATTGTCAGAGGATTTCTAGTACTTCAGAAGCATGCACACATCACACGTGCTCCCCATAGCTCTGCTATACATGAAAAGCTGCTCCCAGAAACGTAGAATAGAGGATGCACGTGGACAATATTTACCTCTGCAACAAAGCAAGCCAGATTGCTTCACTTCAGTAATGTCAGTTCAGCACCATTTGCAACCGCTTTCCTCTCTACTAGTGAAAACTGGGAAGTAGAGAAGAGACAGTGTAAGACAGAGGCCCACTGGATTTCACAGAGGAAATTGTCACCTTCCAATTCCTTTTATTTCATTTTGGGGGGTTGGAAGGTACCAGTGTAAACAGTGGAAACAAAATCCCATTTGAACACAGCCAGGCTCCTTTGTCAACTCAGTGAAAAAGTATACTTTTGAGCAGAATCTAAAATGACTGATTGAAGCAGCATCAGCCACAGAACCACAGCAAGTGACACGCATGTGCAGATCAAGCGTTACCAAACAGCCACATGTGATCTCTGTTGACACTTGTTTTAACTGCCAGTGTGCAGTGCCAGAACTGTACAGCATTGCTGTATGCCCATATCAAAGTTGCCTAAGGTCCTAAGATTTCACTGATAAGTTAATCATACAGTGTCTGTATTTACCAGAATAACTCTCCAAACACAAAGCTTATGCAAACCAAAGAACTCTGTTGCACTATTTACCTCAGCACTGAGGAATTCTGAAGTCTACAGAGATTATATATAGATGAATATACTTTATTATTATTATTATTCAGCATTTTTGAAATCCAAACTTTCTCTGGTAGTATCCCAGCTTCCAAAATCCAAAATCCAAAATCCAAAATGCCAAACTCAGAACTACATTTTTTAACAAACAGTACCATGCAATTATGTGCTAGCAGTTATTCCAAAGTATTTTAAGTACCGGGGAATATGGGAGCAACGTAAATAGTGTAATACAAAAGAAAAATAATATGAATCACTCTGCACATTTTTCAAGTTAGCTATGTGAAAGTGCTCCAGGGTTAAGTTAAGATGAAGCTGCTGCAAGATCTTCATTTAACTGATGTGGAGTGCCATCAAGAATAACATGTCCTTTTACAGAACATTAGTCAAGGTGAGACAAATGATGCACAGACTTAGATGTTATTCCTGTCTGTGACTTTCCAGCTCTGCTTTTCATCTTCTGCCTTTTAGATGCAGAGGGTTTGTTCTGGCCAAGCAGAAGTTCTCTTTTCCCACAGTCTGCACTACTTGGGTGGAAACTGCAAAATCCTTGCCAAGTGCCTTGAACTCCAGGGATTTGCTCCAAGTGCGCCAAAGTTTTCCAGGAGGACATCACCTCACCATGGAGCTGTTTCCAGAATCTGGTAGCAGCGTGAGATAAGAGGATCTCTGACAACTGCTCCTTCAACTTCTAAATATGGTTTGAAACAAGCTGGCTTTGTTCCAGAAGCCAAACCATCTGAATTTAGAATATCATCAGTAATTATGTAATTACACTGTTAGTCACTTTTCCTAAGATTTATATACATATATATATTAAAAGCTACTTAAAATATCAGTAACTATATTTGGAATTGGTGGAAGAACAGATGCTTTAGAAAAAGAGGAAATTGTCCAAATGGTTAAGAAGCATTTGGCTTTTGGTCATGGCTGTGAATATGACAAAAACTGTCATTGATAATGATGGAGAAAAATTAATATCTTGCAAGAACGTTCTTCCACACTTTAAATCATGTGGAACATGGACCAGTGTTATGCCCTTCCCTTTTTCACTATTTCCTCTGCATTTTATAAAAAATTATATGTAACAAAGCCAACTCCTGCCTCCTGCCAACCTTGACACAGGCATAATCTCTTGGGCATTTTGAAAGTCAGAACATCTACCTAGTTTAGGGAGACCTAAATCATGAGGCAAAGAGATGAAAGAAATCAGGCAACTCAGCTTTTCAGCATAGTTGATTCCAATCACAAGTTATCTTTAGTGGTGCTCAAAAATAACATAGAGAGACTTTAAGTTGTAGAAGAATAGAAGGAAGAAGAAAGAATGTGTATCCTGGAACTCTTATTTTGCCATGTAGCCTGCATACTAACTGTGTTCATGTTTTGTCTCCATTACTGTGTGGATCTGGCTTTCTTTAATTTAATTACTTGCAAGTACTACAAACTATAGAAAATCATGAGATATTAGAACACTGAAAGATAATGACAAGAATTTTCTATTCTATTCTGTCCTCCTCTGGCTGCTGTGATAATGTTTTATCAGCAGTACTTAGAAATACTTGGAGAAATTAAACTGAAGAGCTTGTGGTCAAGTCTCATTCATACAAGAAAGGAAGAGCAATGTTAGCCTAAGTGGCACCTTTTGCTTCTTTCAGATCACTCACAGAAACCCAGAAGGTGCTTTTTCTGACAACAAGGAACATCACACATGTGGGGTGGCTTATAGCTGCTCCTGGTCTTCCCGCTCACACAGGAGCAGATGAATAAAGGGTGAAACTTGGCAGTGCCCAGGATTTATTTCCTAGCATCATGATATGTCAGAAGACACAGGCTCTTGTGCTTGCTACAGTGCCAAATGTCACAGACAGTCTGAGTAAATAGGGACAGGTAAGGATTTCTGGATATAAGGCCTTCTCTTCCTCAGTTTACAACATAAGAGCAGAGTCAATCCAGAGCAGTTCTGGCCAGCTTAGGACTGTAAAATCTCCCACACCAGCTCTTCAGCCACCCATGAAGTACCTAACAGGCTTCTTCTCAAAATTCCCATCACTAAAGAACCTTCCATAAAACTGCCCTTTTCAGTAAAATACAAATTAACAAGCTTCACCATTTCATCGCAAAACATGTGATGTCTCTGTTTCTCTCCTACTCCTGGTATGTGGAAAACTTCTTATTTTGTCTATGTTCTTCACCCATCCCTGACTGAAACAAAGACACCCAGTCCTTTGGAAAAAAATTAAATAAAAGTTCCATGTCTCCCTAGGGAAATAAAAACCAACACAACATACATGTGTTTTAAAAAATTACAGTGATACTTTCTTTGAGGTTCTGCAGGACAATAAGCTAAAAAGAGAAGGAAGACAGCCAAGTTTTCTTAGATGTTTATTCTAACTCATGAACAAAGTGGAGTAAACTGTACATTCTCTAGAGACACCCAAACATGTCATAAAATGGCAAATATAAAATGTACAGATAAAATATTAACTTCAACAATTTTAACATTCCCAACACAAACACTTCTGAGTGGTACTAAAGTATTTCCATCTTTGAGAAAAACTATTGTTCATACAGGGCAATTGTACAACTCTGAAGTATCCCTTATTATTCTTTTGGTTATTTGATTAAAACTAGAGCATGCAAATCTTCATGTTTCAGGTGAGATCTGCATTTTAACTCTCCATGTCTGGGCACTGCTTCATTGGCACACATTTCTGCGAAATCCAAAGAAGAATCTACCAACACCTGTAACACTGCACAAGAGGATGCACCATGGAGACCAAGACACTGAAGAACCCAAATGCTTCTTCGTGTATATATGGTAGTAATCAAATGCAAGACAGAAGAAGGTTATTTGATCTGATCAGTGTTCTTGAAATAAAAGCAGCTCCAGATTCAGAATTTGACTTACAGGATGACATTCAAAGATGCTTTAAAGCTTTTGCAGAAAGGTAAGATGGGAAATAATTTCTTGAAAGAGAGGAAGTCGAAGCATGTTGAATATTGAATTAAAGGTCTAAGTTGGGAAAAGGAAGAAAGCAATTTTAAACTCTAGTATAGTGATTAAGTGCCAATCTAAACTATGAACACCTACGGAATACCTGAAGTGCCAAACAACATCAGGACTGTGGGCAAAGAAGTAATTAAAAAAGGAGGTGTATGGGCAACTCATGCTGCAGAGCACAGAAAAACCTTAAAAAGAAAGATCCCAGAAAGCTGAGAAATCATTTTGAACCAAACTAATACATAAGTCTGGCAAACTGGTTACTCCAGACGACTTTCGGATAACGTCAATATTCCATCACACTTTTTGCAGGATCTCTTTTCTAAGTGAGATGCACACAAATGGAAAAAGAGAATTCACCTCACCTGACTACAGCTGCACAGATCTTAGTAGTTTTGACTCCATTTAAGGACCAGAGAGGAACAAACTTGCACATGGTTTTATCTGCAGGACAGGGTTTGGCACCTGCGCTCGGGTGTGTTGAGTCACTGTGTGGGGGTACTCACTGCTCTGCAGAAGCCTGCAAAGTCTGTATTAGCAGGTGAGACCTGTGATGTCTCAAAACGAGGAGCACCATTGTGTACTGTTAATCTGTGCAGTAATTGAGTGGCATCAGCAGCATGAATAGCAAGCATATGTAGGACCTTTGTTTTCCTGTTCAGGGCCAGGAGCCAGATCCCACCCCAGCCAACAAGCATAGCTGCGAACTGCAGAAACACAGAACTAAAGCTGGCTTAAAATAACACCCCTCCTCTCAGGAGCTGGTGCAACATCATTCCCCACTCAAAAGCTGTTTGTGAGCTTTGAGAAAAGAGCAAAGAGTGTTTGTGTGAACATATTGAATTTATTTAATGCTTTGACAACCTTTCTGAGAAGAAGGGCAGCAGAGTTCTGGAAGTGTTTCACTATATGCTTCAGGTTGGGGGTAAGCATAAAGAAAATCTCTTATATCAAGACATCTTTCTTTCTTCTGTCTGGGGATATCTTTGATCCATAATTCTTGAGGGAAAGAAAGATACAAAAAGACGCAAGGCATTCTTCTCCCTAAGGAAACCTTTCAACACATTGTTTCAAACCTTTCTTCACAGCTTACTGGGAGTCTGATAACGTCTGGGTTTAAAATAAATATGAGAAACAATCAACATATCTGCTTTTTGTTCTTGCCTCTACTCTGCACTCCCCCGAAATGCATCGAAGATGTGCCAAAATAACACAAAATGACTGTTCTACATCTCGTGCTCCCAGAAAGACAGGAAACACTGTGGTCTCATGAGAAGATTTTTTAAAAAACAACTGTGGCTTATCCTGCAAAGAGCTCCATGGAAACGTCAATGGAACTCATTGCTGGAGTGTAGCCTAAAGCTGGGGTTTAGTTTGTTCTTGTTTTGTCCAAAACAGCCTACACATCTCTGGTACAGCTCTGTTGGCCTGTTAGGAGCTAAGCTGAGCTCTTCAGCTTCTTTTAAAACAAGGTACCAAGCAGCCATGAAATGGTAATGACTTTCAGTATTTGACCCAGTAACCTACAGGAGGAATGTAGGTAAAACTTTGTTGACTGATGCTGCATTATGTAAAGCCAGGATCAGATAAGTGCTGGTATTTTTTTCTATGCTTGCCATGATGAATAAAATCACACAAAGCTTTATTTCAAGATATAAATGAAGTTGGATTGAACAATTCTTGTAACTCTTTTAAAAATTACACAGTTGGAAAAGAATTGTCAATCAATTCTGTAGGGAACAATGAATGTTAAACCTCATTCAAGGCTGTTTCTGTACTGGCCTTATTTTCTTAGCATAGAGCACATTCTAGTGCTTCACATATCAGGTGGTATCTTTATGCCCTGTGCTTTGAATGATTTCATCTCTTATGCATAAAGTCACAAAAGAATCCTGAAAATCTTTTCAACTTGTTGATCTGAAAGAGTGTTTGAAAACTGGAGAAGCCTAGGTATTTTATACCCTTGACTACATTACTTTACAAAGTAAAGCTACATGTGTTCTGTTTTAACCAATAAGTAGGCCCTGGAAAAGTATAAATATGCCACTCAGTATGCAGGGTTTTTTCCCCTGTCTGCAACAAGATGTTCTGCCAACTAATTCCCATTTGCATGACATTGTAATATTTCCATTAGCTTGGCCGATAAAAGTTTTGAGAGACTGAATATGTTGACAACATCCAAAAATTTTTAAGAAACTTTGGCCTACATTGTTCTGAGGGGGAAGTAAGAAGACAAAACAACAACAAAATATTCAAGGACAGAGGATCTAAAGCAAACCATCATGACTTCAAAAAACGTGAATTTTAGTTTAGTTGACCTCATGTTTGCTTTAGATAGGAGAGCAATTCATTTTATTTTGCTTTTTATTTTTCTTTTTCATGTTCAGCTGTTCTAAGTATTTTGAGGAAATCAACATTGTAAATGAAAAGGACATCCTGTAAAACTTGAACATCAAACCAGAAGACTTGGTCACAGTCAGTTTGAGTCCAACACTCTATCACAGTTACTAATACAAAAGAGAAGTCAAACATGGAAAGCAACCAAAGGCTAGAAGGACAAGATAAAGGTCAACAAGGAATTCCTACTTTTAAAATTCTAAGATTAGCTGGGAGACTTTGTCCACAGAAATCCTACCTTAGGTGAGCAAATAGGGTCCACCAAAACAAGCCTCATTTCTCAAATGATGAGATGCCAAAGAACCATACAGTAGAGAAACTAGAAATAAGGAAATATATATCTCCTAGACTGAAGTAAATAGGATGCTAAAGCCCCTACTGCTCAGATTAACAGGAACCAGAGAAATCACACGGGGTCATGACAACAGTACCATTCTGTTTGCACCCTCAGACATTCATTGGAAATTCACCTATCAGTGATCCTGAGATTCACTGATGCTGGAATCAGGAAATTGCCTTTAGTTTGTCTTTTTTCTTCTTCACTTAAAAAAACAAACAACAATAAAAAAACCCACACTTAACTAAAATGCAAAACTTAGGTTATAAGGATGGAGAAAATAATAACTTCAGGACAAGGAAAAGGACCTGGGCTGAGAACACCAAGGCACCCCACTTCCTCTTCACTCAGTTCCAGAGTCCATTGTTGGAAGGGAGAAGAACACCCCTCTTGCTTACATGTCCTGCTGTTGTTAGGCAACACTCCTACTTGCTTTAATGCACTGATTAAACACTAAGGACCTCACAACTTAACCTTTAATTAGACCATCACCACCTTGCAATCAGCAATGTGCAGCATTCACAGTTCAAATCCTGCTCTGCACAAAGCTAACTTGATCCTGCAGAGTATTTTGTGCATCAGTATTTGTAAGTGTGGGATGTTCTCAAAATTAATAAGTCTTACTCTGTAGGAGAGCTGTTTTATTTTTTTTCTGTAGGGTTATTCAGGAATAACTCTTGTGGCTTCTAGAAATGCTATACAGATGAGGAATTCAGCCTACCCTGTCTCATAACAGGGTGTTTTTTTTTGTTTGTTTGTTTGTTTGTTTGTTTTTGGTTGGTTTTGGTTTTTTTAATGCAAGGAACTGAATACTGACGCACATTCATAAGAGTCTGTTCTTATAAGCCCAAGTACACAGTGCTGCAGGACATACTTTACCTGCACATTCTTGTGCCCATGCACTGCTCCGTGTAACACTGCAGACTTTCATCAAGCACAGCTAAGCCTACCACGCAGCTAGGTCTTTTGTAAGGCAATCTGTTGGAGCTGGAAGCCACGTTTAAAGTTAAGTACACATTTTAATGATCTACAAAGGTCTCTTCCCACTAAAACAAAGACTTACTTGCCTCCTTTCTACTTAATCTTCAGAGACTTTGCACCCATAGTTACAGCAGATGGCAATGGGATGAATCTGCTGCTAATGCACTAAATCCACCCTCCCCTACTTAAGGAGTAGGAATAAACATGTGGCCTTAATGTGGCTTAAAATACCACTAAGAACAAACAAGCTCCAGAAGAACTCTAATTTGTGATCACACAGAAACTTTTATAGGAAGCAAATTAGAAGTTCATGTTCTCGTCACTGTAGGGATACAATGCCTCTGTTAATTTAAGCCACTTAACCATTTGAGTTTGCAGTTCCTCATGATCTTGCTGCTAATTTGTTCACACTGGTCTTAAGAATTGAAAACAAGCCTATCAGGGACCATTTCAAAGATCTTAACATTGTCATACCATTAACTCAGAGCAAGAATAGTTCCAGTCTAACTAAGTGTAGTCTTTAAAATCTGTAACAGCAATGGGTGAGAAAAAGCTATGCTTTATGAGCCTCAGCCCACTCAAACATATGTTTGTTAGTAATGCAGAGTAAGTGCCAGGATTTATTAAGTAAATTATTGTACAGCCATTTCTTGAGTATACAATACTAATGACTTGGTGTGAAAGCGAATCATGTGCAGAAAAGAAAATCAAGAAAAAAATCATGTTATTCATATCTGACTGCTTTTGTTTCTGCCATTGACCAACCATTCTTTAGCATTAGCCGGGCTGCTTTTTGAGATAAACCCATGACAGACTGCCAATGAGGTTCTGTGTTTGTGTCTGCCAAGGGATGTAATAAGAGTAGAAGCATTTTGGTGCACACCGAAAACCAGGAAGAGAAATAAAAGAACTTGCAACCCAAAAGAACCTCTTACTTTGTACCCTTTAGATTCTATAACAATGTATTTTTAGATAGTACATGGAAGATCCCAACAAATGATTTCCCAAATAATATGTAAATGAATTCACCAGATTACCCAAAGCATTGCAGCGTGGCCTGATGTTTCACTGACTGTTCAGAAATCTCCTCTCCTGTAGTACAAATTTTGCATCTTCTTGAAAGGATTTGCCTGAAATGAGTGGAAAATGTAGTTACAGCAGCACCCTTTTCACTGGGATGTAACACCCAACAGGGAAACAAAGAAAAGCAACATGAACAAAAATGGAAAGAACACCTTACAGCGCTAGAGCTTCTTGGTGTAGAGCCCGAAGTACCATAGTCATAATTCAGCAAGCACCTACAATCAAAGTCACCCTTCATATTTTTTTAGCTTTGTACTCAGAGGTTGAGTATCTGCTGCAAGAAGAATGTGATCTGTCTCTTCCTTAGTTTAAAAATCACACTAGCTGCTATTGGAAAGAAACATTTTCAAGTTAACAAGTTACCTTTCAAAACCATCCCATTGCAATCTTAAATGCGTCTTAGAGACAGGTAGTCCCAGCTCCTTGTGAGCTAATTTTGGGCACTTAGCAAGAGTTACCCTTGCGTATCCTAGGAGATAATGAGGTACCTGCTGACAGCAGTTCAGATCTTAGTGGTACGAACAACTTTTTTCCTCTACTGATTACAGTGAAGACTTAGGACAATTATGCTCCTAAATGAAGTGCATCAATTATGTATCTAAAGTTAGGCAAGATGAATGCAGGCCTACAGAGCCTAACATTTACAGAGAATCAGTACACCTAAGGCACTTCTGTGGACAGGTTGTTCTTGAAAAAGGCTTTTAGGCTTTAGGTAATCAATTCCCTCCAAATTCATTGGGAGTTGGTCAATAACTACCTTCAAAAACCTTTCCCCTACAGCATATTCAAAAACTTTTCCTCTGATTTTCACCCATTTGGAGTGGCTTTGCACAGCAACCGAGCAACTGTCTATCAAAGGACAACAGCCAAGATATTACAGACGGAGATGCAAGTGGAGAACAGAGAAACCTGCCATACTTTGTCTGATTTTCTAGCATGTCAGATGGCCCTTGAGAATCCTGCTGGTTTTATGTGATTGACATGATTTATGAAGGTCAAGGAGCTGTGAACAGCAGCTCTGGGTAGTGCTATAGCTGACAGTGTTTCTCTTCAGTGGGAATGCAGTGGGGCACAAGGCAGTAACAATATGCAAACTGTGTTTTCGCAATATGCAGAACTTGAGCCCTTTCTTAAAGAGTGTTTGATAAGGGCTTGAGTATTTATTTGCAAGGCAAATAAATAAAAAGAATCTGCCTCAGTCCCAACAAAACCTTTCTAAAAGGAAAGCAAAACAAAAAGTTCATAGGAGAAAGCCAGAAAAAGCATAAAGTTGGTTGTTATTATTCGGCACACACACAGTCCTGAGACAGTTGAGAATTTACCAGAGAACATCAGACTAGAGGACCAAGTGAAAGTCCCTGATGTTCTCCCAGTGTAATCAGAGAAAAAAAAAACACAAAGAAACCCCACACCATAATGATCCCAGGCGATCTCCATTGCTGCATGCTATGAGAAGAGGTACAATTACTTTCTCTCCCAAGGGAAGTGGTTTAGTGGTCATGGTGCGGTGGTGGGTTGATAGTTGGACTTGATGATCTTAGTGATCTTTTCCAACCTTAATGATTCTATGATTTCAGTTAGTTTAAAATGCATGTTTTCACAAATCGGAGGACATATTCAGTAAGGAATATCCAACTCCAAACTTCCAGTTGTTTTCATCATGAAAAGAAAAAAACATCTGTAGCACCGATTCCTTTCCCCTTCTCATTACTACTGTTCAAAAAAATATTTCGCCATTGATATGAATTTCTAGTATATTTCCACACAATCTTCCCCTTAGCTCTAAAATGTTCACCTGTCAAATGCCAGACTCTTTACTTCAGACAAGTCTGACAGACTAAAAATTTTTCATTAGTACCAGACCCTTACCTGCTCTTACCAGGTGTAATTCTATGTGACCACAAGCCTTTCCTATGCCACATCATTCATCTGGTGGATTTTTATCCAACTAGTGACACGGCAGAGTTGCAGCAGCTCCCCTTGCCAATAGCAAGAGGACATCGTTCTGCTTGGAGAAGGGTCTTTCAACCTTAAAGACTCAAGTTGGTGGGAGTTTCAGCAACAGTAGCAGAGATGGGAGCGGAAAAAAATAGGCCAAATATGCTGAAGTCAACAACTTCCTTCTCTGTCCACCAACTAACCATTTTGCTGTCAGGTACAATTGTTATATCATTGTTATACCATATTACCTCCTTTTGGTATTTTCTACCACATCACTCCCTCTCTGATTGCAGAAGTACCTCCTGAATCATCACTTCTACAGGCCTTTGCCAACTGAGTTGCAGGCCAAGGATTTGCACATTCAGAATGTCCCACAAGAAATGTCAAACATGGAGAATGAGAAGAAAAAAAGAAACGATGACTACTAACATCAAAAGCATGCATTACTTAATCAGACCACCAGAGTTACTCACTTTTTAGTAAAAATTTGTGCCTACCTAGTGAGGTGTTGATGTGTGATCATGCCTCAGCTGCTCACTACTCGTGAATGTGGTGCAAATCTGAACTGGAGCACTACTGGGTAATGTGTCCACTGCAAGGAAATGTGAAAGGCTGACATGACAAATTTGGGTATCCTCTGCCAATATATTTGTGAAAGTGCTAGATGCCTTTCTAAGGAGAAAATTCAACTTTATACAAAACAATTTTTCACAAACTTGAAAATATTCTGTTTTCTCTTATCCAGCACAGCAAAATATGTTGCACTGACAAGTTCCTAAATGGAAAACAAAGGTGAAATGGGCTTCCATTAAGATACACTTCCAGTTTAGTATTTATTAAATAATGTTCTTTCTTCTGGCTGATTCAAATTCCTGCATTCAGCCATGAAAAATTCTATAGCAGACTTTTTAATCCTGCAGCTGCAGTGTTAAAGGGCACCGTGGTTTTCAAGAGCATAGAATATTAGGAAATGAAGTAGACTTATTTTATTCACAGTGGTGCCAGCAGCAAGGCTTAGAAAAGACAGTACTTTCGTGCAAATCTATTGACTGTATTTAACAAATACTGAATTTTAGGACCATGGACCATTTTCTTTATTACATCATCTGAGATCTGAGTCTAGCCTAGCAAACAAGAATATTATAAAGAATCTATGGTCCAGAGCAGATTATGCTTTTACTGCAAGAATTAATAAAAATACCTAATGCCCTATGCAGCTCTTTTAACCTCTCTGAACTTAATATTTCCCTTCCATAAAGCAGAGAGAGCATGTATTATCTTTGCAAAAATCACCACGATAATGAAAAAAAATATTTTCCATACCCAATTCCTCTTCCCAGTGAATATTTAGAAAAAAGAAAAAAAAAAAAAAAAAAAAAAAAAAAAAAAAAAAAGAAACCTCATGGATAAAAAAGCTCAATATAGGCTCAGAAACATTTTCTTTCATTATGGAACACATAAAACATAAGCTCATGTAGGAGACAGGTTATGGCCTTGCTTCTGGTTTCTTTCTGTAAATGTACATTGTATTATAAATTAAATGAGGTTTGGTTCTTTCTTGAGGTTTGTGGTGGCCTCTAGCGGTTGCTGTGTGAACGGAACATTTCCCTATCCCGAATGCTCAGAAACTAAACGATGGCTGCGGAAGAAGAATTTGTATTGTAAATTGTGTCCCTCAGCTATTCACACAGGAAAGGTGGAAAAGAGCAAACCAGCAGCACTTTTGTGTAGCTCACACTTAGAAATGAGAAATGCAAACTCTTTGAAGGTGAAGAAACACTGGGGAGAAGAGATGTCATCCATAGACATCTCTGAACAAGATTGAGAAGTGGGCCCATGCTAACATCAAGAAGAAGAAGTTCAACAAGGCTAGCACAAGGTCTTGCACCTGCATGAATAAAGACTGGGCAATGAGTGGATTGAGAGAAGACCTACGGAGAAGTATTCAGGGGTTTTGGTGGACTCTACATGACCTGGAAATGTGTGTTTGCAGCTCAGAAGGCCAACAGTATCCAGGGCTGCATCAAAGGAGGGGTGGCCAGTAGGGCAAGGGAGGTGATTCTCCACCTCTGCTCTGCCCTTGTAAGTCTCCATGTAGAGGTCTGCATCCAGGGTTAGGGCCCCCAGCACATGAAGAATGTGGAGCTTCCGGAGCAGGTCCAGAAGAGGGAAACAAAGATGATCAAAGGGCTGGAGCATTTCTGTTCTGAGGAAAAGTTGAGGGTGCTGGGCTTGTTCAAAGAATCATAGAATAGAATCATAGAACCATTTGGCTCAAAAGGGGTCTTTAAACGTCATCTAATCCAATAATCAGAGCCCCAGTCAGCCTGACCTTGATTGTTTCCAGGAATGAGGCATTCACCACCTCTTTGGGCAACCTGTTCCAATGCTTAACCACCCTTATTGTAAAAAACTTCTCCCTTGTGTCCAGTCTAAATTTCTCCTCTTTTAGTTTGAAATCATTTCCCTTTGTCCTGTCACAGCAGACCTTGTTCAGCTTAGAGAAGAGAAGGCACAAGGGAGATCTCATTGTGGCCTTCCAGAACCTGAAGGGAGTTTATAAGAAAAATGGAAAGAGACTTTTTACAAGGGTCTGTGGTGAGAAGAACAGGGAGAAATGGTTTTAAAGTAAAGTTGGGTAGATTTAGATTAGATATTCTGAAGAAACTCTTTACTTAGAAGATGGTGAGGCCCTGGTGCAGGCCGCCCAGAGAAGCTGTAGATGCCCCATCCCTGGAGGCATTCAAAGCCAGACTGGATGGGGCCCTGGTCAGTGTGATCTGGTGGGAGGGGTCCTTGCCCATGGCAAGGTGTTGGAACTAAATTATCTTTAGGGTCCCTTCCAATGCAAATCACCCTAAGATTCTGTGTAACAACTTCATCCATTCTTTGTCCTTTGCAAGAACGTCTAAGCCCTTTCCTAATATTTCTTAATAGTTCATCAAAGTAACCAAAAATAGTCCTTCTTTCCCACAATTTCCCTCAAATTTTTCAGGATCTAGGACTTTTAAGGTGAAATCTGGAAAAGTTATCGAAGGATGCACTTCAATACTGAAACATGCTGAGAATGACAGAACACAGAGCAGCCAGTAAAAGCGGTTTCAGTATCCAATTTTCTTCTTGAATTTCAGTATTTATCCTAACTCTAAATATTCATCAAGTTGGTTTCAAAACCATGACACTGCCCTCTGTTGATAGAAGTACACTCATTTTCCCCTAACATGTAAGGAAAATCTTTGCATGTACTGCCAGGCCTTAATGGCTTCTTTGCCAGATGCTTTTCATGATTTCTCTAGTAGATTTCGTCATCCAAACCAGGAGTCTCTTTGCTACACCACTGCAGAGAATCTTGTAATGGTTTCTTCTTCTGTTCTTCCTCCTCCTTTCTTCCTCCCGACTTCAGAGCCAAAGGAAAGACCTCAGTTCCACGAAAAGCCCTAAAAATACCAGAACGCTGATGTGAAGATGTAGCAATAACAGCAACAACTGTTTCAGATGCCACATTATCTGTGTTGAAGGGATCTGACAGAATCCATTCTTGACACACTTGACAGAAGAAACCAAGCTTTAAGAGTGCTCATCAAAGGTGTTTGCACTAGACATGCTCAGAAAGGGCCTCTTGAACAATGAATACATTTGAAACACGGAGAAGTGTTTTTTCTTCTCATTATTTCAATGACTACTTCAGAACTCTCACTCTAAGATTTTTAGTTTTAAATCTTAAATGCAAAGCACTTAACTGTCAATTAAAATAACGATATCCTTTCACTCAGCTTTTTAGCTGAGCTCACCAAAGATGCTAATGCCTCAATGGAGGAATGCACAGAACAGTTTTAAAGTGAGCGCTTATGTGGACTGGGAAACTGAGGAACAGAGTGAAGATCACAGAGACGTGATATGACAAGGTAAGAAATAAAACCCAATTTTCCTAGTTCCTAGGACCCATTCCTGGAACACATTCCTTTCTTTGCAAGGGGTATTTCAAAATGAACCGTCAAATCCCACCACCGTTCTCATCTTTCTCTGGACAGATGATATCCCATGTTGCTTTCATTATTGCTTTGTGATATCCTTTGTCTCTCCTGTTCCACTCCAGCTCTCTTGGCTTCGCCCATAATCTCTTCAAAAGCACAGTGCAAGTATTATTCCTGTTTCATGCAAAGCCTTCCTAAATTTGTGGCAGGGAAAAGACTGCAGAAAAACTGTATCGTGTGACTCCCAAATGAAACCAGCTGCCTATTATTTCCATGCCTGTAACTTTAGACCAAATTATGTGAGCTGGAAAGCATATCTTTGGTCACTCTTTGAAAAAGTAGAGTATTTTATAATCATTTTTATTTACATTTCATGCTAGTAGCATAGAAATTTGATCACAAATGTGACCTTGATATTTTCTCTTGCTCAACTATTTTGCTACTAAGCCAATTATAATAACGATATAGGATATTCTCCTTATGGTGTCTTTCAAGTGTAGCTGCAAAGTCTACTAACAAGAGGCCTATGGTCAGTGATGAAATGCCATAGGTCCACTGAGGTCCAGGTGCTTGTGAAAACTGATAGCGTTTGCAAAGCTGTCCTGCAGCCTTTATCCTGCTTCCTGCAGGGTGCTGAGATGTCACACCAATCTCCATGTTAC
Organism: Tragopan temminckii; assembly: GCA_028571105.1. Lineage (NCBI taxonomy): Eukaryota > Metazoa > Chordata > Aves > Galliformes > Phasianidae > Tragopan > Tragopan temminckii. The sequence continues at coordinate 52,638,445 of JAOWBP010000001.1, read as the reverse complement.
TGGGGACTGACTATGTCTGGAAATCATAAGATCTAACTTAGAAGGAATTTGGAAATATCTATAGGGGTGTGTATAGATACAGCATTAGCCTACACACCAATACTGGCCCTAAGAGCTCACAGAGAGTAGCCAGCAGTCATTGACGCTACAAGCTTATCTGTTAAATCAGAACTGAATATCCTTCAGAATCTGTTCACTCAGGTAGAAACAGCACATCAGTGCAGAAAATATCCTCTGATACACTATGGCAAGTACTCGGCAAGGTGTAAGAGTAGGTAATTGCCATTGTCCCTTCAGTTATATAGACATATATACAGTTTTCTCTTGAGCCTGTGTATTAATAACACAGGTGCTCATCTTGCAGCTACCAGTAGGGAGTTCCTTGTTTCACCTCAAGCATTTCAGAACTGAATATTCTATTCCACACTTCTGTTTTCTAAGTGGAGGAGTGGAAGAAATGGATTCAAAATTTTTCCCTTGTGTTCTGTCCATCATATACCCTTCATTTATTCTTAGTCATTCTGTCTGTTTGGGATCTCACACATGACTGTGCCTGCCAATTAATTGATACCGGTAATTATATTTTTCAAAATTAAGCTCTAGTGAGCGTGAAGAAGCCATAACATTGCAGTACGTCATGACTGTCACAAAAATAAAAATTTCAATGCATTAGAAGCTGCATAATGTTTCTTCCTTGAGTACCAACTAAAAAGCAAACTGACATTCATACCTTTGACCACCTGTACTCTTAAGTTCAAATGGGTTCTGTTTATGGCGCATCAACATTATCCAATCTGCAAGTGAATTCTAATTGTTGAACTTTCTCTCTTCAGCATTTCAAAAGCCATTGAAGTCTAAAGGCCCACATATTCAACCTTCAAAAATGTAAAAGAGCTTATGGAGCCTATTGAGAAATAGATAACTGTTTTTCTGAATAAAGCAACAGATTTCATAGAGATAAAAGTAATACTTTCTTTCTTCAGAAAAACCAATAAGAATGTTCCATTGGAATATTATGCAGCAAAATGTTTACCACTAATATCATGGAAAATCTGAAGATCTAAAAATACAAGGTGGCAGAATCAGCGTGTCTCAGTTCCAGCTCTAAATTGTTATGGTCTATTCACAGCCAACATCTCGAGGCTTAGAATGAATCCTGCAATGTACATTCTTCTGAAAAGAATTTATGGTCAGGAAGAAAGCTGACTGGTGGTATGAAGTCGCTGTAAAACAAACACACGCACAAATCCTGGTACTCTTCTAAGGGCAATGAATTCAAATCTACTTCCATCCAATTATTTCTTCATTTTCAGACAGCACAGAGCAATGAAAGTATTCAAGCTTTATCTTAATTCTGTCAGATCTGCATAACAGAAAACGGCTTATAGCTTGAGGCAAAAACATACTTTCTTCTAGAATCTTTGTATTCCTGGCTATCCATTTCATGAGTGATGAGCTTCCCACATCCTTGGCCTGCTTAAGTCTTTGCTTCAGTGAATCTTCAGTGTAATATCTTAGTGAAAAAAAACACTGACTAGCTAGTAAGGCAGGCATGCAACAAACCCTTTGTCAACCTGGAACTTCAGAAGATCTCTTTGGCTTTCCAAAAATAATTTTTATTTTTTTTTTTACTTCCAAGAACATGCTGTTTTCCTGACTTTTAATTCACGTTCAGAACAATGGCAACAAAACAAAAACCTGAAAAAGCTAGATCCCATACAATACTTATCTCACCACATCTGCAGGCTTTGTCTTAGAGGTAATTCAGAAGAAGTCCCCGCTCCTCATGAGTCTTACAGATTTCAGTTTCCTGGATAACTTTAGAGTAGCAAGAGTTTTAGAGTTTGATTACTAGCACGTGACTATCTTGACTATACTACGTAGTGAAAGTCCGCCTGCAGTTCTAAATTAATATATGTAAATTGGTATGTGCGTGCATGTGTATTTACCTAAATGTCAACATAAGCTGTTAAATACGCAAACAAATCCTGCAGGGTGTAAGTTATAGCATGCACATTGCAGAATCAGTTGTGATTGGGTTTACCTTCTGAGTTTCTTTTTAATGTCGTGCAGTCACACTCTTATTATTTCTAAAAGACTTTCTTTTATTAATATTGGTTGGTGTTAGAGTATCACTTAGACTCAAGCCTTTTAGATGTTGTACACAAAAGATAGAAGTTTTCTGTGATTATTTAAGAAAGATGCAGTTCACACAATCAAATTGTGCTGCACGGTTCAGTCAATCCATCCTACTGACTGAACACCATGCAAGGAACAGAAGCATGCTGGAGTTTTGTCAGGAGTTTAGCACCTTGCAATACCTATAAGACATGCTACTACAGAGTTCACATAATTACTTTTATAGCAGTTTCCCAAATGGCTCTGTTCTGACATTTTTAAAGTGCAATTTATTCAACCATTGAAAATCACATGAATCTAAAATTAATTTTCTTCATGCTTTTTTTAAGTTTCTGAGGCAATCCAAAAGACAGCACTTCAGAAATAAGACTTTGGCTGAACTGATTTGTGATCCATCTTTTTATGTAAAGCATTAAGATCATGGTCGAACTCTAAATGGTAATGTGAGACTTGTTCCTGCTTTGGGATGTGCAGTCTGAAGCCTCAGCTCCCATAAACAGAATTTACAGCTGATATTTACCCTTGGCAGAAGAGTAACATGACCAAGCAGCAAACAATGAATCAAGACAGGGTCGCCATTGAAGGCTTCAACAACTTCCCATGGCATAATCAGAGGGCAGCAGTGTGGTTTCCATCACTACAGCAGACTCAATCCAGCATTTTCTCAGTTGACATAGCAGTGTGCAATCATTATCATTACATTCCTTGCAGCATGAAATTTCATAGAGAAGAAAAGCTTGATAATGAAATGGAAGATTCTTACACATCATCTGTCTAATCCTACACATCACTACTAAATGTACTGGAAAGATGGAAAGAAGCTTTCTTCTCAGAACTTGTAATTAAGTTGAGTCTTTTTTTTTTTTTTTTTTGTCCCAGATTATTGCCATTTTATCCCTTTAGTAAAACTAATAAAAATATGAAGTTTAAACTGAGAAAGCTAGATGCCTTTGCAGCTTCAGTTAGTGTCTGTCTTAAGCCACCCTCAATACAGAAATTACTTTAATCCATGCAAGGTGAATGACAGCTTTCATTTTCTGGTGTACCCACATGAACGGCAAAAATTTTGAAATGAGTAAGACTCCGTAGAAACAGTGAGAGCTTTTCCTGCCTTGAAGAAAACTGAGGTTAATTCCAATGATTTTGGTGTGACAAAAACGTAGCAGAATATTTTCAACTTGGTTTTGATGGTATTCTACGAGACCTGGACAGGCTGGAGAGCTGGGCAGAAAGAAACCGGATGAGGTTTATCAAAAGCAAGTGTACAGTCTTGCATCTGGGGAGGAATAATCGCATGCACCAGTACAGGTTGGGGGATGACCTGCTGGAGAGGAGCTCTGCGGAGAGGGACCTGGGTGTCCTGGTGGACGA
>JAOWBP010000001.1:52623075-52634835 GCA_028571105.1 Tragopan temminckii | reverse complement strand
AAAAAATCTTTCTACATTTACAAATTATCTCTTAAGTTCAACCTCACTCCCTGCTAAGAGACAACACTTTATTTGTTCAGAATCTTAACATGTAACTGAAGAGGGAAATAGTAGCTACGCTGGCATTTATGCCTACTTTACAAGAGAGGGGAATGTCAAGGCTCTCCTGCAGGGATATGTCCAGCAGACATATTTTCTACATGGAAGACAGTACACTCCATTCCTGTTCTTTATGGCAATATCCGTCCAGAATCCCACACTCTGTCCTGGTTTCCATATCAGAGGTTCTAGTTCAAGTGAAGCTGATTGAGCTGCAGCAAAGTAAACCAGCTCAGGTCAGTGACAAAGCAGAGGGATGATGATGAGAGCTCTGAGAGCTGTTCCAAGTGACTGCTATGCTGTAAATAAAAATAGTAGAAATCCTAAGTCAGGGCTGACTGAAGGGTGTTAACAGCAAGTAAACAGTGAAATAGCCTTCGTGACTCATTTTCTGCATTATTGCCAAAGCTCTTTTGTGTCTTCAAAGACAGAACATCTTCAAATCTGAGTGTGTGTGAAGGGAAAAAAATATTTTATCTGAGTATTTAAGTTTTAAAAATATCAGAATGCCAAGATTTATCTCATGTTTTTTATACTGGGAAATCTGCTCAGAACACAGGGACTATGTATTTCTTTGCTTCAGTGGACATTTAGTTTCTTTTCAAATGTTTCCTCCCTTTTATCTCAGCAGTAGACTCACACTGACAATTCTGAACTTGAAAAATCACTCATTCTCATCTCCTCAGTGTATAGTCCAAATCTAAACCAAGAGCAGGCAAGGATTTAAAGAAGCTCAGCTATACCTTTTCTCTCTCTTTTTTTTTAAATCTGAAACATCAGAAACTCTAGTGTTTTTTTTATATTGCAATGGCAGTAGAACTGTTGGAGAGAGTGAGGGAATGAGGGAAGAGACAAAGTGAATGTAAGTACATTCTCTCTCACATTTGGAAGGCCAGATCTACCCTTAGGAGTTAATCTGGCATACTGTGGTATGTCTTGTCCGACTTAGGTTAGACCACAGGACTCTCAAAATCAGACCTTTAATAATGTTTGTATCTTCCTATGACTTGCAAAGAGTGGTAAGTAAGTGTGTCAAAGCTGACCATGGCATTCATGCTGCTGAAGGTATTCCAGCAGGAAGACAAGCCAACTGCAGCCTCCAGTTACTCTGCATCGACTTGACTCAATATTTTTGCTTAAATTTGACTCAGCGTCACATTTTCTTAGTAATCACTGCACTTCATTCACATCAACAAGTGCCTGCATTTCAATGTTTGCTCTGTATTTTTGTGACAAAGTGTCATTTACTTTAAGCAGTGTCTCAAACTCAAGCATTACATGAAGAAGTCTTTTTCACCAAGTCTCCTATGTGAGGTTCCAAAGCCAAGAGCTCTCATGTCACACAACAATTTTATAGGTTCCTCCACTGGACATTTCACTGCACTTCTATTTGTACATCTGTATAAAAGATTTGGATTTGTTCTACTGCAAAACAAACTTGTTGAAACCATTCAATACATCCAGACCCCAAGTGGTTAGCCCTGAGGCCATGACAGCACCAATAAACAGCAGGTAACTGGAATGATTTTTACTAAAGCGTTAACACGAAGTACAGCAACATCCTGTCTAGATGACACCCAGCAATTCAGATCATTATCTTTTACTGAAGCCTAAGGTTTATTTGAAGGTAACAGCCTGCTTCAATTTTTTACTTCACTGCAAAGATCGAGTCTAGGCAGATGCATCTGAAAAACAAGATTATAAAGCAGATCAAATAGCAAAACAAACAATAGCATCCTCCACCTTACAAACCAACAGCAGCACAAGAATACTGAAGAAGCACTGCTTATTCTCATATCATCTGCAGAAAGCAAATCTCAACCTGGTCTAAATTAGGCTGCTAGAAAGATTTTACACTGGTGTCCAACAGATTTGAAAAACAGATGACTGAGATGGATACTTGAATAAGATGAAGAACAAATATCAATCTTTACTCTGAATGTTTCTATTTATGGCACAAATGTCACCTGATATATCATGAACACAACAAAGCTAGGAAGTACGTTGCCCAACAGTACAGATTTTTCCCTCTCATGCACACTCCTAGTTCCCAGAGCATAGTAGCAACTTTTTCTCTACAGGTTTAAAGTTTTTTTTTTTATTTTTTTTATTTTCAGAAATGAGGAGGATAAACATAAAAGGCCAATTTTCTTTGTATTAAAAAAAAAAAGAAAAAAGAAAAAAAAAGGCCAGCATCCTCCCTACACACTGTTAATTACATGTATACTAAATAAGGAAACTGCTCAAGTGGTTCTTGTTATGAAGGCCAAATGTAACAACCCCTTTAATTACAAATTTAACATGGTGAAATCCACTGTAGACAGATGAGCTCAAATGCATTGTAAAACACTGAGACAACAAGGAGAGTCACAATATTTTATAGAAATGCCATTTTGAGAATAATAGGAGAAAAATGGGAATTTAAAAAAAAAAAAAAAAAGGAAAAAAGATGAAGTACTGAAATAACAGCGTACCATCAGGATGAGTTGAGGAATTCACAGGCAAAAATCCAGGAGATTGGAAGAATGAATAAAAAACATGAACTCCTCACATGACTTAACACTTGTCCAGCTCAAACTGATTCCCAGGAGTCCTACGTTCATCTAAATTCTGCTGATGTCCTGCTGTATTGCCTACATACACAGCATACATAACGATGTAGAGAAATGCTTGCTAATTTGTAGTTTATCCTGATGTCTCACAAACAGCAGACACTGATGGAGCAGTGCTGAGTAATTTCCTAGGTGAACTGCTTTCCATGATTTACACCTAACAGTGATCTGTCACAATTCAGGCACTTTCAAATAATGACTGAGTCATAGGAACTATTTGTAGCCAGGCAGGAATACAGAGTATGAGTCATACTCAGCACGGTACCTTTGTGTAATCCTGCTTAACCTTTAACCCAACTCTACACAACCCAGATGCTTTTGAAGGTGATTGCTCTGCAGTGTTTTGCCTGGATGCATGTCTAATCATAGGCAGATATTAATGCTCATATTTAAAGGAAACAAAATTATCTATCACCTTTCATAGGAAAACAAAAATCAGAGGTCACCTGAAGCTGTGAAGTTGTACCTAATGCAAAGTAAGACTACTTCAAAATTGCAACTGAGACTCCACAAGGACAGTTGTACTACTTCAGGAAAACCACTGAGCTTCAATAAGTTTGGTCAAGACCAAAGGCAGGACAACGCTTGTAGTTTAAAGGATTAATTGTTACTGAAAAAACCGTGAGTGGAAAAATTATTCAACTTCCCAGGTATGCAACAAGCCTTACTTCTTTTGTGAAACATAAGGAGCAGGAATCGAAGACAAATGCAAGCAGTGAAATGCATTGCTTTGTGTTTAGCTAGAAAGATAACCATAAGGTGTTGGGTTTTTTTGTTTTTTTTGTTTTTTTGTTTTTGTGTGTGTGTGTGTGTGTGTGTGAACAAACATAGGAATAAAATGAAGAGGGTGAGTAAGAAAGATCTGAAAAGGTAACTTCACCCTTGGGAGAACAACAGAATTTGTGACTGGTCACGAAGAAAAATAATGCATCTCCTGTGGGCCACACAGACTCAAACGGGTCATAAACTGAGTCTATATTGCTGGCATCTATTACCATCATTAATTTTAGCTTCTAGGCTTACCTTTGAATGCTTTTGCAGTAAGGGGCCTACAGGTCTGAGGATTAGAATCATAAAATCATTAGTGTTGGAAAGCCACTAAGATAATCCAGTCCAACCCACCAACCCATGCCTGTGACCGCTGTAGACCATGTCACTCAGTGCCACACCCACACACTTCTTGAGTGTCTCCTAGTGACTCAACCACTTCCCTTTGCAGCCTGTTCTAACATCTTACCAATCTTTCTGAGAAATTTTTTTTTTCTCGTATCTAGTCTGAACCTCTCTAACACAACTTCAGACCATTAAAAACCAGAGAAAGCAGTTACTTTGTATGAAGCATTTACTTAGTGTCAGTAGGCATCCTTGCCTTTTAGAAAACATCCATAAGAGTTTGATCTGTTGCAGAACGATTTCTCTGCTTCACAATTACTACAAGAGCAGTTCGGCACATTCTGCTCACAAAAAAGCAGAATTGCTTCTGACAGGTCCCCGACAATATCAGGCAAAGTATTTGCAGGTAGGCAAATAGTCATACACAGAAAGAAGAGTTGAATTCACCCAGTTGGTAAAAGAGATGTCTAGCTACACAGCACAGCTTCTCAGGATACAGCTTCAGTCCAAGAGATGCTCTTCCTCCCATGGCTGGACCGTATGTAGCCCAGGGTGACTCCACCGTTCTGGTCATGTGGGAAACACAGATGCAAACAATTTGCCTGTGCTCCCTGCTCCCTTCAGCAAGTGCTCAATCACCGGTTCAAGTTGTGACCTAATAGTTCCCCTACAGGCACATTCTTGAAAGGGCAGATACAGAATCTGGGAGTGACAATAGTGTTTCTATAGACACATATGCTGTCATAGAACAGCAGAAGTGAATGGGCAAGTTTTATATGTTTTTCTCAGGCATATTTTAGGTGTATAATGAGGTATACAGAGTTCTGCTTCTGCTGAGGTTAATGCAAATTGGGAAATGTGTGAAGCTCAGCACAGATGGTTCTGAAAAAGTTGGTTTGTTTGTTTTTCCCAACATACAGATTTCTCCAGTACATTTGAAAGCTTAATGAATTTCCATTCAAGTCTCAGAGAAGGATGGTATATTACAGCCTGAGATATAAGAGTAGAAGAGCTTCTTGCGTACTGAACTAGTTCCTTATAACATTCTAGCAGTTCTCTCCAAAACACGCATGTTCCTCTTGGGAAACACTTGGTAAAAATTCACTCCCATTTACATCCTGGCAGCTTTCCTTAGAGCAGACACAAGGCACCCAGACTTCAACTGTATCTTGGTGCTTGTCATTATCGTTACTGAATCTAATAGCAAGCAGGTATCTTAGCAGCCAGCCTTCCTTACGGGTAGTAAGCTATATGTACATGTAATTAACTGTATCAAGGAAAGTGATATTTTATCAAAGACAGCAGTAAGGAAGTTAGTTACAGTGATTTTTTCATTCTCTAAAAAGGTATCAGTTACTTTTCAAAAGAGGGAGGCTTGTAGGGATGCTCCTATATTCCTCAGACAGATGAAGAGGTTACAGGACATTTTGTCATGTTAGTCCTGCCCTTGAATTTCCAATTCTCCCAGCAGGAAGAATCTAAAACTCAGGTGAGAATGAGAGGCACCTTCATGTAAAGGCACAGAGAGGGGACTTAAATAGACCCTACTAACAGTAAAGTGCTGTTTAGTTTAATAACATGTAAGTCTAAGTTTCAGGGGAAAATAGCCTGAGAAGTTTATCTGCTTAAATGCTACTAATAGTTTACCTAATAGTTTAGGGGCTACTGGTTTCTACCACCTGATAGATTCACTGGTATCATGCAAAACTGAAGGCATTGATGTCTAAGTGGAAATGAAGACATATTTGAATCCATCATTTGAGTATAGCAACATTTTCAGTAGCAGTATTCAACCTGAAAAGAGATTATTATTATCTGAACTAGAAGCAGGTGTTTTTGGTCATGATTAAAGTCTGTGAAGGTGAACTGCCTCTTACAGATGCCATGCTGGATCTAGATTTGTTTGCTTCAGCAACCATTTCTCTATTTAAAATTCAAATGGCAAATCAAGAGGAACATTTGACTAACACTACTACTTACTTTATATGAGTCCCTTTAAGAGCTATCTATACCTACAGCTTCATTTGTAACACCAGTATCTCCATTTATGTGTACCATTTGGCATTGGAAACAGCCTGAATTGAAATTCAATAGAACAAGTTCTGAGTGTGATCTGTTAGGAACCAGCTTTACCCTTCTTTTCCTTGCTCTGTTGCAAGTTCCACAGGTTACATACATCAGCAGCTCAATTTCTTGTCAGGTCTTTATGAGCTCTACTTGACGTGGCATTAGGATAGCACCTGAGAATGTTGAAAGGAAAGCACAATGGATAAGGCAAGGAAACATACTCCATGCATTCCTACATTGAATTCTTCAAACTAGATCAAGATACCGCAAGCACCTGAGGCAGTATACATGGAAAAGTGGTAAGTCAATTCTTGTTCTAGGTTTAGATAGATGCTGGCCTCCTATAACATTGTGCCATCTGTCAGTTAGTAACTGTTAGAGATGGAGCAAGAGCAGATTCACTACTGATTAAAGTTGGACACATATAGATGTTACTACTTAAAATTACACACAATCAAGCTTCTTGCTACCTTTAGGCCTATATTTACTGAAAAAAAAAAAGTTAAATTATAGTATTATCTTTCCCTCTATAAAGACATTCCTGTGTCAAACTAGAAATGTTACAGGAACAGCCCACCATTTTTACAGCATGGAAAAAGCAACCTGCTGTGAGGGTCCAGCACAGAGCCTTAGAGCACCATCTAGATTCCCTCAAATAAGGAGATAAGTTACAGTTAGCCTATAGAATTTAAATAGCATCTCACCACACAGAGGCAATGTTTATTTCCTCCCAAAGGATAGCTAGTGCATGGGCAGATGACAAAATGCAAAAGTTAAAAGCCATGCTAAAATATAAACTGAGTCATAGCCACTATATGAAGTAGAATTTTAAGAGAAAACTTCCAGTTACAGTATTTAATTTGCATCATTGCTGCCAACAAAGTGAAGGAAATTACTTTGTCAGTTCTTTGCTGATGAACTAGTAGGTTCTCCTGTTTAGCATGATGAAAGCTAAACTGTACTCGGTTTCCATAGAAACAAGAACAACCGAATATCCGCAGAAGGGGATGGACAATCTACTACCACATGAATCAGATTCAGTTTATATCCACATTGTAGAAACATTTCAGTGCTGGCCGAGTCACAACTGGACAACGGCAGCTAGAAGTCTCTGTCCTTGAATTGTACACTGTCACTCTGAAGTTTTCATCTTTCTTCTTAGAGCTTAACATCTGTTCAGGAGAGTTTCCAAAAAACATTAAAGCATATCTCTGCATCTCAGCCAGATGCTTTCACCTGACTTCCAAGCACGCTACCCAAATTCAGGTCATAGTTGGTCCTTAGCCATACACTGCCATACATTGCTTACTATGGTGAGTATCAGTCAAAACATTTTTATTTTTTTTTAACCTAAGGCAGGCTGTTTGCCTACTGTACACACAAACTCTTTATATTCTGCAAATCCACGGAGTTTCCCATCAGATCTGCTACTAGAGATACCTAGAAATCTTAATACCTCATTGACCAGTATCAAGCTCTTTTTTTATGGAAAAATTTGCCTGTTGGTGTTATGCTTGTAGCAGGTAGGCCTTCTGTCATCAGGTAGTAAGCAGAGATCATACACTAACTTGCATTCCTCAGCTAGAGGCTCGTAATGCCATCCCAGTTTGTTCCTGGGGAAGAAATTTTTGCTCCTCATCTTAAAAAAGGGGCACCCTAAGACCTGCCTGCTGTCTAGAGTTAAGACAGACAACATGCAGTAGCCATTAAGGTATGGAAGTCCCTTCACAGTTCTCTGAAAGACATTGATAACAGGCCAATAAAGATATGCTGCTTGCAGGAATTATCAGTATGGATGTTTCTTCATTCTGAAGAGCAGTAAAGTGCCAGAAGCTGCCAAGCAGGAGTTGCACACGCAACTTTAGAAGAGTGGACAGTCTACTCATCTTGAAGATCAAATATGTTTGGAACTGGGGGCAAAGACCCACAGCTACTTCCCAGGAGGCCTTTGCAATAGGATCTCCAAAGATATGCGTGTAGTAGAAGCCATATCATTAATTTGTTTTGAGTTTTTTTGTACTCTAACCTATTTAATAACAACAATAAAAAAAGGACAGACAAAATCTACCAGGGAGGTAGTGGAGTCACTAACCCTGGAGGTGTACAAGAAACATTTAGATATTGTACTGAGGGACATGGTTTAGTGGGAAATATTGATGATACGTGCACAGTTGGACTTGATGATCTTGGAGGACTTTTCCAACCTTGGTGATTTTATGATTCTACAATTCTACCTGAATTATAGTGCTGTTTTTACAGACAGTTGTATCTGGAACTCTGGTAAGACTAGAAACTCAACAGCAAATTGCTAAGGTAATTTAAGATATTAATTTAACTATATATAACAAGAAACACGTAGCAGGAAAACACTTTTTAGTGCAGGACAAATAATCAACAGGTTGACTACTGTCTGGCCTCTACATGCAGTAAGTGCAAGAAACAGCACTCATCTGTTGCATCTGTCCTGCGTTCTCAAAGGATGCTGCATACATTTCTCATTCAGTAGAGTTCATCTTATAGCACAGAGGAAATAGATAAAAAGAGAAGCTGAAATAATATGCTGTAGCCTTAACTGCAAGGGCCCAGTACCACCCAGTAAGGGGTGGCACAAGCTATATAACTTCTTTTCATCATATACACATTTAGAGAATATTATTTTTAAAGAAGCAAATACACCTTAATCATTTTTGGACAGCAGTACTGTCTCCCAGGTGGTGAGTTCTTACACCCCCTCTTATGCCTCCCTGGTTTCTACTGTCATTATTAAAACACACTTTCAAAATGTCAAGGTACATAAAGACGATGAGCCAAAGTCACATACAGAAGACAATATTTTTCAAACAAGCAAACAAACAAACAAAGAAAACCCTACAATCTCACTTACATTCATCTATAAGATAGTTTCCTTCTCCAGAAAAAGGAGAACTAAATCCAGAAAAGACCAACTTTTAAAGAATACCATACTTTCCTCTGGCTGTATCTTTTAAGCATCACAGCTACATCAGACATTCACATACCTAAAAACTACTTCACAAAACATTGAATCAAAACTTAATGAAAACACAGCTTAAAGATACAGCTTAAATGAAATTCCAAACCCTTCACACGTAGGTCTGCTGTTCTTGTTTTGCCTCTAGCTACTGGCTCAGAGTTCACGTAATTGTACTGCTATCTAATATTATATTGAAAATTCAGAGATGTAACAAAAATGAGACATTTCTTATCCTAGAAATAAAGAAAAGTAAGTGGGTTCTCTTCCTAGAGTTTGTGGCTTAAAGATGGCTGATTCTAAGTAATGCTTAAGTCTTTGATTAGCAGTGATGTGTCATTCAAGTGAATTCACTTGAAAATCAACATTTTCATAGTTTCATAGTTTGTGTAACAATGGCTTACAAATCCAAGAGATTATCCTTTATCTTTCATTAAAGTCAAAGTTGTTGGAGTTAAAAGGAAAGTAGGGAAGACAGGAGAAAAAAAAAAAAAACAATAGAAAAACACATAAACAAATTATAGGTCTGAGTGTTTTTCCAGGAAAAACAAGCAGAATGAACAAACAAAATGACAACAAAGCAGTGAGTGATAAGTTTGTACTCTGTATTTGCAAACAGGTCATATCCTGTCATATCATACATACCCTGGGAAATTTCCGCTTCTCTATTTCTCTGTGTTCTACTATCAAGACGGGTATAACAGTACTGCCTTGACTCAGCTTAGAGTAAAGACAAATCTACTTCCAAATGTAGACAAGCTGTGAAGCTTTGGTCATAAGCCTTAAGACAAAATGCTACAGATTTTGTCGGCAGATGAGAGAATTAGAAGCAAGGTGGTAAAAAAGACCCAGTAACTTGGCCCTGATTCCCTCTCATAATGATGTAGAACCAACAAGTGAACAGAGGTAGATTACAACAAGAACACAATAAATATGTCTGAATTCCAGGAATGCAATGATGCCAACTTTAGATTGAATTTAAAAATAAATTTAGAAAGAAATTCAAGTGGAAAAAAAAAATCATGCGCAGAATGAAGTGTAGCTGCAATAGAACCATTTGCCCATTGCCTGCAGCAATATATGACACAGCAGGCAATACTTCACGGAAGCAAGGTGTGCTGCAGCCCCAGGATATTTCCAGCCCACCCCCCACCATGTGCAAGCTCACAACCCTGCAGAGTTAGAGAATACTGACATTGCTTTACACAAAGACTAAAGCAGACTCAGCGATAATTAAAGGGGCCAGGCCAATGGAAAGGAACAAAATGCAATGATGGGTTGGCATGGATTACTCTGCAAATTGAAGGTGATTTTATTCAATTTGTTAATTACCTAATTGAGGCAATCAAATGACATTCAGTGATGGAAATCTGTTATAAATTTTTCAAAAGTACAAAATCTTCAGTGAAATCCCAGAACTTCACCATGGGCTGAAGGAAAATTCTGTAATCCGAGTTACACATCACTTTTTCATAGTTAGCAGATTTTTTAATCCAGTTCTCTTTGCAGTTGGATTTATTTGAAATTAGAACTGGCTTAGCATTAGTGGCATATCACAGACAGAGATGATGGAGGCCATTCACTCCCTTCAAGTTGTCCAGCTAAGCAAAGCGAAATAAACTTCCATCTCTGCATCTGGGAAAAGGAAAGGATGGTGTGAAATGGCATTATCTTATGCCACTGGAAGATTCTATGGTATTTCCAGAGCAATGACCAAACACATGTCCACCTATCCATCGTGCACTTGACAAGTCTTTATAAAACAGACCAGGGTGACAGAAACATGCTCCTCCAGGCTCTGCAAATAGTGCACATGATTGGACAGATTGTCTGCTAGAGTTAATTATCAGGTCTTCACAGGAGCTAATAGCTGATGCCTCATTCTGCTGAGTGGATAGCTAATATATACTCACATTTCTTCCATTTGGGGCTCATTTCAGAATCAATATTTTAAACACTCTGCATTTGAATTGTTAGGAATTGCCAGTGCAAACCAGAGTGCTGGGGCTGAGCCTCATCTCCTACAGGATGTGGCTATTTGTTTCTCCTGCCCTCATAGTCAATGGAAGCCACTCGGGACTGTCTTGATAGAAGACAGGTAATAGCCATTAGGGGAAATATTGGGCAAAGTTTGATAAGCTGATTAACGAGTTTAGGTAAAAGAAAGAATACACATCCTGCAGTGAATTACAGTATAAAGTGACTTTTATGGAGTCAGATTCTGATGTTAATTTCAACAGTAAAAATCAGAGTAACTTCAACAGTTCACAGACTCTTCCTTCCAAGCAGCAATGATAAAGAAGGAAGACAAACAATCCCACCTCTATTTACAGGACCATCCCTGTTAACACCCTCCTCAGGTCCTGCTCCCACAGCAGTTCCTGCCACCTTCCTCCGGCCCTCCTCATTCCAATCCCTGCTAGCTCCAAAGCTCTGTCATGGGTCCTCTGACACCACTGCCTCTGCTTGGGCCACTGTTTGACCAATGTGATGACGGCTGATCAGGTGTCCATGGGGCAGCACAGCTGCGATGGCACCACATCCCAAAAACTACTGTTAAACCAAGCTTGACAGGGTGCAGGCACTGCTTCAGGCCAGTTTGACTCCCTGGACCCAACATTTGCAAAGGCCATAGGAACAAAGCCCATTTCTATCTCATGTTCAGGTCCCAGGGTGCCTCATTAGGAGATGGGGACAGTGGCACACTCATAGCATTGCTGAGGCCAGGCTCATTCTCTGTCTGCTTGAGAGAAAGGATTCAGAGAACCCAGCTGAAATGTATGATGTGGCTCAGGTCAGGCCTAGGGGCTCAGGGTAGTCCTTGGTGCCTGGGCCAGAGAAAAAATGGAGCCCATGTCCCAGTATATATGGGCAGAAGGT
>JAOWBP010000001.1:52598367-52620924 GCA_028571105.1 Tragopan temminckii | reverse complement strand
GATCCTTGTGGTCCCTTCCAACCCTGGCCATTCTGTGATTCTGTGATTCTGTGATTCTGTGATTCTGTGATTCTGTGGTGCTGACCAGTTGCAGCAAAGACTGGTACCTGCAAGCAACAGCAACACATGAAGCAATATGACTTTCCACCCAACCTTCCCAGGTCTCCCTGCAGGGAGGGAAACTTACAGCCTTGTGAACATAACACTGAAGGGGAGCATGAGAGGGAAAAGCAAGAAGGGTAAAAGCCCCGATCACAGTTTTTCTTAACGTCCTTGTACCCAGCTCCACCAAGATGTTGCTAACATGGTCTCACTTGTGTCAGTAATGTTAAGTGCTCATTGGAATACAGAAGAGATTCATCCATCACAACAGATCATACTGAATACGCAGACCGTACCACATGGCTGCCAGAGGTAATGTCATCAGTACCTGCACTGCTAGAGAGAGCTTAACGTCATTTTTCCTCCCTCATGCTCCTCTGCTATCCTTGAGGAATCACAGAATCACAGAATCATAGAACAGCCTGGGTTGAAAAGGATCCTAACGCTCATTTAGTTTCAACCCCCCTGTTATGTGCAGGGTCACCAACCACTAGACCAGTCGTTTAGTCTAGTGGTTTGGAAAAGCTGCCCAGAGCTTTTTCCCCCATGTCAGCCAATCAAGACACATGCCACCATCCAAAGTAATGACATGTGAAGGGGGAGAAAAGGGAGGGCAGGAAACTGACACTGTGATGGGATCACTGCTTCATCCCTGGTACTGGGGGTAACCAGGAAAGCGTAGGACTGGAGAAGTGTAGGTACATGGGGACTTAGCCACTGGAGAGACACTCCAAAAGTCTATGCATAACCCCATCTTCTCTGATGTGAGAAGCAGGAAAAAGGAGATCTTTAGTTCAACCTATATACTTTGTTATCAATATGGCAAAGGAATAGTAAACAGGAAAATTACCCACCTTTCCTTTCCCTCACTTTCCCCAGTGAATCTGTAGCCAGTAATGATCAATTTGTCTGTTATCAAGGGGGAAAATGACATGTTGAATGAATGGGCCACAAATACAAGGAGACAGTAACAGAAATCTGAACAGCTCTTGGGAGGTGGAATGCCTGATTTCCTCCTCCATATTCTTGAAAAAGCAGACATGATCCAAAAACTACTTAGATGTGAGCAATTCTCAGACTCCTACAATAAACCTTTTCTCGGCTCAGCTGGAAGAGAAAATAGACAAACTCTAGAACTACCAATCCATTTGCAGTGAATCATCAGGTTACTAGTCACTATTGCATGACATCATTTGCATGGTATTCATAAACTGCTTTTTGCTCTCCAGTGTTCCAAACCAGCACACTTACAACAAGCAAACCTTCCATATAAACCCTTCAGGGAGAAGGCTTGTAGGGCTTTTGCCTGAGTTTACTGATTTGAATGAACAAGCCAGGCTGCCTATGTGTACACATAAAGATAACTAAAGCAGGGCATACCCAAATCCAGTCCACAAATATAAAAAACTCATGGGAAACCCCATAGCCAACAGACTGAGATTCCAAAATTCATCACTCCATGAGAGATTGCACTGGACAGTGAGATCCTGTTTGCTGGATCCAATAATTGCTAATCACTGTCGCAATCTCAGTGCCTCAGCCTCCAAGCACAGTGTTCAAGTACTCCATATTGGCCCCAGACATAGCTCACAACACACATTTTTGCTAGCACCTGAGTCTAATCTGCCACAATTTAGCTAGCAACTATTCCTACCTAAGCTTGCTTTTCAACTTAACAAAAATACTTATGCCAAAAAATATAAGCATATCCCATTGCTTGCCCTTCTAATGAAGCTTAGAAGTTAAGTGCACATTTTTCATAAGTTGTTCATACGGTGACAGCAATTAAGTTGAGAAATAAGAAAGGGTGCTTGCTGAGAATCAAATCAGTAAGAAACCCAATTCTAAGTTCTTTGAGACTGCCAGGTATATACTTTCATATAGATCTTTTTAAAGAAAACAGCACTTGAATATAGAAAAAGTATAAATTAATATGACTTTAGGATTACAAGCAGTATTCTAACCTCATAAAGTTTTACAGATTAACTATATTTTCCTTCACTGAAAAGCTATTTTAGAACAAGGAAATAAACTGAAAAGTAGGATTAGATTTTAAATTTAATACTGTTATACAGAACCATTGACTTGTAAACTAAATTTTGTTGTTAAAACTTGGTACTTCAACCCTCAATCAATAAAGGGAAAAAGTAGTTGGGTCAGTTGAATTTCTTAATAGTCCAATACACATTTTTTATATATATGCCACAAGACCGAATAATTCTTACTTTTACAGAGACGTCACAAGCCAGCATTTTTATAGACATTTTTACTTTTTTTTCTTTTTATGGAGAGAGAACTGCTATTTTTATTTTTTTAAAGCTATTGTATCACTGTTGCTTTGTGTGCTAGTTTCCTTAGGGAAGCTGTAGCAATCAGCGGGGAATTTAGCTCCAACTTGATACTTGCCTAGGTTCAATTCTTAGGACAGTGGCTATAAATAATCTGCTAAATATGGCGTGATCATGGACTGAGGGAAGACAAAGAAACGCTTTCTGACTTCCACTCACTCTGAGTAGGGTGAATCCACTGTACCATAGAGTTATCTGCAACAGCACTAAGTGAGACAGCCCAAAACAGGGCCACAAAGAGAGTGAGTAACCAAGGAGTACTGGCAGGGCCAGGACAATAATCCTGTCTACACCCATTGTTAAACAGTACAGACATAATCATATCACACAATCATTGAGGTTGGAAGGGACCTCTGAAGACCTAGTCCAACCTCCCTACTCAAGCAGGTCCCCTAGAGCACATTATCCAGGATTGTGTCTAGACTGCTTCTGAATACCTCCAGGGAAGGAGACTCCACATCTTAGGGAACCTGTCCCAGTGCTCAGTCAGTCTCAAAGTTAAGAAAAAAGAAAACTCTTCACATTCAGATGGAACTTTCTGTGTTGCAGTTTGTGCCTGCTGCCTCTTGTCCTGTTGCTGGACACTGCTGAGAAGAGTCTGGCCCTATCTTTTTAACCATCTCCCTTCAGATACTTGAACACATTGCTTAGATCCCAGATCCTCCTTGAGCCTTTTCTTTTCCAGTATGAACATGCCCAGCTCCCTTCTTCCTCTCCTCATATAAAGGATGCTCCAATTGCTTAATCATTTTGGTAGCCCTTCACTTGGACTCACTTCAGGAGCTCCATGTCTCTCTTGTTCTGGGGAAACTTACACTGGACCCAGCAGTTCAGGTGAAAACTCACCACTGCTGAAAAGAATCACAGAATTATCAAGGTTGGAAAAGACCTCCAAGACCATCTAGTTCAATTGTTCACCTACCACCAATACTTCTCCAACAAACCACATCCCTCAGTATCACATCTAAACATTTCTTGAACACCTCCAGGGATGGTGATTCAACCACCTACCTGGACAGCCCATTATAACACCTGAACACTCTCTCGGAGAATAAATTTTACCAAACTGAACTTCCCCTGGTGCAATTTGAGGCCACTCCCTCTCATCCTAGCGCTAGTTACGTGGGAGAGTAGGCTGACCCCCAACATAACCTTTCAGGCAGTTTTAGAGGGCAATAAGGTCTTCTCTGAGCTCCTCTTCTCCAATCTGAACAATCTCAGTTCCCTCAGCCACTCTCTGTAAGACTTATGCTCCAGATCCCTCACCAGTTTCACTGCCCTTCTCTGGACACGCTCCAGGGTCTCAGGGTCTTTCCTGTAGTGAGGGGCCTAAAACCAAACACAGTACTCGAGGTGAAGCCTTACTGGTTCAGAGTATGATTACTTCCCTGCCAGATTCCTACTGGCTACATTATTTCTTAAACAAGCCAGGATGTCACTGTTCTGTTTTGGCTTCTTGGGCACACTGCTGGCTCATGTTGAGCCGAGTGTGGACAAACAGCCCCAGGTCCTTTTTCTCCACAGTCAATCAGCCAACCTGCCCGAAGCCTGCAGGGTTGCCCGGAGTTGTTGTGGCCAAAGTATAGGACCTGGCACTTGGTCTTGTTGAACTTCACGCCATTGGCCTCAGCCCAGCAATCCAGTCTGTCCAGATCCTCCTGAAGGTCCTTCCTAACCTCATGCAGATCAACACGTCACTCCAGGAGTTATCTGCAAACTTACAGAGGGTGTACTCAGTCCCCTCGTCCAGGTCATCAGTAATGATATTAAACAGAATCAACCACCAGTACTGACCCCTGGGGAACACCATTTGGTCACCAGGTGGATTTAACTCTATTCATCACCACCTTCTGGGCCAAGCTAACCAGCCAGTTCTTTACCCAGCAAAAAGTGTTTGTTATGTGTCCAAGCCATGGGCTGCCAGCTCCTCCAGGAGAAGACTGTGGGAGACAGTGTCAAGAGACTTTCCCTCATCTACCAAGTGGGTCACTCAATCACAGAAGGAGATCAGGTTGATTAATCAGGACCTGCCTTTCATGAATCCGTGCTGGCTGGGCCCAATCCTCCAGTTGTCCCACATATGCCATGTGATTTCATTCAAGACGATCGGTTCCATAACTTTTCCTGGCACTGAGGTCAGGCTGACAGGCCTGTAGTTCCCTGGATCCTAAAGTTCTCTGTTCATCCATGCTGGTCTTCTTCCCTGCTGGCTCATCTTACAGCACAAGGGGATAGCCTGCTCCCGCGCCTCTAAGACTTCCTTCTTGACGAGTGTTTAGCCTTCCTGGACCCCTTTACCTTTCAGGACTGACTTCCAAGAAATTCTCCCTACCAATGTCTGAACAGTTCAAAGTCTACCCTCTGGAAGTCCAAGGTATCAGCTTTTCTGACCCACCTGCTGATTTCACCAAGAATAGCAAACTCCACTATTTTGTGAAGAGGGGGACGATCACCTCCCTCAGCCCTGCTTGCCACGCAGGATAATTTAATGCATCGCAGGATATTATTGGCCTTCTTGGCCACAGGAACAGACTGCTGGCTCACGGTTATCTTGTTGTCCACAACTGCCTTTGTTGAATTTCAAATGGGTTGCTTGCCCATATTTCACTGCCTATTCTTGTACCAGAAATCATATAAATAAATTCAATTTGATTTTCTTTCAATACAGACCGAGTTATACTACCGACAATTTCCAGGAGACAATAACTGCTGCAGAGCAGAATGATGAATCAATATATTTAACTACCCAGGGTATTTATATCATGTGTGCTGAGCGTACTAGCAGAATAACCAATTTTGTAGAATGCCTTCAAGTGACAAGCCGAATTGGCACTAAAAAATTAATCTCCATGCCATAGCAGGAAAGGTGAGTGCAGCTGTGCAGTCATTCCAATGAAATAAGAATCTTTCACACTAGGAGTTAAATGTTATGAAACCATATGTAAATCATTTTTAAAAAATATCTTAAAACCTCTATTTGGAGAGTTAAAACCAAAGCAATGTATAAAACAAACAACAACAAAAAAAGTAAAGTTCTACCTATTTTTTTTTCCTTTCCAAAAACCAAAGCATGACACATAGTAACTCTGCGAATAATTTCATTTTATGGTTCATGCACTCACTCATACTCTTTTTTAGAGAGCACAAGGAAGGAAGGAAGGACTTCTGCAAAGTAGTCACTGCAGAGCTGCTAGATTTGCACAGCTAGGGTGAGAATTGTATTCTTTCCAGCTGCAGACCTTTACCACTGCAATCAGCAGTGATTTCTTTAACTAAGCAGCTACAAACATTAGTGTTCACTCATGCTTCAAACACGGACCAGGGAAAAAATGTCACTGACTTTCCAGAGAACAACAGAACTCCTATAAAAGTGCATGTTACAGCTGACATAAACACTGTGTTCCCAGTGGGTGAAGTTCCCTGGAGGTCATCACAAATTAAAACACTCTTAGAAATGCAGGGATGCTCAACCACAATCAGCCCTAAGTCCATTAAACAAGAAATGGATGCACCTCCTATAAACATACAGAAAACAGCTCCTGTGAGGTGCTTCCAAGCAGAATTTCTACACAGGAGATCAAGAAATACACTGATTTGCACAAAATGTGGCAGTAATACTCTGTTGTCTCTCTCATCTGATTTTTTCAATATTTGACAAGACATGAAGGCCTTGGTCTTTTTCTAAAGGTGAAAATAGATGCTTCTGAGACTGCTATCTGTAACATATCGAACACTAAATGGTTTCTCATATTTTGTTCTCTTGAATTATTATAGTGTTTTTTCTTAAAGCTACAGCAGTACGAGTCAAGACATCAGAATTTAATTTTTATTCATTTTTATCCTAGAATAATTTACTATTTTTGGTTCTCAAATGAAAGGGGGGAATACATCACCTACTGGAGTTCAAAGTCTAGCTAGAAAATTGTACTCCTTTTCTAAATTGAAATGAATACAATATCCTGAGTTTTACCCTCGTTTCTGGTGGTCACATACTTCACCAGTCACTGCATAGGTGGAGCTCATCCTACCATGTCTTTAGCATTTGTTACTTCAGTAGCCACTGTTTATAACTCTGTGTGTGAGAGAGAGAGTGCAAGAGCAGTTGCATGCAAATACATATGCCTTCATTTCCTCTTGTCCCCAAAATGTTTTGGTATTTAGTCATTTCTGGGAGAGAGCAGAGAAGATAGGAGTTACCTAGCTGTTAATGTATATATATAAATAGAAATTTTTATGTATAAATAGAAATAGATGGATATATAAAAAACTAGGTAGAATAGCAGCACTATCACTGTTCCTGCCATGGCAAGTAGCACATGCTCATTCAGAGAATCACTTAAGCACACATCCCTTCCACCTCTGTAACACAAGTCTCCCTAGATCCACATCTCTCATAAGTCTTGTTCAATTTATAAATGCAGCACTCAGCTCATCTCTAAAACAGTCACTTGGCTATCTACGTCTAATTATATTTCAAAGTTTGGATTGTTTATTTATTTCTTTAAAGTAGTTTAAACTACTCCTTTAATCTATTCCTTCCTAATACATGCTGTCCTCCCAACTCCAGATTCCAAAACAGATTCCAATGTGCCATTCCCAAAAAAACATATAATTCTTTCTGGATGCCTTTCTATAACATAACTCAGCCACAAGCTGAGTTTGATGCTGTGATTAGTGGCTGGATCCTTTGGCTTGAGCTATGCAGAGGATCTGATTTAATTATTATAATGGCCAAAAGAAAAACAATACAAAGCAACATATAATATCTAATTCCCCTTTTCCCCTTCCAAAGACCACAAATATCCGGGAGTGACTTTCTTCTACAGAAAGAAATCCAACAACAGTATATGCTGTGGGTATGCCGATCCATGCCAGTGAAGTAATCTGATTTGTATCATCCCTGTAGAGATTGCATAGCATTTCTGGGAAGCAGAGCTCTTGGCTCACAACTGAAGACCCACAAATGTTATTCTTACTATTGCATTAGGCTCTATGTAGCATGCAACGCTAACAGCCTTGCATGCTATGTAGAGCCAGCAGACTGGTTTGCAAGTTGTACCTGCACCTTCCCTACCTTGGGAAGATCTGAGCCAGTCCAGGACTGCTCTCAGTCTAACTTCAACACTGGAGATGGCTCTTGGTATTTGGTTTTTCATGAATAACCAGATTTTGGAAGGCAGGAGGAGCTTTTGCAGGATGCTCTGCAGCTCAGGAAAACTGACAGGAACCAGGCACATTCCAGATTCAAACTTACAGTAATTAATACTAATCTTTACTGTTAGTAACTGTGCTCCTTATGTTTTCTGACAAGCGTGACATAGCAAGGAATTTTGGGACTAGGTGCAAATACAGTGAAAAACTTTGGAAGGGGCCACCTGGGAGTCATTCTGGCTACCATTACATAGAATATACAGCATCGTTTGCATGACAGTTGTGCTACTGAGGGATTAAAATAGAATTTGGAGCCTTAATGCAGGCGATACAAACATTCTTTTCCATCCAGAAGAAGGGTAAGAAACTTTGGAGGAAGAACCAAACATTGTAAAATGCTGCTAAAAGCAGCGAGCCAAGCTTTACAGAGCAAAGGAAAATTTGGTGTAGCTCAGTTGATTTTTTTATTTAAATAAGCAGATCCTGATTGGGTAGAAATCAATTAAATTCAGCTCTCTGGCCCAAAGAATCTTGACAACCAGCTTCCTGACTTTATTAAGGAACTTGTTTCTTGACAGGGCTGAAAAATGCATCCCTGCACCTGCAATGCTGACAGAATAGCAAGCAAACCTTCTTGCTCCCATTCCAATTTACTCCAGATGCTGCAGTTACTAATCAATGTCACTTGACTTTAAACTAATATCCCAGTTAATCTTTGTGATTTCGGTTGCAAAAGACCCTCCTTACAAGTCCTTTGCATGCTTACAGTGGCTTCAGATTATTAAATTTATAACAGCATAAAGACATAGCCAGCCATTTATTTTGTTTTGCCAAGTGTATTATAAAACATTTCTTGCCCAAAGCAAAAGCATATAGCAGTATGCTTTCAGTATCTTGCATCTGATTTTGGTTTTGCTAAATCTTATGATGACAACCAGCAAGAGAAAATTTATTACTAAAATTTACACCACCGGGTACATTTCCTTCTTCAAACAGAGCTGCTGATTAAATGAGGCATGGGGGAAGGTTAGGAGTGGAAATGTTACTCTTTGTAACACCTTTGGATCCAACAGAATCATTTGGCTGACAAACGCAAACAATTCTTTTTTCAGTTGGGTCTCTGACTCTGGGAAAAAAATAAGCTTTGCATGAGCTGTCAGGAGAATGGATTTACTTTACAAACGTTTATAAAGAAAATACTCTTCTTGCTTTTCTTCCCTATTTTCTATGCCAGCTATTGCCTGTTAAACAGATTTCTCAAATCAAACAAAATTTACTAAAGACTGAGGGAGTAGAAGAATGCCTTTTATGTGCAAAGGTGATGGTGGATGTTGTGCCTAATGAAACCACAGATGATCACACTGCAACCTTAAGGAGGAGAATGAAGACATCGTTCATTCAGTTGCTTTGAGAAAGACAAAGGATCTTCCCTTTCTTTTGGGGAAAGCCTTTCCCAGATAGAATAACCAGACAGATAGGGAAATTAAGTGGACAGCAGCTAAGCTCTGGGACTGGAATAAAAAAAGGGAAATGTTGTTACCATTCTTGGCATTAGTTGTTCAGATGCAATTAGATACAATGCCCTTCAATGGCTATGCGTATTTTAGCAATTCAGGCTGCCAATTTAAATCAAGTTGAGCTGGTTTGCTCAGTTCTCACACATAGGATTAGTTGTGTGCCCAAACAGAAAATCTCTAAACCCTCTTTCACCTGAAGCTCCCCAGGTAACTTTATATAACATATAGACAAAGATTAACTCTCTGCATATAGATCATTTTGTTGGTTGCAGATCTCTTTGTAGACTGGATGGCCTCTATGAAATATGTCAATAATTTTGTCTTGGCTAGATTCCTTCCAGTTAGTATTAATATCCACAGACTGTCCTAAGCTCACGTGTCTATTTGTATTCTGTGTATCGCTTACTGGTGCAGCTGACATTGCAAGTAGAAGAAGAAGCCATCTGCTACCAAAAAGATTATAAACTTTAAGATTTAAGCAAGGTCTTAGGAATGGGTGAACCTAAGAAGATAAATTCACAATTGATCGGTTGTTTTTCTCATTCCTTTCATTAACTCCAAGATGACACTTGTGGTTTGTTAACAGGGACTTCATTATCCCTCCATGCATCCCTGCCATTTTCACATGCATCTTTTATTTCTTGGCTCTGGACCAGGAACAAGGGTAGGATGTTCTCACCTTTCCAACCTGGCTAGAAAAGGGAAATATCTGAAATATACTGAATAGTATGTCCTCTGGAGATTTCCAAACCAGTTCTGCAGATGCAGATATGGTTTAGACAAGCAAGAAAACCCCTGGGTGCTTACATGAAAGAAAATATTTTTTTGCTCTACAACACTAGTTAAAGCATCTATGGGATAGGGTTTTTGGTGATTAGTAGACTCTGTAGCTACCTAAAATCTGTTATTGTCAGCTCAATTTTATGTGGTACTAGAGCTCAACACACTGAAGCCCTCAACTCTCACAACATCACATTTTCTAAATGATCTGACCCTGAGAGAGCGGCACTCAAGCCAGTTTTCTTTGCTTACATAGACCACCACAACCACAAGAAAGCTGTTCAGCAGGCATTTAGACTAAACCATCCTGCTTTTGCTTTGCTACAGCTTTCTGCTTTCCTGTCCCTTCTACTAATGCCAGCTTAAGTACCTCATTGCCTGGCTACATTGCGCAACACAACTCAACATCTGTGCTGTTTCTAATAGATGACACTTCTTTCCCACTGAAAAAGTCTCTAGTTCAGTCAAAGAAATAGCAGTTGCACAGTCTATGGCTGCAACATACAGAGGGCTTCCACTGATGTCAGGACGTGCACTAAAGACAGTGCTGAACAGAGTGGAGAATTTTGCCCTTATTTAGTGAAAATAGCTTGGACACATGTTGAACTGATGAGCTCAACTGGGTGTATAGCAAATAGATACAGTGATTTGCCAAGCTTTATGTAACACTCCCAAATAGGTTTATTTTGCTAGAGCTGAGCCATTCTAAAGCCTTTGGACTTTGGATCCAGTGTCCAAAATAACATTAAGTAGAGGAATGTGTGAAGGGAAATCCATACAAAGATAGCAGTGATCTGAGTGTTATCCATTTAAGGACACTAACACATTCTTGCCTGAAAACATTAACTGTTGTTATTCAGTTATGCTACAGTTGCTGGCCATATGGCAGCTCCCCCATTTTTGGAGCATTTACTATTATTATGATTTAATCTAGTGTGGAACATACATTACATGACAAATTATCCATACACTACCCTAATAAATTGATATATTTAGATCTTGCCAACACATTATTTTTGCTAATTAAATGTCAGTATGTGCCCAAGAGTGTAGCTCTTCAGCATCATAAATGCCACAAATTAGCAAATTGACAATATCATTTACAACAATACTGGCCCAGACTACAGACAAACTCTGCCATGCATATCCTGTGACACAGCTAGGGCAGAGAGGAAACAGAGCAGGAATCTTGGGTAACTGGTGGGATCTGTTGGCATTGGTTTCAATGCAGAGGAAGCAGCTTTGGGAGCCTGCTCCTGCATTATGCTGCATATGCTCTTTCCTCCTCTGCTGTTCCCTGTTGTTTGTGTTGCCAGCTGTGGCAAGCAGAGAAAGGAGCCAGAAGTTTTAATGCAAACATGCTGGTAGAAGATGTCACCTTTGAGCTCAGGGAAATCAGTTGGTGAGATTGCCTATCAATAAGGGGTTCACATAACAGTCCCTAACCAAAGCCATCAATCTTAATTTTAGTGAGCTTGAATTATTTTTTTCATTCTGCTGTTCTGAATGCTTATGACAGAGCAAGGTCTGAAACAAAGAGCAAAGCTGCTTCTGTCCCTTCTGCCTCTGAGCAAGGGCAGGGATTTTCCAACCAGAATTCTGTTACCTTGCAACCAGAAATCCATTAACAACTGCTATTTCTGTTTCATTCTTTGCTTCTGAAATTCTTCTGCCCCATCATCTAGAGATCTCCATCCCCTTGGGGCAATTCAGATACAAGACTTCCTTAAACTTATCTTTGTACCTCTTAGTCTTCAGCTGCCTGAATCCACTGACGTTAAATCTCATCATTTTAATGCCAGTCCACGATGCAGCTCCAGAGAAATGAAGTTCAATTGCTAAATCTGATGCATTAAATTGATCCAGGGACTTATTTGCATATTCTGGAGTGTTACTGATCCTATTTTCTGCTACCATTACTGGTGAATTTTGGGATTTGTTTTTCAACCTTCAATATATCTGTAAAATATTGCCTCTTGCATTTTTTTTAATTAGTCTTGCCTAAGAATCCTTTCAAAAAAACATAACTTTAGGCTGTAACTGCAAGTATTTCTAAAGCCTTTCAATTCAGGCTAATTCTGAAGGAAACCTAACACCTGAAAGGGCACTCAGAAGTCACACACTATGAGGTGACTGGGGGTTGGATTTGCAATCGCCCCATGCAAAGCTGCTCTGCACTGCCACCTTGTGACACAGCTTCGTGAGCAAATCCATCACAGCAGCAGCGAGAGGAGTGAAAGATGCATAGTCACTGTGAAAACCTCAAACCAAATATTTTATTTGCGTGTTTTGACTATAGATGTATTCAAGTACTCCAAAGAAAGACTTCATTTTTCAGTGTAGTACAGTCTTTAAAAGGTGCTACTGTTCTCCTGGCTCCTCTTTCTGATATTGCTATTAACTATTATCATTTTACATAGACCACTTCCTCAACTGTTGCCTAATGCTGTGGAAATCCAGTTCTCTAACCTGAGACCTCTGTGCCCTCCCAAAAGCACTTTGACTGCTTAGTTTGTACCCACACATGTCAAAGCCACATCAGCATTTGTAGAACAGGTTTGCTTCTACCCATATGCCTGGTACCCCACTGGTCTTTGCAGAGCACACAAGAAGAGTGAGCAGTGCTTCAACTAGCTTTGGGAACAGTAAAAAATTAATATTCTTCCTCTTACCCCAAAAAGGGAGGGAAAATTTATTACCTTCTGTTAAGGCTTTTTCACTTCAGCACATTTTTTTTGTCAGTATACCTAAAGGAGAGAATGAACATGACTTTTATCCTGTGGTTAGAAAACTTGCTTGGTACATAGCAGGGCTGTGCTGTTGTTTCTTGTTTCACTGAATAATTAATACAAAATAGCAGCACCAAAAATCTGAGAGAATCACTCAAGCAAAACAGAAATTCATTTATTTTTCTAGTGTCTACTATCAAGCATACAGAAGAGAAATCATTTCTCTAGCCCTTCTCTAGAACTAATTTTTCTTCATTTTTTTTCAAGGAAAGCTATCCAAATCCAAGAGATCACAGGAAAGGGAAGGGAAAAGGAAAGGAATGAGAGAAAAAAAAAACCCTAACCTTCCCAAAAATCTAGTAAGCAAACACATAACACACACACGCACATACTAAAACCAACCCTACATAGTTTCTTTTAATAAATAACCACTGTTCTAATGTTTTAAAGAATCTAAAACATCTAATTCTGATTTGTGGGAATTCTTCATTCTTAATTCTGGACTACACATTCTGTTAGAGAGCCAGATGACTAAGCAGGGACCATCTCAGCTTTTTACCATTTCTCTGACCTTTGCCAACTTTCCCTATCTATAGAAAAGAACAAGTAATATTTTCTAACCACATAGGAGTATAATGAAAGTCATGACCTCACTCAATCTATAAACAGGCTTTTAAGACTTCAGTGAAAAGTACTGTTTAAATGCAAGTCACTCTGTGGTATCTGAAATCAAAATTAGATTTTATTAGGAACGATGTTGAGGGGAAATATTTGAGAGAAACACTTTCTTGATTGTCTCAAACAAAATGACAGGGAAACATTTAAGGTTTGACCTTTGGAATGCCTTCTTCAGTGGAATCAATCTACAACAGTGAGGTCTATTATTAATGTTAAATCCATTCTAGGATAAATATTAACACTAATTTCCATGTTATTATAGTTACGGAAAATAAAACTACTAGTAATTAAGCAGACCAAAATAGTTTAATATCTTTTCTTTTCAAGAGCAAAAATTATCAAGCTCCTTTGTTGTAAGTATCTGAACAAATATAACTAGCCATCTGTGCTCTGGAGAGAGAAAGATTTATGATGGTGATGCCAACACCCTTAAAATGAAATAGAATAGGAGCTACAGGCCTGACACTATAGTTGCTGGAAGAACACTTCTACTAGAAACCTGAGTCCACATCAAGGAAACCTGCTGCAAATCATCAGTGCATATTATTTCTGGTCAAGTCTGACAAACAAGTAGCCAGCTACCCATTCTGTCTCATGGAGAACCTGAAGCCAGAAGTACAATTCCTTCCAGACCAAACCCTTTAGATTGAGTGCACATAGTTTTCAAGGGACTGCTTAGTACTGCCTTATTACTCAGCTCTACAAATATGCATAACAGAGTTCACAATTCAGATGTATTACTCACAGTGCATTGGGGGTTACATAGTTCCTCATGCACAAGCCGTCCTTCGGTGTATGCACCCGCTTCCCACAGAACTAAATGCCAACTGTTTTGGTTACCATTGCCAGAATAAATGCAGACCTTTTTTCTTAATTTCCTTAATTCCTACAAAACCTCAAGAGGAATTACTCAAAGAAACTGTACAGCTTTTTATTTATTTATTTTTGTATGTAAAAAAGAACAGCACTCAATTCATCTAAGGAGAAGTGTTTCTCTAAGCAAAAACATTTCTTTTCAAACAGGTGAATATGTAAAATCCGCATGGTCTTCTCTAGCAGTTTTATGTTTAGTTACCTTGAGCTTAAAACATTATTCAGCCTGTAAATTTATGTTCTTCTATGAAGGGCCAGACATATCTGGAACCTTAAGTTCAACTCATCACATAAGTTTGATAGTCTTAAGCAAGCAAAACATCACATAACAGTAGAGTTGGATATAGTAACCACGATTTGTGATATTTTACTATGCGTATGTCAGAACTATTGAGGGTGGCCAAAAACAGCTTGCCAAACAGTAAAATATAACTTCCAACTTCTCATTGCTTGTAAAAAAGGGGCAAAGATGAAGCTATGCAAAATTTATTTGAATTCTTACTGTTATACAAGAAAAGAAAACTTAGTTCACATTTTAGGCTGCGTGGGCAATTTAAAATCCATGTGTTTATGCAAACAGAGCCATAAACTACCTTAGATTTGACTCAGAGAACCCAGCAGCAACATGGTACACGCAAAAGAGCCAATTAGAGATTCCTACAACCCTCCACCACAGCCTCACCTCAGCTCTCAGCTCTGTAGAATTTTCCTTCCCCTATAGACCTAGAAGAGGATTGAGATTCCTACAGATGAATAATAAATGATCCTGAAAATTTGTAAGTCCAAGAAGGACTGAGCTTGCTGACTCCTCTATTATCAATTAACCAATATGGAACCTAAACTCTCACATGGATCCCAGCTAAGGAATGAAGGAAGGCGCTTTGACAGGGGATCATACACCTACATAGGAATACATAGCCAGTTCATCCTTCACTTATACAGACTCATCTAAGGCTCATGTTACAGAGAAATTATCTCTAACACACCTGTAGATATTCCCAACACATCTTTCATCAGTTGCTATGAACCATTACAACAAAATAGGTTTGTTTGTTTTTGTGGTTTTTTTTTTTTTTTTAAATTATAAATCTCAGGTGTTCTTGTCTCCTACTCTATATAGTAAACTATTTAAATCAGAAAACAGCCGTGATATTTAGTACATTATACAAGCAACCTTTTGGAGAGGTTTAAAAATAAGCTTCTACATCTTGACAGTCCAAACAAACAGAACAGACGAACAAGACTTTTATTTATTTATTTATTTTCAATTGTTTTTCACTTTCCAGTGAGATCTTGTCAAAAATAGCCTGTTTTAAGAGTACTAAATCAAAGAGTTAGTGAGACTGACGCAGACTGCTTTTGTTGTTACTGTTTTTACTGACAAATTTTAAGTACCATTGAAGTGGTAACAAGTCTTCTAAAACTATTAAGAGGATTAAACTTCAGGGCACCTAGATGTGATATTTTTCCTTCTTTTTCCTCCTCTTCCTTTTTTTAATTTAAAGAGGACGTTTTTTACAGACGTATTTAAATTTGGTCTTTCTCACAAGGATGTAATTTGTGTAGGCCAGTATTTTATACATAACTTCTCGCTGCTGTGCCTGAGAGATGCAGTTATTTTATTTAACTTTATTAGCGAGCACTCCCATTTAGCACCAGGTCAGCATGGTGCTAATCTTCTGCTAAGGAGCTTTGTGCCAGGAAGGAGTTTCTCATGAGTAGTTACTGTGAGAATTACTTTGCATACTAAGTGTCAGCTGCTGGAGATGTGTGATCAGCAGCCTGAATGTCTGCTGCCTTTTTCCTGAGGAAATTGCTTTAGTTTTTATTTGAAAGTGGGAGGAGAGAAAATTGCCTCCGCCTGTAGGTAAAAAGTGCTAGAGATGCTTGATACAGACCTGCGGGAAGGGCAGGTGGGAGTTAGGAAAAGGTGGTGGGCATGGCACTGAGCTTGCTGGAATTCAGAAAGTGTCTGGACACTGCTCTCAGTCATATGGTCTGATTTTTGGGCTGTCCTGTGTGGAGCCGGGAGTTGGACTCAATGATCCTTACGAGCCCCTTCTAATTTGGGATATTCTATGATTCTGTAATATTCTTTGGCTTTGGCTGACTTTGTTCCTCTTGGAAAACCCTTTCCAGAGCAGCAACCACTGGTGCTGAGCATCTCCTGCAGCAGAAGCCCCTGCTGATGCCTTCACCACCCTCCTTCCTTATAGGCACAGGGGAGTTCTCCATCTTCATGCTGATCCTCAGAACTCTTTCATGAAGTAATAAGGCCCACTGTATGTTATAAGTTAAACCTGAACAAAGGGCAAAGATAACCAGATTTTCTTTTCTATCCAACTTGCTATTCACTTATAAGAAATACTGTCCTTTTCTGACCTTAAAAATTGTGCATGATGTACAAGCACTTTGCACCCAACATCTCTTGGAACAGGTGGTGACACAGACTGAGTTAACGTACACACAGGTGGTGTCTGTGACTTGGGAAACTAACATTCAAATATCTCATTTATTTCACTATCTTATTTCTTTTTGAAAAATTTATATATATATATGTATATATACTTTGTTAGACCAGGAAGAAACTTCTGAACAGAGAATGCTTATTGAGATTACGCATTGGTTTTTAAGAAGGGTTTTTAGAAGCACATAAGGGGAAATTTCTCAAATGAAAACAGGAGGGAATATATGCAGAGTTATTTTCAAGAACCATTAGTGAACAACTTCCTTAAGGAAACACTTTATGAGGCTGGACATTAGGGTTAAAAAGTCCTTTTATTTGGTGAATTTTGGTAGGCAAGTGATTTTGTTCCCTATGACTTTTGGAACACACTGTGTGTTTGACAGACATCAGATTGGAAGCCTTTATGTGGTTTGTACAAATGCCATTAACTGTAAATGGTCAGTTCCATGCCCCAAACTCTCCCGAGCTTAATGTTTGATACAAGCCCATCTGTAACTGAATTTAGCCCAAGATATAGTGAGGTGAATAATATATTTGCAATTGTTCTTAAGGAGGCAGGAATCAAAAATTGTCATGAGGGCCAAAAAAGTGAAAGCAAAGTTCGATTAAAAACTTAAGAAATAATTGTACATTGTAAATTACCTGGTAAGCACTCAAACTATGCTGATTTTGTTCCCACATCATGTGATGTTTCAACATTCCTTGGGAAAATACAGAAATGGAAAGTCTTTGAATTTCTGCTATGATAACTCCAGTGTCACTGGAGAACACAATTTTCTCTTAGAAGATGACACCACGATATGGTCTGTCTCTACACTTCTGTATTTGCATTTTTAAAGCTCTGAAAACATATCTTCTGAAGAGCAACAGGAGAGGATTAATTATAACCTCTGGTAGAATATTATCAAGTTTTGAAAACAATTTGGAGCGAAAAATACAAAATGGATTATTGGAAAAGGAAACATCTGACCATAAAATTAACATGAAAGAGACAAGCTGAACAAAACGAAATCTGCCAAATGGGTCTTCTGAGATGAAAACCATCTTTCCAAGCCAAGTCAAGACAGTCAGGATCTAAGGGAAAAAGGAGGAAGGAGAAAAGAGGAAGGAGGAAGGAGATCTAGGTGCCCTGTGATTTTCTTTTCTTAATAGTTTTAGAAACTTGTTATCACTTTGACGTTACTGAAAATTTGAGAGTAAAAACAAAAATGTCAGTCTGCATCAATTCTATTAACTCTTTGATTTGGTACATTTAAAACAAGCTACTTTTGACAAGATCTCACTAGAAACTGAAAAAAAAGTTGAAAATAACATACTTTTAGAAAAAAAAAGAAAAAAGAAAAAAAAAAGTGGTTCATCCTATCTATTCTGTTGTCCTGAAAACAATGTACAATTGTAGAAAATTCAGTCATCATTTTAGAAAACAAAGAAAATAATCTTTGTAGGCTTTCCTTTTCCTTGTTTTTAAAGACATGAGAACTGCAAAAACAAGGAATGTTATTATTAGATATCATCAGATATAATTTTGAACTCTCCTCACCTTTATCACACTGGAAACAACCACAACTTTTCAAAGGAATATAATATCTTATGTCTTAGGATTCCTTCCCATATTTAATTGCCTTGTGATTAAAACACTTTCAGTGCTTTTTCTCTCGTCAGCTTCCTGCCTAACACAGAGAAACTTCATTTTACAACAGCAAAGAAGTGAGAATAATTGTTCTTACCCATTTGATAAAGAGTTGAAGGATAGATAAAGAGAGGCTCACTTATATGTGGGCTTATACTAATATACGCTGACATAAGACCTTGTCATCTGTACCCTGCATCCAAATTCTTGACACTTCCTCCTCCTACGCATGTGCAGTACTAGTTCCATGGTTCATTTTATCTTAAAGTGAATTGATTTAGAAGTAAGTCTTGGCAGCAATAGCTTGTTTGAAACATATTAGGGGAACTCACATGAGCCACTTCACTCACAGCACGCAATGGGCAGCTGGAGTTGTGATGATTTCTGCAAGCACAGCCAGGCCATGAAAGAAGCTTTTGTCCACAGCTGAAGCCCTGAGACGAACAGATATCAGGCTGGTGTGCAGACAGTTTGTAGTGTCAAAGAAGCCATTGGCTTTTCCTGCCCCAAGCTGTGAGACAATCCATGATAGGGCTCGGCTGAACACTGATGAACAGCTCCACAAAGCTGAAGGTTGCATATGTTAAATAGTAGCGGAGTGGAATTAGTACTGCCTACTAAGTATGAGGTTAAAAGGTTCTGGTAATTGAAAGCATGAAGTGACATACTACAATTACAACTGTGATTTGCCCAAGGACTGGGCAACAAAAGGAAAATCTCTATCCCTCATTGGATGCAGTGGGGTACATTATCACCAAGGAGGAGGAAAAGATTGAGGTTCTCAATGCCTTTTCTTCTGTCTTCAATAGTTTGAACAGAGTACTCAGCCCCCTGAGCTGGAAGACAGGAATGGGGAGCTCAAAAAATCCTCCATAATTCAGGAGGAAACAGTGACCTGCTACTCCACCTGGATTGTCACAAGTCCAGGGGACCACAAGGGATCCACCCAAGGGTGCTGAGGGAGCTGGGAGAAGTCATCTTTTATCAGGGATTTTGTCAACCAGGGACGCCCCAGATGACTGTGACACCCACCTACAGGAAGGGTCAGAAGGAAGCTCTAGGTAACTACAGATCTCTCAGCCTGACTGTAGTACTGGGGAAGATTATGAAGCAGATCACCCTGAGCACAATCACACAACATGTGTGGGACACGTGTGGGACCACCAGGGGATCAGGCCCAGCCAGTGTGGACTCATGAAAGACTGGTCCTGCTTGATCAACTTGATCTCCTTCTATTAGCAGAGTGACCTGACTGACTGATGAGGGAAAGGCTGTGAATATAATCTACCTGGACTTTTGTAAAGCCTTTGACTCTGTCTCCCACAGAATTCTCCTGGAAAAGCTGGTAGCTCATGTCTTGGACAGGTGTACTTCTCACTGGACAAAAAACTGAATGGCACGATCCAGAGAGTGGTGGTGAATGGAATAAAATCCAGCTAGCAACCGGTCATGAATGGTGCTCTCCGGTGTTCAGTATTATATCCACCTAAGGCAAGGCACAAATATGGTCTCCCTGCACTGCAAGATAAGGAGGAGACTAAAAGAGGAGGGCCCAGCATCCATTTGTTTCAACTGCTTATTCCTCATGCAGTTCTGTTCTTCAATGGATGCTGCATAGGAGGCAGGCAGTTTACCTTTTTTTCTCTCCTCAGATTTGCAGCCTCAAGTTGAAGAAAGCCGTAATATATGAGGGAATGTATTACTTGGCTAAAGTACTAAACTCTCATTCACTCAACATTCAGATGTCCCCGTTTCATGGGAGATGGGAGGAGTGGAACAAGGGATGTTGATTTTGAATATTAGTACATCTGGCAGGGCTTTTATTCCTAGCGTATGGTAATAGTTTGTGCTTCAATTAAAGAGGAGGTAGAGGACAATCACACTGTATCTGAAGTGCCAAATGCACAGCGTTGTAGAGTCTGTCGTCCTGTTTCCCAGCTCCTGAAAAGTTTTTATCCATATAAGATGCAACCAGTTAGAAAACTGTCCCTGAATATTTCCTTAATTAAAGGGAAACACCAAGCAATTCTCTTCCAGAAAAGACAGACTTCGCATTTTCAGTAGTGTTGTCCCCACTGACAGCTGAAACATTGAAAATAAAAATGTACAGAGACTAATGTTGAGAAACATGAAGAATCACAAGTATGTACTTTAAACAGAAGAATGTTTGTACATCTTTTAGGATACTGATTACCAAAAATCAAGATGGCATTGGTTTGCCACTTCTTGCATACTTCAATTGCAAAAGCAACTCAAACACCAACATTTCACATACCCATCTATTATAAATGTGTGTTACCCTACAAAAGGTTATGGAAATTTGCTTATCTATTCCACTACTGAAAGCCTGATTCTCAGCCTCTGGAAAGACATTCTAAAAACATGTTCTGAATCTGCAGAATTTGGTTCTAGTTCGTTACAAAAACTGCAGCCAACTGAAGTTAGCAGGTCTATTTGTAGCTCTCACATCTTTAGGTTAAGCATTATTTCATCTCACTTAGACTCAACTTTGATGCATGTAATTTTTAACCTTTATTAAACATTAAGCGTTTTCATGCAGTATTGTCCGCTTTATGTGCAATGTCAGAAAGCAAGTCTGCACCAACTTTTTACAAGTGCTACAAGAGCTCTGAACAATTCCAAGAGGAAAGACAGTAGTGGATAGTGAAAAGGAAGGAAAGAGAGCTTTGTAGCCATAAGGGATATGTAAATTACAGGAATAGTACCTGACTCTTTATTAGTAAAGTCTCATTTGTATCGCTATAAATGGACGGAAAATGGGGGATTACAAGGATTCAGTCACAGACTCTGCCTGACTGATAACAATCACACCAGCTTCCTTATACAAAACCTGAGATTAAAACTTACTTTGTATTTTCGCATCTCCCATTCTTAAAAATCTAAGTATAATTTTTTTTTTTCTACAAAACAATAGCAATGAAAACAAATCATTCCAAGCTCAGCATCATACAGAAAAAATGTCATTTCCATTTAAAATAACTGGCCAAGTAGAGAACCTGGGAGATACAGCACTGGATGGGAAACAGCAGAGGAACTTGCTGTGCTATCATTTCCATTTCTGGTAAAAAAATTGTGGGGCAGATTTTCAGCTTTCTCTTGAAGGAGATGCTCTTTTGCCAATGACCAAGACTGCAATCCAATACAGAGAAAGTACATGGTGTTATTGATTGTGAAGAATTTCTGCAACCGTGGCCCAGTCCTTCTTGTTTACAGAAGTGTGAAAATTTCATGTCATAACTTCCCAACTGCTAGGCTCTGATTTGAATCCTGCCATGCTAACATCACTGGGCTAACATTTTGTTTCCCTTCACTTTGATTTCTGCAAAATGAGACCTTAAACATTTTCCCTGCTTATTTCTGTTTCTGCCTGCAGTAGAAACAGTTCTAGCGCTCCATTTGTAGGGTCCCAACAGCAGGAACTGAATATGGGCTTTGATCATGAAATCCATTCATTAAAGGACAATTTTTTTTTCTCTAACGCCTATCTAAAAAAATTTGTGTGTTTAGAAAAGTTTCTGCCTGGACTTAAAAAGCACCTAAGCCCATTTAATTTGGAGATCTATTTGAAAATTAAAGAAAACAGTGAGTGCAGATCCATACTCACTGCAAATCGATAGAAACTTTAATGCTTCTGAAGCAATACAAATAGATGAAAGCTGGTTGGTGGTACTGAAAAGAAATCAAGAAGAGTATTTTAATCGGTCTGCCATCTACAAGTTAAATTTGGTATTTCAACTGTAGGTAGCACCACAGTGCCTTGTTACACAGCACTGAGCACTTGGCTCAGCGCTCTGAGAGCAATGAAAGTGGAAGAGGAAAGGGCAAGAGAAAAACAATTACTTTGAGATGGTTAGTGGCTTGCATTATGGGCTTCAGAAAAAAAAAAAAAAAAAAAAAAAAAAAAACAGGAAAAATAAATACTAACAGGTCTTTTTAAATTTTTTTTCTAGATGTGAAAAACCCAAAGCACTATATGAACTGCACAATATAAAGAATGTTCTTCCCCTTTAATTTGGCCCAGTTCCCCAGTGGCATCCTGTTTAAGCATGGACAGAGTTTTGTTTTGAGAGTTCTGAGCTCAGTGACATTTTTGAGGTCTGTCTTCCTTCTTAAGCTATGCTCCAAAGCATGCCTAGGTTTTGGTGGTGAGATTATAAGGTCTGCAAATATGAACAGTCAGCTGAGGAAGAAAAGAAAAGAAAAGAAAAGAAAAGAAAAGAAAAGAAAAGAAAAGAAAAGAAAAGAAAAGAAAAGAAAAGAA
>JAOWBP010000001.1:52580054-52598267 GCA_028571105.1 Tragopan temminckii | reverse complement strand
GTCCCTTCCAACCCTGGCCATTCTGTGATTCTGTGTGATTCTGTGTAATGTATTCTTTAAAGAAAGTTAGCTTATATCACAAGGAACCTCCTTTTCAGGAACATTATCTTAGCTCAACCTCCTCTGAAGAGGACAGATAACACAGGTCCTATCCAGCACAGGTTATCTCTTAATTCAACAAGGAATTTTAAAGAATTATCTGTGTAACTGCTCACACAGAGACCCTGACATGGAAAGGAATGTAGTAATAATCTGAAGATCCTGCAATGATCCCTGAAATAAAATAAATAAATAAATAAAAATCAAGAAGCTGCTTCCATCATAAAAACAATGTTCCCTTCCTCTGGTCTAAATAAATTGAAAGAGATGAGCATACTCTCCCTAGAAGAGTGATTAACCTATGTGATGATACTTGCTCAAAAGTAACTGCAAATTTCCTCCAATTTTGTTAATTAAAATTTTTCAGGATCATTAACAACGCTAGATTTTTTTTTTTAGGAGGGAGGAGAAGAGGGGGCGAGAGAAGGGATGCATTAAATAATTCAAGGCTTTTTATTAAAACAACAACAACAACAACAACAACAACAACAACAAAAAAAAAAAAAAAAAAAAACTTCTTTCATTTGTTCCTCCTTGTTCAAAGACAGATCCACACTGCAGACATTTCCAGCTTTCAGACACAGCAGAGTACAAACTAAAAATGACATGCTCAGCCATTCCTTCAGACCAACCACATTCTTTTTTAAAACTCACGTATAACCTTTTAATTAAGTATTACAACAAAAGTTACCAGCACTGATTTCAAAGGCTTTGATAGCTCATGAGGAGCCACTTTTCCCCAAAGTCTGCCCCCATCTTGGGTCCATCAACCCATCTTGCACTCTTCTAACTCAACTAATAACACCATTTGAGGCCTGTTTACTTTCTTCCTCTACCCATCTCTGTAGGTAACTTTTCTTTTCCAATTCATAAAAAACCACCTTCATTGCCAAGTCAACAACATTTATTTCCAAGATACTTACCAGAAGAGTTCAAAGTGTGTTACTTAATCTTTGGAGATGAGAGATTTATTTCTCTTCCATAAATTCTGCCCAGTGCCAAGCAATTTGTTAACACCATATAGGATTAGAGTAGTGATACTTGGCACACTTCATATTTTGGCTTTTATGCAGAGAAAATTCTAAAATAAAATCTCCCTGTTACTTGTTACTTTACTTTTCATCTGGAGAATTTTCCTATGATGGTAGCATGCATGAATTTACGTTACTACATTAGAACTTTCCTTATTCTCACTCACAACAAGGAGAAGTTATCATAGAAAGGACTGCAGAAAAGGATAGTGCTGTAATAAGGATCTTATTAGCAATATAAGTTGAAAGAAAAAGATTTGATTAGATAGAAAAAGCAAATTATATTTTTGCTTATAATGTCAGCTATTTCTGTAAATGGGAAAGGTAAAATCATGCAAACCTTATTGTATACAGTCATTAACTTTGCTTCTTCATCTCCTGCAATTGTTTCTTGTCAATAGGAAGTCAGTTATCCATCCTTTGAGGATCACTTTCTATTATGCTTAATATGATTTCGTACTCATACAAACTTATTTCATACTTTTGGGAAAAAAACTAATTAACTGGTGATGGGATGAGGGCATAACAATTCCATTTTAAATTATGGTATACTGAATGTAAGCACTGTAGCTTTCTCACTGAGTTCACAGTTATTCCAATGTCATGGCTTTTTTTCCTGTCCTGGGTGTTTACCCTAGAAATCTTCTCCCAGACATGATGATGCACATAAAGAACAGAAAATACACCCAAGAGCTGCTGTCATTTCTTTGTACTAGTTGGCAGTGCTGAAAGTCATCTTGAATTGAGTCCACAAATTCATCGTTTATGAAATCGTAAGAGTGAGGACAGTGGTGGCTTTCTTTTTTCCTACACAATGACTGATGTTTCTTTTTTTAATTTACAGATACAGTATGACCTAGTACAGGAACTACTCCACTGATGGTTTACAGGGACAGTATCTCAGCAGAAGGGAATGGACCTCTGTTCAAGTTCATCTGAACACACACAGAAACCTTAAGAGCTGAATCTAAGAATTTAAAGTCTGCTTTGGGCTCTGCTAGAAAACTCCTGGCATCAGGCTCTGATTGCTCATTTGAAGAGAAAAGACTGCAACACTTATTGACCCCATCAGGATTCCTGAGCCTTAATTTATTAATGGAGCTGACTCACTTGTTTCATGTACACCTCAATCACATCCTCTGACACCTTCTGCTATTCATTGGAAATGAACTCTTTCCATCCAGGGAATTTTACCCTAGACGGCTGAGACTACGTAGTTATTACACATTGAAAAAAGACTACTCAAGCAGATCCAGACTGTTAGGATGAAGAAACCATAATTGGAGACAGTATGGTTTGCTGCTGTGCTTCTCAACCACAGAGCTATGTCACCAGGTAAACGTGTCTGTGTTGTAGTTACTCTGGCAGCTCTTTGCAGCACACAAAGCCTTGAAAATTTTACTAGACAATAAAAGAAAGATAAACATAGTTCCTTTCTCTTACTCTTTGAAGTTGGGCTTTCTTAACTCATTAAATCCCACAGAAAACTTTACCATAAACTTGCCTCCAGTCTCACTTTTCCTCCCTGTGTAGCCCTTCTATTACAAATGTGAAAATACAGTGACATTTTTGGATGGCTAATAGGAGATAACTAGCTAATAAGAGGGAAAGAAAAGATGAAACCTAA
The DNA here is from genome assembly GCA_028571105.1 of Tragopan temminckii. Classification (NCBI taxonomy): domain Eukaryota; kingdom Metazoa; phylum Chordata; class Aves; order Galliformes; family Phasianidae; genus Tragopan; species Tragopan temminckii. The sequence goes on along the minus strand of JAOWBP010000001.1, from coordinate 52,595,510 downwards.
TACATTGCTGTGTATAAATTCTGGACACTCTACAGATGAGTTCTGGAGTCTTTTTCCTACTATTTGACTTCAGTAAAGTCACTTTAGCTTTCCCTGAGCCTGTTTTTTCTTCATAAAATGAGAGTAATGAAATATTTACTTTTTGAGTTTCAAATGTGAAATGCGTTTAATGACAGGTTAGAAGCACTGATCAGAGCAACTCAGCAAAGACAAGAAATAGGCCAAACAGAAATGGCGGATTATAACTAGAAGAGTGATAACTTCAAAAATGTGCTTAGCCACACAAGATCTTGTCTGCCAGATGTTTTTCCAGAAAATTTTCATTTTATGACGCCATTATAAATTGAATAATCTGAATTTAAGACACTCGCCCAAAAGAATCTCTATGACCTTGGAACTTCTTGGTGCAGAACTTTTCTCACAGCTAGTTTTACTACGATTGCATTTTTAAGATAATAGAGTAATGTGGCTAATGCTTTGATATATGATGAAACAGAATTTACAAGAATTTCTATGTTGAATATTTTCTAAAGGAAGCAGTAGGAAGAACTATGGCTTTAAAAAGATGCTGACATGATGAGCTGCAGCTCTTGAATCTCAAAATAGCAATGAACAGAATCTTTGGGGACAGCATTTTCTGTGTTGTAAATGCACTGAGGTCCAGTGTGCTGAACATTCAAAATTTGGCCAGAAACATGTTACTGAACAATGCATGGGTTAGTGACTTAGTGAAAGTTTCAGTTTTCCATTAGTGCAAGGATTATTTACAGAGTGTTCTTGTGTATGTCTGGTAGCAAGGTGCCTAAAGAAATAAAGGAATCTAGAGATGATGATGTTCTGTTCCAAAACCCCTTTGCTTTTATTATTGTTAGAAAAGGGTTCAAAACTGGGGAAAGAAGATGGAATACAAGTTCCAAACTTCACAGCTGGAACATATATCTCCCATGAGCTGATCTGAAACACTAGGTCTGAACAGCCCTCTAATTTGGATGTTATTCAGACTTAAATTCTGTAGCAAGACCCAGATTGAGCTATACTGATGTCTAGATTCATGTGACAGTAAACATGTAAACTAAGCTGAGTTCGAAGTCCAGATCAGAAAATTTACACAGTCCAAACATAAGCAACTCCCTTCACTTTGAGAAAATCTGAAGGGTATTGCATACTGCTGAAGTACAGAGAGATAAAAGAATCATGGTTAGGGTCAACAGGCCTATTCCCTGATTTTAAGAAAAAGACTTTAAAAGGAGTGCAGAGAAGGCAAGCCCTAAAGAAAATAATTAGTCAAGCAAAAACATTTATATTGGATTGTGGGAACAACCTGAAATGATTTTCCCTTTGGGACCTCAGTTGCAGAGGCTTTGCTGGCTGTCCCAGAGACTCTTACTGTCTTTGGGTCATGAAGCTCCACAGCTGCTTTCTGGGGAGAAAACTACTAGAACTAGGGGAGAGTGAACCACGGGTAGGAGGAAGGTGCCTTAACAGCCTGCTTGCAGTGGAAGAGGTCATCTTACGTAGGAAATCACAATAGAGGTCAGCAGACCATATTAATTCAAATCCTGCTACTTTCTGGAAATAAGATATCACAGTAGATGAAGATCAGCAATAAGAGATATTGAAGCTCTGCACTGAATGTAGAGAGAATGGAGAAGGAAACAGTCGAGCCTTCTTGACAGTGTCTAGAAACAAAATGGAAAAGTGATGTTTTTTGATAAATGAACATAAGCCTTAAGATTCCTTTTTTTTTTTTTTTCCCAAAAAGATGTGGTCTTTTTCCCCTGCAAGATTAATTTTAGAAAATATGTAGAAAACCCATGCACATGTCCTGTAGCTGACTCCCTTCAGAGCTGGTTCTCAGCAAAGAATCGATTGGAACAATCTTTCTCTGGTATGCACCCAAAGAAGTCAATAAAACAACCCAAAAGAAAAAAAAAAATTCCATTTTATGTAATCTGAAGTATGTGAAACAGTTTTTATTAGAGAAAATGGAAAGAGAGGAAAGATCACCCTTCATCTTAGATGTAGTAGATGAAGATTCCCTCAACAAATATTTGAATTCTTGCCAGTGTAGCTCCTGGACATATAAATAACTTAGTACAAGTCATAAAATAAAATTGGGAGGCACAATTATGTTTTGTATCATTTGTTTCTAATGTTATGGTATCTGAGAAAGCATATATATTCACTTACATTTCACTAAATAGACATTTTGAAGGTTCAAAATATCACTGCAAAATTTCATTGGGTTTCCAAAATGTAAAACCATAAAACATATCCACATCTTCTGAGGCAAAGTACATTTGTTCTATATTAAAGAGAGTATATTTTGTTCAAAAAAGGCGTGAAATACAAATGTACAAGTGTGACATAAAGTTCACCAAGCATACATTTGAGTGGGTTTCCCATAGACTCATTTCTGCAGTTGATGGAACAAGAAGACAGGATCACATTACTTGACTTTTTCAGATCAGTTTCTGGCTGCAAAATGCTTATGAATGTCAAATTGCCTCTTTGCCACCCCCAGCCAGCAGGGCTGAGCAGTACTACCACCTAGCGGTACAGCCTTCCCTAGAGGTGGCCAGCCACCAAAATCTTACAGACCAAATGCTCCTCTCACTGATGTTGTCACATTTTGGGGTAACCAGAAGACACTGATCTCTTACAAAGTGGTCCAAAATCCAGCGGCATTAATTTGTCAGTCTGAGACAAACCCAAAGGGTGGAGCACTGCAGCATTTTCACATGTCTTGATAGGAATAAGGTGGCTATAGACTCATAGAGTCATAGAATCATTAAGGTTATAAAAGAAAGATCTCTAAGATCGATTAGTTTAACCCATCACACCATGCCCACTCATAGAATCATTAAGGTTTGAGAAGACCTCCAAGATCCCCAAGACCAACCCCAACCCACCCTCACCATGCCCACTAACCATGTCCCTGTCATACAAGCGTCTATACAGCAGTTAGTCCTGTAAGAGGCTAGAAAACTTTCCAGTATCTTATGTAGGGAGGCATCCAAAGCGCTCAGTGCCAAAGAGCATAGAATATGTGAAAGTTAAGCAAGGAAAGAAATGGGATTAGGGAATTACACACTAAAAGAAAAAAAAAAGAAAAAAAAACACATTGATGTGGTGTAAATGAAATTATTTATTTCAAATAAACCATAGATGGAGTCCCAGATAAGTTTCTGCAAGGGTGTCTCAAACACTAAAGCATTACTATGTTAAAACTGGGGGATGGAAGCTGAGGACTTGCACAAAATCCAAGCCAAAATGAAGGCTTATTTTGCAATCTAAAAATACCCTTAGCCTAGTGAGGAGGTTCACATGCAGCAGTCCAGAAGCAATGCTGAACACACGTACATATCTGAGATCCATGACCTCTTCACAGAGTAAGAAGAAGTAAGTACTTCAAGGGTTCTTTATTTGATGTTAGCAACACATATCCTTTCTTTCTTTTTCTTTCTTTCTTTTCTTTTTTTTTTTTCTTAAATGTGAATTTCAATTCCCTTACCACCCTACCAAAGGAAATACAATTAGAGAGCTCTCTGTAACTCTCCACAAAACTTGCGCGCCTTTCTAAATAGGTATACAACTTCAGCAGGAAGGACTTAGATGGGGGAATTTACAGTCCAAGCTATACAAAGAGAATGGAGCCCGAAGTGCAAACAAATCTGAGATCAGTGGCATACTGCTGATCCATATCCCAAGAAAGGCTAGACCCATGAGTGAAGTGACACATTGCAAGGGACTGTTACCAGTGAGACATCCACAACAAAGAAGGGGAAAGAAGTTGGATAGTCTATTACTAGAAGTACTATATATGGAGCAAAGTAATGCATACAATTGAATTCCATTTACCTTTTGTTGCCTTTTTGTTTACCTTTCTACTATCTTTCCTAAGATCCAACCTTATGACTGCATTTCTTTTTCCTGAGACAAGTTTTCTGCTTTGTAGCACAGCTTCCCATGTATCTGGCAGTGGAGAAGTTCTGCAAGATGGAGGCTCTCTATGAGACTACAGGTCATCAGACTGAGTTAGTTTAAGAGCACAGTGGCATGCCACATCAGTTGTTTTCTTTTCAAGGGTACCATAGACAAGTTAAACACATTTTTTTTGTTGAATTTAATCAACTCAGAAGATTGATAGTCTGCGTTATAACACACACAAATAATAAAACTGATTCATATTTTGCCAAGAATATGTGAAATATTGTAGAACTGGTCACTGTAGGATAAGACAGACAAGAAAAATAGTCCTATGTGCATTTTAGAGAGCAATCAAGAGGATGTGGAAGTTACAGAGAGAACTTGCTGGGAACAAGGGCCAGTTATGTCAATTTGCAACCCAGAAGAAGTAAGGGCAGCAGAAAAAATAAACCAAGGTAGTTGAAATAAACTGAGCAGCAGGACATAACCTAAGCTTGTCATGGCCTCTTGCTACTTAAAATGAGAATATGCAAACAGAAGATTAAGCAAATCAAATTAAGGTACAAAATACATCTCCACAAACCTTATGGAAAACTGTGCTGTACTCTACTTCCAGAGCAACAGAAGGAGAAACATTCACTCTGGACACAGAAACATAAATGGAGAAATGAGAAGAGAATCCACAAGACTATGTGAGAGAGTAGGAAGGTTTTAGCGACAGTAAGAGGCACTATGAGTTGTCATCTCCAGAACTTGAAGGAGAGGTAAGTGAGGATGAAGTGAAAAGTCCATCCAGGAGCTTGTCTAGGGCAAGACTTGGCCTTAAGACTGCCTCTGCCAAGAAGGAAAGAAGGGTAATTGTTGCAGACAACTCCTTTCTGAGAGGAACAGAGGGCCCCATGTGTCAGTCAGACTCTACCCATACAAAAACATGCTGTCTCCCTGGGGCTTGGATCAGGGACATTACAAAAAACATTCCTGGTCTGGTCCAACCTGCTGATTACTACCCTTTAGTGATAATTAACTGGAGAGGTCCCAGAGGACTGGAAGTTTGCTCGTGTGACTACTATCTACAAGAAAGATCATAAGGTGGATCTAGGGAGATACCAGCCTGTCAGCTTGACCTCAGTGCCAGGAAAGGTCATGGAGATGAACATCTTGAGGAGACCACACAGTATGTGCGGGACAAATGGGAGATCAGACTCAGCCAGTAGGGGTTCACAAAAGGCTGGTCCTACTTGACCAACCTAATCTTTTTCTATGATCAAGTGATTTACCTGATGGATGAAGAAAAGGCTGCTGACATAGTCTACCTAGATTTCAGCAAAGCCTTCAATACTGTTTCCCACAGTATTCTCCTGGAAAAGCTGACAGCCCATGGCTTGGATAGGTACACTCTTTGTTGGGTAAAGAACTGGCTGGATAGCCTTGCCCAGAAAGTGGTGATGAATGGATTTAAATTCAGACGGCAACTGATCACAAGTGGTGTTCCCCAGGGGTTGGTACTGGGGCCTGTTCTCTTCAATATCTTTATTGATGATGTGAATGAGGGCACTGAGAGTACCCTCAGTAAGACACCAAGCTGGTACGAAGTGTCAATCTGCCTGGGGTTAGGAAGGACTTTCAGAAGGATCTGGACAGACTGGATCACTGGGCTGAGGCCAGTGGGATGAAGTTCAACAAGACCAAGTGCTGTGTCCTGCATTTCAGTCACAACGACATCACACAATGCTACAGGCTTGAGGCAGAGTGGCTGGAAGACTGTGAAGAAGAAATGGGCCTGAGGCTGTTAGTCAGTGTTCAGCTCAACATGAGCCAACAGAGTGCCCAGGTGGCCAAGAAGGCCAATGGCATCCTGGCTTGAAATAGTGCAGTCAGCAGGAGCAGGGAAGTGATAGTCTCTCTGTGCCTGGCTCTGGTGAGGCCACACCTTGAGTACTGGGTTCAGTTTTGGGACCCTGGAATGAGTCCAGAGAAGGACAACAAAGCTGTGAAGGTCCTGGAGCACATGCCTTATGGAGGCTGAGATTACTGGGATTTGTTCAGTCTGGAGACGAGGAGCTCAGGTGAGACTTTATTGCTCTCTACAGCTCCCTGAAATGAGGTTGTGGCGAAGTGGAGATCAGCATCTTCTCCCATGTAAGAAGTGATAAGACAAAAGGGAATGACTGCAAGTTACACCAGGAGAGGTTCAAGTTGAGTATCAGGAAAAATTTCTTCTCCAAAAGAGTGGTTGGGTGCTGGAATGGGCTGCCCAGGTAGTCACCATCCTCAGAGGTGTTCAATAAATATTTAGACATGGTACTGAGAGACGTGGTTTAGTGGGGATATATTGGTGGTAGGTGGATAGTTGGACTAGAGGACCGTGGAGGACTTTTCCAGCCTTGGTGATTCTGTGATCTCATCAGTTTCCAAATGGTAATTGAGGTCATGTCTAGTTAGTGTGTGAATAAAATAAGCTAGTGAAGAAAAGGGATGAAGCTTCTGTAACTTACCTTATGATGGATGGGATATTACAGTAGAGGCTGCTTTCTAGCAGATCTCAAGAGGGCTAGTGACTGAGATGAGGGGAGATGAGGGGTCAAACAGCAGTCTGCCTTTTTCTCTTGGCAGCCTAGAGAAGGGCAGCTGCTTTGTCAGGCTCTTTCACATCCACAGTTTATACTGCACATCTGCAGCCTGTGTCTCAACAGACACATTTTACTCCACAGTTCCTACTGTAGGAAGGGCTCAGAAAGTAGTTCTGCTGAGAAGACAGTCTAATGAAACACTCAAAGTTCTCTGGAGAGCTGAGGAACAGTGACAAAACTGGCTAAATGAAGGGTTGCCACACATCTACAGAATAAGAAGTCAGGCTCATCAATCTTTTGCTATCAAAACACTCTCTCATACATACAAATCTCTCTGCTTGCTTTTGTGAAGCTGTTTCAGTGAAGCACAATAAATGCTAGAAAGTAAATGAGGATAGCAGAAGAGAATCAGTGAATTCAGACGGTACAAAGCACATATATAAAGCAGAGTGATCCAGTGGAACTATCTGATCAGAATCTGTCCTCAGTGCAGTCTGCAGATAACTACCCTGAGAGACTAATATTGTGGATGCAGCTCATCCTCATTCTGTGCCCTTAATATTAAGGAAGAAACTGAATGCCTTACCATTTTTTAGGCTCTATAGTGCAGCCTCTTACAAAAAGCATAATCTGCTCGTTTTGCTTCAGAGGCTTTGGCTGTGGATTGCCTTCAGTGAACTGGATCTGTTTCAGCTGGGAGAACATATTCAGCTACTGATGTTAGAAGAAACTCAGCTTAGTTTCTACGAAGAATCAGCATCTCCAACACACCAAGCAGACTCAGCTCTGAGCCTAAAAAGACACGTGTTAAATCATCAAATCCACTTTCTTCAGTGCATCGGAGGTTTTGCCATCCAGCTCTGGATTGAACCAGCCCTCTGCTACCTTATAAGGCATGATGAATTCTCCTGAAGTACAGTCTGACTTCTGGCCAGTAATGCTCTGCAGTTCTGCAATTTAATTGTGCTCCTCCATTGTATGGGGATTACAGAAAACTTAGCGAAGTGGATCCCAATGAACTCCCATTCAGAAGGCAGACTGCAGGGAGAAAATGTTTCAGAATTAAACAACTGAAAGACAGAAGAATATGGGAGCACTGCTAAGTAATTCTGACATGCAACCACTTTACGTAGTGCTTTAATATACATGTAATTTTTTACATTTCTATTTACAGATACATACATACATACAAATATGAGTTTATACACAAAAACACCCACACAGGGAATATCAGGAAAAAAAATCTGCTCCTTCTAAACAAAACACAGGCAAGTCCAATTACAGAAAAAATTTCATATATATAACATTCATGAAGTTTAAAGTACCATTGTAACAGCAATATGCTTGATTCGTTTTGAGAAAAGGAATCACTGGGGAGTCATCTTAACTTTGGCTAAACGAAAAATCAGTAGCTTTTTACACAAGATTTCCTGCTCTGTGTCTCCAACTGTATTAAAGAAAAGTTGCAAAGCAACAAAAGCCCTTTATTTATTTATTTATTTATTTATTTGTAACCTGTGGATGTTAGAACAGATGGAGGAATCAGACAGAGCTAGAAGCACCTAATTGCTTCGTGTAGTTACGCACAAAGCCAAACTTTGTTAGTTCAACCCTAACTGTGCAGCCTAAAGGATATAGAATAACTTCTGTCCCTATGTGTCCTGACACTGGGTCATTCTCAAGTTGTTAAAGAAATACTATGAGGGAAACACAGAGCCAAATGTTCTCCAGCAGTTTTCTCATGCCTCAAGAGCTCAAATCAAGCTAAAGAGGGATGAGAGAACCAGGAGCCATCTGTGCAGAAGGAGAACAACTCACTACACAGACAGCAGTCACCCCAGGCCAGAAAAAGCAGCATCATCCTCCACTCTTCCCCTCTTGTCTGCTGCATTGTGCATGTAAAACAAGTTAAGGGATATGGGGGTGGAGGGTTGAGCAAGTGTCCAGTTACACTCCTGCCTCACACAACATATAGCTTCCATGACCTTCATAACATCTCTTGCAAATATTAGTATAAAATAGACATTCATCTTTATTCCATGAGAATCATGCATTTCTGAAATAACACCTTTAATAGGAAGAGGTAGAAGCTATATAATACCTACAACTATTTTGTTTTGGACAAATTCGAATGAAATATTGAGCAAATCAACCATCCCTGCCTGACTCACCTCCATAGACAGACACCAATTTTCTGCCTCCACAAAGCATGCAGCAGCAAGCTCCGTCATTAAATCACTCAAGAAAGAAGCAGTTCCACCATTTCTGTTTGGAATCTGTTTCTTGACCTCATTCTCCAATCTCCTTTTCCTATGCTTCACACCACCATGTGAAGGCCCACCCTTCAAGACCACCTCAGTCCTCTCTTCTGTTGCTCTCAGATTTTGTCTTAACACCTCTGCCATGTATTTGAGAACAGCCCTGAACTAAGGGAGCTCCCATTCCGTTTCCCAGACACAATCGAAAAGTCAGGTTTCCTTTCTGACACACGTCATCTACAATTTCAGCCTGAACGTGAGCAGATTTATTTCTCTACTACCACAGCTGAGGACTCCCTTTAAGGTGTAATTCAACATTTTCTGTCCAAGACAGCCTGTAATTACATACAGTCCAGACATGTTCTGCAGCATCTTCAAAGTTATTTTTGTCCCAGAAAAGGGTTAGGTTGGATGCAGCACAATACAACATACTCCAACAAATATGAATGGGGTCAGAGCCAAAAGAAAAAAGAAAACGATGACTGCTCTCAGCATTGACCCTAGCCTGGGATCATAGAATCATAGAATCATAGAATGGCCTAGGTTGAAAAGGACAACAATTATCATCTAGTTTCAACCTCCCTGCTATGTGCAGGGTCACCAACCACCAGAGCAGGCTGCCCAGAGCCTCATCCAGCATGGCCTTAAATGTCTACAGGGATGGGGCATCCACAACCTTCTTGGGCAACCCGTTCCAGTGCTTCACCATCCTCTGTGTGAAAAACTTCCTCCTAATATCTAACCTAAATCTCCCCTGTCTCAGTTTAAAACCATTCCCCCTATCCTATCACTATCCACTCTCATAAGTATCCGTTCTCCTCCTGTTTATATGCTCCTTTCAAATACTGGAAGGCCACAGTGAGGTCTCCCTGGAGCCTTCTCATCTTCAAGCTAACCAAGCCCCGTTCCCTCAGCCTTTCCTCATAGGAGAGGTGCTCCAGCCCTTCTCTGGACCTGTTCCAAGAGCTCTGCATCTTTCTTGTGCTGGGGGCCCCAGACCTGGACACAGTGCTCTAGATGGGGCCTCACAAGAGCCGAGCAGAGGGGGAACAATCACCTCCCTCTCCCTGCTGGCCACCCCTCTGTTTATGCAGCCCAGAATACAGTTGACCTTCCAGGCTGCAAGTGCACACCGCTGGCTCTTGTCCAGTTTCTTGTCTACCAGGACCACCAAGTCCTTCTCCACAGGGCTGCTCTCAAGGTGTTCAATGACACTTTTGTTGTATTTTTGGCTTGAGCCATCTGGGTGCCCTAAACCATTGTACACTACTTGGTGCTTCTCAGTGAGATTGGAACTATTTAAAAATGAGCAGCCACGACACAGATAGAGCGAGATGTCTCCATGAAACCAAATGTTTCTTTACCCTTAATAAAGCATAGCTGGAGTTAAAGTCTGAGTTCAGTGTCTATGAAAGCACAAAACAAACTAGCCACTTCCCTCTCCCCTCACCGTGAAATGATTAACGGAACAGAAGAACGCATGTGTACACGGGAGAGTGTATATTGTATTCTTCTCTGAGCAGAGATTTGAAACAGTTCAGTCTTTGAACAGGGTCTCAAAATGAAATCTTAATATAAAGGCTTAGCCTGTGTCAAGCAACTGTTAAAAGCAAATTGTTAAGTAAGCACACATGGATTGCCCAAAGTATGAGAACCTCTGTGTTTCCTGTATTCTCAGCTGTTCAGAAGCTTTCCCATCTCCCACCCTTTCTGCTTTTACCATGTATTTTCCATTTAATCAGTCCCAAAATGTTACATCTTCCCAGACATTCTAAAATAACCCTTTATTTCTTAATATAACCTTTGATTTTAAGAACTTGAGCTGGGCACTGGTATCAGGAACATTAAATCAACCCATTACCACTCTGGTGTTCACAGATGTCATGACTGGAAAACCAGTGGTTGTGTTTTTAGATTACATCCTCATTTGAAATGAAAGAATTGTGAAGTTAAAGTAAAACCATATTTCTTCTACAAAATGGCTGGGAATCTGAACAAAGTTGCTGGGGACACTCAGCTTTTGGGAAGATGTCTGCAGAACTGGCAGCAGGGACAAATGATCCTGACAAAGAGAATAAGACTAATAAATACATATTATTGGTCATAATTCTTTTCTGTCTGACCAAGCAGCTGTTTCACAATAATATGCACATATGCTAACCTGGATGTAAGCAAGTGAAACTAGTGCTTCATAGCTGACTGCCGATACCAGGCTTTCACTGCTCTGAAACTGCTTAGGTGGAGATTGGCTTCTTCACTCAGCAGGGAATCCAGTTGTATACAGGCTTCCTGCACACTGAACTAACAGTTTCAGCAAGATCATGCCTCAGTCTGTACTTCTGTAAGCTGTTGTCTTCCCCTTTACAACCTTCTTCCCCCACATCTCTTTTCCATCCTACCTTCTTCCTGTCTCCTGTCTTCCCACACCCTGACATCCCTCCCTTGTATCAAAGCACCATTCAAGACTACCTCCATTTTTACGACCACCTCAGTTTATCACTTCCTCTTGAGCTGCAGCCCGAGACTTTCCATCCAGCAGACAGAAAGAGGTCTGTTAGACCAGGGGTTGTTCTTGCAAGAGCAGTGTAGCTGGTATGTTTATCTCACCAGGGGAAATGCTTCCTAAGAGTAATTTCCATAAAGCATTTGAAGTGAATCCTAGATAACCCTCCTTGACTGAAGCAGCTCTGTGATACAGTCAAGTGGAAACAATCCAAGCAAAATTAAATAGGAGCCATTTGAGAATACTTTGTATACATATATATATCTACAGTAGCATTTAGTCATATATTCAACAGAAGTAAACATTAGAGCAAAGTAAATATTAGAGCTAAGCATATAAACTGACAGCCTTGAAGGCATCCTAAGTAACAACCTGCCTTTAACTTCTGGCTCAGAGCAACACCACTTCCAGAAAAAAAATTAAAAAGGGACTGTGTGAGGGGTTTAGAATTTGCTTCACACCAAGTCTGAACTACAGCTCTAGGCCCAAGTATCTGAAACTGCTATATTAACAGCTTCTTGTTGGTGTGAAGAATGGAGATAAAGGAACGTCTTTTCTAATCTGAACACTTGTGCTAGAACCAAGGATGGACCGTAAGGAGCCACAACAGAACTTGGTGGTTGGTGACTTCTGTCCCTGAAGAATAAATAAAGCACTCAAGAAATTAAAACACTTTCAGGGTGCTTTTGCTGCTGACTGTTGGCAGTCAGCAGCAAGAATACTGGACTGACAGTAAAAAATGTCCAGAACAGCTTTACTTGAGTCCTTGATGAAGCACTAATTGTTCCACATAAGCAGCGATCCAGCCTAAAATGGGCTTGGAAGTGCAGTGTGAACCCCATAAAACTTGCTGCTACCAGGAGATATCTCCTATAACATGGACAGAAATAAGCTGCCTGCTGTATCCTGGGAATCTGTTCAAATGTAACAGCTGCTGTTGTGATGAAGTCTTGGTACTTCACTGAGGGGTTTAGACAGATCACTTATCCAAACTATGCAATAAATGAAGAACATACTAAAATGAAAATCTTGTGCTATCCTATTTATTAGCATTTAATTTGGATTCCTACCACAGCCAAACCTGCCACACCATTTTATTTTCATCAGTATTTTCTGCATAATATAAAATGCAAGCCTTCTCACACTCAATGATTGCTGTTAGTGATATCAGGCTGAAAGAGCTAAAACACTGGATCTTGCCTTGTGCAGAAGAACAGGTCTGTTAGTGGCTAGGGGCTTCCAGATTTTATTCCGAGACTTGTCACAGTTTCCAACACTATCAGCATAACTACCAGAAAAACTGCCAAATTCTTCTTTAGATAGGAAATATTGCTACTTTGTTTAAAACAAGGCTAAGATCTACCATACTTCCCTAGAATTTCAAACCAAATGTTTTGTGTATGTTCTCTAATTAAATTAAATGTATAGTATAGATAAGACTATTGTTTCAGTCTATCCCAAGCATGTTGCACAGTTAGAAAGAGGGGATCACATCCACTGTATTGTCACAACATCTTTTGGTGCACCTCCTCTTCCTCAGCTCCTCCAGGTAGGAAAGGAATAAGGATAAAAATATCTGGAAATAATTGCACCTCTGGAATAAAGCTCCCAGTCCAAAACTGTTCAATAATTTTGCAGTTTGGCCACCTCTGGAGTATCAGGCAGTGAGCTAGCATCAGGGAAATCTGATTGTTTTCTAAGTCACTTATACATCTTGTCACAGGAGGAGCCACATCTAGGTAGACCAGGCTTTGTAATGCTACCTGACAGAATATTAGTGGAGTCAAAATGGCCTTGAAAAGACTGATCCAAAGTTCACTGAAATCAGTGCGGACAGTTTAAGAAACATGGGAATCAGAGTCTGCTCCCACTCAAGGTTGAGGGACCTTATGTTCTGAATTCCTGATATTCTTAACTTCTCAAGCACCTGTGGCATTCAACATGGGTTAGAAACACAAAATCTCAAGGGCACTCATTGTCATTAAAGACCAGACCATTGCTGTCACTCGGCAGTAAAAATAGTGCTTCTTGCAGTTCTCATGGTTGTCCCAACTCTGCCTGATCTGAGATAATTTCAGACTTTGTTTTCTGCTCATGCCAGAACTGTGTTTCGACCAGCTCAGCTGAAAATCAATGGTCTCTTTTATATACTAAATGCCACAATTCACTATGTGTCATCTTAATTATAAGAGGATCTCCAAGGAACCTGCTATGAAGAAGCAGTTCTAATTATTTACTCTGCATGCTCTCTAAAGGGAGTTTATGAAGAGAAAAAATGCAATTTAAAAAGCTGGTTGATAAAGTCATCCCTCCCAATTACTAGCAGAGAAACCTTTATCCTCCGGGTACAGCAGGTGCTGAACAGGGACAAGAATTTTTTCTCATACATATATCCATCCCATCTGCACAGAGTGCAGTGGAACACTTCCACAAATTTCCCCACGGAATCTCCACTACTGCATTGATACTGAAGTCACGGAAAGGAATTTTAATGCAATTCATACAGAATTGCTAGAAATAAGGCATACATTTTCATCACTTGCCTAACTGCAGTAATACAAAGGCCAGAATGAGCATCCAAAGCAATAGTTTGGATGAAGCCCTTGCTGAGAAAAGAAAAACTTACTCTGAAATGAGATGGAAAGGTTATTTCCAGTCTTACAAAGACTAACAGCTTAAATAATCAGAGATGGAAAAATTATAAAATACCTCTCCGTGCAAACAAACTCTGGTGTAAAGAATTTAATTGGTATTAAGACAGAGAGAGCATTGCTGAGCCACCTTGGTGACACTTAAGTCTCTTAAGTCAGTCTCTTAAGTTCCCAGGCAAAGCCAAAAATGAAGTTGTGTTTCACCACATTGCCATGTGAAAGTCTATAGTTTGTCTGTAAATTACTATTATGGTTGAGAGATTGTGGTGTACTTTGTTCTTCATGTAATATGCCACTTACATAATTTCAGATTCAGGGACTAAATACGTCAGTGACTTGCAACAGCAATTACTAAGGTTCTATATACAGTTCAATCTGTGGGTTTCTCCTCTTCCTTCAGAAGCATTACTACTTCAACAGCAGTTGCTGCCAGAACCCAACCTAAACCGTGCAAACATAAATATCACTTCAGGAACATGTTATTTTCCTGCAAACAGTACAACCAACCACCAACCCACTAAGAGTAAAGAAAAACTAAATTAATTTTTTGATTCAAATTTTCACTCATGCCACCATGGCAGAAATAAAACACCTAAGCAGTCTGGCCATACGTGTTACTATAACAGGCTGCAGTCAACAAATCCCACTGACAGAGGAAATTGGTTTTAATATGAATATGTTCAATCAGCACAGAGGCAATGGGAGAAATTCAAAGGGCAGAAAGCTGACAGGAAAAAGCCAACTCCAGAGAGCAGATTCTAAATGAAAACTGTTGTCTACTTGAATTCTTTACATGTACTAGCATCTCTCTAAAATATGCAGCCATGATAACAAATTAACAGCCATGATATGGAGCGAAGATATCTTTCTGCAGTTCTTGCACAACTTAATTCGGTACTCATATGCCAAATCAGGTAACATTAACGGAGAATCTGTGATCTCTCCATCCTTCTCCCTGCCCATCTTCACTAACTTCTCACACACTCTTACTGCATTTATGAGGAGATAACGTTGGATACAAGACAAAATGAGTAATCTTTATATGTTAAAAAAAGCTTAAATTGTGAATGCTAAAAAGCAGTAGATAGTTGGGTTTGTGTGGGTGAGTAGATGGGTGAACATCCAACAGTGAACTTTTGAATTCTCCAGCAGAAGCCTGCTACTTGCTAAGGATGCAGACCGGTTGTACATTTTGAAAATGCCTGTACTAAACGAAAGTGGCATGTCCCAAATCCATCAATTGAGGAAGAGACATAAGACAGAATCACCAATCAGAAGGTTGATCAGAGGATTCTCCACACAATTTAGATTGGCAAAATCAGGGATTTATGGTTTCAGAAAGAAGTCTGACAAGAATTCCCACAAAGAACAGTGGTGTTGGAAAGAAGAAAAGGTCCTGGAAAGAAGAATGTGAAGGCTGGATGATCCAAGATGATCAGAGGGCTGGAGCACCTCCCCTACGAAGACAGGCTGATTTAGGTTGAATGTCAGGGGAAAGTTCTTTACTTTGAGAGTGGTGAGGTACTGGAACAGGCTGCCCAGAG
>JAOWBP010000001.1:52566091-52579954 GCA_028571105.1 Tragopan temminckii | reverse complement strand
GATCGGCACATTTCCATGGGAAGATCTCCACATTTACAGTTGCTGTCTGATGCCATTTGAAGGTACTTGCTTGTGTGAGGAGCAGAGCAAGAGAGCACTGCCAGCATACCAGTGCTGTAACAGGGCTAGTGTTGTAGCACTCTGCTAACCTCAACTTAGAGCAGTGGCCAGAAGAGTGAAAGATGGGATGCAGAACAAGTAGGCAGGGATTGCACAGCATGGACAGGGTGCCTGCATCAAGATTTGACTGTATTAAACTCAATGCAGTCCTAGGAATCCTATTCAGAACTATGTCCTCTGCAGTAAGCTTTCCATTACTCCATGAGAGGAGTTGAACTTGGATCAGATATATACACAAAAAAAAAGGATAAAATATTAAAAAGAGCATTTTTCAAGGAAATCACAATTAGTGGACTTGCATTTCCTGCCTTCAGGTGCAAGTTTGTAGACTGCAAAAGTTATGGTGTTTTGTGTTTTGAAGGGTTTGATTTTTAAAAATGGTGGTGGGTTTGGTTATTTGTCAGCAGGCTTTTCTACATAACTTCGTCAGCCTGATAGCCGAGGTAAACATTTACTACTTTTAACAGCTGAAGTGTTCCAGTGTGCTTAAGTGATTTAAGTGCTTCAGAGATTGTTACCCTAATTCCTTGAAAGCAAAACTTTAAATATCACTTATAATGGAAGAAATTACAGCAAATATGCATATGAATATCATCATTTACAGTTAAAGGATAGCTAAACATTTCTGGAGATATATATAAACCAGAGCAATTGGATCCAAACATAGCAAGGCTTTCAGACAGACAGACTGAGATCTGGTTACAATCTTTATAGCCGAAACATCTTTCTAAATATCCCTGAAAGGAATGTACAACTCTCACTTTAATATCTGAGTCATCTTTCAGTGAAGGGGGTAAACATAGAGAACTGAAAAAGTACTGAACTGATGCACTGAAAAAAAAATTAATTAGAGATGCCTTAGGGGCGATTAAATAAATGGTTGATGTTGGGGTAAATAAAAAAAAAAACTTCAATAAAAAGCTCTTTTAAACTACATGTGTTAGTTTCTGAAGCTACAAAGCTGTTGAATTATAGAAAATGAAAGAAACTAAGAAACTTAAGTATTTGCCTCATGTAAATGGAAAAAGAAAACCAGATGAAAATGCACAGTGCCTCCTCATATTTGAATGCATAGTCAGACTCAAGCAAGAAATCTATTCAGAGTACATCAGTGCTGTCAAATAACTTATCTGCATGCCCTGCTCCCACATCTGTCCTTTGGTCATCCAAAGGTTTCCTCTGCTCCCCTTCAAGCATGATTCTGGGAAGAGTTTGCCCGGTGGATTGTTCTTATACAATTAGAGATGAAGAACAATGCCTTGTTTTCCAACACCTCTCCACTAACCCTGCACTCCAAAAGACCCTTAAGCATTCTGCTGTTACTCAGGCAATATCCATCTGTACTATAGAAACTGAGAAGTCCAAAAAGTAGTCAAAACTGAGGTTACAACAGAATTTTTTGAATCAAATATTTCTATTGATAAACTGCAGGAAATATGTGGGCATCCGTGCAGTAAAAGGCTGGTTGAGCAGACTGGAAAAAGCTTATAGTTACAGATATAAAAGTGGAGATGACGGGGTGGCCTTTGGACATGGAGTCATACCTGTCTAGATTAGAGATAAGATTATTTATTTTAATAAGCTGGTTCTCTCCATGCATGAATTTCTGCTGATCAGTCATTAGGATAGCTGTAGTATGAATCTCTGCAGTTTTTCTTTAAGCAGGCTAATGGTATTTTGCTATTCATTTATTTCTGTGTCTCTTCCCAACACCGTGCCAAATATAATAAAACAAATCTTGTGGGAGGCCAGGCGTGAAAATATTCACATCCAATGATAAACAATTGATTTAGGGTTACAGCTTGCCAGATGCCATTTCAGAAGCTTTTCCGTTTTCAGTGGCTGGTAAAGATGTTAGAGAAACAACTGCACCTCATGTCTGTGCATGGAACAGAGACCACACAGTGGCCTCAAAGATAAGACAATTAATCTGCAATGACAATGTTTATTAACAGCTGTAAAATGAGCTGTGATCTCACATCAGGGAAAGAAAAGGCTCCTTGCTGCAATTTTATCCTAATTTGGCTGAAGAGAATAAATCAATGAGATTTTAAAACAGATTGATAAGCTTTAAGCAAGTGAGGGTATGGCAAGAATTGAGAGCTACATTGCCAAAAGCTGTAGTTAATCCTGTTGAAAATAGGAAGCTTCCAAGACATCTTAGAAGGTATTATTAATTGAGTGTGTTTAAGAAAGTAATAATTGGGTCTTAAGGGAAGTCTCAGGAAATAACATGACTGTTCATATTTGTAATTCTCCTACTGGTTTGTTTTTCTTTTATGGTAGTTTAAAAATGAAAATATTTTACTTCTTAATGGAAAATGAATATATTTCTATTAGGTAAAACTTTTGACTGTTCTGCAAAGTAATTAAAATTAGCAAAGAAAAATAACTGAGGACCAAGAGACCTACATTTTTCATCTCTTCTGTTGCAGAAACAACATAAAAATGTTTCCCAACATTTTGCAAAAAAAAAAAAAGGGCAAAAATACTGTGGAAAATTGAGTTTGTTGTTTGTTTTTCTTAGAACCCCCTTTTTTAAATAGGAAAGTTATTCTCACGATTATGCATAGTTGTACAGCATGACTGATTTATAGCCCACGCAGGATACCGTAAGAAAGCAAGGCCAAGTTCAGAGCAAGCATAAGTCAGTCTTTAGCTTAAATGGAGCTTTAGACTAGCTGAGAAGCTCATCCTCATTACACTACGTTGGTAGTGAAAGCAGCATGTCTTGTTTCTTTCTGAATTAGCACTGACTCTTATAAATGGTCAACACAACTTTCAAGTCCATTATTATTCCTAGATGAAAGTCTTGTAACAATATATGGTATTAAAAGATAGGAGGAAAAGCAATTCTGTAGGTCAGAGTCTGTCATTGCTTAAAAAACCACAAAGCTCATCTTCTTTGAATTTTCCTTATGTGAAACCAGGGAAGATAGATGAGTCACTGGCAGAAGAGTAATTGTATAATAATAAATATTGTAGAAGACAGAGAATCACCTTCGTATTGAACATTTCAGAAGTGTAATGATATATCACCCATGCCCTGACATTTAACCAGGGCAGAGAACCTGCTTCCACTCACTTATCTGGGAAATCTCATTTAGCCAAATTCTGCTCCTTGACGCATTTCCAGCAGCTGTTGAAAGGCCATACGGATGCCTGCATTGTCTCTTAGAAGGCCTAAAGCCCTGCAAGTGCTTTACCAGTAAGTGATAAACAACTCACAACGTTTTGCACTTAGGAAATTGGGAAATGGAGTCAGAGAGATGCCGTTGTCCTCTCCCGCAGTGTGGCAGATGCAAAGATAAAAGGTGTCTAAGGTCAGAGATCACTGTCCCAACTTCAGATTGTGCTACTACTGTTCATAAATATTTATTCATTTCATATTCAAAATGTGAGATAGTGAGGGCAGTGGTAACATTAATACATTTTTTCATTTGCATTTTATTCCACACTAGTGATAGCAAAACAGGGAAATGAGGGAAATGCTCTGTCTTCTGTTTGATGGATTGCCTCTCCTGTCCTGTATGGAGTCCAGACAAGTTAACAGCAGTATTTGGGACGAAGCATACTTTTGCACTGTAGAAACATTTTCAAGAAAACTCCCTGACGTGGAGAAAACACATATAAGGGTGGTCAGCTGTGTATTCACATGAAGACAGAGCATCTTTCAAGTAGTACATGCTGTCTCGATGCTCACTTCCTAGAAAAACAAACACACATTTGTCATAGTCCACCACAGTCAGCTCAGGTTCTACTTCCCATTAATGCCTGAATAAACCTGCTTTTTTGGTGCTGTGAGGTTTTTTGTTTGTTTGTTCATTTAGTTTTGAAACTGAGTAGCAAGAATGGTAACCACAGCCTTCAAAGCACGTTCTTCTCTTCAGATACAAATGATGCAATCTGACGTGAGATAGAGCTGAAAAATGAATTGACTTGGCTGAAATGAATTAAAAACGGGTGTTTTCTGAGCACAGAACACTGTAGGCCAGATTCTGCCCATATTCTATATGATAAACGATTGGTAATAGAAGCAGAGTACATAGCTTCGTGCTTGCCAGGGTGTATGAAAGGAGATCCATTGGATAAAAACAGTACTTGTGAAGGAAAATTGGATGAGGGAATGTTATCAAAGTGTGGATACACTAGAGTAAAACTGTAGGAACTTAATGATAAAAAAGCATGATGATATTTGAAAATACAGAAAGTACTTTTTCATAGAAATGCATCTCCATTGTGTATCTCATCTCATCTCATTATGCCCCTGGGGGTTGCTTATGTATATCATCTGCATAGAATGAAATGGATTTCATATTTGGTGTATTTTTCTGCTAACTGGGAAATCAACAAAATGTTCGTAAAGAATATCTTAGAGGAGCTAGTAAATGCACTTCTGATTCCCTGGAGGAAGCATTTCAAGTGACAGCAGGCATGACTAGCTCTATTTTCTCTCTTGTCTGACTTTCAGCTAAAAGTGAGCTGAAAAGTTTGTGCTAGGAGCTAATGACTGGTATGTGGGAAAGCAGTAACAAGATTATGTTCATTTTCATCCTTGGTTCAGATCTATTCCACATGGCTGCTGGTCAAAAGTTTTTTCCCATCCAAATGCATCTGGAGGTAAGCCAGGATACTTGAGACTCATTACAGCTTGTAGAGATGGGTCTGCCGCCTATATTACATGCTAACTTGATCCAACTGGAATCTGTGATGTTGATTTGAACAAAGAGATTGATGTGCCTTCTCCAGGTTGCCTGGCACAATCAGTTCATTTGAGCAAGCGTACCTCAAGGGAGAGCAGCCACAACGAGCAGTAGGATTAGAGACATCTCAGCAGAACTGTCTCAGTGCACCACCTCCATCCCTAGGTCCTTCAGCTGCAGGACAAAACAAACCATTTCCTTCCAGCCTGAAGCCTCATTTAATTCTTGAAATGCTGACATGGAAGGCAATCAGGCCACCACTGTGATTGTGCTTGAGCCATTTTTGATGGTAGGACCATGGCACTGCTGTTCCAGGTCTGTGGGAGAGCAGTCTACTAGTTCCCTCAGGTCCAGAAAGATCCCTTGCTGGTTTGTGAGATTCAGAAGGGGATGCAGTAGAAGGATCTTTAAATTGTTTGTGCTGACTGTATTATAACAAATTTGAAGGCAATAATTTTTTCCCCAAGGTAATATCAACTGCCCTAACAACATGAGAAATTTGATCTACCCATTTCCTGGTTTTGGCCGCAGCTCATGAAATCACAACTATCACACACACACAGCCTGCATGAAAGAGCCATTCTGTTCTACCTACACAGCTATTTCTGGTTCTTCGTAACTTAAAAATAAGAAAGTCCTTGAGACTGGAATTGCTCGGGAGTTTCTTCAATCAAATGACAAGTGCCTTTACAGCATCTGGGGAGACAGGGGAAGCAAAAACATTTTTTTGGAGTCACAACTGTATTTTTGAAATTTGTAAAACTGAAAATCTGTTCCTATGAAAACAGATACACATATACTTTGATTTTATTCTCTCCTCAGAGAAGCATTCAGTGATTTCCATGGAGTTATGTCAAATTACACAGGCTGGATACTTGCTCCAGGCTATTACGTGATCACAAACAACAGTGACAAAAATTTTGGCATATTTCTGAAAGGAAGGCCATTGTCACTGGTAGACTGGAGGCAAAATACCATCTGTAAATAAAAAGGTCACAAGTGACTGAAAATATTTTGCCTACTTTGAGCTTCATTCTGCACTCCTTTTAATTGTGTTCACCAACCGCGTTTTTCTAACCTTTTCAAAGGTCTTTCTCTCAGAATGAAGGCAGCTTATTTTTCGTGTAATTTAAGCTCTGTGTTTCGAAACCCTGATAAAAAAGAGCCCTTCCTTTCAGTCTCTAAAACTGGGTACTCAGTGTAAAGCAGGCCTAAGGACCACTGTTGCAAGAGGGAACTGAAGATTTGACAGATGCCTCAAACCAAAGATACAGATCCAAACAGAAGATGATATAGAGTATTAGTGTAAGTACAGGCGGTGCCATTGGAGCTACAAGAAGCAGCAAACACTATCTTGGCGATTACTGATGGAGTTATGATGCTGCACACACCCACTGTGTCAGCATGTATATTGACTAGAGGCATGAAGCCTCAACTAATCTAGAACACAAGAGCATCTTTGGCAGGAGGCTCCAAAGAAAATTTAGGCAAAAATAAATGTAAACATTGAGCACAAAATGACCAAATGCTTGACTTACTCAATCACTCCTACCTCAGGCAATGAAAGCAAGCTTATGCATAAGGGGTCAGAAGGAAAATTTATGAGAATTGTGGAAACGGATTGTGATGTTTTACTTGTCTGTGAGGCACCGGAATTTATCAGAATTTTTATCTCTTTTTGGTTTGGTTGTTTTTTTTTGCTGTTTTTGTTTGTGTTTTTTTGGTCAGACACGAACAGGGACTACTTAACTGAATTAAAGTGAACACTTTTAAATCTGGTTGCCCAGGATAAAAATCTGTAGCACAAGTAAGAACACAGTTTCAGTTAGGGATCACAAAAACGAATCTAATCTCCTGATTTGTATAGAAATAGAGGTAAAGTTCTCTACTTCTCGCACAACACATAATCCAGTTTTAAAGTAATTACAAAATACTGAAGCTTTTGTACCATGTGGCTTTTCCTCTCTCTCACTAAACTATTAGTGTGCAAGTATGAATGAACAGTACTGGAATCAACTAACAGTAGGGATAACCCCAAAGTGTTTGTACAGTTATTCCTGTTCCCCATCTGACCTGCTCTGTTTTATGTCAATGTCTATTTTAAGGGGTAGGAATTGTCTTTCTGTACCGTGGTTTATGTAGTGTCACAAATGTTGATACTGATCTCTTGCAGGAAAGGTTTCTGTTTGATCTCACCAGTACAAGAGTGTGTATGTTATTTTCATCAGGGCCTTTCCAGGCACTAGATTCATTCGTTTTGCACAAAGGAGGATTGTAACTGAGCAGTGAGGAGGGAAACATTGTATGTGCAGAATAAGAGTTAGCAATTCCTTTATTTCCTGTAAGTCAGAGGCTAGCTGGGGGTTGGCTTATTATGTTTGGTCTTCTTTTACAAAGGAAAAACTACCTATATATTTCCTACTAAATGAAGCAGAGAGCAGTGACATGCAATTTTGCCATCCACTATTTGTCAAATCTTTAATAATTGGGCTTATCTTTTACTGTCTCCTCAACTTTTCCACTAATTCTGTGACAGGATAACCTTGTTCTGAGAGTGCATGCCCTTCCATCTCAGTCAGAGATAACAAATGGCCTCAACACACCAACACTTCTTCATTTTTCACACCAGTACTGCTATCCAACTAGTTGTTCAAAGAGCTGTATTAGTAAGTGTTTTGTCTCTGAGCAATTTAAGCTGAGACAGACAAACTGTGGGTGTTCACCTCTCAGAAACTGAACAAGGTTATAACATCAGCTTGGGACAATCCATAATATCTGGTGACATACAAAACTTGCCCATAGCAATGTCCATATAAATGGTTTAGGTTTGGCTCACACAGTAGAATTCTGAATCCATAACACTACTAATACTAGGTGAGTATTCTCCTACGTCGGTTCTGACTCGCATTTCTGCAAGGAGGAACCCTTAGGGATGCAAATCAAAGATATTAGTAGGAAGAGACCTATATTCTTCTTACGGAAAGCAGGAAAAAAAAAGGAAAAACCCCAGTGGCCTCCTTTTACATCATCTCCCTCACGGGATAATTTGAGCATTATTTTTAGGCTGTAGTTATTCCCAGGCTGTTCAGCTTCCTCTGGGTGTGAATTTAATTGTGAAGTTCCATGTTAGGTTTCCTGTGGGAGAGATGTTGAGAGAGACTAAAGGCAGAGCTCAAGCAGAAAGACAGGTTTAATGTACTTGTTTTTTCATGCTTACATGAGAGGTCTGTATGCTCTTCACACCCAGCCAAAGCTCTACAAAGCTGCTTAAACAGAGTCCCCTGGTGCCACCTGAGAAAACTCTAAGAGACTGATAGATATGAGACAGAACCCATTAAATATCCATGCTTTTCTAAGGGGCAGCCATAGCCACCTGAGATACCACAGTGAATATCTAATGCCACTTCATATTCAGCCCATGGAATGAAGCCCTCGGGGTCTCTACTACTTTTTATGCAGACAGCAAAGCAGTAGCACCGCCTAGAAAGTAAGTGGAACTGGTCACCAAATAACAGAGCCAACAGCACTGCTTCTCTTAATCTAAACATTTTCCAAAGCAGCAGTTTTCCTGACAGATTAATTGCCTCCCTTCAGTTGCCACAAAGTAGAGCAGAAAAAGTGCATCTCTGTGCCTTCTGCTTTTCCTGTTTTCTACACTTTTAGACTATTTCTGACACAGACAAGTCAGTGTTCAAGTCCAGTTCAAGGTCTAGAATACATGTCAGTATAGTGGGGTACTGAATTGTGACAACTAACCAGCTTGTTTTCCTCACTCTGTTCCTGTCTATAGGTCTCTTTGACTTTCTCAGATATTATTTTGGTATCATCAGAGGCTGTATATAAGTAGTAAAGACATTTTTGACATTACTCAGGAGGAACAGCATCATTAAGCTAGCACTTTATAGCCCGTAAGTGCTTCAGAACCTACAGAGGCGGTTGTTTGCTGCACAACAGGTCCCCTGTGTCTTGTCTCCTAAGTAAATATGTGACTCATTCGTCCTACAACAGAGTAGAGCCATAAATATCAGAAGTTTAATTGCTCAACAGAAAGCCACGTTCATGAGTGGTTGACGGTGGAAGGCAAATGTCTAGATATTAAACACTCAGGCCCAAACAACCCAAGCCTGCAACTCACTATAAAGAATTTTTTTGAAGAATTTCAGGTGACAAGGTAGACCTTCTAGTCAGTATCAAGAGTAGTCCCTGCTGGGACTTAGGCTATGTAACTTTAGAAACAAAAATATATACCAAGCATTAACTAATTTTTGTTGCTGTTCTTGTCTTAGAATATTTTTGAGGCCAAAAATATATTCACTGTATCATGAACTGTTTCCAGTCAAAATATGCTTGACAGATTCTAATTAATACATTCAAGTGGACAGTTTTAGTACAGCTTCCCACAGACGCTTCTATGACAGTTGTGTTTCAAGAGGGCAGTAAAACCATTGGGAGGTTTGCACTGTAATAACACTTGCTGTTTATCTGAGCTCAAGGTTACTTGGGCATTACATATTCTTTCCTGGTGGAGGAAAATGAATTTAAGAAGAAAAACAGCAAGCACCCTTCAGGTAGGGGGCTGCATTGTGCTGGAGATTTTTAGCAAAACAAATTTGGCCATCTAGGCCTTAGCACAGCTAGAAAGAGTTCAAGGACACGTGCATGTTCCTTTACACTCATGTAATTTCCACTAAAATTATTTGCTGCTGTAGTGCAAGTCAAAATCAGCAGAGAAATATCATTACATAAGTGGCACTAGGGACTCCAGCATTAAAGGTACATTGACAGTTCCACTTAGAGCAAAATTAAAATCCTGCAAGTTCACAAATTAGTGGTAACTTTGGAAACCAAATTCTAACACAATAACGCTTCAGGGGGCAATGCGCGGGAGGAAAAGCATTTTCATTTGGCTTTGACAATTTTGCTTGTTTTCTTGGCCCCTGTTTGCTAACAGCCACTTCAAACCTAGCACTTAGAGCATGCAGTCACAATCTGGTAGTCACAGGATTCATGGCACATTTCAAACTTTTAATCGCAGCCACTGATCACTGTTCTTCATAACCTAATTTAGCCCTGCAAACAAAGACAATTAAAATGTCAAGCTCCATCAATTTCTTCAATTCTGCAGAGCTGCCTTACGCTTGGCTCCAGCTCTGACTGGGATGTCTCCCTACAGGCTCCTTCCTTGCACTGCTCAGCTTTCAGGACCAGGCTACAGAAGCAGGAACTCTCAGCCTTGAATGACTTGCACACACTCTCTTGACATCTGGCGTGTGCAGCAGAAATAGAAGTAACTTTCCAGCAAGCCCTGAAGCTCTGTTTCTCAAAGATACAGTATCCTCCTTCCACTAGTGCCATCAAGGCAGCTTCTCCTTGTGATGAATTCCCTGCTGTGTAGTAGGTTTTTCAGCTTCAGTTTCTAACTAGAATCTGTGCTTTAAAGGCAGCTGGAACCCATAGCAGGAGAACCATCAGGTCTTTAAAGATGGACAGAGATTTCATCCTCTTCAAATCTTCCTATATTTGAAGAAAAATATCCACTTGTGCCTTAGGTTTGTTAAAAACGTTTTTAAATGAGTACATTAGATGGGTCTAACACAGGAACTACTGTAATAAAATTAAACTGCACAATAACTCATCCTTACCATTATTCCTAAACCACAGAATTATAGAATCATTTGAGCAAGAAGGGACCCTGAAAGGCCATCTGATCCAACACCCCTGTGGTGAACAGGGACACCCACAGGTAGATCAGGTTACTCAGAGCTCCATCCAGTCTGACCTTGAGTATCTCCAGGGATGGGGCATCCACCACCTCTCTGAGCAACCTCTTCCAGTGCCTCTCAACCCTTACTGTAAAATGTTTCTTCCTTATATCCAATCTAAATCTCCCCTCTTTTAGTTTGAAACCATTTCTGAATGGTTTCTAAAGACTGAATGTTTGACTGCTTCAGCCATACCGTAACTAATAATTGAGCTTTAATTTTTTTAAAAAGAAAAACTGTATTTTTTTCACTACAGAATTTTTAATGCACTGCAGAAAAGCAGAGTTCACACCAGAGTCCACAGAGTGTGGAATAAAAATTAAGTGCGGTTGAGGAGGAAGGGAGAGCTTGTAATTATGAAGGGGAAGGTAACATCTAGTCAATGCCTCCTACTTCATATTTCAGTGTTACAAAATCACTTTGTAAAGATTAATAGCTGGTACATATAGCTTAGAGGAAAATAAAAAGAAATAATACTCCAAACAGCAGCTGGCTAGCCTCCTTATTGCACATCCACAGAAGATCATTGCATCCTTTTCTTATTCAAGGTGGTTTTACAGTATTCAGTAAACATCCATAATTATAGGTGATAGGATGTTGGAGGGCTTTATGAAAGACTCCTGATTTATACTGTTAGAGGAGCACTGTCAAGAAGCCTGAGGTCTGTTTTATTATGAATAGACATGCTGGGCTCACGCTGTCAGTAATATCTAATCCGTGTCTAATAAGAGAGATCAGAGTCTACAGCATAAAAAATAACCTGGAGGACTACACTGGTGAGTCACTGGGAATTTTAGGTGCTAGAAGACAAGTAAACCAAACAAGCCAGAATTTACAAGATCAAGTATGTATTTACTCTTAACCTGACTCCTAAAAGGATTGGATAATATAATAATCCAAATCTAGAGAGATCTTTGAACACACCTCGTCTAGAAATTACACTGGACATCTGGTAACGCACTTTCCATAGAATAGTAACTGTCTTTCCCTTTCTCTGAGTTGAGACAACAGCCACTTTAAACCTCATCAGTCCTTCTACCACCACCCCTTCCAAATTCTTGTTCTACCTAAAGAACGTTAGCAGCATGAGTTCTTCATTTCTGGCAATGTATTTCTGGCCAAACGTTCAGCTGGTGTAAGTCAGCAGAATTCAGTTGATCTCACTGAACCATAGTGAAATTACAAATGATGCTCAAACTCATGTCATAGCTTCAGTCACGTCTGATCTGCGTAAGAGTTTACCCCATTCATTGTAGTTTCACTGTTGTTATAATCCAAATGCACAAACGTGTGACTTCAAATTTGATAAGAAAAAAATACATACGTAAATGTAACTTGAAGGTATATCTAGGTAAGTTTTAAGTAAAGGGAAAATACAGAAATATATACTTAAAACTTCTAGCTATATCATTGCAGGCACAGGCATGAACCTTCTACTTTTTACCCACCTGCCCTCTGAAGTTTTGGCATACCCTTCTTCTCATATACCTTGCAGTGTTTGTTGCTTTAAGTGAATGCTAATGCAAAGAGAATAATTTGATAACCAGTAAAGGGAACGTTTAATCTAACCAATTCCTGCTCTGAACTTCTGCAGTGCTAGGAAAGGCTTGTCAAACCACTGTGCTTATGTAATGAAGGTGCCATTCATGAACCCACACATTGCTCATTATTTTGTGCTGACTGCAGGTGCCAGCATAGCTCAGGACCGTGGTTGTATGTGCAGAAATATCTTGAAGCTTTGTTAGCATTTTTTGTCACACAAATGAGAACAGAATCTAAAGAGGGCTGTCTGCCAGGAAAGTGCAGTATTCTTCTGGTCCAATTCAATACAAACAAGAACAGAAGAACATGAAGATCTAATGGAAAAAGTAAGTTAACTGTTTCAAACTTCAAAAGAAGTGCTGAGCATTTTCAGTTTACAAGGAAACAGCCAGTAGCTGAAACAAAGGTTATGGCAAGGTGGGGATTGGCCTCTTCTCCCGTGTAACAGTAATAAGATGACCTTAGACTGTGCTGGGGGAGATTTGGGTTGGATATTAGGAAAAATTTCTTCTCTGAAAGAGTGCTCAAGTATTGGAACGGGCTGTCCAGGGAGGTGGTGAAGCCACTGTCCTTGGAGGTGTTCAAGAACCATGTGGATGTGGCACATAGGGATGTGGTCTAGAGTGGTCACAGGTATGGGCTGGTGGTTGGACTTGATGGCCTGATGGTTGGACTTGATGGCCTTGAAAGTCTTTTCCAACTTTGACAATTCTATGATTAATTCGAATGAAAAAGAGATGGTATTCAGTGCAAATCTGAGTGCAGTTTTTCATGGCAGAGTTATACTTCATGAATGCAGTATTCTATGTCTTACTAAAAAAAAAATATAGGCAGTAAAGGCTTTACTGAATAACTTCAGCCTATACAGAAAACATCACAAATAGCATTACTTGGTGGAATCCAGAACTGGAGATTTCTTTAATGATCAGCATTTCAGGGTGGCTCCCAGCAAGTTACGTTGTATCTGTATGCCTCTGTTTATCATAAAATGGTGTAACATGTTCTTCTATTGAAGAAGTCCTGCTGTAAACTGGGAGTGAAGGCAGAGTTCTGTAAGAGAAAATATCAAATATTTATGTATTAACTTGCCTATATAGCTGGAAATATAACATGGATAGAAGCTGTGTACAAATGCAAAATTGTGAAACAGTGATTTGAAAACAGGAAACATTACTAGTTATTTAATAATGATAAATTAGCAGGACAGACTGAAGTGTTTTGATGGATGTTAGATACATATTCAGGAACGAAGAACTCAGAACCTAGCTTGTATAAAATCAAGGTGATAGCTAAAGGAAGGTAACATGGACACAGTAACACTAAAAGTGGTCTGGAAGCCATGCTGAATTATAAAGTATGCACAAGTTAATAGAATCATACAATTATTAAGGTTGGAAAAGACCACTGAGATCATCCAGTTCAACTGCCAGCCCATCCCCACCATGCCCACTGACCATGTCTCTCAGTGCCAGATTCACACCGTTCTTGAACACCTCCAGGGACAGTGACTACACCACTTCCCCAGGCAGCCTATTCCATTGCACGACCACTCTTTCAGAGAAGAAATTTTTCTAATATCCAACCTGAGTTGGATATTGGATATAAGTTGTAACATGGTACGGTTGTAACGAATGGCAGTACATGGCTTGAGTTTGGTGCATGGAAGTTCATATCGGTGTAAGAGTACAAAAGCTGTTTCAGTACCTGAAACATGAATACACCTATGCTCAGCTTCC
>JAOWBP010000001.1:52552679-52565991 GCA_028571105.1 Tragopan temminckii | reverse complement strand
CAGGGGGAAGTTCTTTACAGAGAGAGTGGTGAGGTGCTGGAACAGGCTGCCCAGAGAGGTTGTGGATGCCCCGTCCCAGGAGGTGTTCAAGGCCAGATTGGATGGGGCCCTGGGTGGCCTGGTCTAGTATTAAATGGGGAGGCTGGTGGCCCTGCATGTGACAGGGGGGTTGGAGATTCATGATCCTTGAGGTCCCTTCCAACCCTGGCTACTCTGTGATTCTGTGAGCATGTTTCTCCCAAAGAGCAGATCAGCATCCATGGATCCTTAGTGAACAGTCCAGTCTATAGTCTACTATACTACAAATTTTTGTTGCTTCAAAATCAGCAACGCACACTGAGATTTAGTAAGTCAGACCACCAGCAATGGCAGTAATGCTCATTGGAGCTGCCTTGGAGCAAGGGGTTGAATTAGTGTTGTTCAGAGTTGGCACTCTATTCCTCACCCAGGAATAGGCCAGGAGCCTTCTGGGAAGAGCTGAGTGTGTTGGCTTCCAATAGAGGAACATCATTCTCTTTACAGGGCAAGGGGCAAGCTCACATGCTTACTTTAAAAATATTAGAGGCTAGAAATTGTTTCATAATGGAATGCAGGATACTCAGCAAGTTGATTTAAAGACAATGTTTTTTCTTTTAGTCCATTTTAAACTCTCTCCCTCTGTTTTTCCCATTGGCACCGAAGCAGTCATCTGAAATAGCTCTCCCTTGTAGCTTCTGTCCCAGAGAATGCTATCGCTGAGCGGGAACATCTTAACGTAATTATTCCAGTGATACTTATTAGCCCGTACATGTATACCTGTTGCCTCTTCCATATGAAAATGAAGGGAGTTGTCAGATGAAGCCTGCCACTAAGCATCAGGTACTGACAGTTAGGAATGCTTGTTCCAAGAACCAAGACTGTGGACAAAACCAGTCAGATCAAAGCAAGGAGCAAGTCCAAAAGCTTCTCTACTTTTACTCTAAGCATGAAGATCTACTAGTAACAAGTGCTACACAAATACCCTGCTCCAGATAGTTATTTTGTCAGTACAGCTTAAGCCAGATGACATAACAAAATCTATTGTGCTGGCAAAAAGACTTTCCACTGGCACTACTGTCTACGTGCTAGATTTGCAGCTATAGGTATGGTAGGGAAGATGTGCAGAATTTAAGTTTATTAAACCTAATACTGCTTCTGTTCATTGCAGTGACAGCCAGGTATGTCTGCAAAGAGTTGTGTTGACATTCCCAGAAGACAAGGAAATCATTCTGGCATAAGAAGGGACAGCATTAACTTAACTTCAAGCTCAGGGACTATTCTAGAATATTTCCTTTGTTCTGAATTCAAACTGAATCTTTTATGATTCAATTGAATTCCCTTCCAGGTATTTGTCTTTGCTCAAAATACAGCTCCAAGAGCCCAAGTTGTATATCTTCCACTTTTCACATCAGAGTCCAGAAATAAAACATTAGCTTACAGTATTGCTTGTACGGTACCAAATGCTTGTCGACATGTGGAACAGTAAAAGTGAAGTCTTGCAGCTTGGTTTGTATGCTGCATGGTCCTATTTTCTGTTTGAAGGGGCTTCAGTTCATTGCACAATTTTTCTTGCTAGTTCTACATCAAGATTTGCCAGGGTGATTTGATATGAGACAGTTTTTTTTAAGCTAGAGATCAGGACATAGTCCTGATGAATTACACTTCATTGTTGCTTCCCATAATGTCACCAAGGCCATCAGGATTGGCACTGAAATGTGCAGACAACGAACATCAAGACAGCCAGTTTCTTGACTGAAGCTGATGAGAAAGAGTACTGTATCAGAAGCAAGGCAGGTATGTCATTAATCCTTCAGATGTTTTGATACCACCTTGCATTTTGTTCTATACCTTAGGTATTTTTCTCTAGCATACATCTTACTGAACCCTATGTATTCAGCAAACAAAGCATCTTTGAGACAGGCTTTATGTCTTTAGGGAATTCATTTGCTACTAAACTCAAAAGGTTGTTCATATATTTTATACACAGGGTGTTTACATGCATGGGTTTTTGGTGGCTGATGGATCAAAAATATAGTAGGAATACATAGTAAGATGCCCTGGCATACAAGGAAATGGGATTATCAGATCTTGAAAAAAGTAAAAAATTTGTTATGTATCCCATAGAAACAGCATAACATTTTTCTTGGAGAAGGGCCACTCCAAATGAGTCAAGCCAAGAGTCTAGAAAAACAACAAAAAACCCTACTGACTAGTTCAGACCCAAACCTTCAGTACAGAACATTTTCTCCCTAAGAAGGTTTCTCAGTGCTTTCCATTGAATACAGCCAGGCACTGCCTCTGTTTTCATGGTGTTGTATCATTTGTACCCTTTTCAGTTACCACATCTACATGTTGCTTGCATCAGATAGACAAAGGCTGTAGTAGGAATGACTGCATCATTCACAAACTTTCACGTTGCTATCGTTGAGGCCTTCAGCCTCTTACCTTCTGTCTTTTCCCCAGCTACCCTATATTGGAGTTACTCTGACACTGTAATCATGCTAGTCACAAGCACTTCAAAGACAGGTAGGAAATGAGTGCCTACCCAGTCCTGTGTAGTTCACTGTCTGCTCATCATTTCCTGCCCTCCCTCTTCTCTGCCCTGGCTGGAAATCCCATTCTTCCACCATCGCCTCTGTTTTCTAACACAGCCTTGCTGTTATATGGAAAAAGAAAGTATTGCCTTGGTCTTTTAGTGCTGCAGCTCTGATGTCTGGTGAGCTGTAGGCCCCAAACCCAGTTCTCTGCATTGTGAGTCCTAGGATAAATTACTTATTTACCTGTGTTTTGCCGTGCAGCTTTGGCCACATCACTATTTCTCAGCAGCTGCTTCCTCAGATGAGGGAATACTATAGGGGAAGCACTACTACAAAGCACCTTGGGCAGCAGAACAGGCCTAAAGCACATGGATGCACATTTGATCCCCAGACTAGGAAATACAATCACTGAGATCACTTCGTCTCTTATGCTCTTGAGATTTCCACAGTTTGATGGTGACTGGGGCCTTTAAAGTGAGATTGTGAAAGGCCCCCTGCTTTTTTAACAAGACGTTCCCATCAGATATTTACCTCAGTTTAGGATGGTCAGAAGTGCTTCCCCACAGGGTTCAGACAGTAAAGTCTGGCTGCAGGCCTCAAAGCAAAACCCCACGAGCTCTTCTTCCATCACCAGAGGAAAGGCACCCACTGGAGCCATCCTTTCTGGCCTGAATTTAGGTATATTGCGTATGGGGAATTGAAGCAGACCATTTATAGTCTTATTACAATATTGACATTTCCTTTGTAAAAGATATTTCAACTCAGTTTAACAATACCCTACTTTTGAAAAATTGGTTCCTTTTCCTCAGTTAGACTAAGTTCAGAAGGCGAAACACTTCTAGACCAGAAGGAGATAAGTGTCTTAATTATGAAAAAGCATTCCATTCCGTAGGAACATTTTACGTTCATGCATATTTTGTACTCAAGGACAAACAAATCTCTTAACATTTTTACAAGGTTAAAAACCAAAACAGACACTCCTCTGCAACAACTCTCAGCACCATCACCTTCCCCTCCTTGCTCCCTTCCAAAAAAACAGCAACAAACCAAGCCACTTACATTAATACAAAGGAAAAAAAATAGTAAAAAAAGAATCAGCAGCTGAAGTATTTAAACTTGCTCAGTCAATGTTCTCAAGCAGAGACTGCTGACTAAAACCAGAGTGGATATGGTACTTTATTTATATTTTATCACATCAAAAGGATAAATGCATATGAACAATTATTAATGCTGAAATATGAGCTAACTATGAGCCTCATAGACCACAGGTCAAGATTTATTAAAGCCACACTTCTACAAGACAAGAAGTGAAAGCTAAGTAATCCAGTACTAATACTTGAAGTGGACAGCAATGAATCGAAGCTTTAAGTAGAACTGCAGCTTCTCCCACAGCTTGTATACTACACCTGTATGAGAAGCATTAGCAAGAAGTTGTAGTTTCAGGCTTGGAAATAGAAAAGTGATACAAAGCTCTTCTAAACCCATCAATAACAGCAGCAGACTGCTTCCTTGAATATTGCCACAGTCCTGCCCATATCCATTTTAATCTCTTCCACCTACAGGATGACTTTTTAAATAGTCACCAACAACAGCTGGGGCTGTAACTGTGTACAAGATCTGGTATTTTTAATGTACCTTGTTTCTAACTCTATGCAATTCCTAAAGTCGCCCATAAAGTGATTCTCTTATGTTAAAAAAACAAACAAACAAACAAAAAAACCTAACATGGTTCATTTCTTAACAACATAAAAAAAAACACCAAAAAACTTTAAACAGAAGTTGTCTTAAAACCCTGCAAGTTCAAAATGAAGTATCAGAACACGCTCTGACCTTGTCAGCACCCATTTGATTTTTTTCTTTTTTTGTGCAATAAAAATATATAGCAAAAACTCCTACCATCATCCCATGGAACTTGTTGATTTCTGTAAATTGACAATTCCCAGCAGAGGGAAAAAAAAAGAAAAAAGAAAAATGTTAGCTGGAAATTTTTCAAGCAGTTCTCTGCCCAAGAAATGCAGAGCAGAAAAACTGCCATGTATGTTTGCATCATCATAAAGGAGTTGATATAAATAAGGGCAAAACATGAAAATTCCTCTTGCACATCTAGGCACCAAATCATTATTTCCTACATGGGGTCTTACCATTGTAAGATCACTCTCTCACGCTTTTCTAACCCTGCATTCCTACAGCGATAGTTGCAATGTATATTCATTTCCAGCCAAAGCAGAACACCATCCTTTTGGATGGGAATCAAACTCTGGACTACAAGACAGGCCTTTTACCACCTCAGTAGAGCTCCGAAATCTGTACCTGTTTCAGGGGCATAGATGCTTCCTTTTCAGGTATGTAACCAGATACTTATCCTTACAAACCAAAAACTTCATCTCTTATCTGAGGATCAAAGTGGCAGTGGGATTTATTCAGCCTTCCAAGAGCAGTTGGAAAGGTGGAAGCACCAGACACAGGACAGAACTCTTCTGTAATTTTATAGTGTGTAAGGCATTATACTTTCTACCAGCCCATAAATTACTTAAAACTGCTGTCAAAGACCTGCACCACATTATTTTCTGATTAGTTTTCTACTCACTAAACAAACAAATCCTCCAAAGTTATTCTGACCTAAACAGCCCAGGGCTTGCAATTTAAAGGCAGTGCTGCAGTCAGCTGATTTCTCTCACCTGCTCCCATGTTCCTCTTCAGCCACAGACTGTTTCCCATCAAGGTTTTGTCCTGGGTTGCTTCCAACCCTCTCTGTTGTAGAGGGTGTTGGAGAAGCAGCAACCTAAAGGCCAGCTAGTGCAAGTGACAGCATAGATACAAAGGCAAAGCTTTCAGCTCTAGAAGTTCCCTGCATTATACTTTGCTATCTAAGCCCATTGAAATAGATAGGAAGTAAATAGCAGCATGTCTGAGCATGGAATGATTTGACAGGGGCTGTTAGCAGAGCAGATAGCTTTGATATGTGCAACAGTGGATGGTGCAGTTCCAACTACTGAAACTGAAAGTAATATATGTGGCTAGTCAGCCAGTGCTCCAAGTGCATCCCAATATTCTGTGAAAAAGAGCCTAACAAGTAGTCACTGTGGTGTTGGCACAGGTTTTAAAGCTGAGATTAAATTTATCACTCTTGATGAAGAAAATGATTTATCTAAATGTACATTTTCAAAATTGCAGGCAATGATCTGTGAGTAAAAGCTGAATACTGATGATTTATGGCTATGTTTTATATTGGCATTGCTAATGATGTCATATTTTTGTATGTGAAACCAATGAATTGTCTAGTCAAAACACAATCTTTCAGTAGCTAAGAGAATCACATTAATGTGCTGATAAAGGGAGAGTTTATCAATGTCCTTTCAGTAGAATTGAGTGAAGGGGCATGCTTTCTGCTTGTGTAGAAACCCTGGTTCACCTTGCCTTAGCACATGGGCATCATGTTCCTAGTAAGCATTATTTTCAGTGGGCTGCAGGTTTGAGAATTATATTACATATTGAAAACTTGATATTGTTTTGCTTCAGTTTATCATAGAATTTCATGATTTCATCTGTCCTATTTTTCATTTTTCCGGACAGATGTAACTGTCTCACAGTATGTATAGTTAGGTCCTGCTCCAATGTATGAAAAGAGAGCCACTTGGAAGAGACTGTTGCACCGATGTCATATACAATATGCGTCATGTGTTTAAAAAAGAAGAAGAAGAAGAAGAAGAAAATAATAAAAATAGAAAGGAAAAGGGGAGAGAAAAAGAGAGAAAGAAAATTTGAATGAGTTTAGCATTTCCAAGATGGAGGTTAAGTAGTCCTTCTGTCACTACTTTGCTTTTGTTTTGTTAGGTTTGATATTTGAGCACAAAGCCTTGTACAAATCATTTACATACAGCTTCTGAAATGTTTATATTCTGTATTGTTACACTAGGAATTGTGATGAAGTGCTAAGGCCTTAAAATGCTCCATTGCACATGAGTACATTTCACCTTTTGCAGTGTCAAGGAAGGAGATTGCTTATGTTTATGAGCAAGAAACAGTTTCTTGGAAACGAAAGAAATGAAATGGAGATGGTTTGTATCAAAACTTATTACAGAAATACTTTCTTGTGTAAGAGATTTTACTGGTAAAAGAACATTTCAAATGGTTCCACATAACTTGATCAAAATAGAACAAAAATCTCTTTTCCAACTCTATTTATCAAAATACCAGAACATCCTAAAGTAGTTTGGAAGTCTTGCAAGAGTACGCTTGCTAATGTGATTTGTGGGGCTTCTTGCTTCTGCTTAAACTGGAGCGTAAAAACACAGAAATTCTCAAGAAGAAAAAAAAAAAGAAAAAGAAAGCACAGTACGATTGAGCAGAGTTTACTGAGCCTGAAATAGGTTTGGACTGAGATTGGTGTATAGCTGTATATCATCATGTACATTTCCACATTTTATCAGCAACATTTGTCTCTGCTATATCTCTATTGCTCAGAGTATCTACAAGGTGTGGCGTGGGTACATTTCACAGAATATTTTATTATTCTGTTTTATTGGATAGTATTTTGTAAAGGTTAGCACATTCAGCCAAGATTTACGTGATTCCTTTGTTGTGGAGGAAGAAATGAACAATGTTTAGCAAAGCAGATGGTGCAGCCAGGTGTATATTTATTTAAGAATAAATCACAGTGTACCACAATGCATTTCCTGCTACCAGTATTCAGTGGTGAGCCAGGAAAAGGGCCTAGAAACTTGTCATCTTTATCCCCTCAGAATAACCTAGCTGGAGATGTTTTTTTTTACGTAGATGTCATATCTTAGTATGAAGAGGTCATTGCTTACACATGATTTATTGAATATCTGTTTAAACAAACACTGTTATCCTTTAAAGCTTGTTTCAACAGTGCTGAGGACTGAAACCACAAAGCAAGTTTATAAGTGTAAATTTGATTTAAAACTTTGGAAATGTCAAAGCAGAATATATTGTGTTTGAGAAGACTTCAAATATCTCTTCATAATTGTCTTCTGAAGTTGGAAAGTAAATGATAATAACTGACACTGGTATGGATTTGATTCACATAAACACAGAACCCATCTCACAGGTTCCATATCTGTAATGGAGGTACAAACTTAGCTGAAGCTACTGAAAGAATAGAAAGTAATAGTAAAACTAAAAACAACATGGCTAACATCTCTTTTCTTGTGAAAAACAGTATTACATTGTCTGGTTAAAAGAATGATGAAGAGCTTTGTTTCTCAACTTAAAAAAAAAAAAAAGTTATTTTGGAAAGCTGATGGAGTTGGCTTGTAAGATTTGTACTAAAGGGATGAGAGGATTCTAGACTCTAAAAATTCTTAGAGAAGAATTAAAACCTCAGTTACATGTTCAAATTATTTTATTAGCAACAGGAGATTGTTAAGGAAAGATATTTAGAAGTATCTAAGAAGTTTCAGAGATCTGTGCATGGAATAGTCCTGGGCAAAGAGTGTGTTCTTCTCAGGACAGAGATAGGGTAGAAATTGCTGATTCTACCCAACTTAGTTGGGGAGTTGGAGGAGACTGGAGAAATTCATAATTTTACATAATGATTTAAATTCCACAGGTTGTTAAATGAAACTTTCCTAAGCAAAGGTGCACTAATACCAGAGATGGTGCTATACAACTGAACTTGGGTTGCTTGAAATGGTAATTCCTATAGAACTGTATGGAATTTGGATTTGGTTTTGCTCAATAAAAAGGTGAAAAGGAATGTTGCACAGTTTAAAAGGCACAGAGCTTATTAGTAGAATCACAGGGTAGAATATTTTTCTTGACGTACAAGGGCATTACAATATAACGTTTATTATTGTGACGGTATCTTAAATATGCTTTGTGCTTACTCTTCTAACCTCAGATTAATTTGCTGTGGTCCATTATTGCATGCACTATAATTCTGTCTCGTAAGAATTTGGGAGGTGTACTTTAATGGCTCAAGAAACAAAAGTCTAATTGGGATGGAAAAAACAGTAAGGGGAGGTACTTCTGGAAAATTGTGTGTAAGCTGTCAGAAGAAAAGATCCACACCATGAGAAAATATCTTGTGAATCTGAAGGTCTCTTTTTCCTGTCATCTTTGTGATCTTGTTTTCCTAGGGAAACCACATTTTTTTTTCCAGCATGCTGTCTTGCTCTATCTTGCCATTTGTCTCTTCTTTTTAATAATTTATTAACCAAACTCCAGCCAAATTTGACAAACAGATAGTTATCTGAAGAATATTATGTTCCAATAATAGATGTAAAGCCTCAGCTGAAGAAACGTGTGCATTGTAAACTCACTTCTTTAGGCATCTCAGCTTAATCTTGGGACCTACATCTGAAAAAAGTCTGGATCCTACTGGTGTCCTTGCTCTCCTGGTTGGCTGTTCCCAACAGTGTACCATTTCTATTCTCAGGACCTGGCTGGATTCTGTTAGGTGCCACAGAGACACAAAGCACAAAGAGCACAAAAACAAAAATCATCATGATAGGACTATCAGAGAAGAAGACTATCTGGAAATAGTTCCAGAGTAAAATACATACATCTAGACTAACAGTGGAGAAAACAGAGCAAAGATCTCTGACTCCTTCCCAGGGTGTTCACTCATAAGCCCTCTCTATTTGAGTCCTATAACATTAATTAGTCCACATATATCTAGTGTTTTGTTAGTCAAAGTTATTTGAACCTTTCCTCTCAGTCTGTTGGCTGTAGGAGAAATGGCTCATTTAAGATCTTTGTCCACAGCCTCATGGACCGGTTCTGTCCCATCCCTGACTTCCACTCTTTCAGATCCCCCACTGTTTTGGCATAGGCCTTCCTGGCATTCCAGCCTTATTTTGCACTCGCTCAGCTTTCATTCAGAATTCATGGTTTTGAAGAATTCTAAGGTTTTGATGTTTTGTTATTGTTGATTCACAGAGTGTGGCTCAGCTGTTGGCCTAGAACAGCATAGCTGCAGATGGACAGGCAGAATTCCACTTTTCTCTGGCATGCATGTGAACTCACATGCAGCCATTTACTCCTCATCAGTGGTGCCATTCAGTGGGCATTAAAGTTCGTGTCTGAGTGAACTAAAAACCTCCATATCAGCAGAACTGTAGTGCAGTTCTTTATCATTTCTTATACTCCTTTCTTATACTTTGTCATTTCTTATATTTCTTACAAAGCAAATAAATGTGAGAATTAGAAAACCTCTTTGGTTGTGTTCAAGTGCTGAATTTAGCTGCAGCTTGGAAGATTGAAATAATCTTTCAAATGTCTTTGTTGCAGGTGACTGCAGTTAATTATTCATTGACCCTGTGCCGCAATAAATACAGACCTAGGGATGCAAAAGTGAGTTTGTGCTTGTAGGTCAGATTCACTGGCACTGAGTTAGATGGTGCTTAGCAGGTAGTTTGAGAGAAAGAAGTTCTGCCAGGCCAGATCTGTCAGAATTAGATCACTGTGTAGAGTGCAGATGGCAGGGAATTTTGGAAGAAATGGAAGTGGCTTGATTTGCTTTTCACAGCAGTTCTAATGTAGTGTATAGCTACATGCCATGTATTTACTACAACTTTTACATTACTACAGCTGTTCATCTATCTGGAAACAAATGCTTCCAGGCCATAGTAACAGATGATATATAGACAGTGTGTTTTACTAATTCCCAGAACTCTATAAATGGTAACAGCCTAAGATGCTGGAGTTCTTTGTGCCCTGCAAGAGGAATGCCATTGAACAATAGCTCCTGAGAAAACACTATAGTGCCTTCTGCAGGATAAATTAAATATTTAGTCTCTATATTCCTATGGGACACAGCTGGAGCACAATGGAGGTGTGGAGCTCTGTTCTCAGCATGGTTCTGAGTTGGCTCCTGTCGTTGGTGCTGTTCACATCCCCAGGGGCCAAGTGATCCTTCAGAAACTTCTTTGTGTGCCTATGCTTTTCACATGTTCCCTCTGTAAAGAATGTTGAAGCTGAGGAGAAGGGGGCAGGAGATTGTTTAGGTTGCA
Source organism: Tragopan temminckii (assembly GCA_028571105.1). NCBI lineage: Eukaryota > Metazoa > Chordata > Aves > Galliformes > Phasianidae > Tragopan > Tragopan temminckii. The sequence continues at coordinate 52,555,460 of JAOWBP010000001.1, read as the reverse complement.
CAGTTAGGGATGTTAATGTTTTGCCAAGATAATTCCCTTTTGGCCTGTTTGCCATACAGAGCAGTGCACGTTGTATTGTGCCTACCCTGTAAAATGTGTGCAAGTCTTTTCATTTATACTTGAAACGCAGCCTTCTTGGAGGAAAGAGCAGATTCTGTTTAATAGCACAAAGCAACATTGCATGACTTTTCTGGACAGAAAATGAAGGGCTCCTACAGTCATTTCAGCTTCCAGAGTGGAGGCTGGCAGTGTGGAGGTGCCAGAAATAATACAGCTCCTCTCCTGTGAGGGTGGCCATCTGTCCTGTTCTCCCCACGCTGTCTTGGAACCATTCTGTGATCTTTGGCAACCTCTCTCCTCCATTGCAAAATGGGGACTTGTAATATTCCCTCCAACTCCAAGGACTGTTACAAAGCTTTAAGATGGAGATGATCTAAAAATATCAGGGCTGTTAAAACTTGGAGTATGTTTTGGATTGGAAAAGCCAGTGAGAAGCATCTGGGTTATATACAACATCTAACAGGATGCATTCATTTTCAGGTAGACTTGGTTGTCTGGGTGGCAATGAGTCAGTGAAAGGAGACCTTCTATTTCACGGGTGCTCTAGAAACACACTGCTTCATCATGTGTAATGCTAGTGTGGGTTGGATAATACCCCACACAGGACTCCTGTGTGTTCAGGTGCTTCTGATGATGGTTCTCTGTGTGTAAACGTTGCTTAATAGAGAACTTAAGTGATTCAGTATCTAGCATTATTCTGAGAAGGGCTATATTTTAAATTTCTCTATAAAAAGAAAGAGCCTTGGGACTAGGACTCTGGGGCAGACACCTTGGCTCTCTTCCCCAGGGGTAGTGCCATGCCAAGAGCCCAAGAAGCTCAGCCCTTGTACTGACTGATCCCAAATCTTCCTGAGTTGTGAAGGAGAACTATCAAAAGCAAAGCACCTTTTTGAACATTTCAATTTTAACAAATAAGCAAATGCTGCAGCAAAAACAACAACAACAAAAACTGCTGGATTTTTTTCTCAGTACTGCTGATAAACATTAAAGTGCAGTGACTCCGGCTAAGCGAACAGGAAAGTGTGCTTGGCTGTCTAACTGTGCAATCTGGCAGTGGCAAAATAAAGACTGGATTAAAGGTACTATGGACCACATCAACCAATAGAGTCCTGGATCTCTAAATAACATGTAATGAAAGATGGTGCCTCTTTCTTAGGCGCCCTTAATTTTGCCTCTTCTACCCTATTTTGCCACGCAGGTAATAAAAGCTGATTTCATGATGGAGCAGTCCAGAAGAGAGTACTAGAATTTGCCCTTGGCCAAAATAAATAAATAATGACTTCAGGAAAAATACACATCTGTGCCTTCTGTTTCATTGGCACAAACATCACGGGTATTCCATTGCCTCCCTCCATACAAAATTATCCCTTAGGGTAATTATGACTGTTGTCTTTGTAAAAGGCTTTGAGTTTTGCGCAGGTACTGCTCTTTACGTAAAGCACAAAATAGTGTTATTTCAACATGGTTGCTGGGATACCATTATATTGCGCATTATGGGAGTACTCATGATGGTGATATTGCTAGGAGGGGGTGTGAGGAAAACCAGAAATATCTTCTCCACCCACCCTTCTTTTTCAGTGCAGGGGTGATTACTGTTCCCACTTTCTAAACTTTATAAGCCTCCCAGTTGTGAAGAAGGCAGCTTTCCTGCTGCAGCTGCACGGCATCTCTCACTGTGGGGCCATGAACACGAACTGCAAGCTGTCCCGCATTTGGGAGCCCATTAATACAGTTGCTCACACCCTTGGTACTCAGCACACCCTACATCACCTGCAGGATTAGGCTCCAGTAGTGATGTATAGCTGTGATTTATCTCCCTCTGTGCCTGAAACACCTGTGTGTGGCATCCCATCCCATTCTCTGGGTATTTTCAAACAACTCACCATCTAGGTCCACAGTGATTAAAAGCATTATTAGCTAGAGCTGCCTAAGCTAAATTTCACTGCTTTCATTTTTGTTCTTTGCTTTGGGATTTGTGTTTGAAGAGCTATGACTCACTCTACTCGGGCTGTTGCTGCTTGAAATTAAAATAGGAAAGCTCCTCTCTTCCCCCACCCCATTTCCTAATATGTTGCTTTCTGAAGCCATACAACACCTTATAAATGTTTCATCAGAAGAGAGATGCCAGAGCATTCCCATCTGTCACGTTAACATGGACAGATTGGAAGTATTTTTAAAAACGTGAGATATCATATGGAGGGAGGGAATGAGTAAGGAGCTGCTTATATGGCCAGGAGAATCAGAGTTAATGGAAGGCTGTGCAGCGCTGCTGCTTTGGGTTTGAGATTCAGGGCCCACCTTGAAACAGCAGCCCTCTGTTACAGATGATGGACATCCACCACTCCCTGTCAGCGCTGTAGGCCCATAGCACAACTACAAGTTTGGCCTCTGACATACTGCTCTGGTCACTTATAAATCGAGTCAACCTTAAGAGAAGCAAAAAATTCCAGTGCTTGCAATCTTCAGAGCTTAAATGGGAATCCGTCAAAGTTATCTCTGCCTATACTTTAACAGAGATGGATTGTAAGATATTTTAAGAATAAGCTTTGTCTCCTGTGTCTTACCAAGCATTCATAGCACTTCACCAATTATAAAGTCTTTTATTTGAACTGAACTCCTGCCCCTGCAAAATCATTCTTGGAGTAATTAACTTTACCTGTAAGCAGGGTTAGTTTTCTGGAGGTCTATGGCTGTACCTATTCTGCTACACAAAATAGACCT
>JAOWBP010000001.1:52537975-52552579 GCA_028571105.1 Tragopan temminckii | reverse complement strand
AATTAACTTTACCTGTAAGCAGGGTTAGTTTTCTGGAGGTCTATGGCTGTACCTATTCTGCTACACAAAATAGACCTTGAGATCTGTTCTTAGCATTGAGATATGGTGGCACTGAAAGGTTATGACCAAATTCTTTTGCAACACGTTTGGAGGGACCTAGTTAGTGCAGTCCAAAGCAAAGCTGGGACAATCTAGTGAGTGAACAGTGTGGATGACTAACGGCTATTGCCACATCTTGCTTCCTGTCCCTATGTCATTTAGGATTATAAACACATCACGTATCTTCTCACTCAAGGCAGGGTCTGCCTACTGGTGCTGCATGAACTTCCCATTCTGCTCAGTCCTGTGGGCTGCTTGTTCTTTGGGGCTGTGCTGAGTAGGATCCCTTGGCAAGCCAGGTACATTACAGGCTCATGGAGCTGCAGTGGTTGAATCTGCATCACAGTGTGTGGCATTCAAGCTGTGAGCCAGAAACTATAAAAAGTTGCAATCAGTGCAAAAAAAGAAAATAATTCCAGGACTGCTTTGATTCTGAGACGCAGACACAGAGACTTGGTGCGTCTTTATTTTCATCAGCTCCCATGAGTAGGAGGAGGGCAGAAAAAGTGCTACATTGCTGCTTTCCAGGAACTTGCTTGATTCTGCCTCATCAGCTGTGTCACACACAACAGCTCTGTCATCGTGCAGAAGGCTTCACCACTTACGTTTAGCCACTGCCCACCTCACATACTGCTGACACGCGGTTCTCACTGCAGATGAATGCATAGGCTGTTGAGAGCCAACCATACCACATGCCAATTTGTAGGAACGTATGTGGACAGGAATGGATGGCTTGAAAGCCTGAGTCCTGATTTCATATTCACCTGTGATGCAAATATTCTATTGCAGTGGGGTCCTGCTCTGTCAGTTTTTCTTACGCTAAGTAGTGATAAGCTTATAACAGCACTCCAGAATTTCAGAAAATCTCAGCCTCCCACTCTGACAGCCAGACTTTACAAGGAAATCACTTCCCATTTAGGCAACAAAATGTAATATTCATATGTAGAAAAAAAAGTTTAGTGTGTTGGATCATCAGCTTCTTACACAATCTGGGCAACAGGCACTGCTGAGAGGGTTGTTGGGAACTCTGGAAGATATCCTCATTTCAGAACCTAAATGAGAACTCTTGTAAAAATCTGGCTGTGATTCTGGTGTTGAGAACTCAAAAATTTGAGTCTGAGCTCTCTGGAAAACCTGGTATCTAATGAAGGAGTTCTGCAAGGACCAGTTAATGAATGTGTGAGATCCTGGTGTAACAGTGATGGCAGTACACTTTATAAGGAAGTCAGAAACAGCTTCATGTGTTGAAATTTCAGGGAAAATACCTAGCAGACAAGAAACACTGACCTACTGCCATTCTGTTTCAGCACAAGGAGAACCACAGTTGGTTTTCGCATAGCTGAATTCTGCCAATGACAGATGTGATGCCATTGGCATTCAACTTTGCAAGGTTTACAATATTGAAGTGTAGACTTTTGATGAAGTGGAGAAACACATAATAAATCTTTAATGCTGACTTTTTAATCAAGAAGTGCGAAGATTATTTAAAAGCTGTGTTGCCATTAGTTTCACCAAAATATTTGTTGTCAGATGACACTAATTTCCCTACAGGAAAGGAGACAGAGATTTTGAGGCGAAGCCATGTCTTTGAAACTGCTGAGAGACTCGTTTTATAGAAGAATTAGGCAATCTTGTGTTGTCCTTTTGAACAGTTCATCCAAATAGAAGGGGAAGCAGCGCACATAGGAGGAGCCTGTTGCTCATTCTGCGTGTTCACTGGCTTAATGCAGCTCGGTGAACAGAGCCTGTGGCTGCCCAGGGTTTTCACTTATTTCAGAGACAGCCATACAGCCCATTTCTGGGGGGAGGTTTTTCTAATGAGAAATAGAAAAAGCCTTTTTTCTCATGTAGTTCTTTCATTTCCTGTGGTTTCTCAAACTCTGCTGCAGAACGAGGATTGCTCTGGCACATCATGCCTGTGTAATCACATCTTCAGCAGAAGCTGAGAGTGCTGTAGCTGAGGGGTAGCAATATTTATCTCATAGCTTCAAGTTCCAGGGACCATTTGTCTCTCTGTTTTATAGTGACCTAAGCAGCTATGATCTAACAAATAAGTAATTCTGCTGATTTCAGCAGAGCTACTTTATTTCACGTGAGCAAAGGGGCTGATCAAGGAAATAACATTTTTGCAGATACAACAGTTACTTGTAGACACATACGTACATACACAGCATAGCACTCCTGGGGCAGTGGAAAGCAGCAAGTTTGGCATTTTTGCCTATTCTTACCTAACTTGCTTCTTTTCTCAAACGCTTCTTTTATAAGGTTACTTTTTTGAGTCTTACTCTCATGCATACTTCTGCTGATTTAAAAAAAATAGTACTGGGAAAATGAAATGATTTCTGGAATGTGTCAGCAACAAGTAGAATCTCATGGGATTGCTCAAACAATAAGTTTGAGAGAGGAAATTGGTTTCCCCATGGCTGATGTTTTTCCCTGGATTGGCTTACCCTACTCCTGCAGTGTTGAAGCTATTGAATGCTCAATTAGTATTCCCCAAAGTGTCAAAATGAATTGAACCAACTCCAGAAATTCTCTGCTGCAGTTCACGTATCATTTCTGAGGATTTGGAAAAAGAACCAACTGGTTTCACTGTGTGCAGCAAACAAATTCTCCCCTTCTTAACCCTGTATCATTCTGTTGTTTTTTTTTTACTTGGTTCAAGGGCACCTGCAAAAATAAACAGGAATGTGTGGAGTACTTCAGTTAACCTGTTTATAAATAGCGAGACAGATGGATATAATGACTATAGAATCTTGAAGTATTTTGGGTTGGTTTTGTTATGCTTTGGATGATTGCTATATTACCCAGACTTAGTCTGTCAGAGGTAATGGATTCTCAGAGTGCAGGTGGCTGGCTACGTCTTGAGCTACAAGCCAAAATGATACTGCCAAGTCCAAGATCTCAAAAACCAAGAGCTAGATTTCACCCCAAATAATGACATTTCTTCACAAGTTGATGGAACTGAGTTTTTAAATTAAAAAAGCAAAAACAATCAAACAAAAAAACTTGCTTGTATTTTATCTATATGTTTTAGTCTTTGTGTTTAGCTACATTTTTGTTTCACTTTTATAAGCAAGATACCAAATTTCCTACTTAGCAATAAATACAGAGGCTATAGCACAGCTCTAAGAGGCAAAGTGTGAGTTTTTACTAGAAATGACAAAATGGCAGAAGTTAGAAATTAACTTATCAGGTTATCAGCAAGATAACTTATCAACTTATCAGCAAGATGCTTCCAAGGACGGCCCAGTGCAAATTCCAAGAAGGTTTTGTTTTGGCATCTCGGCCTAATTCACTCACTATGTACTCGTGTTTATCAGTCTCTCTAAGTCTTATTTGCATTAACTTCACTAAGTTTGCTTACTGTAATTCTTCTTGACCCTGTCTCTGCTAGCGGTGATGCCTTCTTTTGTGTTGGCCTGGCTTATGTCTATGGTAAAAAGAAGCAGTGAGAAATAAAAATATGATATGACTAAGCTAGGTACTGGACAAAACTGAGTGCATCACTCCCCAGGGTGCTCACAAGAACAAAAAGTCAGAAGTTATTTGAACTTTAAACTTCAAGTCACAGTTGATAATTAATCTGAAGCAACAAAGAAAATTTTAGCAGCTTGCCATTTTATTCTGAAACAAGTGAATTTCAGCAGTGTGGTACTTTGCTGTGAGATCAAGGACTGTTTACAACAACTGAGATGGTTTGCCTTGTTCAGTTCATAAAGCAACATCTCTTCCCAGCTCAGCAGGAATCAGTTATAAGACTGCACAACTAGGGAAGTCTCCAATTACAGGAAAAGACACATGAAGTATAAGCTGGGGTGTATCAAGAATTCATAAAAGTGGAGGTTTGGATAATTTGTAGTTACATTCTTGGTCTTTTTCTGGCAACTCATATGAGCAAGTGTGGTACAGGAGATGCAGAGGTTTTTTGCTAGCTCCTGACCTCTGGTGCATACTGTGCAGTTTACTAATTGATGATTCTGATGATGTGAGGGAGAATATAGATATCAAACTGGCATGGACAGCAAGTGTGCTAGAAGCAGAATAATAATTCAGAATGATCCTGATGAGTTGGAGAAGTTGTTTGAAAAGACTATTCTTTTTAGGGGAAAAAAATAATCTCCTTTTAGAAAAATGTTGTGGTACAACATAGAAGAGTGGAAAATATGATACATAGGCTGAAGAAATTAATGACAGGAGCACAGCCTAGGGGTTGTCTGTCTTGCTTCATCCAGCAAGGAATGGAGGGTTACAATGAATCAGAAGCGATGAGCATGAGTCAGTCAGCCTTAGGCAAATGAGGAAAATATTAAACAGTATGTTTAAACTATAGTATCATTTGTAAGAGTAGTGAAATAATTCCTCCACTCTACTTAGAGCTGCTTACACCCAAGAAAGCAGCAAGTAGCATTCTCCAGTATTTAAAATGTAGTTGTGGGTACAACAAAAGCAGTGTCTTTAAATATGCAGTAAGGAGGGATTAAAGACAAACATTAAGCTGCAAGGATGATGGAGCCCTGGAGCAGATTACTTTGGAGAGAGAGGCTGAGCAATCACAGAAAACTTTTGCCCATTAAAGAATGATATGGTTTAGCTTTCACAGTGATACATTTGGTGACCTCTGGCTCCTTATTTTCAATAGTGTGTTGATAAAGCCAATGCCAAAGAGCCAGAGCTCAATAAAATGCTTGCACCATTTCTTTAACACTCTAAGAAAAAATGGGCAACCAGAGGCAGTGCCTCCCTGTTGGTACTTACTGCTTCTGACTGAAAGGCAACAGCAGCTGTTCAGCACATAGAGCAGCTTGCAGCAGAGTAGCACAAGGGCATGTGGAGAAGCAAGATGGGGTGCTGACCCAGGCTACACAATGCATTGACACTTGAGACACTTGCTGTCTGTCACAGGATGCTCAGTAAAGGGATATGGTAACATCACTGCCCATCACTGGCTCACTTTCAGAGTTGGCAGCAGTACAGCTTTGGGCATGTAAGGCCGCATAAACAAGCATTGGGAGCTCAGCTCCTTCAGGCTTTATAGCACAGATGAGAATGAGGAACTCTGGCCCAAAAATAATTCATGCCTCCTTCATGTCTCACCTTCCCTTTATTTATCCCTGAAAGGATGCAGGAAAATACTGTGTTTGGGCTTCTGGCAAGATTCATATTAGACATTTGTGAGATAAATGTGAAGTTTTACCTACTCCATTTCTCCCTGAAGCCCATTGTAGAAACTGAAATGGCTTCCTATAGTTTCGATCCCTACATACTGCAGATCTAGTTCGAACTTGGCTGCTTATAAAAAGTTAAGCATGGAAGAAAATACTTCAAAAATATACTTGAGCAAGGCAAGAGAATGAGATAATAAGAGTAAAAAGTAGATCACTTTAAGGCATTGCAGGAGTGCAACTCTTGAAGCTATATTTTCACTTTAGCTTTCAGCTGTCTAAGAGTGTGAGAAAGTTCTTCAAGAGTGGGAGATTGAGTGCTTTGATGTGTGCATCAAGACCTGTTCACTGGCAGAAGAAATATTGCTGAATTTGCTACTATATCAAGAGCTTTACTACATTGACTTCAGCACATATGCACTGTTTCCCAAACAGTGAAATCTCCCTATCTCTTACTTCCATTCTGAAACCATATAGTCAATAAATAAAACAGTAAATAGACACCAAATCAAAGAAGAGGAATGGGCAAAGAAAGCAGTGGCAAATAATGCTAGACTGGGATTGCACAGAAACTTCTTACACTTGAAATGCCTGTAGCATTTTGTCAGCATCAAGGTAAGAATCTCAGGACAGACAGATTGGTTGGACACCTGTCCAGCCTGTTCTGTTTTTATTACCTTCCTACGGTCTCACTTTCCTCAGATAAGCTCTTATTTATTCAGCTAGCAGGGATACAGGCCTAGCAAACAGAAGGAAAAGAAATGCAGGGCATTTACACCAGGCAGAGACAAAGAGTCTTATGTGAGCAGTCTCTCTGAAGTCACTTTAATCTAAGCAGCAAGCTGCTTCTGGAGAGCCAAGTGTCCAGTCTGCAAAGGGATGTTGAGGGAAGGGCAGCACAGCTGGATGGGAAGGCAGAGCCAGATTTTCACCTTTCCCAAGGCTGGTATGAGGATAGACTCCTAACCAGACTAAGGATAATCACACTTGTCACCATGTGCAACAGTCACATTTCCATCATGTGTCCTCTGTGTTGCAGCTCCCCCAAGTCAGCCCCCATTCCGTTTAGCTAAACAGCTGCTGCAGCAAAAAAAAAGATTCTCATGTAAACCAGAGCATCTGAAATAGCTGAGTGCACAACAGGTTATATGTAATCTCACTGCAGTGAAATAAAGTTTCCACAAATAAGTCCCTAATAAGTCTGCATTATTTATTAAGGCAAGATAATCTAACTAAATATAAATTAAGTGCAAGTTTGGGAACTTTAATTGAAGAGATTAACCAAAATGTTTAGCTGAATCATCATCAATTACCATCTATGTTTTCTCCTAACATCTGCACTATCATCTGTGCAGAGTTTAAACAGTATGCCATTAAGGGTACACATGCTTACCTTCCAGCATCCCAATAGCTACAGCACTTCCAGCTTAGCTGTGTTTGGGAAGAAAGACATTGCTGACTTGGAGCTGCAGTCCTGAGTAAGCATCCAGCGCCTTCAGATGTCATCAACAATGTCGGCTTTCATGTGTGTCATACAATAAAACATCACCAGATTTTTTTCTCCAAGATGTGTTTAGCGCTGGTGACAGCTGCGGAGCATCTGTCCAGAGTAAGAGCTTTTGCAGCCAGCTGCCGTGTGCAGCCACGCTAACGTGTCAGTGCACAGTGGCTCCCCTTCATGGCTTATTTCCCTGTCCTAGAAATCCTGGCCTCCCTCCCAGCTCTGGGGTTTGTCAGTGAACTGGTGGAAGGAATAGTGGCGGGCTGAGTGAAGCCTGCAAGGGATTGCTACAGAGAAAGCAGTGAGGCTCAGCTTCAGGGGAGTGCTGAGGTGAGATTTCAGTGTGCACATTGATCTCTACTGGTTTTGTGGACTGCTGTCTGACTGTGCAAATTGCTGTTCTGGCACCTACGAACCCATTGTGTGTAAAGCTGCATTGTCCATGGTCTCTGCCTTGTGCACCAGGGCCTATGGGCTGGGGGAATTTTTGGAGCTATTTTTGGAATTGCAGAATCATAGAATCATTAAGGTTAAGAAAAAGACCTCAGATCATCTAGATCATCCCAACTGTCCACCTATAACCAGTATTGCCGGCTAAACCATGTCCCTTAGTGCAACATCTAAATGCTTCTTGGATACCCTCAGGAGCAGTGACTCCACTGCCTCTCTGGGCAGCCCATTCCAGTGCTCAACCACTCTCAGAGAATAATTTTTTCTTTATATCCAACCTGAACCTCCCCTGGCACAACTTGAGACAACTCCCTCTCATCTTATCACTGCTACGTGGGAGAAGAGGCTCATCCCTCACATCGCCACAACTTCCTTTTAGGCAGTTGAAGAGAGCAGTGATATCTCTTCTGAGCTCTTCTCCAGACGGAACACTCCCAGTTCCTGCAGCCGTTCCCCATAAGACCTGTGCTTCAGACCCCTCACAGCTCCACTGCCCTTCTTTGGATATGCTCAATCTTACGATTGAACTCAGGCATGAAGCAGCCAGACAACAGTTTTCCACACACTATGGAGAGAGAGTGATTTAACCTGATGAAGAAGAGCTTTGTGTCCAATTAGTTGTGCCACAGCTTTCATACCCTGATGACAGAAGGCTACCTAGTGTCTAGGAACTGCAGTCCCAACTCACTTCAACCTGAAAACTTAATTTAATTTTATTTTTCCATTAGGACTTTTCATTGTACAGGGTAATTTATGCCCTGTTATTTGACTTTATTACACAAGATGCCAAGATTTATGTTAATAGAGGAAAATACATTTAAAATGTCTCCTAATATATTTCCCTTGAAATACACGAAGATTACAGCTGCTACAATAAACTCATAATCTCCGAACGTTATAATGGAATGTTTGACATTAACAGGCTGCTTTTAGAAATGAAATATCTGTAGTGAGGATATAGAGAACTTGCAACCAACACATAATTGTGACTGCATTTGAACTTTGCAAGCTATTTGAGATTCAGGGGGAAAAAATGTTACCTTTTTTTACACATGCCTCAATACTTCCTGTTGTCAACCAGAAACAGGCAGCAGAATTCCAGGGGGGAGGCTGCTCTGATGGCAGTGTTGAGTTGACAGAATCCAAGGAACATACGAAATCCTCTGAGAAAGTCTGAGCCCTCCAATTTTCCAGCCTTAATTTCCATGGAAATAGAATTCTAAAGAACTCATACTGAGATTTATATCTTTACTGCACCACAAACTTTAAAAATCTGGATTGCTGTGGTACAACGTGGGGAATTGTTGGGTTTGAAGTAGCTCTGTGTTCTTGTGTCCTGGTTAAATGTCTGTTTGGAAGACTTTGAAAGTGGACGGAGCCATCCTGCAGCCCTTCATGTGTATAATTTCATAACTTTCAGAGTATGGAAACAGGCATTTCATATTACGGTGAAGTAGCAGATAATGAAGAGATGGAAAGAGGTGGTCTCTACCAGATTCTCTTTTCTGCCACAACAGTTTTATGCCACTGAGATATTACTAGCTTCTCTCAAATCTGACTCAGTAGGGCAGAGAATTTAGTGGGGATTTAGAAAAATGTGGGCAAGTTTGAAATTAAAGTATTACAGAAGACCTGCAGTTCATACTATCATTAGCAATCCTTAATGCTTAAATAAGACAAGGACCAATTTTGAACACATGAAACTCCCACTGAACTCTGCTGATACTGACAGGGTAATGACTAATTGATGAAAATGAAATATGATTGCTTGATCTGAATTATTTTTTCTAAGACTCTAGATCCTTTTGATATAAATAGTGTTATTCAAATCCTCCCTTTTAAAATGAACTCAGAAGTGTGGGTCTGAATCTAAAAAGACAGACTTCCATTTTTGAGTTGTGAAGCCCTGTGATAACAATCACTCACCTGTTGGGAAGGCTTGAGTTCACATTCTAAGCATTAATTGTGCAAATTTTTGGAGAATAAATGGTGTCTTTCTCTTGTCTTGATATACCTCATTGAGAGGAAATCAAGTTCAAGTTGGTTCTACAACTTGAAAGAGGACAACTATTTTTCTACTTTTCAAAGGTTCACATGCAAATACGACTCTGCTTGCGTCACCAAGGGAAGAAAAAATGCCAAACCCAAAACTGTATCTGTTTTAATAGTGTCAGTACTTTGCTACATTTTTTAATAAACGAGTCAGCTTAGTATTTAATTTATGAGTCCATTCCATTCCTGCTACCCATATACCAAAACTGAAATGCCCCATGGACCGTCTGTCTTAGAACAAAGTCATACATTCTTGTAACTTGTTCACTCTATTTAGAATGACAATGACCATATTTCTGTTTGAGTCAAGGCCAAAGTAATTTCAAAGAAATCAATAAAATTCATCTGCAGTTTTCTGTGCAATTCAAAGGAGAACTTGATCCAATAATTGTTAAATGAGCACTCTTAAAATAGGAAGTAACAGACTCTAGACACATGTATCACCAGTTCAAATTTGATTTTATCTCTTGAGGCATCCCAGCACAATGCAGAAAACAGGCATGGAAAGGAATTGCTCAGGCAGTGAGGAGTACAGATTCTTTCACCTTTTATATTGTCTTTGCTTTGAGTTTTGTCTTTTGTTCATCAGTCATAAAGTTTGTAGGTTGTTAATGCAAATACATTTTTCTGTTTGCTTCAGGCATTTTGTGTGCATCTTTCTATAAAATCTATAATGATAATTTCAGTTGAATCTGCCTTTCTAATCATTTTGCACTGTTATCATTATTTTATTTATTCAGTAAAAGTCTCAGAACTGGTTCTTTGCAGTCTAAAAATATGAAAGAAGCCAAAGTCTTATTCCTAAAAAGCTCATGACAAAAATACTAATATGTTTGGGTTCATCTTTTTTCAGGAAACTACATTTAACCTTTAATATTTATTTGTTAAAGACAAATCACACACACACAAAGAAGTATAGAATAGGATCTTAGCTGGGAAGTTTATCTCATTTTGTAGGACTTTTGCATATGTCATCTTTTGCAGTTTGAAAGGGATAAACTAAGAGACATTTGGCTATTTCAGTAATGTTGGGAATTACAGTTCTCTACTCTTGAGCCTAAAAAATTACACAACAAAATTTATCCAGTGTAGCTTGAAATCTCAGATCACAATGCTAATCAGATCAACAAAGCTGCTACGTTATTAACAGTCACCAAAGGGCTCTGTAATAATAGCTGCACTAAACTATGAAGATGCAAAGAATGGGATCCTTGGATGAGTTTTATAATTCTGCTAGCTTCTTGGGGACTGTATTTTATCTTATTTTTAAAAAAGAAACAACAACAACAAAAAAAAACCATCTGTGTATTGAAGTGTTTCATTTGGATGCACATTAGAGTATGTGGAATAGAGTCAAAATTAAAAAAGAACAACACAAGTTAGTCCAAGTCTTGACTAAAGCAGGAGCTGAAAGATAATCCTCTTCGTTGAAGCAAAGCAAGCTGAAAAACTAAAGTTTTATAATATAATTTTCTGTCATTAAATTAACTTGGCTATAGGGAGGAATGATTCATAAAAATATTTTTAATCAAAAGTCAATTTAGTAGTATTGAAGAATAATTTTCATGGCAAATTTATGACAGCTGTTGATTGTAACCATGATGAGCCCTTAGGTGGGAAATAAAGACTTTTCTTTGGCAAGGCCTTACTTTTACTAAATATATTCACTACTGTAGCATCAAATTTGTTAAGACTACGTTTTTCCCAGGTACAGCTCTACAGTCAGATGCAAATCTTAATCGTGCTTTTTCCACCTTCTCCAATTAATGAGTTTGATCTCCGATATACAGAAACTTCAGAACCAAAGCTCTACCTTCCACCTTCTATCAAGTACATCAGTTATGGCAGACGTCATGAAAAAATAATACATAGTCATCTAATTAGAGGTTGTATAGCAGACAGAAACTTATTAAATCAAGGTATTGTGGGCAATCTAAACGTTAAGCACTTGAAACTTAATTTTACAAACTAAACAAGAATATTATTAACATGGAATGCTTCTTCTAGATGTCTTTGATTGTCAGTATTAGAAAAATGGATGTCCCATTAATCTTACACTCATAAAATACCTAAAAATTTAGATTATCTTCAATGTAAATAAAGGTTTTATGAGTAAATGGTGTAGTGAAGGTACAGGAAAGAGGGTTTGATCACTGAGTCTAATTCTTCAAGTCATGAATCCCCTATAAGGTATTTGCTTTTTACATGAATAATGCACTAAAAATTGCCTCACTCATAAGTTGTCTCCACATTTTACATAGGAATAAATACAGTATTTGCTGGAGAAAACACTGTGGAAATCGATAGCAAATTACTTCAATATTTCGATGACAAAAGATATTAGGATTTTGAAAAGTCCCAGGAAATTAAAAAGGTGCTTCAAGTTAAAAAGGAGGTAGAATATTGCCTCAACTATTGCCATGTGTTTTTTGTAGTGTTTTGAAGATGAAGAACTGTACTGTTAATTAAATCAGTAATAACACTTTTTAGGAGCACTGTCATCCCTTAAATATCTGTGTGTTGTCTGATGAACACTAAATCAATCTGCCTTTGTATTCCTTGGCAAATTTTCATTCTTTGGCTCAGTCTGAAGGTACTTACTGTATATGTAACAATGTGGTTGTGGATTTTAAGGGGTGCTTTTCTTGAAGAAAAATTGAGGAAAGCATATGAGGATTGGCCATTATGCATATGTCGGATATTCACAGAATGATGTTAACATAGCACATTTATCTACACGAGTTTGACAAGCAGATCATCTCAATGTGCTGTGACACACATCTGTAACTGAATGACTAAAATGCCCACTCTAACCTCAATTTGCTCTAATTGATTGGCTCTTCTGTCTATAATTCAAGAAAATGGCTCTGCTTTCAGGGTTGACAACTGAAAACCAGAAAAGCAATCCCCATGCACCTGATTTTCAGAGTTTCTAAGCTGCTGTTCTGATGACCTCTGAGGCAAAGTCATGAACCTGCTATTTCACGGTGATGCTAGATGATGTGAACTGCAATTAATGCTGTCAGAGGAAGCAGACAGTTCTGTTCCTAGACTACCACTTAGTCATGGAGCTTTTGCAGCTGCACAGTAAATAGCTCTAAAGCATTCTTTTGGAGGTTAATTGTCCACCACAACAATTATTCAGATATCACATTATGTGCACAGTCCTTGATGCACCTAGGTCTTTATGCATGCTGTTAGATTCAGACAGGCCACTTCAGTTTTAGTTGCAAAGCGCTCTGAAGGCACAACGCACTATTTTCTCAGAGGGTGGGAGGGGAGATTCACAACTGCACCTCTTTTTTATGTTGTTGTTACTGTTGTTTCAGTTAAAATTGCCATCCCTGACCTTGACATATCAAACTTCTAGAAACTCAGGGCTGCTCTGATTTTGTTTCTGTTTCCCAGTTTCCAGTTCAGTATCCTATATTTTTATGGAAAGCATAGGCTTAAAAGGTAGAACAAATGTAAAAATGAGCTTTTCCTGGTATTTAAAGACAAACTGCATGGAGTACTGGTGTTTCAGATAATTTGGTAACAGTGTTCCCATTCCTTTACTGAGCTAATAGGACATAATGGGATATATCTGGTTCATTTCATGAGAGTAATGACATAAACATACATATGTAGTTCAGTAAGATGGTTATGAAAACGCAGCGTTTTGCCACAGTGATTGGCACTGTCTGATGTTTCACTGCTGTCTCCTCTTATTTGTAACAGAATTACTTCAGGAGAAGCCATTTCATGCTATTTTGCAAATACCTCTACTTAAGAGAGACATAAGGGCTTGTCAATGCAGTAGAACAGGATGTATCCTGAATGCCTTCAGGGACCTGAGAGCCCAGATGTGGGTCACAATACACGGCTGCAGCCAAAAATGGGGATGAGCTGACCAAGTTGAAAGGAAGAGTGTGGCCAGCATATTTTGTTCAATTAGAAAATTAAACATCCCATTTCCTTTTTTTTGGGGGGGTTAGTAAAGCTGTATGTTTATACCTTTTACAGCATGCCACCAAATGAGCGACATCAGCAAAAGGCTTAGCACGTTGTGCTCCCAGTACACTGCAAATGTGGCAGGCTTAATGCACCAAAGGCAGCACCTAACTAGCTTGTCTTCACATTTGCAATGCTCTGGAGAAACACAGTCACTCACTGTCCCCCAGCCAACGGAAAATATACTAATTGAGGGTTTTTGACTGTAAGACTGCATGCAGCATGAAACGACATGCTGTCTGCTTGTGTTTCTCAGGGGCAGATTATTGTAGAGGAACGTCAGAGTGGATCTCCCAACTCTTCTGGAGAATATATCCATCACAGTCTCATCACACAGAACCTCTTGGAGAGAGAATAGGCAGGTGGAGGAAGCAACAAATGCAAAAAACCGTGCTGCTCAAGGCAGCAGCCACAGCCCAGGGCATTCCTTCAGTAGCAACCTCAGGCATGTTCACAAGGCAAAATGTGAGCACCGTGAAAGTGGAGCAGTGTGATATTAGAAAACTCGATTTTCTGAATCTGTGGGTCCTAACTGACTAGAGAAAGAGAGGGAGTGAAACAAAACCTTTCCAGCCATTTCAATGGGAAATCTCTGTTGCATTCAGATATAGAAATCAGCTTTTGTTCACACCTAGGCACATGTTACTGCACTGCTTTTTACAAAACACCAGATGTTGATCTGAACTGCTTCACAGAATCCATTAGCAATTCAGGAGATCTAGGAGGCACTGATAAGAGAAGATAGAGCAGTTCTGTAAATTGTCTCGTTACACATCAATAAATGAAGTTGAAGTAAACAGGAGTTTTCATCTACATTTGATCTCTTTCCAAATACGTTGAATGGTTGAGCATGTCAATTTTTCAGAATAATAAAACTATTGGGTTAAACTCTGCAAAAATCAGTAGATTAATTAACCATCCTTCAACCTAAGAAGCAGTTGAAAAGAAATCTTTTCAAACTTTTCTGGCATCATTGCTTTGGAGGGTACTGCTGACATTTGCTTATTGTGGTTTTAAATAGGTGTTATTTACCTGAAGCTTTTACAAAAGTATCTTTTGATTATGCTGTTTCAATAAAACAAAGTAATAATTCCACCCAAAGCTGATAAGGTACAAATGTAAATTTAGAGAGTCATCGTGGTTAAACTTTTTCCTCTTGCTTTTTTAGTTACTCTCTCCTGCTTAGCAGATCCTTTCATGCTGAAGCCTTCCATAGGAACCAGGCCCTTTAGTGGGAACGCTCTTGGCTCCCATTCAGTGGAAGCAGCATCATGATAAAACATTTACAATAAAGTCAAATTAGCCAGTAGTAAGCTAGCATGAGGAGATCGGCACATTTCCATG
>JAOWBP010000001.1:52513041-52523633 GCA_028571105.1 Tragopan temminckii | reverse complement strand
TTATCTTCAGTTTATGTCTATACCTCTCACATGAAGGATAACCATTACTACTGAGCTTCATCAGTTAGGGTGTCTTTATAGGAGATTATGTTGAAGGCAGTGATATTAATTGCCTTCATTCATTCACTCAAGGATTTTGGTGAAATACTGGGACATGTTCATATAATCTCATAACCTCAGCATGATGTCCTAACTGCTAATTCTAAAAAAAAATAAAAATAAACCCTATCATCCTGAAGATTTCTGGCACACAGAAGTAGTAAAATAATAGTGTCAGTGTTATTTATCCTCTTACTGTAGAAGAACTTAAGCCAGCTGTATCTCCAGAAGCCAAGTCATATCACTCCCTCAGCTTGCGTATTTGAAAGAGCTCTGTTGCCTAAATATTGTCACACAGGTAGCGTGCACTTGCTACAACAGCTCAATATTAAATGACCCAGAGAAACTCTGAATGGCAGAAACATGAGATACATATAAGAAATTTCTCTACTCTTAGAAAGTCATTGCAGTGCTCCCTTGCAACACAGCTCATCCAATTTTAGGTAAGTCATGAACCCCTCGGGATTCTGTTCCCCAGCGGCATGCATTTTATGTCCTTCATTGCAAGGGTGCAGTAACTCTTCTTGAATTGAAAAATATTGTTTTGTTGATCATAATTATTTTTTTTCCTTGTGCTTAATTACATTTTTTCTTCCACTTTTCCCCTTGAGCTAAATCTCACTTCTGTAGATCACACTCCTCTCCTCTGGACCACTATTCTGAGTAGAGTTTACATTCTATTTATATCTCATTATTCCTACATGCTATTTAGACACATGGAGCCCTGTCTTCATTTTATTGAGCAAATGGTTTTCATAGTACAGTTCTGAAATCTCTTTATGGTATTAAGGAAAAGCAAATTTAAATTACTTATGTTAAATAAAATAAATATGCATGACTTTATGGCACTAAGATGAAAACATTAGCTGAGTCAATGTTTGAATTTTGCTACCAGGGTATTGATGAGAACTAGCAAATTTCATGCATTTGGACTCATTAAAATCAATAGCAGCAGTTGCTTATTTGCAAATATAGGGATTAACAGGAGTAGGTGGAATAGCAGAATACAGATACAATCTCTTCTGTAAATTCACATGCAGATTCATGAACAAAGAGACAGAGCTTTCTGCTGACTCATGCCAACATGAATATTTTTACCTCTGGCTGGGGTGGGAGATTTGAAAGCACAGCGAAGAAGAAACTAAAGGCTGGCACAGAGGAGATCCTGCACACAAGAGGGGATGGAAACCTAAATTCAGAAGTTTTAGAAGGAAATTATGAGAAATTAAACACATACATTAATTCAAGATGACACAAAATGTTAGACTAAATCTTGTACAGCACCCTGAATAAGTGCTGTGTCCCTCAGACAGGGAGAAGCTGATAAGCAGGTAACACTTGGTTTCAAACAATCTGAACTGCTGTTTATTGGTTCTACTTCTCCTGCACTCCTTCGAACTCGTAATCTGCTAGGGAGGTCTCTGTTTAGAGGAGGTCCTCCAGAGTCAGAAACAGCTTTGGGAGAACTGAAAAATTGAGGTTTCAAAACATTTACTGAGGGAATGAGGAGAAAGTAGGCATTTTCTAAATTTTGTTTGCTTATTTTTAATCTCTTGATTAAGATAGTGTTGCCTCAGCTTTAGCCACGGACTTGAACAAGACTTCTTATCAAGGATAATTTGCAATTATTTGCAGTGAAACATTAATTTTTTCCCCCTCCAGAAAAAAATTTTGGTCTCCTCTGAATTGCCATCTTTAATTGGTTTCCATAGCAGCACTTCCACAATTAAGAAGTACTGACAGACATCTGGGGATCAATCCAAATTCTGTGAAAGTCAATGGAAAAGCACATTTTTATTTCTTTGGAGCAAGTGCTTGGAAAGCTGGGTCAGTTGTTCCATGGGCTGCATCCTACTGCCCCACTGTGGCACTTCCCAAGCAGGAAAGCAGGAGCCTGGGGAGTCTAGCCACCCAACCAGCACTAGCAGACTCTTCCTCAGAGAGTTGTGTAACAAATTCAGAGGCAAAGGACCATTGAAAAGCAAGTATTGTAAGGGCAGTGTTGTAGGCCCCAGAAAAAAATGCTGTTTCCTTCTCAACCACAGGTGCTGCATTGTTTCACATTCAGAATTTAGGGCATTTGCTGTAAATGTGATAAAGCTGTAGTTCAGACCTCTTTTCTACCCCTGCCTTACAACAGCAGGACACTGCAAATAGCACAGTAGTGACATTCCCTTGCAGTAGTCCTGTTCAGTAGCACGTATTTCATGTACTGGGAATGGACACACAAAGACATGGAGAAACCGATACCAAGCTAATAGCTGTGCCTGGAGTTCAACTCAGGCATCTCCAGCTCAGTCTACAGGCTGATCCCTCTGACCAAGGACTCTTCCTTCTGTTAACGTGGTTTAAACTATCACTATCAGCATGTTAGAAGATTTTTCTGTTACAGAAATGCAGCCTTACCATAATCTACTGGCCTTCATCTCCTAGATTAATAAGCCTTTAGTAGAGTGCTCTTTATCATGGGACAGAAAAGATATGATCAGCAAAAAGTCACTAAGTGTGAGCAACAGCGATATCATACTTCTAGATGAGCTTATCTCAAATAACAGTAGAAGAAGGGGATGGTTCAGTGAGAGGTTTGGCACTGAGCATAATGAGGAGACACCAAAGTTATTAGCATGCAAAACATCGGGGTCACATATTTAGTAAAAATCTAATTAGTACTGCTGCCTCAAAATGCTGAGTTCAGTAAGCGAAAGCAGGGCAGCTGCTGCACTGCTTTCTCTGAAGTGTCATCTGTCAGGCTGAGCCTCAGGTTTCAGTCTGACAGGTGGAGCTGGAAGCAAGACTACTTTTGTTGTTTATTTTTTAAATGCTTGCAGAAATAATTCTGCCATTTCCAAGAACAATGTCAGGGAAAAGTGGGTTGTGTCTATATGGAAAAATATTCTTGCAGCCGCTTTACGTAGGTATTGTAGTATCACTACTCCTCCGAGCAGGAACTCAACACATAGCAAAGAGGGCTGGCATATCAACAGTGGCATGCTCTTCTATTTGGTATACTTCTGTTTGGTAGCAAGCCAGTGCCTTGAAGTCCTCAGTGGTGTTTCATGAATTGGAGCTAGGAATTAAAGTTTCCACTTCATCTGAGAAACATTCCAGCTTGTGTTACAGGACCGTCTTTCTTCTCAAGGGGCCATGCTAGAGAAAAAGCGGGCATGCTGGCATTATTTCCTTTTCCTTTTTGCTGGTCCAGAGGCACTGTGAAGAGCATAGGAGGCAAAAGTCCCAAGAAATGAAAAGCAAACAGCAGTTTCGGATTAAAATTGCCTCTCCATTGATCTAAACCGGATTTGTCTCAGGAAATAGTTCTGGAAAGTACTGCCAACTGCCATCCCAGCCTCAAAGGTTGGCGGCAAAATTTCGGTCACTTCATCTCATCTGTCTCTTTGCACAGTAGTGTAAGCCTGCACCTCTGTGCTCTTCTTTTATATCCAGCATAACCAGAATGCTAGAATGTCGTAGCACCATCAGACCCTGTAAAAAGTCAGTCTTCATCCCGTTAGAAGCTCCATTTAAACACTGGAAGGCCGCAATGAGGTTTCCCCAGAGCATTCTCTTCTTCATGTTGAAGAAGGCCATCTCCCTCAACGTTTCTTCGTAGGAGAGGCACTCCAGGCATCCTCATGGCCCGTATCTGAACCTGCTCCACATCTTTTTTGTGCTTGAGGCCCTAGGCCTGGACACTGTACTGCAGGTGGGCAGAGTAGAGGGGGATAATTACCTCCCTTGCACTGCTGGCGACCTCTATTTTGATGCAGCCCAGATTATAATTGGCCTTCTAGGCTGTAAGTGCACACTGCTGGCTCATGTCCCGCTTTTCATCCACCAGAGCTCCCAAGTCCTCCTCTGCAGGACTGCTCTCAATAAGTTCTTATCACAGTCCGTACACATATCTGAGATAGCCACAACCCAAGTGCAACACCTTCCACTTGGCCTTGGTGAACCTCATTAAGTTCTTATGGGCTCACTTTTCAAGCTTGACCAGGTCCTTTTGGGGGGCATCCCCTCCTTCTATTGTGTCAACTGTACAATTCACCTTGGTGTCATCAGCAGATTTGCTAAGGGTGCACTCAGTCTCACTATTTAGGTCACAGATAAAGATGTTGAAGAACATTGGTCTCAAGACAGACCCCTGGGTGACACCACTCATCACCAGCTCCACCTGGATATAGAGTCATTAACCACAACCCTCTGGCTGTGACCATTCAACCAGTTCCTTTTCAACTGAATAGTCCAACCTTCAAATTCATCTCTCTCCAACTTAGAAATAAGGATGTCACCTGAAACCACGTTTTTCCCACCCATTTCAATTGAGAGATCAGTTTCTTGTGGCCTCAGTGATTTTTTTTTTTTTTTAATTTATTTGAAAGAGGCTTTTTTAGTGCAGGGCTGGAATGCAACATTCAGAGGAGGCCAGCGAGCAGCCTAAAAAGCAGTTGCAAGACCCTGAAAACGTGCATGCAGTTGCAAGCCCAGCTGCCATTACAGGGGCATTACATTAATTCTAGGTGTTGACCCAAACTAGGTGCTAGTAATTCTTTAAGCTACCAGATAACTCAAATGTCTCCCACAAGATTTAGCACTAACAGCAGGAAAGCACTTCTGTTGAGCTTTGGACTCCAGTTTGTGTCATCTCAGTAGATGAGGACAGGGCATTTGGCGCATTGGCAATCACATCAGCTTGGCAGCGCACTGTTATTTAGCTTTTGGATGATTTTATAGCCAGCTTCACAGCAGCAAGAGCAGCAATGCAATGAATCTTATAAATTAAGCTCATATGATGGATTTCCAGTGGCTTTGTTTAGACCGGAGGTGAAAAGCATCCCACTCCCAAAGCTCAACATGTTTACCACTGACGCAGGCACTGTTTAACACCATTAGCACAGTTTTGACTAGGAATTTATATGGAAAATACACATACTATGTAGGGACACAACGCAGATGGGTGTACAATTCAACACTGAAAAGGGGTTATATTCAGCATTAACTAGCTCAAGTCAGAGCCCTACAGCATGACAGTCAGACAGGATGTCTCCTCTACTGTGTGTGTGTTTCAACCCAAATACAACCAGTGAACGAAATGAGTGTTCTGCTGTTCATCTGCAGCTGAAAGAAACTGTAGGAAAATCAGTTCATTTCACAGTACCTTCAATGTCATAGTCACTGAGCTAGTTTAGCTCAATTTCTTTTAAAAGCCATGTTTTCCTCTCTCTCCTCAGTTCCACCACTCTAATTTCCACTTCAACATACTTTTTCCACCCTGCTTGAAATCACTAGAAGGAAAATGTGCTGTCCTATTGAAAATAAAGCCAACTTTGAAGGCTCTTGAGAATCAAGTAATTTTTGGAGAAAAACCTTAACTTCTAGGAGTTTATCCAGATCAGGGCTTTTGTTTGTGCAATACTCAGGGAAAAGTCAGGGAAAAAAAGGCATAGGTTGGTATGTAGTTCTTGATCCCTTGTGCCATGATATCTTAATTAAACTGTACCTTTGTTTACTTAAGCCCTTAAGTATGTGGAACTAAAAACTTAGCTAAGACCTATTTATAGGGCAGCATCAGTGGTCTATCCAAGTGTTAAGTTAATCATTCTGACTGTTGCCTAGTGTGTCTGGTATGCGAAGCAGAACTTCCCTCCAGCATTTGTCCCCGTATGTTTCAGTTTGAGGGTCCGAAATACCCTGTCTCTTGTTTAGGCTTTCTACAAGTTGTTACAAAGGAAGTCTGTGCTATACTTACTCTGCTTCCCTTTCACCTATTTCCTCTCACTCTCCTCCAAGGTGTCCCTCACTGAAGGGCCTTAGGACCCTGCTACTTTCCCTGGGAGCATGTCCTTCCAGACAGGACCCCTCCATGTCAGCCTTTTCCTGCTGAAAGCTCTGCTTTGCTCAGACCTGTATTGATTCAGTGTTTCCATCGTGGCTTGCAGGGGCACGAAGCCAATATTTATATTGACCTGAGGCACCTTAATTTTGCACCTATGGGTTGTGATAACATTATGAAATCAGCAAAGATACAGGAGTTGTCAGCAGATCCAGAGTGTCACATTATTTTATGCTCTACTAACATTTGGAAGATCAGTTGTGCAGACCCAGAAACTGATCACGTGAAAGCTTGAATGCTGAATTGTCAGTTATTAGGCAAGACAGTCAAGATTCCAAAGGTTTTCCAAATCCTAGGCCTTTAAAACATTTTCACAGCAAAAAATTTGGAAGATTTTTCTTAATGCCTTTCTCTATTTAGTATTGAAAAACTAAGAATTTTTGTGGTTTTGAGAAGCCCTTTAAACTTTCTGAGCCCCGTGCTTAATTTTTTTTTTAGAAATGAGAAAAGGTAATTGCTTTACTGATCTGATACAGAATACTTAGTCATTTTCTTCCTATGATCTGAGGAGAGAGCATATCCTTGCCTTGTTTTGACTAAGAGAATCATAATCTGACTTTCATTCAGGCAAGTTTGCATATACTTGTAACTATCTACACCAGTAGCTAATTAGCAGCCTGAACTAATTCCATGTCTAAGCTTGAAGTCAGGATGGCATAAAGCTTTGAAGTAATGTTGCATTAAAATGGTATAAAGTTCAGTTATGAAATGAACCACAGAGAGCAGTGGATGACAGGAGACTTTCTTTGGTCCTAGTTTTCTAGTGTCTGTTCTTAGCTCTACTGCTACTTATCATATAACCTTGAGAAAATTTCCATCTTTCTCAGATTCTTGGCTTATCATTCTCTACTGAGATACAAGGAATACAAAGAAAAAGAGTTTAATCAGTCTCAGCAAAACACTGTAGTCCTTGAACAGAAAAGGCTATATAACTACAAAACATATATAATCTAGGGAAAATTCCCCAGGAAGTTAGGGAACAAAAGAAGGGGAGGCTTGAGGGGAATTCTTGCACCCCGTAAGGCATAGTTCTGCAAGTGCTTCTTCTGCAGGAGAGAGCTCTCTCAGTAGTCCGAAGTCAAAGAGATGTTCATTTATGACCGAATTAGGCTTTGCAGTCAAGGCAGATAGGAGAGGAGTAGGAATCAAGGGGGAATAACAGTAGCTTTGCAGCCAGAGACTGAAAAAAATGAAACTCCCTAATTGAGAAGGAAATTTTAAAAGGAAGGTATGATCAAGGTTTACAAATCATGGTGACTATGGCAGTTCTGGTTACAGTGAACACAGAGTTCATCACATCTTACAGTATGAGAACTAGAGGCTACTTGATAAAAATTAATGTAAGACTGGCTTCAGATACAAGCATTTTTTGACAGAATATGTCTAGCTGCTGGAGTTTTAAAACAATCAACACATTCAAAAAGGATTCACTCAAGTTCATGAATAAGAGATCCACAAATTGATTTTGAAAATGGTGGATGGGAATATGCCCTGTAGCATTCTTAATACAACAGTTCTCAAGGAGGGAAGCAGATCACAAAAAGCAGCCAAGCTTTTGTGCTCTCCCTAAGTAGGATCTCCTCTTGCCTCTATCAGAGAGGAGGCATCTTAGCACTTGGCTAAGATGGACTGCTAGCCTGACCCAGAAGTGCATTTCCAATGCTCTTATGCTACAAGAGAGCAGTTCACATCAGCAGTGCAGTAATTTCATCTCTGTTTTTTAATGTAAGGTATCCTTTTACTTATTAGCTCCAGATTTCCAAATATCATCAAGTCGGGGCTAATCTCTGCTCTGAACATACGCTACTACTACTGCCCAAAAAAAGGAGGTTTCAGTTTTTAAAATTCATTTCTTTTTCAGTTAACTGCTATTAAGATTCTTTCTATTTTCTTTCTGGTATGAGGTTTCAGAGAACACCTACTTAATATCTCTTCAAACTTCTTCATAATCAAACTGGCTGAATGTACATCTACAAGGGCTTTCCAACAAAGGTGAGATTTTCAGAGTGTCTGCTGCCATTAGTCAGGGCTTTACCAACCTGAATACACACCCTTCGTAGCCTAGATCCCTCTGTTAAAAGGGTTTCATTCATCCCAATTAAAGACAGACATTAGGTCACTCAAGTAAGGTGTGCAGCCAGCTGGCACCCAAGCACAAGGGACTTAGTTTCAGCTGCAAGATAAACAATTTGCCTAAAGCCCCAAGCACACTAAAGAGCACAGGTAACCAGGAGGTTATCTGAATGTTCAGTGAGTACATCAATGCAGTTTCCAAGCTAAATGATGCTTTGCTTAAAGCATACCTAGTTTCAGTATGAGAAGTCCTTTATCTAATGAGAGCTGCAAGAAATGGGAGCCTGAGGATTATTGGTAATAGTTCAGTCCTTGTATGGTCTTGTTTGCTACCTCTATGTTACCCAGCCCCTAAAGAATATACCTCTATTTCCTATTTTCTCTTTTATTGCTTAGAACCAGAAGTTCCAGCAGAGATTAGAGGATGGTATCTAATATTTACTTTCAGTCAAACAAAAAAGATTTGCAAGAAATCAGTCGATATTTGTGTACTAAAGAGTGCCTTGTTTGCAGAGCACCATATGGAAGCAAAGTTTTTGTCTGGCATATTCTTACAAGCAGATGCGTAAAGGAGCAACTGCTCATCTGATTTATTTTATTTTTTTTTACTAGAGGAACTTCCCATTTCACTTATGCCATAACCTCCTCCTCTTTTTCCTCCTTTTCTAACATATGGAAATTAAATGTAGTTATGACTCAGGGGAATGTTTGTCTTTATTTGCAAAGAGCTTCCCCTGAGCGTATATCCTGTGAAGAGTTTTCTTGGTTACTTTCCTTGCAAAGCATTTTTATAAGAAGTAATCTATACAAAAGTGAGAAACTGTATGTCTGCATAAAACCATTTGCTTGTATTATGAGCCACGTTTGCCATCTTAGTTGAGTACAAGACCAAATCAAGGATTTGAGCCAAACTGAAGGGTTGATTTTTTTTCCTCCCTCTTCACATCTACAAATAACTTCATGTTGAGGTGCTACACAACACTCAGTGAAGCTGACACAATAGCTGTTTGTGGGGAAGGCAATAATTTCACGTTCTAGCTTCTTAGCTGCTCTGTTGCAATAGCCACATGCTTACAGATTAGCCCGTGGAAGATGCAACGTAGCCATTAGAGGGGTTTAGCTCTAGAATGGATGATTTCCTAAGTCTTCGAGTTCCATAAGGAGAACGGGTAGCCAGGAGGTTACCTGGGCATTCATCAATGCAGTTTCGAAGTTAAATTATGCTTTAGAGTTACTCCTTTAGCTGGGAAACACTACACACACGAAGCAGCTAGTGCAAAGAAAATGGGATTAGGTAATGCCTATCCTAATTTGCCTCACAAACATAAACAAATTGGGCCAATGGCAACACCATTACCATTAGGGATAAATAGATACCTCACTGTGAAAGCTAGTGACCTCAGTCTCCCATCTGTTACAGATTTGTTGTGCAACATTAGGTCAGTCACTTCACACCTCCAACATGATTATTACACTGTATCTTTATTTCAGCAAAGCCTGGGGAAGGTAAATGCTTTCCTGCTTGTAAGATATCTGGATATCACAGCAGTGGGAGGCTCCACACGTGAGCATTTCAGCTTGGGTTATAATTATGTAGAAATGTTTTGGATGAGATAAAAGATGCATCAGCATATAGGGTATAGAACACTATATAGTTAGTATTTCTGAGGAAATTCATTTACTGTGAGGAAGAGGATGAAATTACTTTTACTGTTGTCTACCTCCCTGGCCTCTATTAATATGTTTTAATATCAAAATCATTTTCTTGAATTCAAAAAATAATCTATCTGCAGTGCTGCCCATAATGCTGGGCTTAACTTTAAATGCTTCTTTAAATACAGTTCCCATCTTGTTGGTACATCCCTGGCATTATCCTCAAAGTCAAATTTCCTGTCTGTTCACAGGGCACCCAAAAGATTATGTTCTGTGGGAGGAATCTTGAAGACACCAGGGTACAAGGAACCTTCAGCTCTGGTTTCTCCTTCTTAAGGCAATCAGAGGCTACTACTCAGGTGCTTTTAGTATCCCCTACGGAACATGTCACAGTATTCCTGCAGTTCCTCCCACCTGATTTGTGACACATTTTCCCAAGACCCGCAGATGCACCAGCCTACCTGTAGCTGGCATATGCTGACCTGAGGTAACTTCATTACAGCCCAAAGAATAACCTAGTCAAGCACAACAGGGAAACTAACTGGAACTTAAGCAACTAGGAACTCTGTGTAATTCAGAGGATGGACCTCAGTGCTGTCAGACATTACTTTTCTAGGAGAAAAGTAATTTTCCTACGCAGGAAGATTTCCATAGTCTCAGACATACCTTGCTTGTGTGCCCTATTTGAGCATCAGCTCAGAAAGCAAAAGGTATCCTGGGCTCCATCAGAAGAGGGGTGGCTAGCAGGGACAGGGAGGTGATTGTCCCTCTCTACTCCGCTCTCGTGAGGCCCCATCTGGAGTACTGTGTCCAGGTCTGGAGCCCCCAGTACAAAAAAGACAGGGAGCTGTTGGAGAGGGTCCAGAGGAGGGCCACA
>JAOWBP010000001.1:52483665-52496814 GCA_028571105.1 Tragopan temminckii | reverse complement strand
ATATCTGTTAATTCTTCTTTGTTAACATTAATATTATCTTTTATAAGCTATATATTGTCTTATGTATATTACTTTTTTAGAAAAACAACAACAATAACAGTGACAACAACAAGAGTGCAGTGACACAACCTTCACCAGGAAAACAAAGCCGAGGCAGCCTCGGAATAGGTGCATTTTAAGAGTAGACCATCTTTTAAAGAGTAGACACTCTTTGCAGGATGCACATCAGTGACTCCTGAATAATTTGATCAATTCTGAAGCCAGCACAAGTCCCTGTCCTTGCCTACCTGATCACAGGAATAAATGAAAGATTTGGGTCTTTAAAAGAGCATCTAATGGCAAAGCCCTGTGAATGGTTATTGAGACCCAGGAAAATCAGTGGAAGTTATTATTGCTAACTGCAATACTTTTATCTTGCAGAATGTCAACAAAGATTTCTTTGTTAAAACAACTAGGTAGCGTAGCAGATCAAATGCAATTTTTTTTTCTTTTTTCTTTTTTTTTCTTTTTTTCATTTAGCTCCTTTATAAAACCCTGCAGTTTATCCTTCCTGGTACACTGCATCAAGTGTCAAAGCAACTATTACTAACCAGAAAGTTTTCCTTCAAAGAAACACCTCTTCTACCTGTCATTAGGCTGTGGCCTGAGATTATTCTTTAGCTTAGTCTGACATTTTCATTCCATTTTACAGAAAAATAAAAGATCGGAAAAACCCTGTTTACCTGCTCTGAGCCTTGTGGCATTGCCTAAAAATATTCTGGTCAACATGTAGTTTTTCTCCACAGAAAACCAAAGCAGAAGGATGCCAAATATTGCCTTAAGGAACATTCCAATTAGCAAAGAGTTTTGAAATAAGGAGGCTGTGGCACGAATGCAGAGAAGCTGATTGTTAGCTTCCCCTGTCTTCATTTGCTTGGCTATTACACGCATGCTGCTGCCAGCTGGCTCCCATTTAGGCAACACACGAGCTGCCTCTTGGGGGAAGCGAGGCAAGAACTGGTGTGTGCTGGGGTCTTGCCTGCACTTGCATGAAAAACATCTGGATGTATGCTCAGGCTGGAAGCTTCAAAACTCCTTCCAGGTTCTGGAGTCTGGGTGTATCCCAATTTAATCAGAAAGTAAAGAACAGATACACAAAGTTATTTAAAAATCTTAGTTTCTATTCATGTTCTTTTAAGAGCTGCAATTAAATGTCAAACTGTCTTCCAACAAGCAAAGGTTACTGAAAATTGCTGTGGCACATTCATCTAGGTACAACTCCTACAAAGAAAGCTGCTGCCTTTTATATCAGCTGCAGCTTACAAAATGATTTAAATTGTCTGTATAGAAATTGTTGTATTATCAGCCTTTTCCATACAAAGTCAGAACAAACGTATACCAAAAAGTGCCAAAGGAAATTCTAGAATCAATCTACCCCAAAGCTTCTTAATTCACCTTCTTTGAGTGTATGCTCAGTTATACATTTCTTAATTATATGATGCAAATCATTATTTTCCCATTGGAGCTCAGCCTGTCCACCAAACCTTGCCCTGAAGGACTTTGCCATTGTTGCAGATAATCCATCTAACTAGGACATTCCTCTCAATAACACGATGCCTGAGCCATACAGAATAATTAATGTTGTATGTAAGTAATCACTGAAACATTCCTATGGACAAAGACTGCTGCTTCAGGACTAGCTTTTAAAAAAAATCTAGCAAAACTGAGTTCTAACTGCCAGCCACCACTAAGGAGCAGTGCAAATGCAAAACACCTGAAAACGAAGGCAAAAATTCAGCCTCTTCCTTATTTCTGCCCCTCTAATGAGCTGCATGAGAGATAGTGGGGGTCAGTTACAAATGTTTTTCCCAGTACATTTGCTTGCATGAGACCTACATCTTGTGCAGGAACAAAAACTCCTAGGGCCATGCAAGATTTCCGTTGCAAGAAAAATGCCATCAGTAGGCACTACAGGGATCACTAAAAATAGTTTTTGACTCTTGTCTTCATAGAAACAATTTTCAGCACATTTTTGCAATCTCTCCAAACCTGTTTATGTATGGAAAATAATTTTATGCTGTTTCATTTAAGGGAGACAGGAGCTTGAGATACACTGAAGAAAAGCAAAGAAGGGACACTATCCTTGTCCTACTGCTGAAGCATGTGCACACTTACTGTTGGCCCTGAAACAAAAAAAGGAAAACAATCCAAGCAAAATCACATACAAATAAACAAAAAACAACCAAGCCCTCCGAAGCAACAACAAAAACCCTAGAAAACCCAAAAAATCTTCCAAAAAAAAAAAAAAAACCAGATACACCAAAAAACAAAGAAAACAAAGTGAGAAAACCCATCAAGAAACACACACACAAAACACACAAAAAGCAACCATCCAAAAGACAAAAAGCACCCCCTCAAAAAAAAATTTAAATCCCCACATTTCCCCTCCAAAGCACCCCACTAAATAAATGAATAAGTAAACAAAGAAACAAAAACCAAGTTTATTTACTTCTGTGACTGAAGATGGTTTTATTTATTAAAAGCTAATTGGAGAGTGGATTTATATCCCTGAATAAAACTGCTTCCCATTCTCTTCCACTTCAGCAATGACATACGTTCTGAGAAAGATGATAGCTGTGGGTTTATCAGCAATTATTTGTCTTTAATTTAGGTCTCAAGAAAGGTGTTATTTGAAACTTCAATATCTATAGAAACTGATTTACAGTGGTATTATAATACTTTGAAAAATGCACTTCTAATTAGTCATGGAAAGCATCTCCCCCTTATCACTTTGTTCCTATAGAATTTCAAATTTGCAATAGACAATTCATTATTTGATGTACCAACATATCTTATTCTCATATTTGGAAAATACCTGACTTTTCACATTTTCAATTGGTTCAGCACTGTCATCCAGTTCTTCAGGACAACCAAGAGAATAAATAGTACTTCTTTGATAATGGAGAAATGGACAACTTTGGATACATTTTGTATCTATTTTGAAGCAGTAGACAAAAACAAAAACATGACCTTTCAAAACAAAATTGAGTTTTTAGCTGAAAGAACATGTATATTTTGAGAAAAGCAAGGAGCTTTAAGCCTAGCATGACTGGAACAAACTTTTTAGCGGTGAGTGAAGTCCAGAAAGCAAAGTATTTGGTACCTATATTTGTGGCATATTTGGTACCTATATTGTGTGATTTCTGTGAACAGAGAATACTACAATTCACTTTTGCTTCTATCACAATCATACTCCTGGTTTTGATCATTTATATTTCTTTAAAAAAAAAAAAAAAAGATTTTATGCTAAGAAGTTGTGCTGCAATTATTTTTATTACTTACTTAATTTATAGGTTATTGCTTATCTTACAATCCATCATAAGTAATTTGTGGAATTATTTTATCTGCGTGAATACAGTAAGCCTCATAGTAATTAATGTTATCTTAAGAAATCTTTGAAACTTATTTTTCCTATTCGTGACAGAAAGCATAACCTCTTTTTTTCATGGTAAAATTATCAGTTATTGCATATTACCACTATAGTAATAACTTATGTAAGTACACAACTTTATCCACATACAGAAAAAAAACCAACCACACAAAAACAAAGCATAATAGCACTGAAATATCTGAAACTCAGAATACAGAATCCTTGAATAACTCAGGGATATTCAATGGGACTTCAGAAGGACAGACATCATAAGCTTTCTGGGCAGCCCTGTGCAAGGTTTGACTGTCCTCCGGATGATTTCCCCCCTTCCCCTGTGTCAAGCTAGAAGCCTACAAGCATGATGATCAGGATAGGATGCTGTTAAGAGTTAAAAACCTGAAAACAAGAGCTCTGAATTTCCTGGAAGATGCCTTCATTTTCTCCACTGATCCCAGTGAGGTACTCAAGAAGACGAATCTCCCTTCCTAAAATGAATGCCCTCCATGGGAACCCCCATACCCAGCTTTGGTTTTTGCCCCATTAGGGAAATTTTCATGCATAAATAATGTTGTGTTTTGTGCTCAGTACATTTCTTCCACAGGATTAGTCTTACACCTTTTTATAATTCAAAGATGCACCTACACCATGTTTCTCTAGTTGTCCTTCAGAAGTTATCCGCAAGCAATGAGTTGCTTTAAATTTCTTAGTACTGTCAGGTAACCAGTAATGTAACAAGTGTTTTAACATAATATAAGGAACATAAAGATTAGATTACTTTCTGTCTTGGAAGGCAATCATTTTTACATCATATTATTTCTGGAGGGTATTTTTAGTTTGGCTGGACAATCAGCAAAGCTTCAGTTCTTACAGAATTAATATACAACAGGAAAGAAGGTGGCTTAATGATGAAGATGGCACAAAGCCATGGAATGCACACACTCCCTGCTTTATAAAATGAAATAAAAATGCCTTCCTCTCACCATGGCATCCCTAGAAAAGCTAAGAGGGAAAATATCTTTGTTTCATTTGGAATCCAGCCTAGGAATCCGAATTTTTAAATACAGACATCTAGTTTGTGCCTTTTAAAGATATGCCATCCTGAAACCCACACTAAATAGCTATGTGCATCTGGAGATGGTTGTTACACTGAAAGGCTTGTGGTTGCCATGGCACTAATGGTGGGGTTCAGCACTGAGGACAATAGTGGACCTCCTCTGAGCCAAACTATCTCTCCCATTCACGCTCAAGAGAAGGAGCAATCCATCCCTTTACGTAGCCGCAGATGATGATGGTGACTGCCTCAGATCTCATATCAAAGACATGCAGATGTTAGCTGACAGAAAGAGTGGCTAACATATATATATATATATATTTAGTTTGTTAAAGCCAGAGGAAGACAAAACGAGGAGTTAAGAGAGATGAAGTTACTTAGGCAAGAACCTCACAGCAACAACACATATAAAGCTATCCAGAACTCTGCTGTTGTGGTCAGGAAAACCACATAGAAAAACTGTGTACAAGATCGTACCATAAATATATGCCATATTTATAGGTTTCTCATCTTCTGTAACAAGAATGAGAGCCAACAACCTGCCTCATGAGAAAGAAGTATAGAATATGAATGCCAAATTTTGGACTAAGAAAATTCCTGCATCTCCA
Organism: Tragopan temminckii; assembly: GCA_028571105.1. Taxonomy (NCBI): domain Eukaryota; kingdom Metazoa; phylum Chordata; class Aves; order Galliformes; family Phasianidae; genus Tragopan; species Tragopan temminckii. The sequence goes on along the minus strand of JAOWBP010000001.1, from coordinate 52,491,746 downwards.
GCTGCAGGACAATCACTTTTTGGCAAACGCACCTCATCAGGATGAACCTTGAGAACTAAACCTTCAAGGCTTCTGATGGCAACAGGACTCATTTGACCAAAACTCCATGAGAGCTCTCAACACAAAACATTTCACAGTTAATAGGAAAATGAGTGCCACTAGACTCAATGTCTCTCACATTAAAATAGATTACTTAGACTATAAGAGGAAGCAGGATTGCTATGATCCATCTTCAGCTAAGTGATATCTTGCTCCAAGTGGATTATATTGACAGTTAAGTTGATGGTTTGTATTGAAACAATTCTGCTTTCAAGGTGCTTTCAGAGACAGGTAAAATGAACAACCTGGTAGAACTAACTCCATAGATTGCAGAAATGTTCATCAGTTCAGCCTAGATGCTTGTTAGATGGTTAAGGTTGTATGAAATAACTTGTCATCCTCTAGGTGGTTTGGAGGGAGCACAATTAATAGCAATGGTCAGAATGGAAACACTGTCCACAGCTGGGGATATTTTTCCCATGTTCAAGCATTCAGTGTGGTGAATATCTTGTACATGGGCCTGACTCTCAGCCTGTGTCTGCCAGATTCATGAGAGGGAACAATATGAATTGTCCTGTAATTTTAAATAAAACAGAAAAGTTGTTTCTGTGCGCTTACATGACTAACAGTGAAAGCAAAGTATCACATACACACATCCATATTGTATTCAAAGTGGGTGGCTTGGGCTACCTCAGTTTGGCTCCTCACTTGGATGCACCTTGTGTGAAGCCAGTATTTACAAAATACTGGATCACTGTTCTCTAAAAGTCAGAGTGGTCTGAGATTTGTCAAATCAAGCATCCACTCATTAAATCACTCAAAAGATGAGTACTGATTCAGTTAATAGGGATTTTAGACAATAGTTGGTGTTTTCAAAAGCAACTGGAACCTCTGAGGGCCTGATTTCCAGAAAAAGTACGGATGAATTCTTCATAATTCTTCAAAGCTTTCTAAACAGATGTTAAAAAATTTAAAACAGAGCCATCATCTTACAATTTTTATTTTTGGTAAGCAGATGACAAAGTCATACACTGGTACTGGTATTTACAATACATGCTATATTCATCAGAGTTACTTTACATCTCTGTTTTGTGCATGGCACTTGACAATATATTGACGCCTCCCTATTATGCTGCAAGGACAGCTATAAGATGTTGTTTTGGTGTTTTGGTCTGGGCATGGAACACTACAGAAAAATGATCCTGACTACAAAGAATGCACAGTTTAGAATGAATTTAGCCAATCAGCCAAAATACTGTTAAAGACTTATGACTAAGGTATCTCCTGTTTAGTGCCCGTTTGCTGTGCAGCAACATGTATGAAGTGGCTGAACTACGGCACTGTGTGACATTAGCAAAAATGTGCTGTTTCATTCTTGAAGCAGAAGACTCATGTAACAGCTGAATGGTTTTTTGAATGACATTATTATTGTGGATGATATCATACTGACTAAGGGTATGGGAGAGGCATTAGCAGATAGTGTTTTTTAAGGAACACTCTTTACCCGCTACCCCACTCTCAGTGGATACTGAAATAATGAACTATATATTGAATGATATAATGAATGATCCTTGCTGGTCCCATCGAACTCAGGATATTCTATGATCCTCTGAAACTCTGAGTAAAAGTGATTTTAGTTTTCAAGCCTCACAGACAGTAGATCACGTAATTCCTGCCTGAAAAATGCACGTGTTATTTTTCTTGCAAGATATTTACATGATGTGTTACCATCACAATGATATGAACTGCACATAGGCCACTGCAGTCACTGAGCATTTGGATGTGGAAAAGCTATTCCCCACTACAACACGCTTCTTTTCCTGGAAGACAACTGATTGATATAGATAGATGGAGAAGAACAAAGATTGTCAAAATGTCATTTTGATCATGATAGGCATAGTGGGCATAACATATTTGTAGACAAACACTTGTCAAGATGATTTTAAGAGTGACAGCATGGAGGAATTTTAAGGGCTATTATGTGAAGGAGGATAATGAACTATCTTTACATTAGCTCCTCTCAAGCACAGCAGAGAGGACAGAGGAAAGAACACAGCACAGTTTTGGAGATGTTATAAATGTTAATGAATTTCATAAACAGTAGAGCAGACTTTTGCAAGCAGAAGTAGTCATCAGTGAGAAATCAACATAAAAGTTTTGTTTTCTTAGGAAAAAAAAACAAAACAAAACAAAACAAAACAAAAACAAAAACAACCAACTGATTTTCTGTTAATGCAGTGGTCTGTCCAACCTGAAATGAAACATTTCATTCTCGGGTAGCTCAGAAAGAAAAGCTGAGAAAATTATAAGCATGGTGACAGTTTCTTCATCTTCCCCCCTTTTATATTTACTCTACCTTCAGCCAGTTGTGGGTACAGGACACCAAGATGAATTTCCCCTTTTTCTCAAGGATTCCAGATCCCTCTTGCCCCAAACAAGATTGTAGCCTATCAATGAAGACCATATTGCTTTGAGGCAGAATGCTATGATTTCATTACGTTAATGTTTTCCTGAACAAAACTAAATATTCTTTGTGGCAGGGACTGCTATAATTGTTTTTATCTTAACTGCAGGGCTGCAAGGCTGGCCCTTTCAGTCATATCAATGGATGATCCCTGACAGCACCCTGAATCCCCATACTGCTACGTGTCTGTGTTCAGTATCCCCACAGCACCTTCCTGTTCGTGCTAGCAGCCATTTCAGGCGGGACCCAGGGTGAAATGCTTATCTGATGTTGGCCATGGCCACATTTCCACAAGACAGCACGGGGTACATATTGTCATACACTACTAGGCAGGCAGACGTGGTCTATGCTGAAGAAAAAATCACACCCAAGATTTCCTTTGCTGTGCATCCCTGAGCTCAGTTAGTCCCTAACCCCTGAGAATGGGCTAGAAACTGATCAACTTGAGTAGGAAGTAAATCTAGATTTGAGCAGGCACAGATAATTACTCCTAATTAAAATCCAGAACAGCCTTTCTCTCACTTTAATACAAGTATAGAAGCTGTGTATATAACATAAAATAGCCATATATACCCATTTATATATATATACTGCAGTCACTTGGATATTCGTGTGAAGAGGCATACCCCAATAAATCTACTGCTTGGATTCAGAGTGGGAGATTGAAGTGTGGCCTCCTGCCTCTCTGGGCATGTTACAGGGTGTTCAAAGCAAATATTCTTCAGTCTTACTTCTATGAACAGGTCTACCTTTTGTATAGAAGCTGAGCCACAATGCAAGCAAGGCCTCAGGGCTGAAAGCAGAACACTTGCCTGGGCCTGGCTCTCTGCACTAGGGATGTCCCACCCAGCCCTCCTTCAGCATTTTCTGTTGGGTGGTGGTTACATTGAGAGAGAAACAAGAGACAAGAACGAATTTGTATCTACTACACTCTAGGTTTAAATATCCTCCAAAATCCTCTCAGTCATTCAGCTCCCTGAACATATTATTAATGATGGCAGCAATTACCCCTTCCATTCACTTGATTAAACAGAGGGAAGGAGGTAGAAAAAAGATGAGAGATGGAAAACTCCAGATGTTGTCGACACCAATATCTGGTTCCACCAGAGAATTTGAACACTGAAGCAATGATGAATTACAGTGGGGTCCCTACGGCAATCCAGATTGCAATCATAATACCGTTGAGGAAGAATAAGGGCTAGTATTCATTAACATGGATAGCAAATGAATTTATGGTAATTTCCACTGGTCTTTTCAAAGCACATGAATACATCTGTAAGAAATTAAGATGACATATCAGTGTAACTCATTCATTAATGAAGTCTGGTATTGCACATTTGTTGCAAAATTTGTTGCAACTGTTAGCAGAGGTTTTTAATTCCATTACTGTACTTTATTAAATCTATAACAGAAATCTCTCTATTAGAAGACTATTAGTTGATTTACAGAATATTATGAGGTGATTTAATTATTAGTCCAAACTTCCTTCAGTGTAGAAACTAGAATTCTTTGGGTTTTCTTCAAGCATGTAAGTATGTTATAATTCTGAATATGTACAAGAGAATTACAGTCACCTTGTTTTCTCTAGGGTTATACATTAATTAATTTTCCTTTAACAAAAAACTATTAAAAGATCTCTCCATGAGTGAGGAAGGAGAAGTGACAATATCAGAAAAGCAAACCTTAAACAAAGAACAAAAAGGACTAAACTGTAATGGGGTCAGTGCAATCATTGCTGTATTCCAAATGAGTATGTAGTCACAACTTGCCCAAATTTAAAGGCAGACTGACAGGATGAAACCTAGTCAATGGCACAGATGAGGGGAAACACAGATTAGCAGAATTTATGACTTTTAATGTGAGCAACAGAGTCACAGAATCACAAAATGGTTTGAGTTGAAAGGGAACTTAAAGACCGCCTGGTTCCAACTCCTGTCCTGTGGGCAGGGCTGCCACCCAGCAGCTCTGGCTGCCCAGGGCCTCATCCAACCTGGCCCTGAACGCTCCAGAGATGGGGCACTTACAGCTTCTCTGGTCAGCCTGTGCCAGGGCCTCATAATGAAGAATATCTACCTAATGTCTAATTCAAACATACCTTCTACTAGCTTAAAGCCATTAACTGTTGTCCTGTCACTGTACTCCCTGATGAAGAGTCCCTACTTATCTTTCCTGTAGGCCTCCTTCAAATACTGGAAGAGTACCCATTTGTCATGTGTTTACATGAATTTATGCTTTGCTAATCTACCTAGCATAGCTCCCATTGGACCATGCTTATCAACTTTGCATGCACATTATCACTTTGAAGCATGCCTTATAAAAATCTTGCTACTGCAAAAAACCCAAGCTATGTTTTTACGTATCTCTTTGTAAACATGCCAAATGTTTGAAATAGAAGACCTGAGTCAGAAAGCAGCACAGAGGCATTTCCATGTGTGAGATCCACAAGATGCTGTGAAGAGCATCCCTTGCCCCTCTCCAGTGCTCTGTTTTGGCACCTCATGAAGCCAAATGAAATCAAATGTTGAAGCCCAGATTCTGCTTCTCTCTTTGTGGCTGCAACATCAATACAGGCTGTTGCAGAGCTTCGGATTAGAGATTGCTATAGCCCGAATTTCAGCGAAGTTCAATATCTGCTTGGTTTTTAAATCTCCACAAGGGCCTGAACTAATTGTACATACAACAAAAAAAAAACACAGTAACGATGTGTGTGAGGGATTTTGTGCTTGTATAGATATTTTCCTGTGAAGTGGCACAGAGTTAGTATGGCACCAGGTTATCCTAAAGGGGAAGCTGTAGCTTCCTTAGCTACTTCATTAAGCCTGCTCTTGTAAGATAAACACAAGCAAATGTTTCCAGGATTGTTGTCTCAATTACTACTCTAGAAATAAACACCTATTAAACAATAAAGCCTGTATCTTAAAACAAAAGTATTTAATTTTTCTTATATATAGTAAGAAAAGAGTTGAGAGAAGTTATAAAGCCTTAGCGTACACTCAAGAAGCACATCATTATAAACTCAGTGTTTCATGAGCTACAAGGGAGAACATAAGCAAAGGCAACATTAATTTAAAACAGCAGTGCATTATAATGACTACAGACTAACAACAAAGTGTGCCCATAATCTAACGTCAAAGTTGCAATTTTTTTTCATGGCACTAGATTAGCATAACCAAACAGATTTATGTACATTGACGGAAGCCAACACAGAAACATTTCGAAGATATTCTATGAAAATGAAGAAAGGAATCAGAATGTTTCTCTTTGAACCTTTAGAAATAGCTAGAAATATTTGTGTTAGCTTGTTATTTATTCTGTAGTTTTTCTAACAGTAATCAAGCAACATCTCAGCTCTCAGAGGGTGCTGGTAGAAAAGGCTGTAAGCCTAGTCACTGATGGACTGCTGCTCAGGACAAGCATCCAGCTCTGACCAGGAGTGCATGGCTCTAGAGCAATCCTTGCTGCAGTTCTGAGTTGTTTCTCTAAAGTGGCAGCAGAGGTATTAATCCTGAGCTCAATAATCCCTTACCAACTGCAGGAACCTTACCTGCAGACCAGGAGAGTCTGTCTCCTCAGCTGTGCCAACATTGGCGTCATCTGCTCCACAGTTTGTAAACATCTGAATTCAGATGACCAAAGGTGATCAGAGAATGAAGTGACACTGGCTTTTATGAAACTCAAGCTCCTAGATGCCTTTGTGAAATCAGACCTTTATCATCTTTTCCTTTCTCACGATTCCCATCAAACTTCATGCCCAAATCTTCTTTCAAAAGTTGTTGAAACCTGCAACACTGTCATCTACCACAGAATCTCCAGACTGGTAGAAAAATATCACCCTTCCTTTCCTGTTTACACATCAACTTCACATGCTGTTTATCATGCCAGTAATGTCACACCAGTCTGCTCTTCCACCCTGCAGGAAGCTAATGTGATATCTTCACAAGGGAAGTGGGAACAGGTTGCCCAAAGAGGTGGTGGATACCCCATCCCTGGACGGCTCAAGGTTAGGCTGGAGGGGTTCTGAGAAACCTGATCTACCTGTGGGTGTCCCTGTTCACAGCAGGGGGGTTGGACCTTTAAAGGTCCCTTCCAAATCAAACGATTCTGTGATCGCATGATTCTGTTATTCTGTAATTCTCTGTCTCATTCCCCATGCAAAGATCATACTCGTAAGTACATTTCACTATCAGCACAAGTGGCAAAGCCGATGAGAAAACACAGCTGCAGGCAAACCACTGCTTATGGCAAAATATGTATGTGTGGCAAAGCATGGCAACAGACCAAGGTCCTCAGTCTACAAAACTAAAACCAGTGAATTTCAAAACTCATTTTAGGAAGGAAAAGAAAGCACACCCAAACCCATCAACGTTATGCATGAGGCCAGAGGAAGCAAACAGCAATGGACATGTCCTGGACCAGCCTGTGGGTCTCAACAGTCCAAAACCTTTGCCTGTGGCCAGGATTGGTGTTTACTGAATTCCTATGCCCTGGCACCAGGAGACTTCATCGCAAGCAGATTGCACGGTGACTGGGATTTTTAATGACCAATAAATTATCTACTGCTTTGGAAAAGCCTCTTATCGTATTTAATTTGACAGCCCCATGCAGGGTGAATTCCATAGACACAAAACAAATGTCAGGCCTCCAGACTAGCACACATCTCCCCAGATGCAAAATAGACACTCACCAGTCGCTCTCTTAGGAAGATGGAAAAATCTAATCCCTCTAAATTATGTAAACCAAAAAAAGAATGAAGGCTTAAAGCTTCAGCATTTATTTTTAACAAGTAAAGCATAAACCACACTACTGCTTTCACATCTGCCTTCTAATTTTTTTTTTCTTTTGAATGATATGCAGTACAACTATTTTAGGATCTGTTCCCGAGTGCCCACAGCTGGCACAGCATGTGGGGAATGGTAGGTGCTCATTTCTCCTCAGGGCTGATGCCTCCTAAGTGCTGCCTATGCTCTTGTGTATAGACGTGGGGTCATCTTTTCCAACCCAACTTTCATTTAATTTTGCATTGAGAAGGACAGACGGGGTAGAGATATTTCTTCCACTCACTTTGTATCTCATTCCGATATGGGCTGGAACAGAAACATGGAAGGAACATCCACTGAACTTTAAGTGCTTTTGAGCTCTGGTTCACATCTGTTGTTCATGTATCTTTACATCGATGCACAGTTTAATAAACGTGGAGGCAAAAGTTGTCCGGTAAATTTTGTCCTGTTGCTTCAGAGCTTTATCCCTGGCTCTGACCTCTCGAGTGGACTGATGCAATTACATGCTTCATTTTCCCCATTTGCAAATTGAAATAACAATGTTTCCCTTTGCCGTAACGCAGGCTGGGGCGCATGGAGGAAGAACGCCAAATGAAGAGCCGGTGCTGACAGAAGGCCGTTTGGGGAAACGGCCTCACTTTCACTTTGCCGTTTTGTTGTAGGGACTGGGAGAGGCTGCGTGGCTTTATACAATCACACAGGGCGCAGGGAGGTACTGGTGAGCACTCAGAGGGAAGGAAAGGCTGCACTGGAGACGCTCTCGCAGAGGCGCCGTGGGGCCGGCAGGGGGCGCTGCAGCG
>JAOWBP010000001.1:52469399-52480829 GCA_028571105.1 Tragopan temminckii | reverse complement strand
GGAAAAGAAAAGGAACAGTGAAAAGGAGGGCAAGATTATTTTTTTCTAGCATCTAAACAAAAACAGTCTTATTAATAAAACAACAAAGCTTTAGAAATAATGAGACCAAGATATCTTATATTTACTCAAGGAATAAGAAACAAGGTGGTTTGTGAGTTTTCATAAGCAGTTAGTAAATGAAATACACTGATATAAGGTCATTCCAGAAGTCCTCTAAGGCCCAGTCCCCCAGTCAAAGCATGGGGACAGTACAAAAGGCTTCCTAAGGGCTCTGCAACCCATGGCATCATTCCAGGAGCAAAGGAAGGAAGGATTCTGTTGCAGCAGAATACTTGGGTAATTAATCTGGATTTTGATCGTTTGAACTTGCAAACATAAATGTATTTCAAATATACATAAATAAAACACTGCGATTTTGACTATTTGGCCTAAAAACTTCTTTGCCCTCCAGAACTTATCACAGGTCATATGTAATGTAACATCCTAACTGAACGAGGATTGTAAACCCCCTTGCTTATCAGAAAAACATAAAATTAAGATATTTCAGCTGTTCAGGCATTTATGTGAAGTGTTCCTGCTTATAACTTACACAGACTTAATTTCAGGTTTAGAGTGAATTCCCCTCATGCCACTGAAAACCCCAATGTAAAACTCAACTCTACCATCTTTGGACAACTGAAGAAGGAAAGCTCTGAATTACCATTTATTCTTAGCTGTGAGATAAACCCAGATTTATATGAAGCTTTACAGGCCTCAGCAAATCTGGATAAATATGGCATAAAATGAGATTTATAAAAAACGTTTAAGTAGAAGTCCCAGTCTGTGAAGTTTCCAAAGTAAAGCTATCTTTCTGTGACGAATGTTTTTAAGGGAAAAAAAAAAGACCGTGGAACTTCCTTAAGAAGCAGGTTCCCACCTAAAATACTTCCATTTCAATGACAAAATTGGATAAAACAGTAAAACAAACAAGTGCAAGGGTGGCTGGAGTAGCGTACACAGGATGTCACTTAGATGTTCAAGTGCAAATTTATCTTAGCTTTCTTTTTGATAAGTACAGGCCCTATGACTTTTAAAAGTATGTCCCACAGTCCCTCTAACAAACAGATCTTAAAAAGCTGTCAACTTGTCTTTTCATAACGAGAGTGATTGACACACTTCGAGCCTGTACAACCTGAGCAGCTTCCAGGTGCTTGTTAGTCTTTCAGCACAAAGCAATGAACTATACCACAAAAGGTCACTTTATGAAAAATCAGACATCTGTCTTTGACACTGAATCTCTTCCTTCAGAAATAAGTTTATGAAAGGTTTAGTCTGATATTTCTTTAATGCTGTGCAATATTCTGTGAGACGATGTACAGAAAGGAACAGCTTTTGCAGAAGAAAAGCAGTAACAATACACACAAAAGCCAGTGTGATTACTTTAAAGTTTAAACAGTGTTTAACAACTTCTATTTACCTGTATTATATCATATGGATGCTACAGAGTGCCTGAGAGTTCTGTGAATGGAGTTCTAGATAAAGAAAAAAATACTCATATGCGTTTACAATTCTTGTGGAGTATTAAATATTTGATCAGTCTGTTATCAATAAATATCTTTTTGCTCTCCATCAAGTCTCAATAGATATAGTTGATTGAAAGAAATTGCTACAGTTTTCAACTGTGCTTAATTTTCTATTGCAGACTATTTCCTTCCCAAATACAGCTGACTTCTCCATTTTTGTCTAAGGTCTGAGCAGGTCAAAGGCACATTCACACCAGAGAAAGAGTGAGCTTAGGAATTTCTATCTGTTCTTAGCACCCTTCTCACCCATATAAGAAGATGCAAACTAATAATAATAATAATATATTTTCTGCTTAAGGTGATTTCATCTCCCTGGGTGAAATCATCAGGATTTCACCTATACATTACATTGTCACCCCAAAAAACTGAAAGGAAACTTATCCAAAAGAAAGACTGGGTCCTGACTCACTCCAGTCAGCTACAGACTTTACTACCTTTCACCTCTAAAATATACTGACTGCCTCTGACACTCAGAGGCTCTATTGATTCACAGAAATCTGAGTCATACTTACAGGAATCATTTCTCCATTTCTCTCCCCAGAAATTTACAATAGGAGCTGCAATTTTGCACAGATGACATCCTTCTTTTTCTTCCCTAGCATGTATACTGAAAGATATTTCCTGTCTTCACAGGGTTACTATATCTCAGTATAAATGTGCATGCCTCAAATCAGTGCCTTTTCTCTCCCATTTCCCAGGTGGCCACAATAAGCAGCCTTCTTGCATTAGCAATATTTATTCCCTACCCAAGGATAACAGTATTAGATTCTGCGTACTACCTTCTAGCAACAGGTATCCAGGTATCTTGCAGTGGCATAAGAACCTATTATATACTATATATATATTATATATATATACCTATATATATAAGAAGCTATTCCCCTTGCCTTGCAAGTGTCAGGAGCACAAAGCTCACATGGCCACATGAACAAAAGCACCTCAGAGCCAAAGTTTTGCCTCAAAAACCAAAAAAAGAAAGATCTTGTGAAGTCTACAGATTTGTTATGTATGCTCAGCAGAAGTTACCCGCGGATAGGCAACAGCATGAAAACTAAATTAAGACAAAAGAACTGTTTCATTCATGCTTCCTGCCCGTGGTCCAGCAGCATGCCCTGTGCTGCTGCCTTCACACCTGGGTCCCAGTGCATGGGTTGAGCATCCCTTGTCCAGCCTATGGGACACCAGCACCGGTCATTTTCCTCTGCACACTGCAGATAGGAAGGTAGCACCTTCCTTCACACAACTAAAGTGATTGGTCACACCCTTTCATTAATCATGCCAATTACTGAGTACTTTGAGTAAACAATTTCTAAAGCAGCCCAGTGTGGAAAATCGGCTCTCAGTTATGTAGGAACGGGTCAAAGCACTTGAAATCATACATTTATTAAAAAAAAAAATCTCATTTCATTCACAAACCATTTGCTTCCTACAGGGTGAATTTCACTCAAAGAAAGAAAAAAAAGAGAGAGAGACTCAATAAATGTTACTGGTACATTCAGGTATGGAAATTTCAGCTGCAGAAATCACCAAGGAAAGCAGGCGATAACAAGATTCATATGGGTATAGGAGGAAAAATCTGTACACTTATCAAGTAAGGCAAGATTGTTTTCTATTTAAATTCAGTCTTTAGCATTTTAAAATCTCAGGGATCAGAAAATACTAAACAACGGAAGATATGATTCAGGGTTTCTTTTCCCAATTTTGCATTTTCTGTAATTATATATTGCTTGTTCAGAGTATTTGAAAAATTGTCTAACACTGAGAAGGAAAACCAAATTTTGATTATGGAAGTAGTGAAACATCTCTATAGAATTCCCCCTCCATTTTCATATCCATTATGCACTGACTTGTAAGACTGTAAAAATAAATAATAAAGTCTGCTTTCCTCTTTGTTGATCATCTCTCAGGAAACATGTGGTCTATCCAGTTTACATAAATTAGCACATTAATATGCCAAATACATCAATTACGAACTTAACACATACTCAGAGTAATGGGAGTTGTATTATTGACTTCAGCAGACATAGGATGCCTCATTTACTTTCTTTTTTGGAAGGTAATGTAATACAGATTGATATGATGAGTCAGCAGATCTTTTCCTAACACAGCTTTCACCTCTAGGAATATTCCTGCAAAGCTCTCATAGCATCTTTTCATATCCAACTCTTCTGCCTCAGATAGCAGACCATGGCTTGCTGTCCCAACCTTGACATCTTGCATAGCTCCTTAAATCACAAGGGAACTCACAGATCTGAGTGAGGCAGCCAGGCAGCTGTGCAGTGAATTAGCAGCAGCAGAGCTCTCAGATGCCACCTTCAGCTGGAATCAGTGCCAACTCCTCTTCCTCTGGCAGAGAAGCTGAAGGCTCACAGAGAGCACCAAGGCCCCTAAACACACATGATATCCTTGTCACCAGAGCCAGTAAAGTATGAATGTTCAGTCTCCACCCAGCTCTATCAGGCAGCTTTGCTTACGCCACCAGTGGATGAGCAACACCAAGGGGATGATATCCCAGGTGACAGCCATGTCCAGGCTGTTACTTACCTCAATACAGCCCAAATAAACTTGCTTTTAAACAAACTATTTGGCTAATGATGAAATAGAACAGACGGGGCGAGCTCATGGCAGAACTTGCATACTTGCCCAGTCTCTATGTTAACACCCCAAAAGCAATGACCATCCAAAGTCCTAAGCCCAAGATAAATCATACATATGTGGGCTCAAAAGAAGTAAAATAATTAATCCAGTAAGTTAGGCATTTCTTGTTCCTAAAGGAAATCAGCTAACATTCCACGTCTGCTACAAGGTGGAAAGGAATTTATAAGAAAAAAACACCAGTTTCTAACAGTGAAGATGAGAAACTAACAGTGCAGATGACAGAGACGCTAAGTTAAATTCCCCTGCCCTCATCTACATAGTCCTTACTGGGTAGTGTTAAGCATACCAAAGTAATGTGGGGAAAGACTGTGCTTCAGAAGCGTTTTGGAGCCTGGAGATTGTCAGTCTCCAATGAAGACAGAAGAAAAAACATTTAAAAATCGAGCACTGGCAGTGCTCAGCAGAAAAGTCCCTGCATTATCTTAGCCAAGGTTATCAAAGCCATGACAAATATGGAGTTCACTTTCTTATGCTTCCAGGCAACCCACAAATCTCAAAAGTGTCAAACGAACTAAATTGCTATGAAATTAGAGTCATATAAAACTACATGCAAAAATAAAACCCAGAACAATCTTCATTTCCATGGCATTTTTGTCATAATTAAAAATATTCATAGAGCTGTACAAAGCATGAAATTACCTTGGCATTTCCATATCATAGAGTGGAACTTTGGCATCAGCCCGTGGTAAAAATCTGGAGCCCCAGGAGGTTGTGCATTGCACATCAAACAGGCATCTACCAAGCTGCTCAAATACATGCTGAATGCCTTGTAAACCGGAGGCAGCTACAAAGTGGTTGGAGCAGTCCAGTGCTTTTGGACAAGACAGCTCTGACATTTTCTGTCAGCTCAGCAAATCCACACAAAGACGAAGGTAGATCAATAGTGTAGAGAACATCAAAATGACATTATGGGGACTTTGACCGTAGTAATGTGTTTACAAGCGTAATAGTTTAAGCTGCAGTAATTAAATGTGGAGCTTCATGCAGGCCATGCATGGAAACAGCCCCTCTGAAGTAGGCTGCCAGCAGACATGACCGAAATACATACATGGGGCTACAAAACCTTGAAATTAAAGCCACATTAGGATAGTGATTCTCAGAACATAAATGCAATCAGAAGCAACTAATGAAAGGTAAGACTCAAGGGTTCTGATACGCCTTGCATTTTGTGTTCAACAAACTAAGTGAAAATACGGAATTCCCCATATGACATGTTGTGAAAAGGCTTACTTTCTGACAACAGCCTACTCTCTAAGAGCACCACATTCTTCCAACATATATCTCCTGTTGCCACTGGAATAATTTATAAAAAGTAAATGCCATTTATTCAGCGACTTAAGAATTGGGTCTATGGAACTCATGAGGTCAGGTTGAAAATAATCTGTATATGTACTAAGAATACTTCTGCTCAGGTTCACACCCATTTTCAACCCATCTCATCCTATATGGCCCAACAGTTCCCCTCAAAGTCCCATTAGTTTTTTGCTCCAGGAATTTTGTTCACCTCTGCTTCCAACTTTGGGAGCTTGTTGACTTCAGCCAGCTTGGAATTAAGAGGACTCCATGATTTCAGTGGAACAAGGAAATGGTTAGCAGGAAGGTACAGAAACAAGCTGGTGTTCAGAATAGCAAGAGACAGAAATTTAAGCAAGCCTTGTCACAAGTGTCTGATCATGAAAGTCCTTGTGAAAGGAGGTGCACTAAGAAACCTTCAGTCTCTGTCCAATCTCTGAGGGAAGAAAGTGAAGTTCTAATATCAAGGTGGATTTATCAAGGTGGATTTGAATGCATTGCCATCAAAGTAATTACATTTGACAGAGATGAGAAATAGGATCCTGTTATTTATGGCAACACACTTTATGACAAAAAAAAATTTCTGTGTGCCAGAAAAAAAAACATAATTAGGTCAACTGAAATTCCTGTGAAAAATAAAGTGAAACTAAGAAGATAAATGATACCCAGATGAAAAGAACAGAAAACAATTTTTCAGGATAATTTGCAGTGCATTCTAAGGCTCAGAGACTTATCTGTGAGATTTCTGTCTATCATCATCATGGCACTTATCTATCCAACCTGAATCAACGTATCTCATCATTTTAACGTGCCATATTGATTCAAGTAATCAGCAGGACAGAAATCAGAAAGGACAAGCTTGTTACTGTACTGGCAACACATTCTTTGTTGTAACAATGGGGAAAAATGCTGAACTCTGTAACAGCAAATGCTCCACTTAGCTTGAAAATTCCTAATAGGTGGACATTCACATTGGTGCTTACGGTCACAGAGTCCTCACCCAAAAAGCACAATGAAGGAAAGATGTGAAGGAAAGCCTAAAGAGTAAAACAGAACCCTTGACCGGCAGCAATACATTCAGTCCTTCAGATTTCAAATGAGACACAGACACTGTAGGAGCCAGATGTGGCACCACATGGAACAGAGGTATAACTGTTGGAGCTTTGAGTTCTTGAGAATAGCCATAATCAGCTGATAAAGTATTTCATATACATATTTTGGATTTGTGCATCACTGTGTCTTAGATAACCAGAAACAGGTAGTCTTGAAAAAATGTAACTTTCTCTTTTGTGGTTACCAGTTTGTTACTCTGGCTATGGCTGTACAAATGTTATGGCCTCACCTTTTTTTCCTACTGTAAGTAAGCTTATCTGCTTAATCACTTCATTCTGGAGTTCTACCAAGTACCACTTACTAGTGCTTGCTAACATCAAAACATTCTTCAACTTTTCACTTCTGCACTTGTAAAACTAAACAAAATCATCAGCTGCAAGCAGTATTTGTAACCAGCTATACTTAGTGTTATGCATGAAAGTCTGTAAACTATTATGGCACTCGATTTTAGTATGAGCTCTTCAATAAACCTGAAGTATTTGAATGTTAACATCAGTGCAATCAAATTATTTTAATTTTCAGAAAAAAAAAATGCGTAAAATTAAAGCAATATCAGATTACAGTTTGTTTTCATATAATTTATCCTATGCCAAACAGTGTTTTGACTTTCATTTGAGTACTGCATTGAGCTCCACAGTATTAATTAAGACTTGCAATCTCTCTCCATAACAGGAAAATATTACTATCTCCATTAAACAGATAGGTAAGCTGTAGTCAAACTGTGTTTAATGACTTGCCTGACTCAATGACAAATCCAGGATTAGAGCCAAGAAGTTCACTTTCCCGATTCCTTCTGCTTTATCACTGAAAAACATTCCCTGGCTTTGGTGAATAATTGCTTTGGGTAAGCACGCGTGAAACATTTCAGTGTGTGTATTCTTGGTTAGGCACATAAGCAAAATTCTGTATATTTTCCTTTTGGTCATATACAAGGAAAAGCTCCATCAAGACATGTTCCAATTAATACGAGAAGATGGTCAATAAAATATGTTGACATCAAAGCCTGCATTTGCTGATATTGTATACCATCTCATTAAATGGGGAGAATTAATTATAACAGTTTATCAATGTCAAGTTCTGAAATAGAGGCTCCCAAAGCAACAAACGCATCCTTGCACCTTGTTTGATCTAATTCTCCTTTGCTGACAAAGTCAAAAATGAATGTGCCAATGCTTATAAACTATAAAGCCTTTCTAAATCCACGCATGATTGTTTGACCATATTTTTTCTAAAGTAAAAATCAATAAAAATGCAGCACATTAAATTAAACTTGCTCTAACTATATAGTACATGTATAACATCAAGGATATCAGTGGTAGCCTTCTGAATAAATTCATGCATTGCAGCAAAATTAATTAAATTGTAACAGAGATAACTCTATTGCTTAATATTCTACAATGAATAAGGAAAACCCTTCAATAAATTTAAGATCCCCTCAAGAATATGAACATCCCTGGAAACTAACAACACCTGTGCAAACTCAGAATATTTACGAAGAGCATCACTGAATTGATGGGACAAGTCTATTAACTCCTATTTCTCAGGTTAGTCCACAGACTGGGAGGGACATTCAGAAATGTGCCTTTGAAATCAGAGGAATGGGACTGCACTAAATTAATTGATACAGATGGAAAAAGAAAATAAGCATACAGATGCAGAATCCATTTACTAAGTGCTACAAAAATTGATACCAATTACCAGTATAAGCCTCCACGGAGCTGTATCCGTAGAGTAACCCTGTAAGTTGCTTATGGGCAAAAATGGAAACTGAGCATTGAGCATGGTCCTCCATAGAACCACAGGATGGTTGAGCTAGAAAGGGACCTCCAGGTACACCTACTTCAATCCTTGCCCCAGCACGGACACCCAAAGCAGAATTACCAGGAGCTTTTTGAAAATCTCCTAAGATGAAGAGTCTACAACTTCTCTGGGCAACCTGAACCAGTTCTCCGTCACTCGCAGAGCACAGAGCACAACCCAACTGGTACTCAATTTTCACTTCTTTTATAGGCAGAAGCACTGCAGCAGCTTTACGGTAGCACTTGCTTATGTTATATCCCATCCTCTACTTTCTTTGCCTGCATTACTCCACATCTGTTCTGAAGTGGAAAAATGCAGAAGCAACTATTGCTGTGAGTGTAGACATACTCTGTCTTCACACTTTATTAGTTTCCCTTAGGATTCCATTTCATACCTGACAAGTCACTTATTTCTCCCAGAGAATGAAGCAGCATGTATTGTGCACCTTTACCTGACAGAGAGAGTTAGGCCAGGGCTAGCAACTTTGCAGAGCCTTGTTGCTCTGCCTTGAGGTTAAACAAAGAGGAAACAAAAGGAAGAGAGACTGAATTCAGGAAAAAAAAGAAAAAAAAGGATACCTTGATTTTATATATCCACAACCGTATACCAACCAGTAATGACTTCCTCTAAACAACATTTTTCTATAAATCTCGAATTCCTGCTCCTTTGCATCCACAGAGAGCTAAATGTAGAACTGATGCACTACAGTTACAAGGGTTTATTGTCAAAGCCAAAATCCAGCCCTTTCGCTTTATTTTGCACCTGAACATTTCAACATAGAATAGTTCTGTAAGGGAACTGGAAGCTGAGGAAATCTTGAGGTAGCTGCCTGAGCTACAAGACTCACTGAGCCTGAAGCTAACTGTATTCCAGGTTTTGGTTCTGTCCTGTCTCTGCTCATCAAATGCTGACAGTTTGAGAAATGATGTTGGCATGTGTGTCTACCTACATAAGTATTTATCCGAGTAAAGCTTCAAGCATGTTCAAGTGGCAGATCACTGAGAGGCTAAGACAGCATCTGTGTGAACCTAAATTATTACTTTAATTGTTTAGCATCTTCCAACATTCTT
Organism: Tragopan temminckii; assembly: GCA_028571105.1. NCBI lineage: Eukaryota > Metazoa > Chordata > Aves > Galliformes > Phasianidae > Tragopan > Tragopan temminckii. The sequence continues at coordinate 52,471,333 of JAOWBP010000001.1, read as the reverse complement.
GTCTACGCTTAACAGCCTTACCGCAATTCTGTATCATTTGTGCATTACAGCATGGGTGCCCAACCTTTTGCCTTGTCTGGGTTGCATTGGGTGAAGAGGGCCACATATATGTAGGCCACTCAGGGAGAAATGCCTTCTATGTATTTTCATGGAAAACACGGCAAATACAAAGAGAATAGAAACTCTGCTTCATAGTGCAAATTCTCAGCTGAAAAACACTATTTTTCACCATAGTCACCACCATTAGCTATGTGTTTTTGCCAGTAATGAACAAGAGCCTGCATGCCATGTTTGTCAAAACTTGCACCAGAGGAGGTGACCCATGCTTGCTGTCACCACTGCTGAAACCACCTCACTGTGCTCACATCCACTGTTTGGTCTCCATAAATGTTCAGCAAGTGCCAATGAACGTCTGTGTGTGCAACTTTTTCTGCACGGAGCAACACAATTCCTCACCTTTGCTTTGTACTCACTTTTACGTGAGATGACATTTTGTCAGACTGCCCCTCCACTGCCATCTGTTGCATTGCAACAAAATGCAATGGAACACTGATGGGAAGGTTCAACCTCTACTGTCATACTGCTGACATCTGCCTCTCTTGTGATGGGCCAACATAATAAAATAGGACACATTACTTTTGGAGCAGCCCTCACAAAATATGTAATATGCTTAATGTATATAAGTAAAAAAACCACCTCATTTTGACTGTTAACATTTTTATTAAAATATTTTAGAGAGAGAGCAACAAAAACATAAAACTAGTGGAATATTTGATTCTGTTTTTGTGAAACTAATGCATCAGTTTAGTTCAACAGCAGTGGTTGCTATTCTCAGTGAGCTCTCAAGGTTCTCGTCAGAGATTTTTGATGAAATATTACTCTTCCTGTGCTTCATCCCTGGAAACAGTTGTTCACAAATGTACGCACTGCCAAAAAGCTGTAACATGAATAAGGCATGACTGTGAAGTGAGGAATATCTCTGGTAAAAGAGGGCTTATAAAACTTTGGTAAAGACACACGATCACTTTTTTTTTTTTTTAATTGAATATACGACTGCAACTCTATACATTCCATTTGAAAACTCTCAGGTAATTTATGCCAATTGAAATAGAATCGCAAATATATCAATCAAAAATTGATTTTTTTTTTCCAATAACTTTGAAACATTCTCAACTTTTTTTTATCAAAACAGAAAGCACAGCTGCATATTTTTCACTGATCACGGGTCTGTGATTAACCACTGTGTCAAAATGCATACAATTATTTGCCGTAATTTGAGTTATGCACTGAGCCCTTCCCGTACCACGGTTTCAGCCCACACAGTGCCTATGGCACAACGTCTGGTTGTTGCTGAGCGTGTTCGGGGCCCGGCCGCTTGGTGGGGCAGTCACTGCCATGAAGGTGCATGGCTGGAGGTGAGCTGTGCCAGGTAGCTTGCAGCCCATGAGCTGGACATGTCTGTGCTGTGAAATAGGTGAATACGTGAGAATAGAAAACAAGTATGCAGTTCTACCCATTGTTCATCTTCAAACCCACGGTTCGGATTCACAGAATCATAGAACGGCCTGGGTTGAAAAGGACCAGAATGATCATCTAGTTTCAACCCCCTTGCCATGGGCAGGGTCACCAACCATTAGACCAGGCTGCCCAGAGCCACATCCAGCCTGATCTTGAATGCTTCCAGGGATGGGGCATCCACAACCTCTCTGAGCAACCTGTTTCAGTGCGTCACCACCCTCTGATTCTCTCTGATTAAATAAAATAAAAAGTGAGACCCCTAAACCCCAAAAACCATTAAAAAAAAAAAAAGAAGAAGAAGAAGAAGAAGAAAATGAAGATCTGAGAGAACAGCAATGCTGATTTCCTTCCAGCCTGGCTAAAAATAAAAGGAATTTTTTTAAAAATGTAATTTAATCTCCCTCTTCTCCTCCCTC
>JAOWBP010000001.1:52456485-52469299 GCA_028571105.1 Tragopan temminckii | reverse complement strand
TCCTCTCACTTTCAGGAGTAAATGAGCATTATGTTAAGTTTGGCCCTGAACATAGGAAAACATTGGTTTGTAATAACCTTCCTAATTTGCTTTCCTTGGCAAGAACCCTGCACCAGCAGTCCTCAGATCTGTTGTTAGGGGCTGATGATAAAGTGAAGAAAACACATGCACGCATGCACACATGCAACATCTCCAGCAATTATATGCCCAGTACCTGCTTTTTAATGTGCTGCAGTGTAATTACCTTTTTGTCAGCTCAACTTCATTCCACATAGAACAGCTGAAATCCCTAATTGCCAAACACAGCAGCTTAAGTCTCCAATTTGCTTCCCAGAAAGCAGTGTCATTAATCCAACTCATTACGTGCTTCTTGTTGGCTGAGGGCTATGGAAATTTCACTTTCATTCACAGATTTCTTTCTAGGGAAGAGTAAACTCCCCAGCCTATGTAAAAAGAACTGGAAGGAACCCTCTTCCCAGGGACAAAACCCAAAAACATGACTAGATGTCCCATCCCTGGATTGGATGAGGCCCTCGGCAGCCTGATCTAGTGAGTGGCAACCCTGCTCATGGTAGAGGGTTGGAATTGGATGATCTTTAGGGCTGCTTCAAACCCAAACCATTCTATGATTCTATGGCCCTAGGACTTTGTCAACAATCTCAAGAACATCAAGCTGAGAGTGAAAGACGTGCCAATAGATAACAGGGCTCAGCCCTGAATAACGAGAACTGCTCTTTCATTCATTAGCAAGTCTCAGAACTTGGAAAACAGCACCTTTTAAATGGGGAACCCAAAGGTCTAGTCCCATGTGGGTATAATTTGGACTTGGACACAAATCACAGTACCAGGCTATGCAGTTGAAGAACGGCTCCTTGAGCAGCCGGCATGCCCGGAGTACAGGGGCTCCAAGGAGCAGCCAGCCTGCTGGTGGCTGGGAAGCTGCAACTCAACAGCCAGCCAGGTGCCTGAAGCTAATCCTAGGCAGACTTTAATGGATGTATTTATATTCTGTCTAGAAAACATCCTCTGCTAGCTGCTGAGAGAAGAAAATACAAGCAATATAAGCTAAGTGCTAAAACAACTCCACTAAAAGCAAAGGTATAAAACTATCTCATTGATATCCGCCAGGAGCTATGCTTCTTTGTGTTCTCTGTGCCTATCTTTTCTATTTACGTTCCTGAGAAAAGAACAGTTTTCAGTGTGCATCTCCATGGGGTCCTGAGAGATGGGTACTTTCATAATATAAATAATGCGTCGTTAACAATTGCTCTGCTATAGCTGATGTCAAACCTTTAATAAAAAGAAATTGAGCTACTGTTTAGAGCAGCTTCATGAGTGGGAATTCATAACAGGTAAGTAGTAGGGCTTCACTGATCATAAATTAGGCACTAAAACAAATGCAAACTAGTAGCATCAATTCTATGTGTTGCAGATATATTTATTTGGGTACCATCACAATTTGTCTCTAGAAGTCCATGTGTACTTTGTAATTAGTGAGTCACAGATCTGTGGATTTCCCTTGAAAAGAGTGGGAAATACATCACTAAAATAGCCAGGGATTATGTTCACATTCATCAGTTTTTAGTCTTCCTTCGTGCTATTAAACAGAAGATGCATTTCACAGGTCTGCACTGGGATTTGGATAAAATGTGTGCATATATCGAGTATTCAGAGAATGCTGAATTTACTTTGCAAATGTTCTCTTAAAGCCTTCATGATTCAATCCTTCTTTGCCTTCTTTTATGATTCCTACTATAACATTAGCCTGCTAGGCAAGTACATATGCAAAAATTAATAAATTATAAATTATATTTTATGTGAGCATACATGATTTCTTTTCCCTTTCCAGAATCTCAATGGTGAGACAAAGAGAATGACAAAATTTTAGCAACTTCCAAGCAGATTTAATTAAGGAAACTCCATTTTACTACAGACAGACTGTCCTATTTAATCTCCCACTCATAGTTTTCCTTCTTACTGCATTTTTGTTCAATTAAAAAAAGACAAACTGGAACTCCAATTAAATGTCTTTGGAAACAGCAGCCACCCCTTCTGACATCTGTTAAAAAATGCATGAACTGACACATTTGCAAACTCATTTCAGAGCTCCTGTAGCAGCCCTTGTTGCTTTCCCTTCTAGGCTGCGGCATTTCATGCCTCAGTAAAGCAGAGAACGCATCAACCACACTCACAGCCTCTGTAACACAGAGGAGTTTCCAAAAGCATGTGCTGAGACAAGAAACAGCTGTGCACTTTAGGTTTTCAGAGGCTGCTTGGAGGGAGTAGGGATGGTCTCTTTCTCTCCTGAACAGGTATCCTATCTGTTATTTGTATGCTTTGACCTACCCCAGGAACCATGAAAGTATGCACCCTTTCTCTACTTTCAGACCCAAAGAAGCCATCTTAATCTAACTCCACACAACATGGCGCCTCCACCTTACACAAAAGTTTGCTAATGTAATAACTCACTCTTTCTGCAGTGCTGTTCCCTAGCACCTATTTCCTGCTTTTCACCCATCTCAGTTCATGGAGGCTTTGTGCAGCTGCTTCCACCTCTGCAAAGTGAGTGGGAACATTAATAAGCCATCAGTAAGGAATCAGACTTGCTACAAATCTGCTTCTGTTGTTGCACCAGGAGAGGCTAGAGTTGGATATTAGGAACAATTTCTTCTCAGAAAGAGTGATGAGGTATTGAAACAGGCTGTCCAGGGAGGTGTTCAAGAAAATAGTAGATGTGGCACTGAATGACATGGTCTAGAGCAGTCACAGGCGTGGGCTGATGGTTGGACTAGATGATCTTAGTGGCCTTTCCAACTTCAATGATTCTATGATTCTAAGCCAGGCTCCACACCTGCTCACTTATGCCAGCACTAACTCTGCTGAAAGGTTTAATTGTATCTTCCTCTATAGTGGGTTATTTTTCTTCTGTGCTATTTTTCTTTCCTTGTGCTCTCTCCATTCTTACTGAGCCCTGTGGATATATATTTTCGTAAGAATCACACCAATAATTATTTATTTCCTTAGATTTTTTTTCATCCATAAATGTTAGGAAAGAATTTCTCACCTTTCTAAGCACTACTTGGAAGCCTTTAAAAGATGACTGCATCCTGTGGAAGTACCAATTACAATCTGTTTTGATTTCTAAATATGAAGCCTCTTTATTTTTTGCCAGTCTGACTCAAACATCAGTAGAAGTGATGGGATATTGGTGCGGTTTTTTTTCATCTTGCAGAAAGCAATTAAGTATTTTTTTTCTCTGTTCTTCGCTGAAACAAATTAGAATTTACATTGTTTTCCATGGAAGACAAGAAACATGGGATGGGAGAAAGGGGAGAGGAGGGCAGGAAAAGGAGGAAACGTCAGATAAAAATAAAAGGAAAGAGATGGGAAGGTAAAACATTCCCACCTTACAACTTCCTGTTCTGCCTGTCTGTAGCTCGAGCTGAACTTGGTATTTTGGTGTAAGTTTCATATGTTTCATCTGCTGGAGACATTACTTTCTGTGTACTTTCTGAGTGGTGGGAGATTAGGCTTCAGGTCTCTCTGCTCACAGCATTTCAGGACAATGGTTTAATTCCTAGGCTCCAAAATCAGTCACTCTGACTTTGGAGCAATGCATATTGCATACAAAGATTATGGCAGCTCCAACCTGAAAGGCTGAGAAGGCCATTCTGAAATCAATTATCAAGGGTGTTTTCCTGTAAAGTGGCAGCTTGCTGAAAAAGGCGGAGAATCACACAGTAGAACATCCCTTCTGAATTCTTGCATCCTGAAAATACTACTCTTTTCCAGAATGTGTCTCACTTTAAAATTAGGGTTTTCATTTGCCTTCTTATAAAGGTTTTCAGTGAAAATCTCTTTGAAATTCATATATATCTATGTAGGGTTCTAACAGAGGAACAAAAAGCTACCTGAATAAACTATTCAGACTATTCAGGCTAAATATGAAGCGTATACACACACAGCTGCCTGTGTGGGAAATTGAAGCATTGTGCCAAGTCTTTGAATCTTAAAAAAAAAGAGAGAGAGAAAATAGCAAAAAAAAAAAAAAAAAAAAAAAAAAAAAAAAAAAAAAAAAAAAAAAAAAAAAAAAAAAAACACACAATCCTAAACAACCTCAAAACCCAAACTCACATACTGGTTCTCTATACTCCTTGCCTCTGTATTGTTTTTAGCCTGTTTTGCTGCCAGTCAGATGTTCTGGTAATAGACGTTCCTGTTGGTGACATACACTGTTCTCCCACTATGTGCAATAGTTAAGCTATGGTGCATATCTTCTTAATGCTGTAAACTCGTATCATTTCTTTATTCTATCTTTAGCCACCTGCAGTTGCAATACTGCTGATCAAACAGCCAGGCTTTGTCTTTGTCAAGCACAAGTTTACCTATTTAAGTACCCACATTGCAAACATGTAAGAACCATCCAAAATCTGAAACAACTGAAGGATTACATAAGATTTTTTTTTTTTTTTCCAATCAGATGCTTAAAACATATTCCTCCTGCTGTAGGCATAGCCTCAAAATACTTAACCGTTGTTTGTTCTGACCTGTGCTGCACACAAGTCCAAAGCAAAAGTAATTTCAGAGAATAGAAATAAGGCTATATCAAAACAAAAGCTCACATACAACTTTTGACATATTACATTGACAATCCATGCTATTAAAACAACCAAAATTGTTCACAATTCTTGACTGCAAGCCTTCAACTTATGGTGATGGCTAGGATTGTTTTAAAAATCATCCCGAAATCCTTTAGCATTGTCAATTTATTCCACAAACCTGCATGTTAATATACAGGAGATATCAACAAAGTAACTAGGCTAGATGTACTTTTGGATGTGAGGGTGATCCCACAGCCCTTTGATGTCTGAATTTGTCAGGTTTGGAGCATACTGGGCCAAGCAGAGCATGCAGCATTCCTTGTTTGAGCTTAGAGACCCTCACACAAGACCAGCTTCGAACGAGGTCCACAGAGCAGTTCCTAGAGGAGTTTCAATTTGCGAAGGAACAGATCTGTTGCCAACAAAAAAATTGCAAAAATAAAAAAGCTTTCTTATTAAAAAAAAATAAAGACTAGTACGTGTTTAAAGGGGACTTTGCCTCACCCAGATAAACTGCTTATATAGGTACCTTGGTGAACATTTTTCATGTAAACATTCAGGGTAGGGATCCAATATGTTGTACATGTAGTTTTGTACCTAATATAACCACAACCGAGTAATGGACCACTGATGGGTAGTAAACATCCTAAGAGCAGACTTATTTTGTACTATTTTGTTAGTGAGGCAAATATGCCCATTATCAAGGAAGGCAAAATAACATATATATGCTTCCATAAGATGCATCCTGGGATCGTTATTCACTACAGTGATTAACATTCATTTTCTTTCATTTACAAAAGACAGTTTTGACTAACATATTATCAAAGGTTATTGCTTCAAGAAAGAGCATTTTCTGATTAACACTGGACAGCCTGTACCACAATCCCGTCATAGAGAATTAGTATTTAGCATCCCGTGAAACACCTCTCTAGGGGCAGCGGTGTCATCCTGTTTGATGATTTTTGCTATTATAATACAACCACGATCAGGATTCCAGTGCATTCAGTGTTGTGAAAAGTAGTCCTTTCTGTATTGAAGTTTGATTATTAAAAAGAATAGACAGACAAAGGATGTGAAAAGTAAGAGATAGCTCAACAAGGTAATAAATAAAACAAGGATTTAGATAATAAAATATCTTCAGATATTTTACTATAAATAACATGACTGAGGTTATTGAACAAAATCAAAGACAGAGAAGTAGAGTTAATGCACATCTTCAGAGACCAATTTCAGTCATTTTACCACACATTCATTATTTCTACAAGAAGTCACTATACCCTGCTTTGAGCGGAAGGTTGGGCCCAATAATATCTCGTTTAAGTTATTCTAAGGTGCTATAATTCTGTTGATGACTAATGATGGACCTCCCCATCCATTAAAAATAATAATAATTACTTCAGAGAGAAAAAATAAAATAAAATAAAATTATATCACAACATTTCTGGTTACAGGGATTGTTGTAGAATAGTGTGTCTAACCATAATGAAAGGATATGGACATATGTTTAACGTAGCAACACTAAGCAACACAGTTTCCTACCAGCAAGACTAGTGCTGGAGTCCTACATGACTCCAATAAAATACAAATAAAGCATGACAAAGGGAAGAAAAGCTGTTCTTTACAAATCTCCATCAAAGTCGTGCAGGCAGAGCTAGAAAAATTAACATAGTCAATAACGGCCAGCAACTTCATGAATACAGAATGCTCTCCACTCTTAAACTGCCATTTTGCAGGAGCAGTATTTGCTGCAGGGGACTCTGATGTCAGAACAGACAATACTGAACATCAGAGGTGCTATGACCTCTTTACCTGGCCTCTTGCCCAGTGCAGGATGTAGGTTGCAAGCAACAGATTTTTTTGATTTGGCCCAACGACATGCACAACAGCTGAGAGGTATCACCCAGAGCAGCAGCAGCCCTTCTAAGTCAGGAGGGCAGCCTCACTATGCAGGATCAGCCCTTTTGGAAGTGGAAGCCATAAGGCACATTTAATTTCAGCACAAACAAGCACAACACAGCTGCACCATGTAAAATATCAGAATGATTAAACCATGCAGAGGAGAACTAATTACACATTGCTGGGTCACTGAGGATGATGGCCGAAATACACAGAAGGAATGCAGGGTGAGGGCATAAGCAGCCTGGCAAAAATGCACTGAAATTTCAGACAAAAACTTGGATCTGCAGCTTTCTTCTGTCAACAAACGCAATCTAGATGTAGAGGAAATTACTCTCCTTCCAACCTTTGTGGTAGCTTTATTATACCTACACCAGCACTTATCCTGCATGTTCAGTCTCATTAGCTTCAGTGGGGCACTTCTTACTGCAAGATCAAAGGAAGATTTTCCTGGAGGGTTTGCACCGTTGATAATTTGGATAGCTGCAGTAAACTTAATCTATCTGTGCTACACCATAGAGATTTGAGACAGGCAAAGATTAAAGTGATTTGCCTAAGACAACAGACACAGTTTGAAGAAATTGAATGCAGGTTTCTACAAAGCCCAGGCTTAAAAAGAAGTCTCTTCACACATTAAAAGCCCCCCAAATACACATTTTGAGAATTAGTGTGTGAATTGTGCTATAGCTATAGAAGCTATCTAAAAGAGGAGGATTTGGAAAAAGGCTTATCTTTGTCTTTCTGCCATTTTATTTTTATATTTTTTTTACTCTTTTCTTCTCTCCTAGTACGTGTCAACTTTGACTATAAAAGTTCCAATCAAGTAGGTCATGCAAGTCTTTTGCATAGACATCAGCAGACAACAGCCCTGAGTATGCTTCTCTGACACACTCAGCTCTGCTCAAAGTATTGAATAAACACTTGCTACTTTTTACAGATATTTCTAAATATGCTACTCCAAGAACAGGTTCATGTAGCTGTATCCTTCACTGCAGTCTGGCTATGAGCAGGGTACACGAGCTCCTTTTCTAAATGCGAGGACTGAGTGAGAGAGCAGAAGGCATAAAGGGTGGAATCAGGACAAGCACAAAGCATCAATAGTGTTGGTCCTATGGAAAGTTGTTCAATTTCTTCAAAAGGTTGAAGAAATAGGTATTGGTGTGACAATGAACATCTCTTAGGCTTTGATAATGACATTATGCACAGCCAGCCTGTTCTTTGGCTTGTTAAATTCAATGTTTCCTGTGGGTAAGAAATGAACATTACTTTGTCCCTGTTTTCAGGGCTTTCTGCCATGTTAATCTGATTATCTATGACAGTTACTGTCAGTTTGTTAGCAGAGATCCAATTATTCTGCTTGGCTTTTAAGTTCTCACATATTTCTGGCTATGGGCCTGATTCTGAATTCTTCTTTGTCCTCATGCCTTCAGCAAAAATTCTGATGTAAAAAACCATGGGATCAGAACATGAGGTCTTTATATCCAATTCTTAAAAATGGATGCATTCTTCATCTCTTGCGAGTGCAAACAAAAAAATGCAAAACTGGCAACTGAAGGAGAAAAACAGCCCAACACTTGAACTGTCTACACTGCTATAATTAAAATTTACATTGTTGGAAAAGTAAGGAGATTTTTCTTTTGCTTTGTTATTCTCTTGTTTAGACCTTGGCTTCCCTTCTATATATATAAAAAAAAAAAAAAAAAAAAAAGTTGGAAAATGCAGTACTATAAGTAAATATAACACATTTTTAACATAGAAATAAAAGTGGAATCGGATTCATTTTTCAAGACATTTGACACTGGAGAGAGAATATTCATTCTGTCATTTTCTCTCTTACATACAGCTTTTCTCAGGTACAGGCTTGTGTGGGATAGTATGGCTGGAAAGTGACAAGAAAATAGTAAGCCACAGAGATGGACAGAGTAATAGATATCCACATCATTATTATGTGTTCATTATCTAATCCTTTTATGTTACTAGACTAAAATCATCTCTACTTGAGGATGGAAAATTAGGTTGGTTGTCACTTCTTAATGACTTTGTCAATAAACCCAGTAATAAACAGCCTTCACAAATTCTTTTTAGCAACCTTTCTCATTCTAGTCTGTTCTGAATGTATTTGTTTCCACAATATCTGTGAACAGTATCTGTCTACATAAGAGATCTTTTGCTGAAAATGACAGCCCATCATTTCCTACAGTGGTATAGTTCCACTGGCAGTGCTGTCAGCAGGTGCGTAGAAGGACAGCCTCCTGTAGGTATCATTTAAAGCTCTGTGATGTAACTATAAGCAGTATTTGTCAGAGTGGATGGCTTCTACATCAACACGAAAGTTAGCAGAAGACGCGATACCCTGGCATTCACATTTTTGGGGCTGATCCTGCTGATGCCTTCTCAAACAGGGTTGCATCAACAAACAGAAGCTGTTATTCCACCCTGGAAAGTCTCCCCTCTGTTGCAGCTTTTCTCTTTCATTCACTTCAAGATCCATGCTTTGAGATATGTCCCAGACAGGGCATGCTTCCTCATGGAAAGAATTCCTGTCAATGCATAGTTTTCGTTTACAGCAAATGCTTGCAGATAAGGGTTTTACAGTCATCATTTGCGCAAGCAGGAGCTTCTTTTTCTTTCTTACTTGTTTTTTCCTTTTTTGGGAGGTGGTGAGTTAACCACCCTTTGGTGTCATACGTAGCTTCAACTACAAAAAGGATGATACCATTACTTTTCATTTATGACCCCAGTGAAACTCAGCCTCCCATTAACAAAACTAGGATCTGAAGGCAGCAGACACCACAGTTCATTTGAAAGTACATTTCTTAAACTTTCTAAAGTTGGTGTAAGTTCCCATCATTTCAGATGCACTGCGCGACAAGAACACCAAATACTGAGCCAAAGATCGTTGTTAAATATTAGGTGAAATACTGCATATCCTCACAGACTCTGACATTTCTTTGCAGAATTCCTTCCAAAATGAACCTGACCATATTGGGCATAACTTGGCAGAGATTCCTCAAAGTCAGCCAAGTATAGCCAGCCACCATCAGGCGAAGATCTCACCAAGAGCTCAATTTCTGCACATCTTAAAAATGATATATAAAAGAAAATGTAATGAAAATAATAATAGGGAAAAAAAAAAAAAAAAAAAAAGAACAGCATTCCTTTCTTTTAAGTGCAAACATAAAATATATGCTTGGATAACAGCAAGATTGAGACTCAGATGTTGAGAAGTAAAGATATACTATATTACTGCTTCCCCTTCATCCTGAATACTCCTCTCCTAGCCAATTATGCCTAAGAGAATTCAGTGAAAGCATATATGTGTTAAGTACATAAAGAGGCAGAAAAAAAATGTGAGGTAATCAAATCTCATACCTTCAAAGCCTAAGTCTACCAAAGGATATACAGAGAATTCATATGAACTCTCCCACCTTGTCTTCTATGGCATCAAACCAATGTGTGCTTAATGGGGTTTTATACCATCTTGGACCACATGGCTGATGCTTGAGCCAGCCTGCTGACATAGGTGGACCAGTCACTTGTATGAAGAACCACGCAGGCATGCTAGGAAATAGTTCATCATACTGATTCAACCTGCTGATCATCGTTACACAGCTTTTGTATGACAGCCTTGCAAGGTCTATTGAGCAGCACAGAAAAAATTCAGTTCTCTGTTACATCTATCAGAACCCATTGGAAATAATTACATCTTGAGGAGCAGGTGGAAGAACAATCTGGTCCACGCCCTGAGTCTGGGAGACAGGGCTATATATAAAAACCATTAGCCGGTTGCCAGCAGGTCTCTGGAAGGCTGTTCCAACCACAAGTTTGTGAGATCATGGCACTATGAAAGGAGTAGGAAACATGAGTGGAACGGCTCAGTCCTATTATACTGCCTATCCCAAACCAGGCAGATTAAAAACATGTATCTTGCTCATAGCAAGCATCTGGGTTTTCTGAAACCCATTCTAGTGAAAAAAAAAAGGCTACAAAATATTAGTGGAAAAAGAAAACCAAAGACTGTACGCAGATAATGGGCAAGTACAACACATCTACAGAGGAAGGGCTTCTGCGGGTTCTAACATCCTTCCCATAGATGAGAGCTGGCTGTTCTCCTCTAGTAAGAACACCTAAAAATGTCATTGCTGATTTAAAGCTTCAAACTGGAAGAATGTGAACTTATAGTTAAAACAAGGGGCAGAGGAAAAAAAAAACAACAACAACAAAAAACCAACAAAAAAACCCAACTCTTATGTCACCAACCTTGAAGCTTGTGAAAGGAAGGAGTACTTCAGTTTTAAAGAAAATGGAGATTAGCCCTCATAACTGCCTGTAATAGAATCCCACTGCAAATGAAACTCCAGGGGACGCTTGGTAGCAGAGATCACCATCCACCATGGCCATAACCTTTCCACAGAGACAGAGCAGACACTCAGCTATTCAACATATATAAAATAATCCACTCTTCTTTAAGCCAAGGGTATTTGTCTTAGACCACAGAGTCAGCTGCTACTGCTGAAACAAAGAGAATACGGTGATATTCTTCCATATTCCCTCAGAGAGACAAGAAGATCCCAATTCAGTCTAAACTTGCATCAAGAACTTGAGCAGCCTTAAACTAAAAGTGCAAAACAGTAGGCAAAAATAATCGACTATACTGAAGCCATTTGATAATTACTGACACAGCATGAAGAGAATAATTCTAAACAGTAAATTCAGGGAGAATGTGACACTATTTGTAGTGTGACCTATTATTCAGTGCAGCTGTATATTTCATGCAGGGCTTGTACAGTTATTGCTGTAAGCAACTCTTAAGTAGGATAGGAACCTGAGAAACATATAGAAGGAAATATTTTCCTTCCTTTGTACAGTTGATTTTTTCTGTATAGGTCATTCTTTTTCTTCGGAAATCACTTTTGCACCAATGGAAGGGACAAAAATCACCAAGTCAGATGGACATATGTTCACATAAAATCCCAACTGAGTGTTGGTGGATTTACAGGCAGGTAAAGATTTTGAAATAACTGTAAATATTTAAATCCGTATCAGTATGTTTTAAAATTAAAGTTTGCTCCCTTGTTCACAGCCTTTCTTTCCAAGATGCACGTGTGGTATACAGCCAAAGCTCTGAAGATGCTTGGAGCTATTTCCATAGCAACTGACTGGGTGAGGTAATACACCTGAGATACTAATGACCTCAACATGGAGTCCGGATGCACACAGATAAATTAAATGAGATGGCTGAAGATTTTTGTATTTCAGTGAGTTGTTTTTTTTTTTTTTTTAATGAGCAAGAGAATGAACCCATAATAATGATTTCCAGATAAAATACTTCTTTTTATCACCCCAAGGGCACATATCCCTGCTTAAATCCAAAAAAAAAAAAAAAAAAAAAAAAAGAAAACAAGAAGAGTGACAGGTATCTTCAGTAACAGCAAAGCAGACACAGATTGCTCAACTTCTTTTGTGCTTCTGAATGTACACAAATGCACCTATGTATCCTGACAGAATACAGTGAAGTCATTTGTGAGCTCACATTTACTTCACTGTGTTTCAAATTAGGACTAGCATGAAGATCTGTTTTCTCTTCTTACCCGCTTTCTCTGAATCCTTTCCCTTTAGAAATTCTCCAGTTAACTTTTGTGAATGTAGAAAAGATCTAAAAGAGTATATTTAAGTCTGTAACACTGATCTTGGAGGACAGGGAGGACAGCAGTTGATATTTACGTTTAACATACTAAAAATCTTGCTACTTGAAATTGGATAATTTTCTGCCAGACAGGGCTGTGGCTTTGGAAACAGTCTTCCTGACCTCACCATATGGTGAAGAAGGATCAAGACCAATTAACGGGAAGAAGGGGAGAAGTATGGTCTCCTTTCCCACGGACCAGAGGATTTGAACACAGTGTTTCAGAAAACACCTTCCTAGTAAAGCAGAGATTGTCCTCACTTACATCCCTAATCATGGATCCCTTTGCCTGTACTGTGTAGGAGGTAGCCATGGCACAGCTCTGGCATGGGATGGCATTGGCTTGCATTGGGTGAGCTCAAGAGGTTAGCCCAAACCCCTCCTAGCATTGTTTGTCTGCACAAGCTAATAAACAGAGTGAACAGCAACACTTGGACCTGCACTGGATAAATATAGTTGATATAAATGATTTTAAGTTGAGAGAGGGAAGATTTAGGTTGGATATCGGGGAAGTTCTTTACCTAGGGAATGGTGAGGTGCTGGAACAGGCCGCCCAGAGAGGTTGTGGATTTTCTGTCCCTGGAGGTGTTCAAGGCCAGGCTGGATGGGGCCCTGGGCAGCCTGGTCTAGT
>JAOWBP010000001.1:52426290-52450956 GCA_028571105.1 Tragopan temminckii | reverse complement strand
GAAGAAATAGAACTGTGAAAACATAGTGTCATTGCTTCCCAACACCAGTTTTCACGTCTCTGCACTTGCAGAGTAAACCAGACAAAATGCTGGTGCAGGTCCAGAGCAAGAGAAGCCTCATGGAGATGTGAAATCCTCATTAGGCATGTGCATTACCTACATGGAACCTTCTCAGCAGTGTCTGGCTCCTCCTCAAGTCTGGTAGCAGCAAGCTGAGCTCAAACAGATGTTTGAGGTAATGAATCTATGTTCACTTTTATTGCTTTGCTCTCCAAGAGAACAATGGTTCTGTATCTGTGCAGAAGGACATTACTCTCAAAATACAAGACTCTTCCCTGAAATAACATGACAGCCCTGCAAATAACATTGTTTGACAAGCTTTCAGCTGTACAACTGTTTTATCATGTCAGTAATGGCAGCACAGAAAATCCTTCTGCTCGGGTTTCGCTCCCTTTGTGCACAGAAACTGTGCTTATTGACAAGAGAGCAAGAAAAGTCAGCTGAAAATAATCCTATATTATTCTATGCATGATCACTGCAGTGACTAATCCCAACTAGTTGTCTTCACTCCTTGCTTCTGCCTCCCTCCCCTTCAGAAGGCAACAAATCCACCCTGTGCTGAGAACAAGTGAACACGGAAGAGAAAAGGCAATTTGCACTCATGTCCTCTCCCCACTTCACTTCCTCCCACTCAGGATTCAGCAGCAAAAGAGTATGTTTTGGTTGTCTATCTGAGCCTAAATTCTCAGCTATTATGTTAACAAGCAGTGATGAAAGAACATTTCTTGGTTAATTATGTAGTTCTGCTGTTGATAGCACAGCTCAATGGAGAAGACTAGGGAAAATCTGCATGGCTTATGGTACAAACATAATGTGGGAGGTGCCCATGCTACAGACTTCTTAGGTCTTCAGTCAGCTCTTCCAGAAATCTGAGAGCATTTCAGTCTTTTAACCTTGCCACCCTGAGGGAAAGGATCCCAAAATGAAGTTCAGATCCAGACAACTTAAACTGAAGAACAGATTAACACATACACCTAGATCGAAAAATGCTGTGTATTTCTGTGATATTATACTTTTCACTGGAGAATTTCAAAGCATTTTACTATACAAGTTAATGAGACCTCTACAAGAATGCTATAAATAAAATATCATGTGTGCATGACTCATGCAGCTTATTAATTTTACATCACCTACATCGTAGTTTGAGCAAGAGTGGCAAGGCAGCTTTCAAACAAATTCTGCTGTGGAGAACTTTGAAAAAAATAATAATATCTATGTGCTTAGGAGTCAATTTTCCTGAAAGCTGACCCTGGTGAGAGAGATTTAGGCAGAAAGAGGAATTCCCTGCTTACCACAATCCTCCTATGGCATGGTTGCCTTGCAAAGCAGCAACACAGTTCTTGCCAAAAACATAGTGGTCACCTAACACAACAACAAACTCTGAAACAGTGTATAAGCAGCTTATACGCTAAACCTTCCATACCAGGCCTGCAATCAATAGCAGGTGCAAGCAAGAGAAGTAACTTTGGATCCACATCCACCCCCAGAAATAGGTTAGAATCCTCTGTGGGACTAGATCTTAATTATGAAGGAGAAAAAGCAATATAAAATCTCTTCCATTTACCCATGTCCTTAACCAGAAGACATTTTACTTAGCTTAATTAACTATTAATACTGAGTTCCTGAAAATCCCTCAGTTATTTCAAAGTGTTCACTCTGTTCTTGCGGCAATTACCCATTTGAGAGGTTGTGCAGACAGGGTAACAACCAAGACACACGAAGGATCTGTTTACAGGTACTTGACAGGAGTGATGAGTCAGATAGACACTGTGTAATTGAAATAAATAAGATGCTGTGGACATACACGCTGATCAGAGGTCAGGTACATTAGCACAGGGTCAGCCCTAGCTAGTGTGTCTTTCTGCTGGCTTAGAGGACAGGCAGATGAACTGAGGCCAGTCTATAAGCTGCCATAACCAAAAGTGCCCAAAGAGGGTAAATAATAATAAGCAAGCAGATTTCTTTGGCCTAGTCTCAGTGGAATCAAAAAGTTGTGTCAAGCAACAAATCAAGCATATATCAAGCATTTTATCTCTTTCCTGCATAAAGCACTGTTGTTGTGGTGGAACTCAGCAAAAACAGCAAAGACAAACTTTTTTTTGCACCATTCAGAGGTGAGAGCGCTGACACAAGGTGCAAGGGAATAAGACATCCCCAGTAACTGCATTGCTCTCCCAAAGCAAATAAAGGAGTAGGAGGGAGACAGCAGCATCCTAGACTTCAGTTGAGCCGCAGAAGTCTCATCTCTTAAATACTCATCAGTAACAAAATAATCTACCTCTGAACTTTAAGCCATCCTAATCACTCTAAGTTTCTGTAAGTTGCTAGTATTGCTGTGAATTCGAATCTGCAAATGTTGATTTAAATGGAAAAATATCTATTCTTTGCTGTTGACAATTCAAAAAGTACACTGAAGCTTCAACCAAGCTGAGCAATGCATTTAACCCTCTTCTGTAGTAATTTAAAGACTGAATTTAAAGTATTTCTGTCTTAGTCTAGCATGCTGTGCTCTGCATGGATGCATTCTATTTCTTTTTCAGTACAAAAAAGTTCTGGCACCTCCAGAAATTACAGCTGAAATGGTGGGGAAAACATCAGAAAATGAAGGTGCTTTTGCTTGCATGTTTCAGCAAAACAGCACTGCCCTCACCCTATTAGCCATTCACTTCCTAAGGATGGTTAATCAATGACAAGCTAAGAAAAAAAAAATGATGGCAAAATACACACGATCAGTGAGAGTCACCCTGAGACTAACTGCTGTGCACTGCAATCCATCAATCATGGACCATCTGGGAGACGGCCACTGCTGCAGTCTGAAAGGGCTCCTGAAAGGATTTATCTCCATTTGTAGCAGGGTACAATTTGGAAAATGCACTGTTCTCGTGAAACACTTGATGGAGTTAAAATTGGAATGGCCCCTATTCTCGAGAATTAATAACTTTCTGTGGGAAAGAAATTACCTTAGGACCCTAAGATATTTCAAAGGAGGAAAGAGACAGTTCTAGGTTAAGAAGATTTGGAAAGGGGGTGGAGAAGTCTTTTGCAGTACAACAGTAACCTGCAGAAGGTGGGGTGAAGCTGGGCAGTGGTTTTCCAGAGGAGTCTACCAAGTGTTTCTGAAATAAGGTTCCCACTTCCAAGACCAGAGACTCCAAATTAGGTCTGTTACACTAACAACATGTAAGTTGTGCTATGTATATGTATTTTAAATTGACTGGTGACCTGAAATATATCTATTATAGTCCAAATGTGGTTTGAATATCATCCATTATACAAATGAGATTTGAACTGAACTGTTTACTTAGAAAGCATCCGTTTAGTGAGTTGACATTTCTTCATTACCCAAAATATACGATAATTGTCCACATAATTCCTTCACCAAGTTAATTGCACACAGTCTTGCTCCTCGATGGCAATTATCTGTCAGCCTCACATAATTATTATGCATCAGTCCCAGTTAATAATTATTCATTCATGCTACTAACATACAAAGAGCAGTATTGATATGGCTCAATTAACAGTAAGGTCAGTACATTATAGTGAAAGCTAACACCATGAGATTTTTGCAGAACTGAAAATGTACTCCTGACCCAGTGGATGAAGTGCCACCACAGCACATGATGCAGCACTCAGTGCACACATGGAGGAAACTCATGACCTAAGCAGTAATTCCCAAGGTTCCAGGTCCCTACAAAATGACACATGACCTTCTCCACACGCTGAGCAGCGCCAGGTCTTGTCTCCAACTTCTGAAGACTTCACAACTCATAGCCCCATTCCATTACACAGCAGGGAAGTGAGGAATGCTGCAGGGCACAATACCAGGCATGGAGGATCAGGAGTCACTCAACTCCTGGGCAATGCCGGCTGCAGTGGTCCCAGCCCTACTCTGCTCCTCTCTTTCTGCATGGGCAAGTTTACTCTAGCAAACTCTCAACAGTGCTCCTAGAGTTCTGCAATTATTCACAGTCTATCAGTAATTATCACAGAATCATGGAACGGCTTGGGTTACAAGGGACCTTAAAGACCATCTAGCTCCTGTCCTCCTTGTCATGAACAAGGTTGCCACCCACTAGATCAGGGACAAGATCAGGTTGCCTAGAACTAATTGAGATCTCATAAGATCATGAAAAGCCTGAATTCTTTGCTGTTCCTCGCGTTCAGTTCTTCATTTTCTATCTCATTCAGGCATTTATACCAGACAAAAAGAGCAGGAAGAAGACATACATTGATACATCAGAATGGATACAGCTCTCTCTTTTTTGCACATGAATGATAATTACTGAGTGAAGGATAACGGTAGTAACATCCATTCCTGCAAGGGGAGATAGCCTTTTCAGGAGGGCTGGGGGGGATGCATTTCTCTTACCAAAAGTGTATTTTTCACTTTGCATTAAACTTTCCCTAGGAACAGATTTTCACTTCTAACAGATTTTGCTATGGAGTTTTGTACTGTGAAGTTTTATTGTGCAACGGGATTAAGCTCTGACAGGAAGCAATCCCTGCCCCTGCCACATCAGAGGCAAAGGTACAGATCTTGAGGGAAATCCTTGAAAGGTGGAGTAAACATTGCCCTAAGATCATGTACAAGATACTACGTCAAGCACATTGTTTGCTGTCATATCCAATTTATCCTGTGACACAGTGCCAGACAAGATGTACCACAAAAGAAATAGGTAAGCATAATACCAAGTACATGATACAATCTAGCAAATCTATCAAGATAACATTATATATATGTATATGCATGTGTGTGCATATTCTCCCAAAAACACAGCACTGAAGAGACCATTTTAAATAAATGCTAACCCCAAAAAATCTCACAGGAAAAGGTTTTTGCTGGCTAAAAACCTAAGTTCTGTGGCTAAAAAAGTGTAAGAAGACAATCTAGGTCACTTTTGATACTCACTGATGCCTGCACTCAGCCTTCCGAACCTTTGTATGCCTGATGGTTACACTTCTTCATGCTACAGCTTTTAAAAAAATGCAGTGTGATTCTAAGTCCCAAACATTTTGGATAATAGATTGGTGGCTTTGCCAGCCAAGGCTTCACAACAAGATATTTTATTGGATATTTATAGAGGAAAATAATCTGCAGTGGAAACTAAATTCACAGAATAGACTCACACCAGTCAAGCTCTTCATGACCATGAGGGCATCCATAAAAAACACAGAGTATGAAGTCATTTGGATAGGGATGTGCCATAAAGGTTAAAGACACTAACTGTAACGAGCCTGACTGCAGAGCCTACAGCATTTTATATTGTGTTCAGAGAGCAAATAGGACGATGTAAACAAAGTGACTGTATGAAGGTCCTCAAAGGACCAAAAGGAACATTTCACTACAAATTTAACTTCTTCTTGTAGACAACATGTTCCTGTAACTGTCATGGATGGTAGATACCACCAGGTTGCCCTAGCTATAGTCCAGTCCTCTCTCTTTTTTTCTCATTTATTTTTTTAGGGGTGGAGAGAAATGGAAAGGGAAGAAGGCAAACAGCACTGAACTAAATTTGATAGGAAAACTCAATACTCAGCATCAAAATGAATTATTTAAAGGTCAGTTGCGCTCCATCCGGTTGGTCAGAGACCAGTTCAACTTTAACTGACACCTCAAAATCTGTCTCCATCCTTACATGGAGTCCATTAATTACTATGGAAGGTTTTAGAGATGAGTAGTTAGAGAAATTATACTTCCAAAACTGGACAACAGACCACCTGTTCCTTTGGTACCTTCCCAGTCCTTCAGCAGAAGGAAAGAGGGATTGCATTTTATATGCTTTGATTTTACATGCTTTACATTTTATCTAAGCGGAGAGCATTTCTTCCAGTTCATTCCACCTCCCTATCAAGATGTGTAGTTCATAGACAGCAAAATGAAGTTTACATCAGAGCAGTATTGAAGAGTTTTATTCCTCACAGGTAGGAAAATTGATCATAAATGATCATAAACCTCTTTATTTATATCTCTGTCCTTGTATCTACAATATACTATGATACTACGATTCTATGATTCTATATACAGGCTGTCTCAAGAGATTAGGTTTATTTTGGTGGGAATGTCTGACCTTATATGAAAAGTGGAGAGAATTTACTGTTGAGTTTTTGTACACGTGACTCCATATGTCTTAGAGAGGACCTCGGTGCACCTAATGTGTTGAGGGTGATACATAAAGTTGTTAGAGATATGCTAGCCTAAAATAGCTAGCCTGCTATTTTCCTTCTAGACATACTGAAGGCAGAGCTTTTGTGTTTAAAATGACCTCAGAAAAGCTTATGTTCCTTAGAAACTGCTGAGGGGAAAAACTAGGTGATTCTGTTAACATTTTTAATATCCATAAAAGAGGGCCTTTTTAGATCCATAGCTCAAGATCATTTGAGAATGTAAAATGTAGTAGTAAAAAAATCTAATTTTTTATGTCAAGATCAGAAAAAAAAGCCTAGAGCTAATCTCACTCTCAGTTCATGAAAGGAAATTCATGAATCTTATTTAAATGATGTCATATATATGTATGACAATCACTTGAAGATTCTGTCTATTTTAACACATCTATCTGTTTCTGCACATCTAAGTAGGTTGAGCATCAAAACCCAGGTTCAAATTTATGCTATTTTGAACTTACAGTGGTAAATAATGAATCTTCACCTAGTGTCCTGAGATACTTCTTTACTATTAGAGATCTTCATTCAAATTTCCTATCATACTTCTAGTAATTCCCTTAATATTCTGAATCAATATTAGGCATAGAAAATAATGCATCCAAAAAAACTCAATGGCCTTAATTTTTCAAGCCACTTAGCTCAGCCCTAGTTATGGGACCTCAGAAAGTTAATGACAGAATGGAACTATAATATCAGCTGCCACATAGTGGCATAGCGTATCTCTAAAACATTAAAGAAAAACAAGGTATGTTGAAGAGAAACACCTAATGTGTTCTTGGACATTAACTCAACATCCTATTTCATTATGGAACTTCCTCAAAGTGGCAGGAAGACACTTCCCTGAAGAGAAATATCCAAAATCCACAGCTTTTTCCCTAATCTGTAATTGTATGAAACAGACCTGGTAGCCTAGCAGAATAGGTTCCAAGTAACAAGTGCATGGAAAAAAATTGTGTTATTTTCATAGTCTGAATTAAAAAAAAGAAAAGATATTTGGAAGGCAATTAGTTGTATGAGGTTTTAGATTGAACTCATAACTTGTCTGCTTGAAGTCAACTGAAAGGAAGTACCACTTTCTTGTCAGTGATATCTTACACATTTCACATAGTACAACCAAATAATATTCATGGGTCACTTGAAAGTAATAAGAAAACAAAGACAGCTTCAGAAGGTAGTATTTTGTCATTCTTTTCTTGATTATTATTACCATTCAACATTTCCTGTCTTTTAGCACAAATGAAAATCAGTTTTTCTCACCTTTGGGGAAAAGTTTGCTTTTAATAAGAAAAAAACATATAATTATATGTTGGGAATAGAAATATGATGGAATAGCCTCATTTTGCACCAGGGGAGACTCAGGTTGGAAATTAGGAAAAATTCTTCTCTGAAAGTGCGGTCAGGCACTGGAACAGGCTGTCCCAGGGAGGTAGTGGTGTCACTGTCCCTAGAAGCATTCAAGAAACATGTAGAAGTGGTACTGAGGAACATGGTTGGTGGAAATATTGCTGGTAGGTGGACAGTTGGACTAGATGATCTCAGAAATCTTTTCCAACCTTGGTGATTCTATGATTCTATACAGGTATTTTAAATAAAAAACAACTAAAATATAGAAGTTGTAGGTCTTGAAGGATATTCAATTAAAGGCAGTTGAGGAAAACTGAAAAGCTATCAGTCATTAAACTTAGTTCTTCATAAAAAATATTCATAGCAAATTTAAAAATAAGCACAAGTATATCTTGACAATTCCAATGAAAACTGGCTAGAATATCTCAGCACCAAGAGGCACTGAAAGTATAAGAAAGATGACTCTTCAATGTTTTCTTTTTGTAACTATTGCATATTATTCTTTTAAAAAGCTATTGCAAATACCAAAATGCAGACTTCAGGCAAAAACTCTATATTGTAATGTATAACAAAGACAGTATGGCTGCTCCAAAAGGAATACCTCCTATTTTGTTATTGTTGTTGGCCAACAATATCAGAGATGAATGTTGGTGGTATGGCAATAGAGGCTGAACTTTCCCACCGATGTTCCATCACACTTTGTTGCTGTGTGACAGATGGCAGCAGAGGGGCAGTCTGACAGAATGGCGTCTGACACGAAAGTGCATATGAAGCAAAGATGTGTCATGGAATTCCTCCATTCAGAAACAAATTGCATCCATTGAAATTTATTGATGCTTGCTGAACAGGGACACCAAACAGTGAATGTGAGCACTGTGAGGCAGCGGGTGGTGCATTTCAGCAGTAGTAACAGTGGTATGAAATATAAGCCACGTTCCGGATGGCCGTGCAGATTTCTATGAGCACAGCAGTCAGGCTTTTGTTCATCGCTAGCAAAAAAGGGATAGCTAATAGTAGTGGCCATGTTGAAAAGCAGTGATCTGTAGCTGAGAATTTGCTCTATCAAATTGCATTATCGTGTGCTTTATATCTGTTGCAGTTTCCACGGAAAGAAACAGGAGGTAGTACTTGCAGGGCAATCTGTTTATTTAATGCTAAATACTCTTTTTGCACCACTCTGGCTGGGTGCAGATCAAATGTAGTCGCAAGATTTTCCCATCAAGCCCAGCTGCAATGCAATCAGCTTCCTCTGCATGCTCTTAGAGGGCCATGAATAAGGAGTATGGCCAGACTGCGTCCCATGGTGGTGGTCTCTGAATGCTATGGGTGGGAAAGGCTATCCTGATGTTGCAGTTAGTGATGGCTGCACTGTAACCACAGCAGACCTGGGGAACACATTCTAGTCCACTTATCACATGGATTCTTCATATTAACTAGTATCTGAGATGCTCACTTGCAAACTTGGCCCTTAAGCATTGTCAAACCAAGAGTGGACCAAGGTAGGTATTGGACAGGGCCTAGAAGAAATGCACCTTTGAAAACAGAAAGACCAATTCATTCCTTGCTTTCCTCACCAACCTCCTTTTTCTGTGTTAGTAGAAAGCAAGCATTTCCATAATTCCTTATCTTCCCTATTATCTCATCCTGCCGCTGAGTCTACAGTAGAAGGTGACAAATTGCAGAGAGGGCTTTTAGAGATATTGTAGATGCTTATCTGCTGTAAATCACAGCTTCAGTACTGCCAGTGGAATATGCTGAATATGTACCAGCCAAGGGTCTGGCTTGGCATGCTGCACTTTAGAGCTGTGATTGTGTCACTGTTTCTTCAGTGAAACTACTGATTTTCCATTTGTAATTTAAATTAAAGAAGAGTGAATGTTATTACTTCTGAAGCAGGAAAAAAGCTTCCCATATAGAAAAAAAAGATACCAAGCTTTCTTTTCAGCTGTAACTCTTTAGTGGTTTTACAAAGGAGGATAGTAGCATTATCATGTTCCACAAATTAAAGCACAAAAAGGAAAATGTAACCAGCAGAGCGAGCAGCAAATTCAGGGACAGAACTTATATAAAGGGCAAGAAAAAAGATATCCACAAGGGCTTATCACAGATTAGAAACCAACACATGATTCAGAAAGCTCAGAAACTGGAGGTCTTAAAAATAAATGAGCAAATAAAAGCAGAGTGATCTCATGGCAAAAGCAGGGAAGAGTTTGCAGATTTCTAAAGATTTACCAGTGGAGCAGAGCTGTCTTTTACCACGAGCAAATACCTTCCCTCTATATGTCAATCTGGACTCAGCTGAAATGAAACGGTCTAGCCTTTCTTTTTAGCAGGGCAGCCCAAGATAGAAAAGATGAAGTTAGCTCTATTACACTATTTCAGAAAATAAGCAAAGTATAGCAGTCAAGAGCCAGCAGCACAGCGCCAGCACTCACCTTCATCCCAACACTGGGTGGATAAAGACCCATAAAAAGACACTTAACATAATTGCTGCAAAAAGTAACAACAGGTAGGGCCATTTCCAGCTTGGCACAACTTCAGCTCTGAACTTGACCCATCATTTCAAATCTGGTGTGCAGAGCAAAACCCTCTACTCTGGTCCATGGGGTAAGATGCTCAACACCAGAGAGGAATGAGGAGGTCCTAAGAGGCTGCAGCTCCCCCTGCTCATCTCAGAGTCCTTTGCTCTTCTGAAAATCACATCCTGAGACAAGTCACGGCCCATTCAGAATTTTGCAACCGGCTCAAAAAAAAAAAAAAAAAAAAAAAAGCCCTCAGTAATTATTTAATGGTCACATGAGGTCTCAATGTACTGTGCATATATAAGAGTCAGGTTTTTAAATTTTACAGCTATCTATAATTTTTCTAGACTGAAAGGAAGCCATTTGTATTAATATCTTCTGGCTATAGCTGCCTATGAAATGTAATTAGTGTTATTAAAGTGTGACAGGCAGTCCCTTCAGATTTAGTTCTTTGCAGTGATGAATGACAACACATGTATTTATGACCACAAGAGAATTCTGGATAAGACTTCCATCATGACTGTCCAGTTATTAAAACAACCTACCTGACTAAGATGAGGAAGGTTACCTTGCTTTAAAGAAAAGGGAGGGGGGGGAATATATTTCTATAGTGTTTGAAATGGCAATATGAGAATCTATGTTCAGTTTGTCAGTAAAGATATTTGTGACATTGTTCATCAGTTTATCTCATGATCACTAGAGTGCAACAGTTTATCAAAGCCTTTAAAATAATACTATAATCCTTGTTTTGGGGCTACATTATTGCATCAGGTCATAGAGTGAGTCCATTTAGAAAGCTCACAGAGTTGAGAATAAACCCTAGATTTCTTGGTTTCTTATCCTATGCTTTAATTTAATATTTTGACTAAAATTTTAGGAACAAATCCCAGTGTAGTGAACTCTTCAGCTCTATTTTCTGAAGGGCAAAATAGCCTTTATATTAAATCCACTCAGAAATCAGGTATTTTCAAATAGCTATTCTGGTGTATTTGTGGTAATACCAAAGCACACCAGCTCTCCCTGGTTGGATTACAGCTTTACCATATTGCTCTTGGAAAGTGGCCCTTTGTACTTCACCTGACACAGTATTGAATAAAACCTCATTTTGCTCCTTCTTCTCCGTCTCAGTCTATTATTTCTGTTTTAATATTTTCCCAGGTCCCCAGAATGCAGCACTGAGGCCATCCACATCCCTATTATCTGACTAGATGCCCATCATTGCACTTCAGCTTTGGCCCAATAAAACATAGATCTCTCAATGTCTCAGGCAGAAATTGTTTTAAAAAACCCGAGTGCTCCAAATGCCAGAGTATTTATCCATCTCTAATTGTAGCTCCCCCTCCAGCACACAGCACAGAAACAGATTCACTAATTATCTTTCGGAGGTGAGCTTGGCTACTCCAGCTTTGATGTTCTGCTTTGCAATTAAATGTATTCCAGCAGCCACATGGGGGGAGAAGGCAAAAATAAAGCTTCCAGTTCTGCAATGACCTACTTACGGCGATAAAGCACTGAGCGGGAGGAGGAGAGCTGGGGGGAAGGAGAGGTCTAACTACAGCTTAATGCAAGCTGACACTTGTCTGTACTTCAGACTACACAGCAATCAATATTAGATATGACTTCACGTCCGACACAAAATATTGGTAAGACAAGGAAACTTAATGACAGGAAGAAATTAATACAAGACCCTGGTTCTCAAAATCCTCAGCAGTTTTAATATCCCAACCTCTTTCTTTCTACTTTACCATGCCCCACACCACAGTGCTCCTAAAGCTTGTGCTGAATGCACATCATTATTTAAGCTGCAGAAACTGTTGTACTGAGCACTGTGCAGTCACACGTTCTCTGTCCCAGACTGCAGACCATTTAATTAGATGAGTGCAGAAATCCTCATTCCTCCTTCTCAATGAATAAATCAAGGCAAAGGAAGAGAGACTGATTTATTTAGCATCACTAAGCTAAGGCAGTGCCTCAGCCACAGACTGACCCCAGAACTTCCAGTCCACCTTTTAAGAACGCAAACACTTCTTTTTACTTAAATTTCCTTTAAACTTTAATAAAATTAACCAGAATCTCTAGAGAAAGCTATTGATCATGTGAACATTTTTTCATTGTCAGGGATCCAAAAAAGGACACTGAGTATTTTAGGCACAGGGTGTAATTTTGGACATAATGTCTATTTTCAGTACTCTTATGGCACAGGCAATGTAGACCATACACCTACCACAGCCAAATGGAAGGCATGCTTCAGAACACTATAGCTGGACTCTTCAAAAATGACACACATTCATGGTATGTGCAATGCCTGTCACTGAAATATCACAACAAAAGATTTGAATGCTTAATTGGAAGAGTTGAGCCAAGCCCACCAATAAGCAATTAAAAATCTGTTCATTCGTTTGTAGCTTTTTGTAATAGATACTAAGTAAAGGAATCCCTTTTCTATTTTTCCTGAAATAAATCCAAGAATAACAGTTTGAGGGCAACCATCCACAAATTTTTCAGTGGTGGTGTCAGATGAAATGTTTCCTCTCAGTCCCATTTCTGAAACACTAGAAATACATTGAAAATTTCACCAAGTATGCACATATGATAGCTGCCCTAAAAAAAAGAGCTGGTAGGAATCTGAGCACTTGAAAGACCGGCAAAGAAAGAAATTAAGAAAAGGAAAGAAAATGTGTTTTTTCATCTTTTCAGCCCCCACTCAAATGAGCAGCAGCACCCAGCAGCACTGCTCCAGCCAGAATATTCTGAATTATTGGTTTCCCTCAATATTTGCTAGCTCAATAGCAATAACAGCATCGCTTGAAGGAATCACTCACATCTGTGGAAGTTACTAATCCTCTTCTACAGCCATCACAGAAATTGGCCTGAAATGCTGTTCTCCCTTTCCCCAACTATTTCTGAGTCACACCACCTAAGGCTGTGAGCTTGTCATATCTGATAAGAGAGACAGGGTCAGACACGGGCAGTACTTTAACGAGAGGCAGGCAGGAAGAGATGAGATGCCATGGAGACGATGCCAGTTAATCAGCGGACAGCAAGTTACACTTAGCACAGTTCTGCACAGAGCATTGTTCCTTCAGCATGGTTGGCTGTAATATAATTGCCACGGAGCTGGAAATGAAGAGAAATACCGTTTCTACTTGAAAAGATAGCCAGAGTACAATAATTTAATGAGCAGCTCTAAGATAGAAAAAAACTCTAGGAACTTCTGCAATAGCTAAATTCCTGAAATAATGTCTTGTCAGAGCAGGCAAAAAAAAAAAAAAAATTCTCTGTTCAAATCAGCGCTAAAAATCCTGTTGCTCAGTCAGGGGTTTCATTTAGCATCTTGTCTGCACATCACTGCATTGTCATGGAGATGGAAGAGCTCAGATCCTGAATTTACTCAGCCTGCAGCTTGGAAGCAAATAAAGAGCAACTTGTTAGAGGCAGCCAACTGCACCTATTTATTAATCTTCATACAACAAAATCCAGATGTTAAAATGAGTGAGCAATTGAGAACATGGGGTAAGAGATGGTGTATTTGCTAGCATCTTGAAGCGTGTGTCCCTTTCGGTAGACCTCTGTAAACGATAATATCTCTGCTTCTATAGAGATACAGTTCAGGGAGGATGGAGTGTGCCCTGCACAGGAGGAACAGAACTTCCTTCTGCACCCAAAATCCTGCAACAGGCTGCCTTACACATCAGTGTCTCAGTTTATCCATCAGTACAGTGACATTAAACCTCAACAGTTGTAAAAACTTTGCAATGCTTGGATGAAAAACATCATCTAAAGCAAACTGTATAATTAATGTGACTGCACAGACTTTCCCTTCCTTTCAAGCAGCTTCTTCAAAAGCATTCAGAGCATCTAGATACTTTTTCCTTTTCACATCAAGATGATTGATTGCATACTTAAAAGTATTAATTGGTTCTACGATAAGGTTTTGTAAAACCTTTACAGCCTGAAGATATCAGGAAGAAACATCATAATTGCTCAAATAACTTAAAATGCTCATACATTTCCACTGGTCCTTAATACATTCGCATAATAAACAGACCAAATTAGGAGACTTGCATGGTATTTATTTAGAAAAACTACTTGTAAGTAAAGGACTAATAATAAATAACTTGTAGAATCTTGTGCATGAACTATAAAAGAGCATTCAGAACAACTGATCTCATTCCTTTTTTTAATTATTCAGTTCTTTTTTGGCTTGAGCTACGTGTCTGGTATATTTGCTTCAGATCTCGAGAGGGTATTGACCAGGTTTTCTGAAGTCTTCTGCATTATTTATCTCTTCCTACCATAAGGGGTCTGATAGACATACTGTTTCAATAATTAAATGTCAACAACTCATGCTGTTGGCCAAAACCCGGAGGACTTTAATAAATAAATAATAACACGGTGCATTTTTATGGCTTCTTTCATTCAAGGGTCTCAAAGTGTTCCGCGAATATTCATTAAGACCCCCAATAGCCTTGTAAGGCAATTCAGCCAGTGCAAGGTCACAGCTCAGGCTGGCGACTGGCGCGGGGGGAGAGCCTATGCTGGAAGCCCCTTCTGTCAGCTCCCCTGGCACTCAGAGCTCACGGCAGCAAGAATCAGATGTGACTCCAGGGACCTCACTGAAGTCACAGTCGTGCAAAAGCAATGAAAATGGAAGAGCAAAAAAAATCAGCATCTGCTCTACTCTGTTTTTTTGCTTTGAAATATGTTTTATTACCACATTGCCAGACAAGATCAGGGATAACAGTACTGCATAGTGTGCCCAGCACTGCCATTTTTTCATTTCTAATTATGGTGCTGCAAGCAGAAGTGATTTCAGTCAAAGCAAGAAAATATTTGATATCTTGTTTCTAATCTAATCCATCAAAATCTTCATTAGAAACCATCTATCTACCTATGCTTTATTTGCCTTTCTCCAGTCATTTTCATTAGCGTCATTCTCTGTGACCCCTTTTCCACTCTATACTGAGGAAAACAAGAATGATAATAATGATCTTACATTTCTATAGAGGCTTCCACCCCACTGACATGTTGAGAGCAATGATGAGCATAGAAATAGTTTTCAGACATCCTTTTCTGGAACTAGAACTGAGTTTCTCAGGAGGACAAGACTGAAAGCTGAGTGCATACCATGTGCTCTGCTTGCTCAGGTAGTTCTCAGCTATTAATTCTACCTTCATTCCTCTGCAGAGATGACCCTAAGAACCAAAACAAGTCTCCCACTATGATTCTTGCAATCAGTAGCGCATTCAGAAAAGCTCCAATATCTGCTTTATTGCAGCTCACTTCTGTTCTGAATACAATGTCTAAATAAATAAAATGCCAGAAAGAGACATACTTCTAGAGAAAGAAAGAGATATTCAAAAATATTTCCTCTCAGAAATAATAAATTCAGGATCTCCAGCTCTCCATTTATTACAGAGAAATGACCATGTTTTCCAATCCTTAACCAACCCAAATGAAAAAAAATGACATCAAAGCAATGCAGTACCTTAGCAAGGACTCAACTTCACTGTAGCATTTTAACTCTTTCTTCAGACTTTCTATTTATTATCATATGTAGCCTACTTTTTGGTGTGCTCATCTAGGGATGCAGAACTAAAAACCCAGGGTTAGTACCTGTTTCTACTATTTGTTTTGCCATGTTATAACTGAGGTTCTACTTTCGATAAATTCATAAGGATTTCCACGATGCAGGTATGCAGCTTGATATGCATGATGGATATCATTGAATATATACTTATATAGAGAAACATATGCACATGTATATAATATATGCACATACTATGTGTATGGAGAAATTCAATGACACACCTTTGCTTCCTACACACTTACACGTCAAATGCCATTCTGTCAGACTGCCCCTCTGCTGCCATCTGTCACATGACAACAAAATGGAATGAAATATTGGCAGGAAGGTTCAATTTCTACAGTCTTACTATCAACATTCGCTTCTGACTTTGAGGGCCAACATAAAATTGGAGGCATTACTTTTGGAGCAGCCCTCATATCTTGTTTTAATAGTTGTAATAATCACTCTTTTCCCCACATTTTTTTCTCCCTGCCAGTGTTATTCTTCTCTTTCTTTCACCAATATTCATTCCCTTTATCTGATAAAAACTGACAGCAATTTGGGAAAAGTGTATGTTCTTTTAAGTACTGTATGTAGTAGTATATGTAGTGTAAGTACTATAAGTACCATATTTCTGTGTCCAATACATAATTTCTAAGCCATCCTCCTCTGCATTTTTCTCATTAAGTCATAAAACCCAGAAAGTAAACTTACTGGTAGTTTTAGCTTCTGCCTTTTGAGAAACTGAGGTGTGGAGTTAGCTGCAGAAAAGTAGGGGGGCCATAAGTCACTTGTTTAGCAGTGATGGGAGCAATGTGGTGGGTGTATAAAAACCTCTTGCACTACTCCTGCAACAACTACTTGATCTATAGACTCATTGGACCTAGCTCACCCAGATGCATACATATGATTTGCAAATACCTTCTCTCTGAGTTTAGACTCAGCATGTGTTTTTGTGCCAGAATAATGCCCATTCTGCTGACCAATTATGTCTTCTATGTAATTTGAATAAATGGTCTAATCACAGACCTTAAAACCTAGATTAAGATTAAATCAAAGTGCAAAATGTCATTGACATGGCTTGAGTTGACCCATGAAAACAAGAGGTGATATATTTTGAAATTCATGTCACTATCTGCATTTGAATTTACAAAGGACTTCTGAATTTATTCTTCAGAAGCCTGAGAACATTTTGTCAAGATCCCACGTCTTGTTGTTTGTAATAAATATTACTTCATTCACCATATTCTCCTTAGAAAACTACTCCACCATGTGATTAAAAATACTGAGTATAACTCATATCCACCAAGTGTTGATAGCTTTATATGCTTTGCTAGATGGTTTCTTGAGAAAGTTTCACATAACTGTATGTCTTCATGGAAACATGTATGTGTCTGTGTGCACATCCAAGTGCTTGTAGCAAACATGTGAATTATTAATTTATACAGCTTTAAGACAGTCTCAGAAGATTAGGACATTTTGTTAGGACAACAATCTCTTTAATACTGTATGTTTTAGTATTCCTACTGAAACACATTTTTGATCCATTTTTTTTATATTCCTCTGAATACTCTCTCCTCACTTTACCATCTCCTTAAGATCCAGCAAACAGTACAAGAAAAATATAGTTAATTTTCAAAGCAGACATTATTGATTCCATGTCACTGCTCTACTGAAGTGACATTTTGTGTTATGCAGAATGACTGATGCAGAAGTTATTTAACCTGATGGATACTACAGCAAGAAAGCAATATTTGCGCATTGCATCATTATTCAGTGGATAACACTGAATAGCTAGCTTTGGAAAGACCACTCTCATATGGCGGGTATTATAAAAACTGATGCTATTAAAACCACCACTTTATTATGCTTTCAGAATACATAATTTACCTTTAACATTTTCCCCCCCTCCCAGTAAAACTATCTCAAATCCAGTCAAAGCAACAGGGATTGAAACGTTTCTGTTATTTGGATCAGATTAAGCTAGCCATCTGGTTCTGATAATGTCCATACTCTACAATCAGTTCCCTTCCCAGTTTCTTTCCAATAGATCCTAAAAAACAAACAAAAATACAAAAAACACATTTCATCTTTGACACCAAGATTTTCTCTTTTTTGTGCAAAACCCCGTGTTTCCATAAGCCAAGTGGTTAGAGCCCACAGGTATTGCCTAATCCACTCAGGGAGATACCAGGCAGACTGAGTGTTCAGAAGGAATCAGTCATGGAGCTAAGACTACCCCTCCACCTTTTAGAATATTCAGACCTCTTTCTGTGGTCCTGTCCATTCCTCCTCATGTATAATCTGGAAACTCCTATGACAGTTAAAAAATAATTGTGATTTAGGACAAAAGACTTATCAAACAAACTTCTATAGCTTTATACCATGCACATTATTTCAGTGATGACTGGCATTACTTGCATGTCTGAGGACTACCTTCACTGGGCTCTTCTTTCCAGACCCCTGCACAGACCAGGACAAAACAGGGTCATGCCATGGCATGGGTGCCTCCATGAGTTCTGACCATTCATACCCAGGGAACAAAGCAGCACAGCCATGTTTGAGCAGTGCTTTGCCAAGCCCCAGTAGTGCCGCTGAGGGGAGCTCAGTCCCATCATTGCAGGTATCTCCCAGGCTCTGCACATAGACAGGCCTTCAACCCCAGTTGAAGCCCATTGGAAATAAAATCTAATTGCTAAACCTAGTAAGGTTTTTTTGAAAGAGTAGGAATTTGAGTCACTCAGTATATCCACAGAGCTTTTTGTGGATAAGGGAAACTGGTTTGCCCTGGTTTTTGGCTGCCTGCATGTAGCCTGGCTTCATCCAAGAGCCAGAGAGCTGTGGTTAACACAACCCTCTGCTAATACAGCTCTGCCAAGAACAATCCTCATGCAATGTGGCACCAGCCTAAATGAAGGATGATGGCTTTACATCTGCTGTTTTCTTCTGCTTTAGAAAGGCTAAAGAATGAACAGAGAAACTGGACTCGAGCAGCACACAAACTTTTCAGCAGTAAAGTTGAGCTTGGTCATCCCTTGAACAAGATCACAGGATAGACCAGAAAAAACAGGCACAGGCTGAGCATAAAGAAAAGAAAAAGCATGAGTGGGAACTTTATTATATGGGATGACAGACCCATATGCAAGTGTAAGCAGAAGTAAAAAGACAGGAAGAGATACATAAGACTTCTTTATTTTTCCCTCTGTCATGCAAAAATAAGCAGAATTTATAAAGAAGACTAAGTCCTAGAAACCTCTTGTCGAAACAAGGAAAACAAGCTGCTGCTGACAGCGTGAATCTCCTTATGCAGCTTGTTTACAGCAGAACTTTTCACTTGCCAACTGGCTCATGAGGATAACCACTATTGCCCAACCCTTCCTGATGTAAATTTGAGGAGATATGATGCATGGGAATTTTTATTTGTACCTGGAAGAAGACAATGAACAATATTAAGTGTAAGAAATACTGGTTTTAAGTCAGATTTGTTGACAGCAAGTCCAACAGAACCAGATGAATTTGCCAAGGGACCCGATCAGTAGCAGCAAAATATTTCTAACACAAACAACTGTGCATTAATAGCCACTCTACAGTGAGGATCTCATGTGATAAATACACCCAAGAGAACCAAAGGCTTGTGCTGGTAATCTTAAAAGTTCCCCGAGGCCTTGTTATTTTGCAGCCACGTTGCAAGACTTGTCAAGACTCATTGCTTAATCAATCTCTGCAGAATCATTGGGCTGACCCGCTGCTCAATGACAGGATATCCACCACCAGCCTGTGAGCCCTACCTCTACACAACTATCATATGATAACTGAGCCAATAAAGCATTATTGGCCATTATTGGTTCAATACCATCAGTCATGCATATTGACAAGATTTGCTAAAGATGGAAAGTAACGAGATAAACATTTCTCCTGAGGAAAACATCTGATTTGGTCATTTCTCTTCAACTGTTCATGCTCACCACATATTTCTTTATTTAGTAGCATCCCTGGATTCATAACAGCCTATTTTAGAAGCTGTTCATCCCACGATATTTCTGGTCTCATTCTTGAAAGGCAAGAAGGCATTATTATGGTTATACTAACCTTTCACATAGCCTCAGCCAGAGAACATCAACAGATTTCTCTTAAGTCAAGCCTAAAACATATGGTTGAGCTATAACACAATTTTTACATGGATTCCTAGTCTTGGTATCATTTGCATCAACCTGTCCGCTACAGTATAGTAAAGAAAATCTGCATAAAGGAGCTAAGGAAAACTGAAGTAAGGATTTATAAGTGAGGAAGAAGCAATTGCTTCCCTAGTTTGCTACAGAGACTAATTACACATAATATAAATTCCTTTTTCATATTAAACTCAGCATCAAATCCTCCAATCTAACAGAATAAAAAAAAATAATAAAGGAGATCAATGGACCTTATCTACACTATAATCAAATTGAGTCCTTCCCCTCCCAGGGATAAACTAACTAGCCTGAGCTTCTTTAATCTTCCATTCTAAGGCATGTTCCCCAAATCTCACATCACTCTCGTATTTTTTTCAGAACCTTTTCCCAATCTGTGGCAGGCTTTTCGAAGAGATACAAAAAAACACAGCTTGGAAACAACCTGCAGAGTCATAAGACCAAGCAGTTGGATGTCATTAGAGGATCCAGCAGAAGCTGGGTTTTGTTAGCCCAGAGCCAAAATTATTGGTGAAATAGCATTTATCTGTAGCAGAGGAACCCTGTAAACTTTAATGGAGATCTCCAGCAGAAATGAACATAAAATCACTCAGAGACAGCAGAAAGATATAGGAAGAACTAGAGTCACTAAGAAAGGGAGGTTTGTTTTGTCCAATACTATCTTTTCACCACATTTGCTGAAGGATGAAAATTCATCCCCAAAGAAATTCACAATTAGCAAGGATCAGTTTGTTTAAACAACTTACCAGCTCTTACTGGGAAGCAGAAGTTACTGCTATACTGCCTTTGGTGAAGGATCCTCATTCTCTTGAACAAAAGTTAAACATAAATGTTTTTTACTCACAGGAGAGATTCAAGGCTGCTTGGCTGAAAGTATTTATATTATAAGGAACAGGAAAAAACAATTTGATCCCCTTCTGTTCTCTCTTAGTGCTAATGTCCACACAAAACAAGCCTGAAAAAGCTCCTGGAATGGAAAAATCAGCAGCTGCTTAGGGAAAGGGGAAGTTTTGCATTCAGGCGTGAGTAGCAACAGAACAGCACAAAGTGCAGCCAGCATGTGACAGAAGCCTGGGGCAGCCCACATCTCTCAGCACCCTCTCCACCAGGCCCAGGACCACACACAGCTGCATCAGTGGTCTCAATACAAGGAAGAAATGAGCATGCTGAAACATAAGCCAGCAAGCAGATGTCCCAATTTTAGCATTTCTCCAGGCTCCATGCATTTAACACGATGCCAGATCCCAGAAAACTCTTCTCATCCTGGGTACAAGGCATCACTAGCACACAGTGCAGCAGTTGCAGCCCCCTGACATCAATGCCACTGCCTTTCTGGTAATGTAGGGGCAATGGTAGGTAGGGGCAATGGCACACAGGGGGATCTGGCCCTTGAGGCTGCTATAAGGGCAAGCTCTGGGTAGTTCTCTCCAGATCCCAGGATACCACACAATCAGATATATATTTGCACTGAGATTTCAAGGAAGATTTAAAGCACTGTGGGCTCAGAGGTGTGGTAACACTCTGGTTACACTATGGCACTAGCAATAAAGCAAAGGAAGGAACAAGAGGAGGTGGTAACAGTTCATTATGAATTTGAAATTCTGTGCCTCTTTATCCCATAAATCCTCTCAACTGAATCTGTTGATAGACTATGGCACGGTGTTAAAGCTCTGGACACAACGCAGTGTGAGCTACAGCTATAGACATACATCAAAAGTTAAGCTTTAAAAGAAAGAGAGAGAGAAAAAAAAAAGGTTTTAGAAACTGCCATGATTGGGAAACAATTGAGAATATGAGTAGAGAAGAATCAATGCAGTGCCAGCTACCTGGGTCTGCAGAGCCCCTGAAATGACAATACTTACCCCAGGGTCTATTGACCTGAAGGAATTTCATCAGCATCACATTGTTCCCTCCTGTGTAATGACAACAGGACAGCCACAATGCCAGAGCAAGCATTATGTTATCTTGCACTTAAGATTTTGAATAGTTTTCAGATAATTATTCCTGATACCATAGACAGTGTTGCTATGAACTTGATCACAAGCAATGTAGAGCTGCAGCTGTATCAGCAGTGATTCATTTTTAAGATGTAAAATTTGCAGTCTTAGTTATTCCGCTGCAAGCATTTTGCTTCATTAAGGATCCAATTTCCAGTTATTTTGCTTTTGGATGATGTACCTGAGCACATGCAAATTGAACATAACATTGGAGACAAAGCTGACTAATATACAAAGGACCTCCTACGTTAAAAGAGTCATGAAATTACTATGTAACTGCTTTTTAACCAATGAAATACAATTCACAGTAGCTTATTAGTGACAGTTGCAAAAGTCTCCAGACTTTCAGGGATTTTATTAAAGGAATGGAAGGAAAAACAGAAAAAAATGGAGGTTTTCCAAGTGGTAGGGCAAACCCACTTTCCCCAAGTCCTCAGAAATAATTTTACAAATCATTTTACCATTGCAAGAAGAGCTACACCGTAATAGAGGATGTGAAGCATTAACAGACTTCCCTTATATTCTGGTGCCACCTTCCCAGCTGGCAGATTGGGGAACTTGGCTCCAGCAGAAAGCTCACTACCCCTTCTCTCAGCCATAACTGCAGCAGCACGCAAACAATTTGGACTTTCCATAAAAAGAGGACCTCATTTGCATTCACTGTTACTCTCATTTTGTTAATGACAATGCTGCGCTACTCCGTACATGAAAATTCATGTATGCACAACAAATTTTCGCATTCACATCTCCATGATGTATTTGGCTAAATAAAAATAATTTTATTTTTGTTTGCATTTATATCATGGAAATTTTTCAGATGTTTTCATGTTGCAGCATGCCACTTGTCATTGATATCTTTGAGTCTATAAAGCAGTATTTATTGTTGGCTTTTAGCTTTTGGGGGCAGTTTGATGGGTGCTGCCAGGTAAGCATTCTGCTCGGCCTTTACCTTCTCATGGAAGTGTATGTTGCGTTTGGAAAGAAATTCCCTTCCAAGGCATTGTACTGGCATTTGCTTTTCTCTCTGTGTCCACAGGGAAAAAAAAACTCTTTATCAGCTTTTCCAATACAGAAGCAGGATGTTGAGATTTTCATTCTTTACTCATACTTCAAATGAAAACCTTACCCTAAACACATGCCTGAGAAATATAATTTCTTCCCATTCAGCCAGGCATGGAGTCTTTGAAGTCTAACCTTCTGTTTCACCTTTACACCTAAAAATATGTCTGTATGATTAAAGAGGATGAACAGTACAAACTGTGATCTCCACGGTCTAATGCCCTCAACTTATCATTATAATCACATTCCTCTCTATTTTGATGCAGACACTCAGTGATCATCTCTGTATGCACTCAAAGCCTGAGGATGCAAAGGGGAAGTTTCTCCATCCTCTGCTTTTGGCTCAGAGATGAAGTATGTGTTCTCCTGGATTAGGAGGCCTTGGTGCCCGATGCCCTGCTGGTGACACTGGAATAACTCCCTGAAGCATCACTTTGCCACCAGCTGGTCTCCTTTAACAGTGTTTAACTTGTTGAACTTACAAATGTATAAATCAAAAACTTCAAGAAGTGGGTTCAGGTCAGTTCAGGCCACACAGATGGCCTCTCCCCTCAGCTGCACCAGAAGCTCCACATGGAAAAGAGCACTCCATGCATAAATAATCTTGAGGGTGGAAAAAGTTCCTGTCATGTTCCTAACCCTTTGAGTAAATGAGAATGGAAAGAAGGAGGAGGGAAAAGAGAATCATCCCCCTGGGCAGTGGGAGTAGGGCTGACTTCATGCAGACAGTGAGAAGGGCAGGGGAGGGGGTTGCTATTATGCAGGAACTGGGGATGAGACAAAGAAATTGAACAGCATATATGAAACAATGACAGAGTGTCAAGTGTAAGCTTCAGCTGGAACAAATGCCAAAACCAAAAAGCCACAAGTGAAACAAGAGAGTTGCTAGTAACTAACAGAATATGTCCCTGTAATGCTGCTGGGATGAGGCTGCAGCATGGCATGGAGAGGTGGCACAGCCACCAGGCAAGAGATACCCAGTTTTGCTTCTCAAAGCAATAGCTAATATCACTTCATCCTGGCTCCACAGATATGGCAGCTGCACAGCACACAGCCCCACATGCAAATAACTATTAAAAGCTTGATGAGACACCTTCACACACTGCCATTTTGCTGCATTGTAGTAGAACATTTCCCCCAGATCCACGAGGGTAGGTCAGGAATACAGCATGGAAAAGGCTGAATGCTGAGGAAGGGCAAAATCAGAGAATCATTAAGGTTGGAAAAGACTGATAAGACCATCAGGTCCAACCATCAACCCTTCACCACTGTGCCCACTAGAACATGGCTGTTTGTCCCACAGCGCTCCAAAAATGAAAAGCTGTGCACTGGCATATGAATACATACTAATAAACTGGCCATAAATTAATACAAATTAAAAGTCACAGAAGGCTTTCAACAGAGAGTCTCTCTCCCTCCACACTTTCCCACAAACTCTGTGCAGAAGGCTTTGCCTTCCTCCAGTCCCCTCCAACCAACTCGTGTTGTCCAACCACAGCCCCAAGCCTTCGCACCACCTCAGATGCTGGGAGCTGAATTTCAAGCCCTTTTGTCAACAGAAGATGCCAGGGGATGAGTGGGTCATGGCTGGCACAGTTGCTTTAGGATTCCAGGTGGAAAAGGCTGAGAAGCACTAAGATCCAGGCTGGATGTGGCTCTGGGCAGCCTGGTCTGGTGGTTGGTGACCCTGCCCGTTCAGAGGGATTGAAACTAGATGATCTTTGAGGTCCTTTTCAACCCAGGCCATTCTATGATTCTATGATTCT
>JAOWBP010000001.1:52402596-52426190 GCA_028571105.1 Tragopan temminckii | reverse complement strand
GGTAAAAGAGAGCTATAGAAAAGTAGGTAATGACTGCTAAAAGACCTCTAATTCATTATAAATTATGAAAACCTTTAATATCACTCCTTCCACTGTCACTCAGAAAAGATATATTATGTGTACAGAGAAGATAATCCAGTTTGAAATTACCGGCTCTCCTTTACCCACCTTCACAGTGGAGTTAATGCCCGTAAAAGCAGTTAGGCATGCTTCAACATTTCACAGCTTTAGGCACCAAGGGCTCAACAATTCCATGTACATGCAAAAGTGAAGCGAAATCTCTTGAGGCACAGCAATGCACTGTTCAGTTTTCTTCAGAGTTGAAGGAAGACATCTCTTTTTTTTTTGTGTGTGTGTGTGTGTAGGTTACACGAATTTCTTTTAGAATGAAGCAGCACTTCTCAGCCATGAATTTGATTTGATTTTTTTTGTGTGTGTGTAAAGAATACTCTCACTGATCTGTATTTAAAGATGGCTGTTGGTGTTGGAGAAGTTGAGGGAGGGAGGAAACGTGAAGGGACGCCCCGTCCTTGGAGGTGTTCAAGGCGAGGTTGGATGGGGCCCCGGGCAGCCTGATCTAGTATTAGATATGGAGTTTGGTGCCCTGCTTGCAGCAGGGGGGTTGGAGCTTGATGATTCTTGAGGTCCCTTCCAACCAAAGCCATTCTATGATTCTACAAAGTCATACCAGGTGGCAGAACGCAGACTGAGAAACAGGCAAAACCAAAATTTGCTCTGTACTGAAAATTTCAGCTGAGAAATTCAAGTCTTTGTTCCCAAACCCTGTGTGTGTTCAAGAATTTAGTAAAATAAATACAGAGTAGAGTTTTACTCCCAGAAAGACAGTAAGCAGTTTACACTCTTCTACTTCCATTTACATCAGATTCTGCTACTCTTGCTCTTCTGGAGTAATACTATTTAGGGAATAGCATTACATATGTGAATGGGACAATCTTCACAGCAAGGAGAAAAAAAATTACAGCTTTCCAAGAGAAATGTGATCACAGGTACACGACTCTGAAACGAGGAAGATGATGAATCTGCTGACAGAGTGAATTCTGCATTTTAATAAGTGAAGGAGTGGGTTCACAACTTGCAAAGAAGCACACACTTCTTACCCAATTTCACAAGCTGGGGCAGGGAAGTATTGCTGCCTCTTTCAGTACAAGCAGTTACTGAAAGGTTGTAAATGTCCCCTGGAGGCAAGCTCAACATTGCAGTCATCACATTGCGTGTTACCTACAATAATTAAAGACAACAATTCTTAAGTACAACCCAAACCAGATATTCTTCTTCTAAAATTAATCTGGTTGCTTAATGTGCTACAAAGAAAGCTCTGCACATCACAGCAAATCTGTTCTGCACAATCTAGACTTGTTACATGACCCAGTACTGACTGGACTCACCAACAGATTTGAAACGAGATATGATCCAAATCCAAGCTAGGGTTTAACAGACCATGAATAACTTCTTTCTATTATTATGGGAGCGAGTAAGTTCCTCATTTCTCCAGGGCCACAGAGAAGGACACAGGACTCAGACACTGCAACAGGCTGTTTTCAGAGGATTTGTAGGCTAACTAGTAATGGTGCATTCAGGAATCTCATGCTGCTTTCCATGGACACTTAATTTTCAGCTGAAGTTTTCACATCCAAGAGAGATGAACAGTTCTGAATGCAGACTAACAGTGACTAAGATTAGTTTGTCCACTTATCTAAAAACTGACCAACTTCTCCAGAGTCTTCAGAAATATACAAAGAGCAGGAAGAAGTCACCATTACCTGATTCTATTATCTA
This sequence comes from Tragopan temminckii, assembly GCA_028571105.1. Classification (NCBI taxonomy): domain Eukaryota; kingdom Metazoa; phylum Chordata; class Aves; order Galliformes; family Phasianidae; genus Tragopan; species Tragopan temminckii. The sequence continues at coordinate 52,424,393 of JAOWBP010000001.1, read as the reverse complement.
TTAATTTTAATAATCCCACAAGAAAAGCATTCACATTAACAATCTTTACCATAACAAATCGTGTAAAGAGATAATCATATAGTATCATTTTCAAAGGAAACTATTTCTGCAAGAGACTAACACAGCTTAGCAGAAAAAATACACCCTTAAGCCTGAAAGCATGATGCATCTGTATTTACAAAAATAAGCAGTATTATAAAATTCAGTCATAAATAGCTTATTCTAGGTATTCCCTTAAGAGTATTTGCTAGGTACTCTTGTTCTGAAAATAATATAAAGAAAAATATCCCTTAAGATGGCTTTGAAGTTTCATTTGCATGTACTCTGTGCTGTACATACTCTCTATTTTTAATCCTCTGTTTAATGGAAAAACTACGTATTCCATGTTCATTTCCATTTAATTTTGTATTCAATGCTTATTTTATATTTATTAAATCTAATAATTTTGTATTCAAATATGTTTTATCTGAAATTGTTGCATAGAAGTCAGAATTTTTCCTGAAAGATTAATTGTATTATGAGAACACAACTTTTGGAAGGAAAGGAAGGGAGGACAATTTCAGCAACGTTTTTTTTTTAATTCGGTGGTTAGAATACATTATCTATGGGGAAGATAATAAAATGTGGGATTTTCTTTTTTTGTTTGAAACAAAGATCCAAATATTGGAAGTTCCTACTGCTTATAAATGTCATGTTTTTGAACAGTTCCACTAATCATGTAATTAAATTCATGGTGCAACAAGCTCCAGATGGGTTCATTCTTGCAGCCACTAGGAAACCAATGAATTCTATAATGCTCCGTATAAATTAAAATAAAAAATTGCTTATGAATTTGCACTTATCCTGAAAATCCACTTCCAATTCAGCATCTGGTGAATCTGCAGCTGGAGAAAACCTTTCATTTGAAAAAGAGCAGCCACTTTCTACCTGTAAATGATCAAAACATCAATAGCAGTGCTGAAGGTCACAGGCTGCAAGGAGCTACAAGGCTGGCAGTATGTGTTCCTGTGCAGCAATGCTTTATGTCCAGGGGCTGCTCTTGTGGTTCAGGTTAAACATGCATCTTGATACCCTGCTGAAGTGTGGCTTTATTCCATCATTGGAAAACTCAGATTTCTTTTTCTAACTGATTTTTAAATTAGCTCAAATAGTTGAGGAGAATGTGCCAAGAATCCATCATAACATCTGGCAAGTTTTCCAACATTTCTGGGTAAAATCCTCTTCTGATCAGTTTGTGGTACATGTGTCCAAATAGGAAATGGAAAGTGATAGCACCTGGTATGAATGACTTAAAAAAAAATCATACAGTAGTGTCATGTAGCTTATTATTGACCAGAAATTGAAAGCAGCATTTCTATTAACTAAAAAATACTCTTCACTTTCTACTAGCTGCAGTTCAGAAGTTCAATAAGCTATTCCTAAATTCTCACCTAAATTAGCAGAATTTTTTGTTGGATTGCAATGGAAGCATTCCACCCACTGTCTGCTTTGACAGCTTGAGTGTTCAGAAGTGCTCGCACAGAAATAACTTTAATTGATTAACCAACGTGCTCAAACATTGCAATACAAAATCATCAACTGAGCAAAAGAATACAAAGAGAATGACACCTTCCCCGGTCATACTTACACTCTTTTTGATTTTTTTCTTTCCTTCCGCGATGACCATCCAATGCAGCATCCTGGAATGAGAGAGGTCAGTACCATCTCCTCCATAGGTCCAGGTGACGTACAAAAGGTGATTGTAATATTCTATGGAGGTAATCTCAGGTGCCACTGGTGCTGAAGGAATAGGACAAACATATATTACAGATGTGCTCTAACACAACTGATTAACAAGTCCAATAATAAACTTCTGCCAAGGGATACTACTGGGAAAAGAGTATCACGACCATAGCAGAAATGTATCAGTCAAATCATCTGCACTTTATACCGGTAACTGAGTACTAGCTGAAAGAAATGAAAAACAGCTTTTCCCCGAGGAACATTTGGAACAGAAATTTATTTTCGTTCGCAGCCTCACAGTTTTATAAAAAAAAAAAAAGAAAAAAAAAAGAAGCACGAAGCTCCTGGCTGATAGAAACCATTTTCCGAATCAACATTTATAAAAGAAATTTAAAGCCAAGTTAAAAGCCTCGGATATTTCTTCACTGTGTTATAGCACTGAAAAGCAATGACATTCAGTGACTAATAAATAAGAATTGTCACGCTGAATAACTTGGATAGCTTTTCCATAGGAAAAAAAAGGAACAAACAACAACAAAAAAGCAACAAACTCTGAACGTGAACAAAAGAATGTCTCTTTGCATGAAAAGCTTCAGCCCTCTTTGCTCCCAGTGTGCAAGTCCCATCATCAGAGAATCACAGAACGTCAGGGATTGAAAGGGACCTCAGAAGATCATTGAGTCCAATCCCCCTGCTAGAGCATTAAGTCTCAAATCTACAGACACTTGGCAACTTGTGGACCGTGTCATTAGGTATTAGGCAAAGCAGCTGTTGTCCCTCCTCTTCCTCTGTACGCTTCTCCATAGCCCTGTGAGCCTGTTCAAAGGCTGGCTGTATGGTATTTTGCTCCCTGTGGTCAGGCTGGTAAAACCTTGGCTCCCTGTGACACCAAAGGAGCAAGACAACCACCTACAAAGCTTTCCTCTTAAAACAGGTGTTTAGAATGAGAGGTGCCCCTCTCCCTATTATCTGAAGGGGGAGCATAGCTGACTGGCTCACCTCGATCACCTACCTAACTGAGAGCCGCACGTGCCCTAACTGGGATTTGAGTTGAGTGGAGCACCCAAAGAGGAAGTCAGCAGTTGGTAAGGCCTGCCCCTCAAGGTGTTATCAGTGGGATAACCTGGAAAAAATGGGAAGTGTATGATTCCGTGCGCTTGGCAGATTCTGTAAGAGCCCTATAGTGAAAAGGACACGGATAGATCCTCCTTAGACCACAATGAATTTATTTGCGCCTTTGCAGACCCGCTGCCCTGCTTCCTGGCAGAGCCCTGGGTGCCAGCAGCCATAGAAAGGCAGGATGCGCTGGGAGCACGGAACTGCTTAAAGGGGCCACACGGTGTCACTGCTGCTTTCACGAAGGCTCCTATGATTTTATGCTGAGATCTGTTAGGAGCACAGATTTACTGAAGAAAGGTAGCAAATACAACGACGGGCAATTTAGAGCCATTTAGAAACGTTTAGTAAGACTCTTCTCTCAAATTCGTCTTGAGATAGCCCTTTTATGCTGTTGAGAGAAAGCAGCATTATTTAGTACAAAATCTTTAAAGCAATGTTTCTTTAATTTATAGAGTTCCCAGTCCACCCTCATGCGTTCTTTACAACCTAAGGCCACTACTAGCGTGAATCTTACGTGCTATGAATAATTTCCTCTTAAACCTTGATACTGATGACTCATTTGCCCTCCTAACACTCACATAGCTTTAAGTTTAGATATGTGGCAACAGTACCTGCAGGATATTTGAAATGTGACCACAGGTCAGGATGGTGTGCCCCTTAGCACCATTTTTCATTGTGTTGTATGGAAAGTCTGTAGGAAACGACATGGCCAACCTGGCTAAAGTGGTAGCTGGAAGCATTCGCTGGACCAACAGAGAGCAGCCTGGCAGGAAGGACAGATGCACTTGCACTCACCAGCACTGATGGTCTGCCTCTCTATCCTTATTTATTTATTTATTTTCAAAGCTAAAGGCATCCTTGCCACAAAAGAAAATGTTGGTGGTCTGAATTACCCTTGCTTACGATTGCTTTAAGATCCAGCTGCTTACAGCAGGTGGCATTAAAAACTCATTAGTCACCACAGCAACCCCGACAGTGCCATGATCTCTCCTTGTGTTATTACAACAGCATGCAGCTGATCCTGCAGGAGCCTGAGAGCAAATGCTGCTTCTGGCAAGCATTTACTTAAGGGCAGTCTGGGCCCCCACTCTCCTGGAGGCATCTGACCAGCTGTTGTAGAAGAGAGCTGCACATCACCCAGTATCTTCTAACACTGTTTTCATTTCAGGTACTATGGTCCAGTGAGCTCTGCATGGGATTCTGCTCTAGGGAAATGGTCTGACAGATGGTGTATGGTCAAGAAGCTTACAAAACCTGGTATTTAATATTTTAAAGTTTAGTTTTGATGGGTTTTATTTTTTCTAATTCTTGGCAACCTTCTTAGGCTATGTGAGGAAGGTAGAGTTGTTCAGAATGACTCAGAAAGGGACCAAAAGCTCTTTTAAACATCTGCTCCCTCTCTGGAAGGAAACAGGCTGAGGGTGATAAAGAACCTTGCAGTCCCCTGACAGCTTGAGATGAGCACAACGCAGCACCTACTGGGGACAAACATTTCCAACCTGCAGACATGAAAAATTGGCATGCCTCTTCCTGGTGAGTTAGCCGGATAGCACTCCCTGGACAAAACTGAAGATGATTCAACTAACAATGCAATCAAAGAACAGGAAGGTATTTAATGCTCAAATTTGGTTGTGACTGTCTATTGATAAGCTTGTGATTTGGTCAAATCTGATTTATTTTTATTTTTTACAGCGCTTAAGATCTGGCTCATTGGTATTCAATGTTTTCATCAATACCCTGAAAATAAAAGCACAACTGATGAGCCATGCAACTGGCACAGTGATTGGTAAAGAAGGAAATGCTCAGGATAGGACTGTGATGTAAATTACTGGCCCCAGTGCTGGGCCCATTCAAACAAAACTTATTTTGGACTACCAGGTGCAATAATCTTTAGGAAAAACGAAAAATAGCTACCCTAGGAGGAGTTTAGAAGGCACAGAATAGAAGCAAATCAACATAGACCTCCAGCGCGATGCTATAGCAAATGCAATCATTGAGATGCACAAACAGAAGAGCATTGAATAGGGAGCTGATTTTGCCTCTGCAGGAGTATTCAGCAGCTGGTACTGCAATTTTAGGCACAGGTTTTCATTGGTAAAGACAGTAAAAATTAGAGAGGCAGAGTTGGGAAAAGAAGTTGCATGAGAAAATGCCTTACTGAGAGTACCTGAAGAGTTCAGCGGACAGAACTTATCAAGAGAGAAATGCGAAGGTAAATTCTGTGTAAAGGAGAAAAAAAATGCTCTGAGGCTCTTCAGTCAATTAGTGAAAAATGTAACAAGAATCATAAACTGGACATTAAAACTAGATGAATGCAGATCAGGAGCTAAGGATAAACCTTTGATAATAAGAAGAATTAACCGTTAGTACAACTTTCCAGGGGGAGTGGTGGCCTCCTCCCTCTCTGAATATGAGTTTATTTTTCTGCAAAGGGGTTTTGCCAGTCACAAATGGATAACATTATCTGAGGTCTTCATCCTTTTCTGATTTGCGTATGTCTGCTAGGTAAGGAGTTGATCCATTTTTCCATGTCATGGCAGTAAAAGTCCTTACTTGTCCCATACAGAAATCCAAAATGATTCTGATGGAGGCTTATATTTTAGAATAACTTCATCTTCCTATGTTCTGCTGCATGTTTTGGGAAACAACACAAAGTATGTGGGCCCTACTGGACTATTTCCACTCAAAAATGCTGAACCTAGTACCCAAATCAATTGGAAAAGACGTCTATTCCCTCACATAGCAACCAATCAACTGAAAAATTTCTTCCTCACAGTGAAAAAGAAAAGGTGACTGATGCCAAAGGGCAACGAGTGTCCTGAAGACTTGTCTTGGGGCTTGCTGGATGCTCTGAGTTTGTGATACTCCAGACAAGTGACAGGATTTATCCCAGCATACCTTGGGATCAGATATCTGAAGATGACAGGTTTCATCTGACTTCAGTGGAGCTAAGTGATAATTTTGCTTATGTGGTTCTGTCGGGCATTTTTAATCATCATCACAAATAGGCCTTATTCACTTCCCTTTCTCAGTTGCATCCTGTTAAGGCTTTCACGAACCAGAAAATCTTGTTCTAGGTTACTGTCTGTTTTGGAGGGAGTAACCATAGCATGATTTCCCTCATAATGTGGCTTTTACAGCTGGGAAAGAAAAGTGAGACACAGTTATTTCCTCTCATGGTGCACCTGAGTTATTTACTGCTTTCAATCAGCAATATTTCTGCAAGGTGAGCTAAATGGTGCTGAATAAAAGCAAAATGATTCAATAGGGGACCTTGACTCAAGCAGTATGGGTGCTGGAAGCACATGTCAAGGAGCTCACAGGAGGTTTCAAATGCTGTTCCCTTTCTGGCTAATCCATTTTATATATTGAAGACTCCAACTCAAACTGACAAGAGACAAGGGAGTGTGCTACATTCAAAGCTGGTTCCAGCTGGAGGAGGGAAAGCAATGGGGTTGTATCAAGTTCCTGCAGCTGAGAACCTCAACTGGGAGGGACCGGCCAAGGCATAGCTGCCCAGTGAAAACGCATCCAGCGGAGGTCTTGATCTCAGCAGCACTCTTCTCATCATGCACACAAAAATACACTTAGCAGAGAAGGCAGAGCTGGAGCACGAGAAAAATGTGCTACAAGATATAGACCCTGCCTAGATCTGCATGATACATGCAGAACTCTACCCCATGTTGGCTAAGGTGTCAAAGTCTAATTTGTGGATAACTGAGGGGGAAAGGAAGGAATACTAGAGTCTCACTACAATTCTCTGAAAGGAGATTGTAGTGAGGTGGGGGCTGGCCTCTTCTACTGGGCAGCAGTGATAGGATGGGAGTGAATGGCCTCAGGTTGCACCAGGATAAGTTGAGATTGAATATTAAGAAAAATTTATTCTCAGAAAGACTGGTGATACATTGGAATAGGCTGCCCAGGGAGGTGGTGGAGTCACTGTCCTTGGAGGTGCTCAAAAACAGTGTGTATGTGGCACTGAGAGACATAGTTAGTGGGCATGGTGGGGATGAGTTGGCAGTTGAACTAGATGATCTTAAAGGTCTTTTCCAACCTTGATGATTCTGTGATTCTCTGATATTATGGGGACAGTGCAAATACGTGGAAAAATAATTCACAATATCAGAATTCGCGCTATTTATCCATTAACCTTTCAAAGTGCAAAACAGTGTCATGAAAGACAAGCACAGTCACTGGCCTCACTGGAGCCATGCCTTCAGCTGATGGAGGTTGGGACAGAATAATTCAACACTGTGCTTTGCACAGGAAAGTTATACCTCCAAAAGCAAGACTAAGAGCTTTCTTTGAGAAAGCAAAAACGGAACCAAGGACAACCCCTCACTCTTAGCTATTAAATACTCTGGTTTTCAAGTATCTGCAGGTGAAACACAGCATTTTTTCCCATCCTCCTGCTTCTGGCATCATTTCCATGGTCTCCTCAGAGTGCTGCTTACCTGTTATGAAGCTGATGGTGGAGCTGTCACAGCAGCTTAGTTCTGGGTCTCCCCAGGTCACCATGGTGACCCGGAAATTGTAGTACCATGCAGGTAGCAGGTTAGCTATCTTCTGCAGGGAGACAAAAGACAAACAGCAGCTCAGCAGAAAATTTACCAGAATGTGGTGTGACTTAAAAAAAAAAAAAAAAAAGTGCAACCATATTTGAAATCCAGTGCCCAGACATGGGACTGTTTAACTGAACTCTCACTTCTTACTCCAGTGGTAAATTCTGTAATTTGGCATTTGAATCCATTCAAAAATGTGTGCGGGAAGACCAAAGCTGGTTGTGGCAGCTCTGCTGCTTAAGCCAGGGCACATGGCCCCGTGTCCACCCACCATGGGGACCTCTCATTTGCCTTCTCAATGTGAGCTCTTCTTTCTTGACTAATTGGGTTTTTAAGATATATTAGAAACAATGTTTTTGACTCAGATATCGTCACTTCAAAGGACTCATTTCTTTCCCCCAATTTTTGAAGTGTGTTTCATATTGTATTATCATTTATTATAGATGAAATATAAATGAAATATAAATGAGTTATAAATGAGACATAAATTATAGATATAAATACAAATGAGATATAAATGAAATATAAAGTACAATATATTTTATAGTGCAATATCGTTTGCCATATTTAAGTTAAAATTAAAATGTTTCCAATGCCAAAAAAAACCCACATATTTTAATCTTTATGTTTAAATTCATACTTAAATGAAAATCCTAATGATATTTTGTAGTTCAAAATAAAAGCGTATTGGTAATAATGAAAAATGTCAACAACTTTGAAATTGCTTATTTCACAGATCTCTGATGTTTTCAGTGGTCTTTTTTTTTTTTTTTTTTCTTTTTCAGACAACACAAGGCAATCCAAATGCAGCATTTTGGGCCTATACTCATTATGGTTTTAGAAATGGTTTTATCCATTTGACATCAAAACTTTGAAGCTGCTTGGACTTCCTCTTACATACTTCTGGTGCAATATTGGGAATAGTAATACTGTTTGGATGACTTTAAAACAAACTTCAGAGCATAAACATTTAGGTGTTGTACTGAGGGACATGGTTTAATGGGTTCTGTCAGGCACTTATCGCAAATGGGCCTAATTCACTTCCCTTCCTCAATTATGTCCTGTTAAGACTTTCACCAGCCAGAAAACTTTGTTCTAAGTTACTGCCTGTTTTGGAGGGAGTAACCATGGCCTGATTTCCCTCATAATGAGGTTTTTACAGCTGGGAATGAAAAGTGAGACATTTATTTCCTCTGATAGTGCCTCCTGATTTATTCACTGCTTTCAATCAGCAGTATTTCTGCAAGATGAGCTAAATGGTGATGTGTAAAAGCAAAATAAAGTACTGGTGATAGGTATGGTTGGACTGGATGATCTTGGAGGTCTTTTCCAGCCTTGGTGATTCTATTATTTCAAAATTAAGGAAGCAATTAAACAGAGTGAAAGGGCTATTCAATTCCAAAAGGTCTGACTAGTGAGATGCTCTTCAGGAAACAATTTTTTATCTCACTGTCAGATGGCAGATTTTTTACTCCCCTGCTTCCTCAATGAGCTAACGCTTGCTTCAGAGACCACCAGAGATGTCAGACAATTTACTGACCATAGAGAAATCTGTGGGACACAGTGGGATTCTTGAATATGGCTAGTGAACCCAACTAAAAGTTCATCAATACATACTTGTATGCTAAATGTCATAACAGAGCAAAAAGACATTATTTCTCAAATTTTCATTAACTCTTTAAAAATTATTCTTTAAGAAACATTCACTTTGGGAGCTGTATGGCACTGTTTTATTTCCAACTGAAATTCAGACAAAGAAGTTGAAAAGGAAGCCAACTTCCTTTAGCTTTCATGAACAGAATTTGTAACAGCAGTGGGTAATATCATCTCATTTTCTAACTATCCACATGAACTCTGAAAGACACTGTTATTTCTAAGATGACTTGGATCACTCAGATATTAATCTAACTGTGCTGAGTCATGACTACAAGGTATTAATTACTTCTTTGGTAAGTTATTTTTGGTTTTAATTTCCTTGGAGATTTATGTGCTAGATTTACTGTCACATACCCAATTACTGTTCAGCCGCTATAGCTGAAACGACTACACAAATAGTATTATGCAAATGAATTACAGTAAATCACCACAGCTCTCATAAGCAGCGAAAGTTGTTGCTGTCATTTTTGCATACTCATAACTTTCTGAGCAACTAATTTCAGCTAAAACTGCTCACTGTCTTGTGCAATGGCAAAGTCTGAATATAACCTGTTCAGCTTCTCTAGGAAGATGTGGAAAGCAAGAGGAAAATTCATGGGATTTCTGTTAAATGCTCAATCTTGCAAAGATTTGTGTGCATGTTCTTCTAGAAAATAATTTTTGCCTAGGTGAAATCCTGCTGCACGTCTTTGCAGCTTCAGAAATATGAAAGCTGTTTTCACAAGAGCATCTCTGCAGCTAAGTGCTCCAGATGGCTCAATGCAAGACTAGCCTGCAAGCCCCAAATCCCTATTATCAATATTAATTATGCAGATAAGGCTTTGGACTGCTCCCCCTGAGGAGACGCCGGAATTGGTTAAAGCCTTGACTGACAAATTGACACACAAACTGAAGCTGCCTCTGGACTTGCTGAATATGCCCATTTGTCAACAAATAGAGGCTCATCTCCTGTCTCGTCATTATACTAAAATTTTAGCATCGTTCAGCTGTATTTTCCTACTTTAGGAAAGAGATGCTGCCAGCATCCTGGATGCTTTCTCTACTTGGCCTGGAAAAATATTCCAGGTTTAAAGGCATATTCAATGGAGAGAAGCTGAACAAGGAAATGCCCCAAGGTGCCAGGGCCACACATGCATGAGAAAGCAATAGTCAGTAACAGCCACTTTACCACGGAGGCAGTTAGGGAGATGGTTGCTGCTATTTCATAGTAGGTTGTCCACTCAGATGTCATTGTTGATGGATTGAAGTAAAACATTTCCACAACATATTTCCTGAACACCCCAAGGAAAGGTCTGTTCCAGCTCAAAACCACAGCAGTAGGTCCCAAAGGGTACAGTGTCAGATCCTTTATTCCAGTGGGTACTATAAAACAGAAATTGTGATTAGTAGCTTGTTGGTTTTTTTTTAATTATTATTAATTACATTAAATGGATAAATAAATTAACAAATAAAATCGAGAACAATACTTTCCATTAACTAAGTTCTATCTGTTTCTGATTTGTTCCTGATTTTAATTCCTAGTAGCTTCCTTGTCACAAGCAGTGGAATACCATTCTTTTCAGCATTTGTTCTTATGTCTCCTTTGTCAGAAATGACTGAAGGCTTCCACTTACTTTGAAAATCAGGCTGTTTAGGAGATGTTTCAAGTTATAAGCTCAAAAACAAAAGCATCAAAAGCCACAACACTTTGGAAGATAAAGGCCACCAGAAAGAACAGGTTTTTTATGCCTATCCTTCCTTCCCTGGGGAACCTAAAGGTGCTGCCATGAATTGCTATTCTTGCCTCACAGATGATGAAAACAGGAAAGAGAAGTAAAGTGATTTGAGAAATGTCACATCAGGGTCAAGTTCAACAACCTTTACTTTCTGGAAAGAAATCACTCTTCATGACTTCAGTGAGATTACTTAAATAAGTACTTTGCTAACATTTTCAAGGGTTGCAGAGCCCCAACTCTTGCAGAATAAAGAACACTCGGATTACTTCAGCCCATATTTGCACTTGACTGCATTTCCTTTCATAAGTCAGCCTCCATTTCCTTCATCTTTTCTGTCCATTCCATAAAGTGTTAATACTCACCCAGTGAAAATGAGGCTTATGATAAATAAATACTTTTTAAGGCATATTTTAACATATTTTTGTTTCATTCATGTTTAGCCATCACTGATCACTGAACAGTTTGTTTTGCACTTCTATTATTATAATATCAAATTCAATATCCTGTAATCAAATGAAAACTCCTACAACTGTTGTTTTACACCTTAAAATGTTCTTTTCATAATAAGTAAGAACTTTTCATTGTTGGGTTGATATATAAATGTGGAGAAAATGAGGAAACTCATTTAATATGGGAATATATGATTTCACTTTCTCAAATGAAAATAGAACTTCACAGATTTCTTAAGTAACTACAGCGAGAAAAAAAAAAAACAGAAATTCTTTCATAAATAACAGTCAATTATATAGATTTTAATAAGGCATATGTGTATGTGTATATATATATATAACCTATTTTCTAACTTAGAATTTTTCTTTACTGTACTATATCATGCTCTCTTTTCAAATTCTTATACAGACTCCGCTTACACAAATGCATGAGGAGGTTGCCTAGAATGAAAAAACTCTCACCTTATTTACTACTCCACATATCTGCTTTCATCTACAGAATTCACTTCTTAACAGGATAACTTTGGTCTGCTTGCTTGGTTTTTTGTTTGTTTTGCTTTCTTCCCTATATCACAGAGAGGATGTAGAGTGACAAATACTGAAGATCTCTAACTTTCAGCCACCTGCTCACCCACAAGGCAGACTGTTAGTCAAAAGGAAAAGGCTGGGTGACTCAGGTTAAATATTCCTCTGCAAATGTAATTCTATAGATTGAATATCTTTCTCTTTGCCCTTTTTCATTAAATTTTGTTACAGTAGTAACCTTAACAAAATAAATGACATGGAAACTGAAAGATATTAAATCCTAAGTCACTCTTTAGTTAGGAGCTTGATGGAACCTTGAATTATAGGCATGGGGGGAGAAGCTCTGCGGGTAGGTTGTGAAACTACATTCTTGAAAATGTCAATCTCATTCTTAAAGAGCCTTTTTTATCTTCAGATTTCAAAGCAGAGAACATCAAGATTCATGGTTTAACTCAAGAAAATCAAGGTTGGCATCAGCCTTAGTACAAGAGGAGATAATCCAGCTCCTGACTTAGTACCATGGCCTTCAGACTGGAACTGAACTGCGTAATTCACAAGGCAAATTTGGTACAAATACCTTAACAGCAGTCCCATACCTTTCATGAGACAGTAAGAATGATTCACCTCTAGGAGGTGCCCACATCTCTCCATTAATCGCAGACTACCTGCAGCTCAGACTGACCACACCTAAGTGAAGTGATTCCCTCCCAAAAGGACATAGACCAGGAACACTGTTAGAGATGAATATACATGTGGCCAAAGGTGAAGACGGTTCATTACAAAAGGCTCCATATGTATGAATCCACAACTGTTTTCTAGTTGAGTTTTGTAATAATCCAGTGTTTAAATATGAAATATTCATCACCCACTGATGGAGCATTCATGCTTTTCCCTCATTAATGGGCTAGACAACATAAGGAAAACAAACACTCTCAATCAGTGTTCATTACATTTGAAACAACCAGCATGACGATTTTGCCTGTATTTCTTCATGGGCTATACAGTTTAATGAATATGCTACTCATATTCAGGAAAAAGAAAAGAAGCAGCATTTCAAACAGTAACTGCAGGACTTACCAATGGAAAATGTAACAGGATCAGAGGGAGGTCCAACCAACGGTCCTTTCCGTAAGTAAACCACAACCTGGTACTGGGCACCAGGAACAAGATTTTCAATGAGGCTGCTGCTTGAATTTACCTAATGAAAGAGTGCACATCAGATGTGAAGTATTTACTTGGTCGGCTAAAAGAGTATTGAGACTACTTGAATTGATTCAGTTAACAGAACACATGCTTCTGAACCTGCATTAGCAGCTAAATTCTCATTCAATTATGCCCCGAATGGCAAAACTCTGAAAGCACTCAGACTTGGATTCACAAATGATCTGACCCAAAGAATTGCACTTACCTTGCCACATAAAGTCAGGTGCAGACCCATTTGAGCTGCTCTCTCCTCGCACCAAGGCTTACTGAAGTATTCAGGCTATAGTATTCATATTCATATTATCAAGGCAGGAGTATTTAGGCAGTATATTTTCAATGAAAGCCTCAGGCTTTTCATCGGCCATCCGATTCAACTGCCACTATATGACCTGAAAGCAGCCTTATGGGAAATCTGTCTTCTGAGTGCAAGTGTTAAATGTCTGGATGCTAAAATCAGAGAGGAACTACACTTTCAACTCTCTTGCACAGCACTACAAAATTTGATGAAGAGATCTTTCTGTTTGAGATACCAAAATTCAATCGCCTGCTGTGGCACACCAGGTATTGGTCAGAGCCGGAGGCATAATGCCTGACCAGCTGATTCCTGATCTGGTACAATATGTGAAAAGCCTCATATTCTGAGCTATCAGGAAAGACATGGAGTAGCTTCAAGGAAAGAACTTTAGGCCCCCCTTCTACAATATTTTCTCTGCAACCTTTCCAGAATCTCATCACGGCCTCCTTTGGTTTATTGTGATGCTCATAAATACATCAGTGTAAGCACAGATTTAGTGAGGAATGGAATGTGTCTTTAACAGCTGCTTTTGAGAACTAATCAATTCATGCATAATGGTAGAAATGAATAAAACTCTGCACTGAATTTTGCCCTTTTCGGCTTGTCAAGGAGAATTCAAACGAACAGCCATTAATAATTCCATGTATAATGATCTGATAAAATTTGATTAGAGGCAGTGTGAAACTCTATAGGGACAAAAATAAACAACTGTATTTAGACACTTTGCCTACTTGTAGCAAATACATTTACTTTTACAAATGTCTTGTTTATTCACAGATTAGTTTTAGGTATTTCTATTTGAGTTTGTAGATTAATCCCTGAGTATTTACTTTAATCCTATATGTATATACTTGCTCTCTAATGTTTATTATCACCTACCATATTGTTTTGCTCCCTGATTAGATGAATGCATTTTTAATAAATGGAAGAAATGTAACTCAAGGAGATTACAAACTGGTTCTGAGAAACAATTCTCAAATTGTCTTTAAAGGACCATTCCCAGTGTGGAAGTACATGGCGATTCTTGGAATAAAACTCAAAACATTTTGACAAAGACCTATTTAAAAAGACACTTTTAAATGATGTAGAACTCCTTGTGTTAACTATCTTGCTAGGCTAATCACAATATTGAAGGAGGTGAAGATTTACTGAGTTATGGCTCTGTTCTTCCATTCTCATGGGTGTGCTGAGGGCGCAGCACATGGGAGCACTGAAGACTTTTTCAGGTTCCTCAATCACACAAATTTAGGAAGCCAGGTAGAAATTGTGGCACTGCTTAGAAAAGGGATTTGTCAGCGTTATGGCAAGGAAACATAAGTGTGGACTAAACCCTCTTTCTAACCAAAACCACATTCCACTCATCCATCAGAGCCATAGAATCTGACATGGAAATAAACTCACCATAGGTTTCAGGTAGCAGAAAATTGCCTTATCTGGGGGTTCAGGAAGCTTGATCACAATAAGCATGTCCCATATGATAGCCCTAAAGAAGTGGTGTCCATCCAAATCACAGGTGGTGTTGATGATTATTTACTTCCCACCTTTGAAATATCTTTTGTGGATGAAGAGAAAAGCTGAATTCAGATGACTTCCAGAAAATGTAGGGTCAAGTTCTGTACTCATATGGAGGAAATCTAAGAATCAATTAATTAATCTAAGAGTCAATTAATTAATACATGCAAGTTGAATGATAATCATCCATGTGAGCACTTTTCTTAATAAAAATGGATTGCAGCATATGCCTAAGTGTTAATATGATGTGATATCATTTTGCTCACTACTGCGAACATTTCTCACTCAAAAGTTTGAACAGAGAATTGGCCACAGCCACTGCCATGGAAATACAGTTTTAATGCTGATAGAATTTAATGCTGTCATTTTTGTATGCTTTTCTCTCCCTTCCACTCTGCAGAATGGAGCACTGTGCTCTGCAGCCTTTAGCTGGATGGGGCCCTTGGTACTGTGATAACAAACAGTGGGATGACTAGGAATTTTTTTTTTTTCCAAGTCTTGAGGAGGACCCTTACCTCTGTGCAGTACTGTTTTTCAAGCCTTTGACTTTCCTTTTGCTTCTGACAAGTCAGGGAGACCACAGACACGATTGTGCCATTGCTACCGCTCTCATGTGAGGCTGTCCAGGATGTCAGGGCAGTAGTGGAGCTGAGCACTGTCACCGTCACATGCTGGGGCTTTTCTGTGAGCTCTTCTATCCATTCACCTGTGGGGCCTGGGACATGCCAAGAAAGCATGTGTGAGCAAGGCACTCTGCACATTTAAGGCACTTGTGTTAAAACATCCTTCTTCACAATATTGCTTTCTACTAGGGAAAGAGGCTGAACTGACCATCTCCATTTCCACAAAGAAAAGATGGGAAACAGCCTGCAGTCAACACTGTTTTTGCCAATAGCAAAGCAGGAGTTGAAAAGAGAAATATTTCTGTTTTGAAAATTTGGATTGAATGTATTTTCTGTTACTTACCAGAAACCACCCAGCAGTATCCGGTATGCTCCAAAAGGGTATTTTAGGAGTAGAGATATCCAAAAATGTACAGATCCATGATAAATATTTGGTAATATTTAAAAATTAGTGGTGTCCAGTAATGTACAGATCCATTATAAATATTGCACGCAATTTTTCCTTTCACTATACACCACGTTACTCAAGTGTACTATGTACCTGAGGTCTTTAAACTGAGTTCACAGAGTCTACCATAGTGAAGAATTCTCCATCAGGCTTTTTGAAGCACTTCTTTAAATATATATATGCTTTTAAATTTGGAAAATAATTTTAACTAGATGTGGTCAAAAATTCAGATTTTCAGCAAACAAATCCAGAGCAAGGATTTTGTGTAAGATCAGCCTATAAGATTTGACAATCAGGAGTGCCATTTGAGTACAACAAAAACGTTGGGTAATATAAACCAATAATTCAACAGGATGAGTCACCAACCAAAAGGTTACAAGAATAAGATAAGGGTGAAGCTGTGAGAAAAATTTATTCACGAAAGCCAACTCACATCTACTCTAGAAAAAAGAGAAATCTGATCATTAAGTTAGTCTCTGGATTCAGTGGATATATGTGTAGCTATTTCTACTCAGAAATTGTTTCAACATTAGCACTAAAGAAATTCAGCTACCTCAACCTTGTGTCAGGGTCCAAAGCTGCAGCCTCCACAGAAGGCTTGTAAAGAGGAATGGAAAACGAATTTTACCTCATGTGCATCTCAGATTTGGCATACTGTCAGAAATGCACATGAAATCTATCTAAGATACTAAGGTTCTCAAGTTAGAATAATTAGGTCAATTGCCAATAATCTTCATGTCTAGAAACCTACAAACCAAACAGAAATACTTCATTAAAATAGCAATAAAAACACCTAAATGCCCTCATTTATTACATGTAACACAAATATAGTCACTACATTCTTGTTACACCTTTATATCTAATGATATCCAAGTCCATTCTTCCTTAATCTAGCAACCTATCCAAATATACATTTTGATTAACACTTTTTCATTTTCTGAGAGGTCTCTGTCCTCAGTTAGTAGACTGTATGTAGGACACAGTACTGTGTATTTCTGTACATAAATCAGTCACTTTTTAAGATGGAATAATATTTGGTGCTGATAGCAGTACTACATAATTTATATATACTTTGATCTATTTGTATAGTTTTATATACTTTGATGTTTTCACATAATGAAGATGCCTATGAACTATTCCTAATGGAAATCAGAACACAGTTAAATGAAAACAACGGAGACCCTTTATCTCAAGGCCTGTTTCATCTCTTTGTTTTCCAAGTACTATTTCTTTTACCTATTAAGCTGTTAAAAATATTGCAGCAATACAAGAATTGAATTACATGCTGTTAACCATTATGATTAATTTAAGCTTAAGTAGTATTTGTAAATGTCATGACCTCCCAAATATATTTATTAGTAATGTACCACTATGTTTTCTTTTAATATGAATATTTCTGCCAGCCTAACCACCATGTTCTGTTGCAGAATTCATTATGTGGGGGAGACACTAATCTCTCACAGGTAAAACTGTGTAGTGCTGCAAGTGTTCCCCTATTATCAGTGTTTGGGCATTCTATAGGCCATAATTCCTCTTGTACAAAAAGATACTCTACGTGTGTGGGCTTTTATACTTATTCAGACATCTCATTCCCTTGTTGCTGTACAGATCATCAAAGCCTTCAGAATGATCATTGGCTGAATTTACCTACATCTGTCTCACTTGCCGATCTAATTCTCAATATCAATCTTGGATTATTAAGTACTGTATTATTATTCTGACTTACTAAATCTGTATTTAAGAAACCCTGAGATTCTACAGGGAAATAATAAATTACTTTTTTCTCCTCTGAATTTAGCAGTCTGAACTATTGCATTTACCTTTACTTGCCCTGTGTGCTCTTAGAGACCATCTAATTTCAGAGCTCAGTGTTTAATTGTGCAAATCCCACAGTCTCAGCCTGAGATGCCCTTTGTTCCTAACACTATGCATACAGCCTCCAGGAGAAAGGAAGTTAAATATTTTCAAGATTCTTTATAACCAATGATTTAATTCACTGAACCAAATCCTCTCTTTGGTAGATTTAAAAGGAGAACCTATTTTGTAAGAGATGAACTTCTCTGGTCCTGCAGCAGATACCACAGCTGCCACAGTTCTTACTGGTCAAACTCACTGTACGTTAAAGTGATACTGGTCTGGGAGAAAAAGATTTACTGAGGTACTTACTGATGTAAAAGCTGAGTGTTTTTGCTGATTGACTTCCCCGAACTTCACAAGAGCCAGAGGAGCTAAATGTTGTTACAGACAACTTATATTTTCCTGGTTCTTTCAGTTCAGCAACAAATTTGTGAGTGTCCTCACTGACTGTCAGAAGTTCTGTGGAGTTCTCTAAATCAGGGGGGAAAGATATTGTGGATTAACTGAAATTTGAAAGGCTCCGGCTACTGAGAAAATGATTTATATCGGAAATGCTAATACAGTTTCTGCTGTGGGATTTAAAGGTATCCAAAAGAACTGGATTTATGTGAGTAGTTTTATTTCTTGCCATCAGAGCAAGAGTAATTAATGACCAAGGTTGCAGTATAGGTGTACAGGAACAATAAACCCAGGACAAAATTTCATTCAGTAGAGGGGATGATAAAATAGGGTTGTCATGACTGCGCAAGTGAAAAAGAGGACAGCATAGAGGAAAAGGAGCTTCTAGTTCTATTGCCTTCTTATTCTGCAAAATAAATAAATAAATAGATAAATATTATTTATCTTAAATGGGGGAATAATTATGAAAACTGTTAATCAGGAAGTCAGATTCATTTTGAGAAAAAGGATTTTAAAATAGGATACCTCTAAATGATATGGCTATTCTATTGTAGTTCCACCACTTAAAAGTTTTCTCCATTTTCCACCACAGCCTCTTTTTGGCCTAAGGAATGTGGTCCGTTGCTCTCCAGAGACAACTGTTAACCTGAACTCAGAATGACTTTTCTGTGCCCCCTTCCAGTCGCGGTCCCCTTGAGAACCTTTCTCAAGGAGCAGACAGAGCTGCATGAAATAACGTACCTTCTTCACCTCCAGTTTCCATCAGCTTGTTTCTCCTTTCTCTGATACCAGAGGGGATTTACAATAACTATGGTGTAAACAGTGCAGCAGTATGCACAGCAGTACAAATCTTATTTAACAAAAGAAATTGCCAACTGTGATTTATCATACCTCCCTTATTTTAGTTTGAAACCCAGCCAGAAATGCATGCTATTCAATGCAAGAACCTTATCAAGATACACAAGAGATCTAATAAAGTCCTGTGAGGCACCATTCTAGGTAATTAACAATTTGTGAAGGAGACAAACCCACCAACAGAATTATAGAAACAGAGTATGAGAAGAGTATAAGGCTCGGTTTTACCTTCCCTTTCAATATTGATATGGAAACCATCAAAGGCGGTTGGTGGCTTTGGTGGTAACCAAGTCAGCACCATTTGTACAGGAAGGAAAGGAGCAGGCTCTGCTGTGAGTTTTCCAGATGTGTTTACTTCACTGGCCCCATAATCCCTGGGAACTGCATTGACAAACTCCTCTTCACCCTCCGATGATTCAGCTTCATTAGACCACCAATATGGCTGCGTTGTGGTTTCGTACTCAGTACTGTTAGAGCGGTAATCAGGCCAGGCTGCAGTTGTGTTCACTACTGGAATTTCAGGTGGGTCACCAGAAAAACGGCTCAGTTTCTCTTTGCCTATGATTTCTTGTTGTCCCATGAATGATTCTTCTGCAAAATTCCCGCTGTGCTCTTCCCAATTGTTTCTGTTGATTGGCACAATCTGAACAGAAATGTTTCGAGGTGGGTAAGGAACTAAAAGAGAAGCACAGGTTAATCTTTTAACAGGTGTGTTCTGTGTACCTCTGCCAGGTGTTTATTCCCTAGGGAAATATTCTTTGCAGAAAAATGATATATCAGGGATATTTTGAAATAACCTGTCCTTCCTACGATTCTCCTTTCTATTACAAATTACATTGCAGAAGTGATTCTAGTAGGATCAAGCTAACTGAAAATTCATAGAAAAATCTAGACTCAAGAATACCATGATGCAGAGTACACATGCAGTTGACATAAATCAGACTTCAGTGCTAATACAGCAGCAATGCTACTTAACTGTGGATTTGAAAAGATGGGTCTCAGTTTACTGTGTTTTCCACAATTGCATGATAACAGACAAAATACCTCTGTAGGAATGAGCTCAAAAACATGTACAAAACTAACGCATGACATGGTTTATACTTGAAAAGCATGACCTTCTTGCTGCCATAGGGCTTTTCATATGCTCTTAGTAGACACTTTTTCACAAGCACTATAGATCAGTTTAAATTTTAATAGTTGTGAAAGCTTGATCTCTAGATCTGGATCTTCAGAAGGCAAATAGCATGCAAAGAAGTTATTTCTGCTTATGCCAGCAGGTTAACAAAAGGTGCCATAATTGCTTGCCTGTATGCCTTTACCTGTGGATAGCCTCTGCAAACATTCTGTCTGACATATTTTGAGCTGGCCCCTTACTACCTACTGATTTGTTCACCTCCCCCTGTCCCAGCCACAGCCACTAATACAAAATCAGACAATACAACATCATACATTTCATGTCCAGAATGAGGGATGGAAAGGCAGCAGAAAAGAAAAATGTGATTCTACTGGTTGCCTTCTGATTTTGCCACTGGTTCATTTCATTTTGGACCCTGGAAAATGTCTGTGGTGCAACAGATTAATAGGAAAGTTTTGGGCATCATCCGAGGACCAAATTAAATTAGTTCTGGACCCTGAACAAATGTAATTTTCAGCTTTTGCAACATTGCTGTCTTGGAAATTAAAAGTTCATGCTTCAGGGCATAATTTGGCCGCCAAGTGGGGACACTGCGACACTGTTCTCTATGAGAGAAGACTGAACAATGAGGAAGGCCTTCTCCAACTGTTTAGCTGTGATTCACTGTGAGAGGAGACAGATCAAAACAGATAGATCAATATCATTCTCAGTGTGGCATTCCTGTGGTTTAAAAATTAATTTCTAACATAAGGACAAGGATGTCTCATGTGAAGCAAAATTTATGTTCTAATAAACCAGCTTTGTAATAGAAACCCTCATACAGATTTTCCCTTATGCTATATTGCACATAACTTCACTCCCTGCCTGCACAGTACCAGCTGCAGCATCCTCCTCCCATGTTCCTGGCCAGGAGCAGATCCCATAACTGTTTCCACACAGCCCCTCCTCCACGTGCAGGCAGAAAGGAAAACAAAGATACAGGCGTGAAACAAATGGTACACAGACATTTTCTTTACCTGTTCTGTGTTGCTTGGGCTCATGCCTAACCCCGCTGTATTCCACTAGCGTGCTTTTGTTGAAGGTTGCTTCTGATACCAACTGAAATGTGATGTTACTGTAGCATATACCTGGCAGCCAGTGGTTGAAAACGGTTTTACCTTTAAAGAAGTCTGCAGAAAGTTTAAAAAGAAAAGATTTTTTTATTATTAAAAAAAAAAAAAAAAAAAGGAAAAAACACATAAAATATTCACTTTCTGATAATGCAGCTGCACATGCTGAAATGGCAGTGTTTCAGATTTTTAAACATTGCTCAGCCTGGTCTAAGACATGTAATTCTAGCAATTCAGTTTGCCAGTATTTTCCCTGGCTGTCAAAAAATAAAAAATAATAAATAATAAAATAAAAAAAAGAGCCCAGCAAGAGAAATAAGAACTACATTTCACAGGAAAGCAACTCAACCTGGCAACCTGCTCCACGTGACACTGAGCATCTCAAAGAGCACCTGACAATTCCTGCAGACCTTTAACAGTTGCACGCAAAAATCTCTTTGGTTTGGTGCTGACTGAGGTACAGCACTCAGAGGAGGTGCTCAAAGGGCCATCCACAGTGCGCCTATGCACCAGCCACAGTCTGAGAATGGAGCTCATAGTATTACAGCCTCTGCATATGAGCTGTGAAAGAGAAAAATTGCTGCTAGTATCACCTTTGTTCGCTAGAAAAGGG
>JAOWBP010000001.1:52380002-52402496 GCA_028571105.1 Tragopan temminckii | reverse complement strand
TAGTATTACAGCCTCTGCATATGAGCTGTGAAAGAGAAAAATTGCTGCTAGTATCACCTTTGTTCGCTAGAAAAGGGTCACTTGTATTTAGGACTATGATCCAGAATCACCATTCCCGATACCTGGCATTTCAGAGTCTTGCAGATGTTAACCTAATCCTTCTACGCACTGAAACAATGACACCTGGAAGGTTCCTTCTGGAGGTGGGCATCTCCCTCTGCTGAATCCAGAGAGAGCTTACAGTGACCAGGCTGCTACACTGGAAGCCTTCCTTCCATCACTAAAATTCAATCCATCACTTAATGGATTGCTCAGAGGCAATATTGCCACCATTTTGTATTAAACCAGCTGGGGTTTGGGACCTGAGGAGCGTGCAGCGCCTTTTTCACCTCTTAGGTGCTTTCTGTAGGACAGTCCTTTACATCTTTCATATAAATGTTGTGCTTAAGCTTACTGCATGGCAAAAGAGCAAAGGAGATCTAAGCAGATCTAAACAAAAAATAAAACATCAAAAAAGAAAGCAGAATTTGCCCTTGTTAGTCTGTTTAGACGGCTAAACTGATGGCTGAAATTCTTTAGATTGACTATCTAGGTTGTTAGATTGCTTGTCCTTGGTTGAACTGTTCTAAGAAAGATGAAATTGATAAAATGCAACAGGTTTATTAGCTCAGGGACAACAAAGAATGATAGAGTAATACACAGTACTACGCAGCATAGAGTGTTGCTCAGTGCTACTAGCACTGTGTGACTTCACAGCGATACAGAGGCATCAGCTTCAAAGTCTTTCCCAAGAATCAGCTCTACTGAAAGCATTTCCCAGATACAGGGCATCCCTAAGCTCCCCCATTAGCTATTCACAAAGAGAAATCATGACTGGAAAGAAGGAACTGGGAATTGTATTGATGTTTTCAACTGCGACTGAGACAGAATTTTACCCACTGATTTCAGCAAGTATAACTAAAAAGCTAAAATGTATCTTTGTTAGCTGGAATAGTTAGTGGAATAGTTTCTTCCTACCTTTGTACAGCATTGTTCTGTAGTCTTTTCCTTCCCAATAGCTTATATTTACCCGGGTAAAAACATTGTACTTCTCTGGGTATTGAATTTCAAACAGCACTCCTGTTTCTGGAGATGGTTTGTAATCATAGATAGAAACACTGCTCACAGGAAGGGGTTCTAAAGGGTACACAAACAAAGGAAAAAAGGCAGAAAGAAGCAGATTAACAGGCAAACCTATAAAAACAACATCAAAGAAAAAAATGGTTTTGTGTGGAATGACACAGGAACTATCAAATTTCCCAGATGATATCCGAGGCTTCACAGAGGTCTGGGGCAAAGCTACATGGGACTATGTCAAAGCCAAGGTTATGTTCCCCCATACACAGCATGTCAGTGTACTCAATGCTTTTTTAGAGGGGAAAAAAAACAAACAGATTTTAACAGAAAGCTGTCCTTATTTGCAGAGGAGCAGGCATAAAAATCGTGGTTGAAATCACCGTTATTACTTAAGCACTCATGGTCATCACCCCATCAAGATTTTCTTCTTCAGCACTTGCCGATCAAGTAAAAGTGCCCAGACAGAAGCGACAAACACTTGAAATTAATCATAATTTTGGCACTAATCTGAACTTCTAAGATTAGCTAAGAAGTGTATCAGTGTGACACCCAGAGGAAACTGTCTGGATGATGATTTTCTGTTCTAGTAAATATTCATTTATATATTTCACGAATAATTATACTTTGTCAGTCCCGATTCCTACCATACCTGAGAGGGCCACCATCTTCAAAGTACTCATTAAATCACACTTCTAAAGAATACTGAAGCACCATTGCTGTTATGTTACAGATGAAAAGCTGAGGTACAGAGTACAGTGATTTACCCAAGGGCGTGGGGGTAGCCTGCACACAGAAGGCAGGTTAGTACAGAGCTGCCAATCTACTGCTTTCAGCTCTGACCACGGTGGGCTATAGAAAGTAAGAACAATAACCTATGTACTTTTACGTGCTGTCTAGAAGAAATGATAGCAACTATGCATTGGTTAAGAGGGCCAAGCAGCTATTCAGAACAGGTTTCTAGTTTTACTCAGATTTAGTCATATTAACTTATTTTAATAGAAGTAGTTAATAGACAACAATCAGTAGTTATGCCCACATCCTTTTAGGTATTATCATGTTAAGTTCTTGTGCACAGTAGGGAACAGATTGAAAAATTCAGACTGTTCATTAGCACGGTTTCACTACACACTTGCAGGACACATTTGAGTACAAAGTTCTGCTGAAGCAGGCCCTGGAGAAAAACTCATAATACAGTTTTCTCCAAAGAGCACACAGTCGTGGCAGGCAGGAGAGAAGGCAGACGAAAAGGACAGCAGCACCAGCTTCCAAATGGGAATTGTCTCATGGTAGATGGATGGAACAGGGTAATCAAAGATGGAAAAGTAAGCCTATAGCAGAAATAAAAATTAAGTCCCATTTGCTAGCACAGTATTTTCACTGTTGTACTAAGCTTCCACTTGCAATGAGAAGTGAAGAGGAAAAAGCAACAAAGAACAAAAAACATAGCCACAAAAATAAATCTCAGCACAGGTCTTAGGAAGGAGTTGTATTGCCATTTTTAACTTTGTCAGAGTACCAGAATACAACACTGTGGGACTTCTAATTTATTTGTCATGGCAAATATGTTTTATTATCTCCAGGTAACTACCAGTATATTTGTATGTTAGACATAGAGAAATAGAAATATCAGAGCTAATGGATACCAAGAGGCACTGCAATGACAGAATTTGTGAAAATCTTGCTGACAATTTGCAGTAGCCTAGAAATAAATGGGAGCAAAGCAGGTCATGGGAAACAAAGCCTACCCTCTTCTTTTTGCTGAATCTCTTCCCATCACTTATTCTGAAATAAACAGTTGAGCTGGCAATCCCCATGACCCCACACTTCATATCACATCTCACACAGCACATGATAGCAGTTCAAATGTCAACAGCAATCTCTAAATGGCACAGCCCTTACATGCAGCCATCTTTCATGTTAGCAGGCATGCCCTGGGCTTCTGCCATCTCATTCAGATCTGGGTCTCCTTATTCCTGAAAGAATTACTGAAACTTCCCTGAGTCAGTGATTGAATTACCCCATTTATTCCTTCCTACAACAAATCAAATAAAAGATGGAAGTTATATTTATTTTTAATCCGAATGATGTCTTGATTTAATTAACGAATAATTGAATTAAGCGGTAATCACCGCAGACTCTCTTTCTTGTTGTTATCTTCCGCTTACTGACTTCTCCTTGCTCATAGCTGATGTTAGCAGAGTAGTTTGAGTGATATAATGCAATTTAAAGAGTCTTCCATTATCTTCCTTCCTTCGGCACCAAATATTCACATCAAAAGCTATTTGCACACTGTGAAATTAAAAGGACACTCAGCAGATAAAAATCGTGTTCAAGTTTTTCACTAACTAACCATTCCTGGGGTTATTAAAGCTCAAAGAATATGTAAAATGTCACTCTTCACCATTTATAATTCAGAGCATAAACAGTTCGGTCTTTTTCATTGTTCCAGATACAGCATTCAGGATCCAGTTTTCCATAGGTTTTAGTGATTCTCAAGAAATAGCTTAAGTAAGTTATGATCAAATACATAGTAGCATCAATAATATTGATGATGTAAGACATATTAAGGAAGGGAATTAGAGGATTTTAGTTTCCCTTTAATAGCATGTTTAAGGCTCTTTTTTGTGCTCAATGTCTTTATTTTTAGACATCTAGACTATATTAAACTCATATAGACAAGCTTGAAGGATCAAGACCGAAGTTCCTTTATTCTTAGTATCTCACATTCTGCTGCTCCTGTAGCAATTGCTTTCCAATTATATCTGTTTATGGGAAATTTAACTTCTGCATTTCTCCTGAATATTACCACATTTTGCATTTAGCACATACCTTGCATTATAAAAACAGCAGAATAAATGCCCTGGCAAATTCTGGAGGCTAAATCCTCCATAAATGCATTCAATCTGTGCCAGATACATTAGTGTTTTTTGCAATTCAGAGGAGAAAAAAAGGACATTGAAAGTAGGTATACCACAGTCCAGGTCAAATAAATTTGTTTTCAGTATTCATAGACCTGGCCCCTCTACAGATGGAATTGATGATTGGTTAATGTAGCAGATTAGATGTAGTATTACATGTGGCTGGATGAGTTGGGACTTAGATCAACAGTCTCACTTCTCACACTCAAACTTAGATTAATCGTGGCTAATCTTCATAACGCAACTCTATTAGGAAAGAAGTCTCAATAGTGGAGTGATGTAAATCTCACAGGTAGTCACCTTTATTCACATGAAGAAGCTGTGAACTAGGTAATATCACCACCAGGATGACATTGTTTACCTATTTGCATTGCTAATGGGAGTAAGTCATAGCCATGACAAAGTTTTCATTTTGCTGTAAACTTTAGGGGCTGTTTTATGTCTTGTTAAAAAGCAACTAGTTTTGAAATTTAATAGCTGCTGTTTAATACTTCAGGAACATAACGTTCACATTTATGATACGTAATAGAGGATACCATTTGCAACTGCTTATAAAAGGGGAAATGTAAGTGCAAGTGGTCTCTGAGCAATGATGCAATCTGTATACTGCCGTTTCTAGATGCCCACGTAAGACGACAAATATGAAGACCACACAAACCAGAAAATAACACTGGCACAACAAAAAAGGGTGTGTCTTAGTACTGAACAGATTTGGGCCGATACCTTAAATCAGACTTCCAAGGGAAATTATGGCAGAAAAAAAAAAATATTCACCTTGTTACAGTTTTTTTGTTTCTTAATTCTTATTTTCCCTTAAAAATGAATAACATGATCTGTTTGCTGGGGAGACAAGTGTGCTAAGGGATCTAAAAGTTCTTCTAAGTTATGTTTCATATTAAGGCTCCCACGAATAACTAGCTTTTTAAAGATGTGCCACATCATCCTTTAAGATAGATATACACAAAGGGCATCAGTTCTATATCTCATTGGGAAAAAAAAACCAAAAACAAACAAACAAACAAAAAAAAAACAACTCTGAATCTCCTACTTCAGCAGCTCTGATCCATCAACAAGCTGAAAGTAT
The DNA here is from genome assembly GCA_028571105.1 of Tragopan temminckii. Taxonomy (NCBI): domain Eukaryota; kingdom Metazoa; phylum Chordata; class Aves; order Galliformes; family Phasianidae; genus Tragopan; species Tragopan temminckii. The sequence continues at coordinate 52,397,378 of JAOWBP010000001.1, read as the reverse complement.
GGATTTGACCTGCTGAATTGCTTCCTGCAGCATCTGGCACAATGACAGATGAGCATTAACAAGGGCGAATGCCAATTACTTTCTAGAAGCGGAAGAGATCACAGTCCCAGGCAGCAGGCCTTGTTGGTCTCCTGAGGAGAATATTTTTTGGTAGAAGAGGCAGAATTCACCCTAAAGGGAATATATTTTACTGTGATTTATGTAAGGAATCATTCGCTTTTGAAACAATGAGATATTCACCAATGAAAACTCCTAATCACAAGCTAAAATAAAAGTCAGGCAGATCTCTTCTTAATTACCCTCACACATCCTGATTTCTCCAAATCCTGCAAGAGATTTCTTTTCCTACAGCACAAAACAGTCTTGCAGTGTACTGTTTTCCCCATTTCTTTACAAGTAATTTTTTATCCCAACAACAATAAAATTTCAGTGAAAAACAATAACAACAACAACAAAAACAACTATATGATTGTGAGTCAACCCAGAAAGAAAATGCAGGATGACTGAGAATTTTAAGCACTGATTTTGAATCCATATTCCTTCCTTCTCTCATAAACTCATTTAAAAACTATTATTAATGAACTTTATCTCTTGCAAGTTTTTTTTTTTTTTTTTCCCCCCCCAAGTATTTCAAAACATTAAATTAGTGAGGTAAATTCTGGAGTCACTTCAATCTTGCTGTCATCCCCAAACTCCAGTATCAGTAGAAGAAAGCAGAGCGAAAATAGTTGCTAGATACCAGAATGACTTCTAAACTTGTCCAGACTGAAAACTGGAAGGATGGTCATATATTGTGCACAACACAATTGCTCACACAGGAAACTGGCCAGGGTGGCAACATGCTTATCGTTAACAGTAAGTGCTGAAGGTGTCATTTCACCATTTTCTCCCTCAAGTGCAGTAGCAAGCCCAGTGCACAGAACACAGCTTTGCTATAGAATCACCAGAACAAGTGCTCTTCTGTGCTTAGACTTTATTTTACAAGTTTCCTGACTAGGACTTGTATATGCCCTAGTCATCTTATGTTTCTAAAAGTCCCAGCTCAGGAAGAAACCTGAGGATGTGGCTGTTCTCAAGCTGACAATATTCTGAGAAGAAATAATCGAGCAAATAGGTCACATTTTGCATTACAACAATCTGGCATACAGCATCTAAACAAATACATTCCACAGTTTGTGGTGTTTTGATTAACCCGAGAAACCTCTGAAATTATTTCTGTCAAAGACAAGAAGAAAATGAACTCTTCTGTTTAGTACAGAAGACTTAAGTTCACAACAGAACCTTCAGATGATAGCATTTATACGTGCATATATATACTTACATAATTTTATACATTTGCATTTTATATATAAATGTAAATATATGTGCAAAATATTAATAAATTTACAAATATAATTATAAATACATACATACGTAAACTGCATTCTGTTAGCTTTGACATCATCTTTCTCTTTGTAAATCACTTTCCTCCCACACAGAGACCTTTGAGGGATAAAACAAAAAATCTCCCCTGATTCAAGTGGGATGAAGTTTCAACTTGCAAAGAGATATACCTTCTTTCTTGCCAGTAAGCTGAGAAGCAGCACATCACTGAGGGATGCGAACAGGAAAAAGTAAAGGTCATCAAGAAAGACCACCAGAAAGCAAAGTTCTTTTGTGACTCTTACTGAATTTATAAGTAGGTAATCTCTTTAAAGGACTTTGTTCTCAATTTGAGATGCACAATTTGACAATACACTGCTGTGTATGATGTCCAGGTCTCCAGTACGTGGCCAAGCTGAAAGACTCCATCTCCCTGCACTGATGTCTGGAGAGCCCAGAAAATTATTGTGAAATATTGAAGTATATCTTTGGGAATTACTACACTGGCATCATTGAGTATCCTACTTGATTTATCTTGTGACATACTAATGAATAGGGCCAATCTACACTGGCAAAGCTCTCCTGACACTGATGAAATTAGAACAGGAATTAATTTTGTCTTGCATGCTATTCACAGTGTACAATTTAGTCAGGTGTAAGATACCGATAAAATAAATTAGATAGTTACATGTCTTTACACAGTTAAAAAAAACTAAGGAAGTTAAAGAAGTAGAAAGAGTATACAGAATGAATAAAAGTATGAATATATTATCATTATTATCTGCCAAAAATTCAAATTAATTGTCAGAAAAAAATAATGTAAAATGCCCAATTGCAGTTGGGCAATGCTTTTTTTTTTTTTTTTTTTAAGTTTTAAAAAAGGAAGAACAACTATTTCCTAGTGAAGTTTTTAGAAGCCAGTAGTTATTACTAGAGTTTAAAGAAATCTTCTCAAAAGAACTGTACGGAAATAGCACGAACTTCTAATTCAAAATTTACTTTCATTCCTGCCCCTCTGTATTTGAAAAGATGAGCTAAGCATTAACCTGCCTAAAAGAAAATATTAGGAAGAATGTTGGGCCCTTTGCACTGTGAAGGAGATCTATGCCATCCCTATAGAACTTCGTATAGCACCCTTCAATGCTGCATACCGAAATGCCCCCTTCTTCTCAGAAACATGGTTGTCTTTTGTTGAGACAAAAAAAAAGCCTTAAGAAATGTGACAAAAAGGGAAGAGTACATCACCTCCTCAATCAGCACTGGCCCACTGCCAAAATCACTGGTCCTTCCAAGGTCTGGGTGAGCAGCAGAGGCTGCAGCAGGAAACCTTGGGAAGCTGCCAGAGCATCCACATAAGACAGGTGGTGAAAAGGGGTGGGGTGGGCTCCTTTCCATTGGGAAGGGCACCACTGAGCCTTGGAGAAGTGAGAGTGATGTAGGCTATGCTCGTTGGAGCTGGCAGACTCACATTTGTTCAGGAATAACTCCTGGAAATCCTGTGAGCCAGAGTCTGAGTCTGGAATGGGCTGTGATAGGCTGAAAGACACTAGTTCCCTTCTTCCTTCACAGATTCCCTGCACAGGAGTGCCATTCTCCATCTGCCATTCTGACTCATACCTGACCTTGCTACCAGTGACCTTGTGGGCTCTGGAAATCAAGCAGCAATTAGCCTTGCTGCATGACTGCAAGAGCAGTGTTCCAAAACCACTGAAATACTTGGTGAGGAATCTGTTCAGTTGTGTTTGTCAGATAATACTTACAGCAAATAAAAATAAATAAAATAGGAAATTGTGTTAGAGTTATTACTTTGGCTGTAAAGTTATAACAGTTTAAAAAAAAAAAAAAAAAAGAAAAGAAAATCCAGATGGCCTTAAAAATTCCACTACACGTAAATATGCCTAATGCTCTACACGTTATATTTTTTCCTGCAGGAATCTTCATGGTTGTTCTCATTAGTGCACAACTTGAGCACAGAAGGGAGGATAAAGACTATGGATGGTACAAATTCTGGAAATATGGCAGGAATTGCACTGGTGCTTTGCATGGTTACAGAGAAAACCGAATCATGACTCTCCCCAGGATCACCTGGTGGTAGTAAGAAGCAGGTGATGGTGAATATGGACTCCAGCACATGGAAATCTTCAGTTGTAGTGGCAGAAACATATGTTCTTGGTGACTACTGTCTGCTTTACAGGTTTGGTACTGCTTCAATACATCGATAACCCAAGAACACTGTCATGGCACCTGAAGCAAGATATACCTCACCATACAACAGGAACGTTTATACTGAAACATGAGTCCACACTTTTTGTGCATTCCATTAGATTTTCATAATTCCTTTTTCACAGGCTAGGATGACCACCTGGGGAAGAGCTTCATACATTCCCCTTACTCCAATATTTTAAACCTCTCCATTTAATGTTTAGGAAAGGCCACCTGGGGAAACCCCACAGCTGTCCCCTTCTTCCTGCCCAGACCTTGTGAATTTTCCTTCCAACCTTCTCAATGTATTTTCTTTATTGTTCTCACACAGGGATTCATCCCACACATAAGGAGGACTTAATAAATAATAATAATAATAATAATAATAATAATAATAATAATAATAGCAAACTTCTGAAAAAAAAAACCCACAAACACACACAAAGAAGAAACAAAAGAACAAAGAATAAGATGTTACTTACTTGTTAACACAGTGATTGATCTTGCTGACTTGGAAACCATATTTGAGTTCACTACCAACAGAGTTACTATGTAATACAGGCCATGGTATTTGGCATTAAAAATCACAGGGGCAGGTAAAGTGCTATTGAATTCTTCAAACTGGAAAAAGTAGTTCTTGGATTCTCCAGCTATCTTCACAACATATACAGAGGATGAGCTCACCACATCAGATGCTTCCAGGGAGACAATGATACAATTGTCTTCTCGGACAGTAACTTGGAAAGGTTCTGTATTCTACAAGAAAAAAAATGAAAAGATTTTGTTGAAGAAAAACATTACTTAGTAAACCTTAAAGCCACTTGTACCCATTTCCTTTGGTATTCATAAGATGTTTGTGATATCTTTGTGATGAAGTAACATTTCTTATTCTACAAGACAGTTAACATCAAATTCTAGTGTTGTTTTTTTTTTTTTTTTTCCCATAATACATTTTTAAAAGCCCAAAACTAAAGAATGATTTTTAGCACTGACTAAGCATTTCCAAATACGCCCTTTCCAGCAAGTACCATGTAATGAGCAGCTCTCAGCCCTACATCCATGGCTTTGGTTGGTACTTTTCATTTCCTCATTTTCACTATTTCTTTTATTAGTAGTAGTGAAAAAAGGAACAATTTAACTTTTTCATACATCATGAGCATATTAAACCATTGCCAGCTGAAAACACTTTCCTTTCGATTAATTTCAAACCAGCTGTCAGCAAGAAGCACTTGATCTCTACAGGAATTTCAAAACAGATTCACAGCAATTAAGGAGAAGAAACAGTTCAAGCTCATATCAGAGTTGTCTTTTTGTTTTTTTAAGACACGCTGGTGTTTAGAATCTTTTTTCTTTTTAACCTCCAATAACAGCTGCAATATATTTTCAATTCTCAGCTCCACAGTATCTTTTCCTCCTACAGTCTGAGAGCTCTGTTTGGAGGGCAGGATGGGCCCGCAACTAGTTTGCAATTTATTCAACCAGTCAAATTGTTCTTGTATCAGAGACAGACACCTCATTCAGAAGGTAGCACCTTGTCTCCCTCAAATTTTGCTTAGTGAAGATTTTTCCATAAGAATATATATATATATATTATTTATGTTTGGGAGACAAGCTCCCTATCTGGAATTCACACATACGATATTGCTAGCTCCTGGCATTTATTTAAATAAATAAATACATACATGAATTCTGTTCTAGGATTATAGGTTTGAGAAGAAAGGACCTAAGCAAATCCATTCAGCTGGCCCAACATGAGAACAAGATAACAAGCACAGAGTAAATTCAGCCCAAATAGAGATAACCACACTAATAGATTCAAGACTGAGAACTGGGGTAAGCCCAGGTATGCATACAGACTGGGAGAAGAACTTATTGAGAGCAGCCCCGTGGAGAAGGAACCAGCGGTTCTGGCAGATGGGAAGCTTGAAACAAGCCAGCAGTGTGCAGCCCAGAAGGTCAGCAGTATCCTGAGCTGCATCAAAAGAGTAGTGGCCAGCAGGGAGAGGAAAGTAATTGTTCTCCTCTACTCTGCCCTCATGAGATCCCCACTGTAGCATTGCATCCAGGCCTTCCATCTTTCACAGATGGCAAAGCAATTGCTCTAAAGGGCTTACAAAATAGGACAAAAATTATGCAAAAGCTTACATATGCTTTCCTTAACACTTGCTGAATTCAATAGGCTTACCCTTGAAAAGCTTAAAATACCAAATTTCAAGTGTTTGTATTTTGCCTAAATCCCAATTCAGCACTCGGATCTGTACAGCCCTAAATCTTTAACTGAGGATTATATTTAGAATAAAGAAAAGCAAATAAACAGGTATTCTTATCCTACTTCCTCCCCATTCTCTACTCAGTAAGAGAATGTCAAAGGATACCTACTTCAACTTTTTTTTAAATGGGGAGATGGAGGGATTGATAGTAAATGGAGTTAAATTCAGATGATGACCAGTCATGAATGGTGTTCCCTGGGGGCTGGTATTGAAGCCCATTGTGTTTAATACCATTATTGGTATGATCTGGATGATGGGATTGAGTGCACCCTCAGTAAGTTTGCAGATGACACTATGTTGGAAGGAAATATCTATCTGTCAGAGGGCAGGAAGGTACTCCAGAGGGATCTGCACAGGCTGGATTGATGGGCTGAAGCCAACCGTATGAGCTTTAACAAGATCAAGTGCCAGGTCCTGCACTTTGGTCACAACAACCCCATGTTTTGCTAAAGTCTTGGGGCGGAGCAGCTGGAAAGCTACCCAGAAGAGAAGGATCTGAGGGTGTTAGTCAGCTCTTGGCTGAACATGAGCCAGCAGTGTGCCCAGGTGGCCAAAAAGACCATTGGCATCCTGTCGTGTGTCAGAAATAGTGTTACCAGTAGGAGCAGGGAGGTGATTATTCCCCTGTACTCAGCACTGGTGAGGCTTGAATACTGTGTTCAGTTTTGAGCCCATCACAACAAGAAAGACATGGAGTGTGTCTACTGAAGGGCAGTGAAGCTGATGGAGGATCTGGAGCACAAGTCTTATGGGGAGCAGCTGAGGAAGCTGGAATTGTTCGGTCTGGAGAGGAGTTGCTCTGTGGAGACCTTATTGCTCTCTACAACTCCCTGAAAGAAGGTTGTGGTGAGGTGGGTGTTGGCCTCTTTTCCCAGGTAACAGTGAGAGGATGAGAGAGTAGGCTGAAGTTGTGCCAGGGGAGGTTCAGGCTGGATATTAGGAAAAATTTCTCCAAAAGAGTGGTGAGGTACTGAAACAGGTTGCCCAGGGAGGTGGTAAAGTCACCATCCCTGGAGAGTGCTCAAGAAATGTGTGGATGTGACATTGAGGGATGTGGTTACTGGGCACAGTGGTGATGGGCTGACAATTAAACTAGAGGATCCTAGTGATCTTTTCCAACCTTAATGATTCTGTGATGAACCCACAGCTTTCAGAGACGTGTGTTGTCACAGCACAGAAAGCATGGTTTTCTTCCAAGATCAATCAAGGAAAGATAAACCAAATTCAGATGTGATTACTATGTATTTAGGTTGAAGTACGCTTGCAGTACTATAGAACCGTTGAATGGTTTGGTTTGGAAGAGACTCTAAAGATCACCTAACTCTTAACCTCCTGTCATGGGCAGGGACACCTTGCACCAGCTCAGGCTGCTCAGGGCTCCATCCAAGACAGCCTTGAACACCTCCAGGGATGGGGCATCCACAGCTTCTCTGAGCAGGCTGTGCCAGTACCTCACCATCCTCTGAGTAACCTCCAACAACTCCATATCTCTTTCCAGTGCTGGGGGTCCCAGGCCTGCCCCTGGACACAGTACTGCAAATGTGGTCTCACAAGGGCAGAACACAGGGACAATCACCTCCCTCGCCCTGCTAGCCATTCATCTTTATACGCATCTCAGGATACAGTTGAATTCTAAGGGTGTGAGTGCACATTGCTGGCTTATATTCACTTTTCCATCCACCAATACTCTGAAGTCATTCTCTGTAGGACTGCACTCATCCACTCATCCTGTTATAATCTCACAGAAGTCAGTGGGTTTTGAACTTCCATAGACTTGCACTTCAATGCTTCACTAGAGGAAAGAGAAGAGTTTAATCTCTAAAGAGTCTAGTCTTCCCTTGGCTTTGCTGATGAATGGAATGACACTAACTCAGTTTGCCTAACTTGCTGTGCAGAAACACACAAAAGAAACAAAAAATTTTAAACATTCCAAAAAACAGTTCTACGCAAGCTCCTTGTGCTTGGTAGTATTATAAATCATTTGTGATGTTAATCAAGTACAGCTGGAAATTAAGCACATAATTGCAGAGTTATAGACATTCCTAGGATATAATTAGATGCTTTCAGGCTGCTTATATGGATTGTGATTTTATACGTTGGTTCTTCCATGGGTTTTATTTTAACCACACTGAAGACTGCACACTTATTTTTCTGCTCACAATGTTTTTTTGAATTCACAGTGAGTTCCACTCACCAGACGATATGCTAACCTGTTTAAATAGCTCATGTGCAATTAGCATTACATGCCTGTGCTAGCTAAATACATAAAAACCTCGCAGATATATGCTATTGTTAGCTATGACAATACACGTCTGGGAAAAATAACTTTTTTTTGAGTCCTATACCACCTGAGTATGCTGGGACAACAAAATGATAGTCTCTCTCCTTTGTGTACCTGTCTCCACCTGCATAACTCCTTCAAATGGCACTCATTCTGTTCAGTGACTACATGGCCCTCTTCCACACACCTGTGTGTGCCCAGGATCTTAATTTGCTGCATGTGTGGGGCACATGGTTACTAGGAGACCTCTGCTGTAAATTATCCATTGGCTCCTAAAGTAATTTTCATCCTTTCATTCCAGCTATGAGTTTATAGAAGCAAGCAGCAGGTAAGGGTTGAATAAAAAGATACGGTAATTAACACGTCATAAGAGTAGATCACTTATCTCCTTTGGGATATGGATTTCACTTTGGCAGCATTTTAAAAATAACAGACCATTACAGTAATCTTTCTACTCCTATTGTACAAGTGAGGGTTACCAGACAGCGCTGGGGTTGTGATCTTGGGAAGAAGGCTAGGAACAAACCTGAGTATTTCTCGTAAGCAGCACTGGAAGTGACAAACATGCCCCACTTAACTAGAATGTAAAGTCAGTGTGTCTTAGGACTGACAGCATCAGTATGGTAAGTACACATTTCATTACTTCTGGTCAGCTACCTCCAGGATTTAATTTGCTGGTGTCACAGCTTGAGCGGCTGCTTCATGCCTGTGGGGAAATTTGGCAGGGCTTGTGCATTCACAACCAAATGATTAGCTCCAACTTCCTTCCTAGTTTATTATTACAAGCTCGTGCCACGTTAAAGCACTTAGGAAAAAAAGGGGGGGAGGTAAATCCCACAATGCGATGCCTGTTCACAGTCATTTTCAGTGCAGGGATGAGTCATGCTAGTGGAATTTCTAGCCAATAATCAGGTCCCAATTAAAATAAAAAGGAGGGGAGGCAAGAAGACATATGACATGTCAAATAAACAATTTTCAAAGAGTAATAGGAAAATAAATGGTGTGCAGTCGAGCTCAGAATCCTCTTTCTAGAAGTACATATCCTCAGTTTATTCCACCATAACAGTCTAAGCTTTTCATGAGGAAGAGATAAAAGTTGCAAAACAGCTATTATTTTTATGTACTTTAGCTTTTGAATGTCTCTCTGAAACACATCAGGACTTGATGAAGGGCCAGGACTCGATTATCAAAAGTGCAAGTAGTTAAATGTCCTGCTGACTTCAGGAGGAGCTGTGGGTGCTCATCAACTCCAGAAAATTAAGCTTAAAGTACTGGCAAATCCATCATATTGTCTAACGCTAGGTAAGTAAAACTAAGGCCCCAAACAAATCTGTTTTCTGACAGCTCTTACAGAGTCACCTGTGAATATCATGGATTTTTCAAAGTAAGTATCTGAAATCCCAAAGCAGAAGTATGTTTTGAATCTATGAGGATTTCTATGGCCAAAAGTACCATTATGCTTATATACCATATAACATTGGTCAAAATTAACATAACTGCAAGTGTTACAAGATAGCATTTGCACTATATCCAGATCTCCTGGATAAAATACTGGCTAATTTTTGTGAGTGATTCTCCTGAACTCAGATATATTTTTTTTCCCACAGCCAACATTGCTAATTTTATTCTAGGTCATGTGATGATTCATTGTAGCCAAGATTTCTTTTATTTAATTGTATGCTCATAAGTGGAATGACCAAGAACCAAGATGACCTCTCCAGACAGACTACTCATGGATTCATATAAGATCTGTATTACTTTGGAATGTCCACTGACCAGCAAAGGAGTCTGTGCTCCTAACCCAGCACAATTCCTATGTCCTCTCTCACTGGGCGTGGTCAGTCCAAGCCTTGATGCAAGAAAAGAGTTGAAATACAGATTTCAGGATCCTTGCCCACATTATGCTCTTGCAGTGCTACCTCCATAGAAGGCACATAAGATATTCCATTAAATAAACAGTATTGAAAATCACACATAAAAGTCACGCCATTGTATTTCTGCACCAACCTCCTAGTGTATGCTGCATTAATGTCGTTATCCTCTGATAGTGACAAATGATACTGAACAGCAATTGCAATAAAAATGGTAAACTTTCATTTTATTCAGAAACTATAATCTTATATCCAATAAATCTGCAATGCACTTGTAGGAAATTTATTGTTTCATTTGAGTTACTGTACAGGGAACAGAGTTAAAATCTGGATATTTAAACTATTTCAGTCATTTGTTCTATTCTGTAAAATATAACTCACTCTATATCTGCAGACTGTAGATGCCACAGGCCTGGGAGAGTCCCAGCCACCATCTGGCCTTTTCTAACTATGAAAAAGAAGGGTCCCCGAAACTCCTTGCTGTTGCAATGACAGACTCTATTTTCAATCAGTTTAGTTATGTTTTGAAGTATGAGCTGAGCTTTCAGGTTCCCACTTTGCTTCTGTCAGTACTGCATCGTCTACCTGGCTCTTCCCAACAACACATCTTTCTCAGTTTCACAGCTCCCCACCCACATGCTTCATGGGGCAAATATTTGTATTTTCTGCTAAATACTGCAACATCAAACCTTAGATTGTTCATGTTCAACAAACGATCTTTTTATTCCTGCTTCAAAGGTACTCAATAAAATGTTTAATGTGACTGAAACTGATAGAGTTTCACAAAAAGATGCAAGCAGTTCCCATAGCTATTATCTGAGAAAGATGCTCTCTGAGCATACATAAGGATTGAGTGGAAATTGCCCCACAGTGAAACTTCTTTGGAGCCATTATCTATCATAATTAGGTCCTGTTGTTTTAATAGAAAAGGAAATGTCATTCTTAAAGCATCTGGGGAAGGAAGTAGGTTCTAAGGTTTTCTCCTAATACAGTGAATCCCAGAGCAGGCACAGATTTCACAACTATTAACTGCAAGAGGAAATGATTTTTTTAAATGGACTTCCCACCAGTGTATTTCAAGAGTATGAAAAAATAAATTAGATAAGACTTGGTAAAAATAAGGATATTTATTCCTTTGACTTTTGCTATTATGTACACTTTTCCACATGTTGTGCACAGAAGTTCCCTTAACACGCTTTGGAATAAATAGTGCATGGAAGAAATGGAAAACCATAACTTCAAGATTCTTCATGCAAAAGAGAAGTATTTTAAGAAATGAAAAGGAGCAGTTCTCAATTATTTATAATGTTTGATTTAGGTTAACACACCATTTTTGGCATTCTGCTCTACAAATAGCGTCCTCAGCGCTGTTGCTATTCTCAGTCTTAAAAAGCCAGCAATAACACTCTGCTATTCATATTTTATAAATGAGCTTTAACATTTCTTTGTTCAGAGAGAGAGTTTTAAAGGAACCATAATTTTTTCCTACCTCTGAGCACCAATGAAGAATATGAGGGCCTTTTTTTTCAGCTAGAATCAATATAGTACATACAGACCACCATGTTTTGTTACCATTCTAAAGTTAACAATGAACTTTAAAGACACCAAGAGGAAATGCTTCTTGACACTATCAACTACAATAGCATAAAATAAATGATAGAATACTGTATATGTGAAAAAAAAATCTTTGCATTCTGTAATGATAATACTTTTTATGTATCACCTTCTTAATGCATCAAATATTCAATAGATTATTTCTAAATATATGCTTCTATCCCATCTTTCCAGCACATGCTAGAGAATGCAAAACTCAGACACAGTGATCCAGAGGCTCTGATGTTGACCAAGTTCAAAATTAGGTTAGGATTTCACGGATAGAAATTATCTTTATTCTACATCCTGACTGCCTGTATACACCTCAAATATGATCAGAAACTACACTGCGGCAGTTACCATAGTTTGATTTATTTTCATTATTAGTTCTCTGTAGTACTGAACTTATGTATAAAGAGGACAATTCTACTGAAGGAAAATGTGAATTTCCTCATCACCTATCCACTCAGACCCTCATGGAGCCTCTGCAATTAAATTTTAGCCATCCCTTGCAGATGTATCCAAACACATATAGATGCCAGATTAATCATATTCTTTAGCTAAAATGCATCTTCTCTCCTGAGCCTCTTTGTAAATAATAGAAAAAAAAAAATGGGCACAGGAAATATAGGTTGCCCCAGTAATTCCCTTGGCTCTGCCACTCTGCTCTTTGTAATGACCATCTCCAGTCAACATTTGTTTTCTGTCTCTGGGTGAACAGTTAAAGCAAATTTGCACCTTCAAAAGCATGAAATGATCAGAATTGTGTTTAATCCAGATAGGAGGACAATGACATGTTAGGTAGCTATTCTGCTAAGTTCTGAAATGGAGAAGTCAGAGAGAAAGGAAAAGGAAATATTACCTTTGGGAGTTCACTGAGAAACATTCTCCACATATATAACATGCCAAGAAAGTACATATGTCAGTAGTGTTTGTGACTTCACAGCAAAGTGTCTACAAGTGAAAACATAACCAACTATAGTTCAGTTTCCTCTCCATCAGAGAGAAAATAAGATGTAATATGCCACTTCAGGAAAATGATAAACAATTAAGAAATTGATCTACATAGGTCGCTCTGAAAGTAATGCCTCCTATTTATTTCCATGGAAAATACAACAGATGCAAAGAGCACAAAAACACTATTTGATAGAGCAAATTCTCAGCTACAAAACCTTTTTCAGCATATTCATCACCATTAGCTAAGCATTATCAATATCAGAGAACAGAAGTTTGCATGCAACACATAAAGATCTGCACTAGTGAAGGTGACTCACTACCATTGTCACCACTGCTGAAACACACCACACACCACCCCACTGTGCTCACATTCACTGTTAGGTCTCCACAAAAATACAGCATGCATCGATGAATGTCAATGAGTGCAGTTTTTTCCACATGGAGGAATTTCACGGCACGCCTTTGCTTCATATGCACTATCATGTCAGATGCCATTCTGTCAGATTGCCCCTCTGCTGCCATCTGTCTCACAGCAACAAGATGTAATGGTACACTGGTGGGAAGGTTCAACCTTTGTGACATGCCACCAACATCCACCTCAGACATGGTGGGCCAATATAATGAAATAGGAGGCATTACTTTTGGAGCAGCTCTCATATGTCGGATTTTGAAAAGCTGAGATGACAAGAGAGTAACATCTCTTTCCATGAAATAAAATGAACTTTGAGGTGTTTTGCACTTCCAGGTGCCCAATGGGAGATAAGAGACGCTTTCTAGTTGATGACGGACAATTTCAGTTCCTAAAATGGTGGATTCACTAGTTCACATAACTGAAGTCTGTAATATAAGCTTCAGAATAACTACAGATGCTTAAATGCGAAATTAGAAAGGCACACAGAAAATATGTTCAAGAGAACACAGATTTATGTTGGAATATAAGAAAGCTGTGACCATTATGTGCTCCATCACTGCTGTGCAGCTGAGACAAACAGGACTGGCGTCAGTTGAACTTAGTCATACATGCTCTGGCAGAGTGTATGACAAAGGAGTAAAGACTGGGTCTTATGGGTACTATAAAAGTGAAAATGCCTTCATTTTAAATTGATAGGGTGTACGTATGCCCTCTATATGCACAAGCAAACTAGTTACTAAGATAGCATGAAATGCTTTGCTGTTTTCAGTAACTACAAGGAGCACAGCTGGAAGAACATTATAGTGTACTTTTATCTGAGAAACTGGAAACCAAAGTGGCTTTCCTATTAATTTGAAATCAAAAAGCAAATTAGTTGGAAACAGTGGAAGAGAGGAAGACTTCTTGTTCCCCACAGTGCAGGTCTCTAGTAAGATAACAGGCTAGACTTCGATGAATAAACTTGTAGATAGGAGAATAGCACCTTCTTCCTTAACTCTAAGGATTTTAATGGTAATTTGGCACCAAGGTACTCTTCAGTATTTTGAAACACTTGTTTTTTTTCAAGAACGTTCTGAGACTACTAGAGAAGTTTGGAGATTTGAAAGGTAGTCATAGAAAAAAAATATATCATTTCCTGTTTTAAGTCGGTGTTTCTGGCACTACAATTTATTAAAACATATCAGAGCCAACTTTACTGACACTCTAGATTCTTAGTAACCCTGAATACCATTGACTCAGGATGATAGAATCATAGAATCATAATTCTGACTACATAGGAAAAGACCTTCAAGATCATTAAGCTCAACCATCCACATGATCTACCAAGTCCCATCACTAAACCATGTCCCTCACTGTCTTAAATACCCCCAGGGATGGGACACCACTGCTTCCCCGGACAGCCCATTCCAATGCTTGACCACCTTCTCTGTGACAACATTCTTCCTGACATCCAAACTAAACCTTCCCTGGTGAAACATGAGGCTGCTGCTGATGCATGTAAACTTCTATAAAATTTTTTACACTGCAGTACAGGCTGTGAGAAACTGCTCCAAATTTCAATTAAATGTATTAAGCAAAGTCAATTATTTAGCTGCAATTGTGCAGCTGAACTCTCCTCTTCCTCACTGAAATTGGGAAGCATTCACTCAGCCTCCTCCTAAATTATCAAAAGAACATGAGAAATTCAGAAGCAGATGTGGAGTATGTTTTGTTTCCATCCAAGCTTCAGTGTGGCCTGGAGTTCACTTCAAACAAGCCATGGGCCTACTGCTGCTCATTTTTCTCTTATTTCCTGTCTCCACACCTCTCCAGGAAAACTGCCCAAACAGCCAACACCCTTTCCTTAAAAGTCACAGGAACTATCTCATAGTAAGAAAAAAAATAATTAAAAAAAAAAAAGAAAGAAAATCTAAATGCAGATCAGTAGTCTACCTATATTGTGTTCTAAAATACTCACTACCTTTTTGCCCAAAGCTATAACCATGGTGAGCTCCTTCCCTTGAAAGACTGCTTATTTTGTTTCCAGATCCAAATGGAACTTTAAATTCTGCACTCCGATTACCCTGTGGTGCACATGTATTCTCTAAATTGGAAGCACTGATTTGAGATCACCTGCTGAGACTTTTCATGTTTTCAGTTATACATAGTTCCTGCAGCTGAATATTTTCTTTCTTGCTAAAGTATTTGCTTTGCAGTTTTATTTTGCTTTTCTCCAAACTACGTTCAGAGAGAAGCATGCAGTGCCATTTCCTTGATTACTAGCAAGAGATGAGCTCTGTAATTCTCCAAACAGCATAGGGTCAATTGCAAACCCACACAGAACATTTCAGTTGTTGATACCACCCGATCTTGAGTTCATTTCTCATGTGGATTTAGGCTCAGATCAGCTATTTGTATTCATCTGATGAATTCCTGTCCATAGAAGAGTTCTCCATCACACTATTGATAATGACATGCTACTTGATAGTGATGAATGCTACCAAATCCTCTAAGGCTGCAAAATCTCAGAGCTTGTCTCTTCCACTTTCCCTTGTAGGGATAACTCCAGCAGGATTTGTTTGGCTGTAGTGCATCAAGTGCTTAGTATTTGGTACAGTAGCCAAGTGTTGACTAAAAGAAAGTGAATGAGGAGCTAATATAAAGAGAAAATGGGTTCAGCATTCTCAGATGTGGAGTAATGCCCTTCCAGCTGTTACATGTGCTGCTCCACCTGCTCAGAGAAAAAGAATGACTGATGTTACATCTCAGAGGGATGACAGTCCAGGTTACTGAGCGACATGTAGCTTTCACAACGGAAATAAATCTGCTATACAGTGCTTTCTCCTATTGGGTTAATTGCAAATCCGTTTGTGGTAAACGTATTCAACATCCAAAGCAGAATTGTCTGCAACTGTGCCTACCAGATCAGGAAAACAATAATTCCTTCTACTTCCACTCTAATAACAGCCACCACATTTATCCTTCATTGGGATCCACTTGTATACTATCACAAGAACTTGCTTAAATATTCCACACACCTCTGCCTCTATAACTAAAATACTGAGCTTCCTGTTAACATGATGGTGAGAAGAAATTTTATGCTGAGACTTCTGTACTTGGTGTGGAATTCCTTTGGCTTAAGCAAAACCTAAAAAAATGGGCACCCAATTTAATCTCATCACATAGACTCCCTCTGTACCCTGTAGGGAGGGATAGATCAGAATATATCAGAATAATTTATCTACTAAAGATTAAACTAACTGCCTTCTGCAGGTGATTTTTGCACTCTACCTTTCTTTTTTTTTTTTTTTTTTTTTTTTTTTTTTTTTTTTTTTTTTGTCTAAGTTGATTCTGTAAGGTTTTAATTTTGTTTAGCTCCTCTCTTTTCCAGCAGTATGAAAGTACATGATAGCCACAACTGAGGAAGGTATATAACTTTAAGAACACAAAAGGTCCTACTCAGCAAAAGACGTAAGCATGATCATAAATCCTTTACTTGGGTGACAGAGGCTGGCTCTGCGAGCAGGAATCAATCAGGAGATCAAGGTCCCTCTTCCTGAGCTGTCAAAGAGCAATGAACCCCTGAAACTTCCTTCTGATTTGTTTTGTGTCTTCTATGAAGTGAAGCTGCTAAAAAGTCATTCAAATGATAATGAAAATATTGACTCATTCTGTGATGCTGAGATCTCCAGTTGTGCCAGTTTGGTATTCTCTTCATAGAAATGATTATTCTTCGCTTTTGTCGGGTCATTTTTACTCTTGGCAGTCATTCAGTGATCAGGGATGCAGGCAATATTACATTCATCAGCCTGGTACCTTAGGCTGAGGTTGCTCAACAGCAATAGTATGGAGAGCATAAAGATTAAATGTCTAGCTGGTTTGGCAGATAAAAGCCCTTTGAATGCAGAAAATTAAACTTTGGTCATTACCTTTCTTTTATATATTTCTCTTTTAATACCTGACAGAAATTTGTTCCATGCATGACAATGGCAAGCCAGGCAAGATAAGGTTTAATACATTGAGAGATGAAAGACAGCTGAGAAAAGTGTGCATGGCAGTCTTCAATGGGAAGTCTGTTCCCTAAAGTAAAATGGATTGTAAAATGAAAATATGTAATTTTAGGATGTTATTGCTTCATTTTAACTCATGATGTTAAAGCTTTATTGTCTCTTCTCAAAAGGGTGATTTTATAACGACCATGACCTTAAATGAGTCACATGACCTTTCCCAGACATACACAACAGTAAATATTTACTGAGCTTTATAGCATAGGCATTAAGTCAATGGTAACATAAAAAGCTTTCAGTTCACTAGACAGTGCAACATAAAATACCACTGTGACATATAAAAATATGAACAGTTTAAAAGTGATAATTATTTTCTTTCCTGGTTAACTTCTAGGTATGAGTTCAACATCTATTCTTTTAGGTTACTGTTTGCTTCTTACAT
>JAOWBP010000001.1:52360532-52373174 GCA_028571105.1 Tragopan temminckii | reverse complement strand
GTGTAAGTACCGTCAGAAAATATATGTAATTATTTTAACAAATTATTTCAGATTCTGGATGACAGAAAGCAGTGGTGGAAGGTCCGGAATAAAAGCGGCAACACAGGCTTTGTGCCAAACAACATTCTGGACCCTCTGAGGAATTATGAAGGTGGTCTGGGATTGCCAGAACCTGTTTACACCCGCACCATCCAGGTATGCTCTGCTCAGTAGAAGATAAGGTTTTTATTGAAGTATGTAAAGAGAAAGAGATTCACAGTGAAGCTAAAATGTCTGCACAGGCTACCAATAAGTCAAAGGGTTTATATTTCCTTTACAGGCTGAAGTTCATTTCTTTATTGCATAAAGTATAACAAGAAAATAGAGAGAGAAAGAGAAATAGAAAAGGGGCAAAATAGAAATATAACAAAGTAGAGATATAGAAAAATCTTCTCTTGTAAGTTTTTTCCCTTATTTACTAAGAGGTAGTAATTTCCATCCTAATGGATGCTTATACATTTATTTTAATTGCAAATATCGTTTGTGCATTGATAGCTGTTGATGCCAAAGAAGGAGTTTGAATTATTTAAGGTAGGGTCATTTTTCTGCCTTCTAAGAGAGTGAACACTAGCTTTTCTTTTTTATTTTCTCACTTTGCGTGTGTTTCTATCTTTGTCCTAAATGTATTTAATTACTGTGATTTCAGAATTATAAAAAGCAGATGTTTTTACTTTCAAATTCACGAAGCAGGTATTTTCAATTATTATCCCTGTGCATCATCAGCACTTTAGTCTTCTGACCTAATTTTGATTTTCTTTCTTTCATGTTATGGTATGGAATTAAAATTTTTCTTTTTGTTTCATATATGTGCTGAAAATAATTAGAGGATAAAATATTCAAAAACTAAAGCAAAGAAAAGAAACAACACTCCCCTTGCCTACACCTCCACCCCCCAAAAGGTCTTACATCAGTGCAGTTGTCCACCATTTTCAAATGATTTTTAAAACGGTGCAAATAGATCTGGATTAAGCAGAAATTCCAGACTTTGAATGAGACTTTCAGACCAAGCAGATGCCAAACTTCTGTTAAAACTTGAATTAAATTTTATTTCATGAAATATTCATTCCTTCTGTCTACAAACACCAGCTGATGATTGAAAAACAAGAAGTGCTGTGTAGCAGCCTGTGTTGCATACTCATCTAAAAGCCCCAGCTGAAGGTGCCACTGTGCCAGATGATGTGTGCAGAGCTATCTTGAAAGCAGCAACTTTTACAGTGTTTTCAGTCTTTCCACAGATATGGAAAGTCTCTTGAGAAACGGCTCCTATGTTATTTCTGGCACAATCATGGCTGACATATCTTGAGATTGGTGGGCTTTAGTCAGATCACTTCTGAGTTTTTCTATCCTTAACTGTTTGCCAGTGATGTATGAGTTCTTTCAAAACTGATTTGTCTTTTTAGCTGTGTGAAGTGAAGCATGTATCTGGAGTGCTTTTCAAATCCCAATTTAAAGGGCTGACTTATTTTCTTTAAGTGCATGTTAATTCTGTGTGTTTGGAATTTGCCAGGAAATATTCAGCAGACTGAATGAGTATAGAACTGAGTAGAGCTTCTCATACTGTATTTTTGTTGAAATGCTCTTCAGATTTCAAAGTTTTCTGTTTGAAATAATTGCATTACATGGGAAATAGTAAAATAATCACTTTTACAAAGCATTCTCCATGAAGCCATGAAAATTAGGGACAGAGAACAACACTGAAGATAATTTTGGTTCTTTCCCTCTGGCAGGTTGTTCCCTATAGCCTATTGTTTATTTTGTTTGTAGCTTTAGTGTATTCAAATGCGAACTTGAAGTGCTGTGAAACTATTTAAGAATATAATGAATTACACAGGATAAAGGGAGTTTTTACCAAGCGTGTCAGTAATGTTGTTATCAACATTGTGGTGATTATGATACACTTTTCATAGCACTGTGTGTGCTCATTCATCTTTTTCTCTGTGACAGATACATGGTTCATTTGGGATCTGTTTGCATAACCCTATTTGTTTTCATAACAGAACTATGAGACATTGCTGCTATTTCAGAGAGAAATGAGGCACTGAAGGGATTAGTGCCTGGCCCAAGGTCAAACAGGAGAGCTTGCGGGTAGAGCAGTGAACAGAAGCTCTTGCTGTCAGTGCCTTCTCTGGAAGGCACCCTGGACATGAGAAGGCTCTTAGCGCTAGGCTGTGTGCCTTCAGTTTTCAGAAAGCTCCTTTCCAAATGGTGTGTCAGCTGTGGTGAGTGGTCTACTCCACTCTGTGCGGAGGATGAATGACATGTACAAGAGACACGGCCTTCAAACCATTGCTGGCCAAAATAGATTTCCATATTATTATGAAGGATTAAGGATTCAATTGCAAGAGAACACTTTTTCTTTCTGTTATTCTCCATACGGATACCTTTTCTCTGAGAGCTGGATGCCTGATTATCGTGATTATTCTTGGAGCTGCAAAGTTTGTTTTACTCTCACTCTGTTCCCTCTGCTAGGAACTCGTGAGTCCTTGTGGCAGATTAGATTCTAATTTTTCTCTCAATCCCTTTCAGGATCTAGATCCCAGATAGGATCAGTTCAGTGCTTTCACAAAAGTACAGGTGACACCTGAAGGAACTTTGCAAGCAATATCTCAGTAATTTCATCATCTTTGTGAGACTGTATTAATGATTAGAAAATATATATATATATGTATATTTATCTGGCATTTTATCTCTAGCAAAACCATCTCATTCAGTATTTCTGCACGTTTAGTAGATCATTTTGATGTGTTTTTTTTTTTTTTATCTTCCACTGCTGTTAATTATATGCTCTCAGTTTCCTTTGATGTTGGTCATTTAGTCTGCCTCTTTATTTTAAAGCAGCAGTCATAGTGTACCATCCTCTACAGATGAGCATCAAGTTTTCCAAACAAACTTCTTGTTATGTACCAGTTTTTTTGGTGAACTTAATAATTAATAATAATATTTCATTTTTGCTGTGCCTTTTATTTATTTTCAATGCTTTTTAGAAATATGAAAAACTTAATTATGATAGAGATGTGTATCTTGCTGGGTGTGATAATTAATCTCATGACACCCTTTGTGAGGTAAGGCAGCTATTTTCTCAGTGACAAATATAAAATCCTGAGGCACAGAGAGTAAATGTTAAGCCAAATGCAGTCCTGTAGACTTATTTTAATAAATCTTATACTGTCACACTTCTGTGGATAGTTATCCAGAGCCCTAATTCTTGTATGTAAACAGCAAATGTCTCTACCTCATTTGGGACAAATGACCTCCATATTTGTTGGCAATCTCCCCTCAAGTCTCTTTCAAGTCTCTTTGTTTAGCAGCTCACTGAAAATATCTCTCTGTGGGAATTTGTTTTCTCTCAATCACAGTATTTGTGCTCCAAGTTAGTGTCATAGTGTCATACTCATCTTTTGCCAACTGGTATCTTTCCTGCAGATCATGTTTGATAATGAAGAGATGCAGTTGCCAGGTGTTCATTTTGTCGTGGCCAAAGAGATGTCCTAATTTTTGATCATGGGCCAGTATCTTTTTTACTTTGTTCATACTGAATGCTCTTTAAAGTTGCCATCAGATCAAGGCTTTTTGATGGCTTTTAAAGGAAGGTAGCTTTCTGTCCAATTTGACATTGATCCAATCCCAAATTATGGGCTGACACTTATTACACAGAAATGTACTTGAATAATTGTAAAAAGTACATGATCCATGGTGAGAATTGAAAAGCCACAGTGTGCCTCCCCATCATATATATTTTTGTAAGAAATGGAGGCTAAGCATGGCTAATACTAATCTGATTAAGTAAATTCTGTTCAAATTTCTCCTTTTTGCCTTCTAATACACATTTTGGCAGAGAAACATAAATTTCTCAGAATGGAATTTCAATAAACAGATGGTTGACTCTGCGTAATAGCTGAGTCCTCCAAAGGAAACTCAAGACTTCACTTGAAATTTGCTCTCTCAGACCAAGATACTTCATTGTCCCTTTTGGGTGCAGGCAGTTGGTTGTTTTTTTTTTTTTCCTCTTAAAATACGGCCAAAGGAAAGAAGGTACATGCACCAGAATGAGAGGTCCACAGTGTAAGTATCAAGAAAACATCCAAACTACCATGCTGTTGGCTAATCTAAAGCTGAGCACTCTGCACCACTCCTGGTATCCCTGCCAATAGCAATGTAGGACTAAAATGTTCATAAAGAGACTAAATTAAAAGTGCTGTGTTAACTTAATGAGAGCACTTCCCAACTGTGACACTGCTTATGGTTGTATCCAGTGATTCTTTAATGCTAAGTATGTGCCATGGCTTGAACGCACGTTTCCTGTTTTTGATATCAAAATGTGTTTGAAAACACATTGCTCCCTGTTGTTTTATTTTATTTCGTTGTTTTTGGGTTTTTGTTTCTTTGTTTGTTTGTTTTTAACAGTGATTGAAAGCTAGGGCTGATACTGGTGCATAAAAAATTTATATAAAAAAATAGATCAAATCATATTGAATCTTGATTTTTTTTTTTTTTTTTTTTTTTACAATATCCAGCCTGTAGCATGTTGAAAAAGAGCTTTGGAACCTCTATTTTTTTCTCCCATTGAATAAAAACATTTTCTGTCTAATAATAATAATAATCATCATCATCATCATCTAGTTCCAGCAAGCTTCTCTGATATAACCAGATTATTAATAAGTGTGCATCATCGTTGTTCAAAATAATATAATGGATTTGTTCCAACTGACATGAACTAAATGTATTCCTAAAAGAAAAACAGAATGCAAGGAAGGAAGAAAGAAACACAGGACTTTTCTGATGGCTGTTAGTGAATTAGTGGGTACATGTGTGTCAGCAGCAATCTTTAACTTGTTTTATAAACTAGTAAATACTTTTAAGCTCAAATAAATAAGCTTTTGTTACCATATCCACTCTGATTTAATTCTTAATATTCTGCAGTTACGTGTTCTGTGCACTCCTCTTTTTTTTTGTTGTTTTTTTCAAACATGTATTTCTAATTTTCTGTCTCTTTGGATAAGTGCTTTGAAAAGAGCTCATTGCTTATATAGTGTCACATACATGTATTGAGGTAACCACTACTCCATTTGTTGTCCAAAAAAACCCAACTCATTATATGAGTTGTTCAGTGAGTAAGAAGAGCTGATTATTAGCATCGATGTTCTTTTGCTTTTGAATTGCTAATATGTACGAAATCTCAGGAGCGATGCGTGAGGCAGTTACTGTTTACCTTACTAACAATACTCTTTGATATGATTTATTCCATTTTCCTCGTAGCAATTGCTGGGAGAGCTTTCAGAGGTAATAGAATTACTGTTCTGATATTGAACCTCAAAAATTATTCTTTTGGAGTGTGTAGTTACCAAATTCTGTAGAGCATGCTTGTTTTGTTTGTAGCAGTAAATAGAAATGATGAGATGCATGTGTGGATGTTCTCAGAATATCCAGAATTAAAGAAAGGAGTGTTTAAGAAATGAAAAAAATAACGATGTTAAATTGATTCAAGTGTATAATTATTGTGCAATGTTCAAGAAAATTTGAAGTGTATTTCCCCGTAGTTTTGTCTTTAAATTTAGAATTTGAGTGATGCTTTCAGTTTGGTTTCTGTTTTCACTCCAGGATGTAGTAAGTCATTTTGATGAGACTTGTGATTGCAATACAGTGTTTCAGAAGCTACATTAATAGCATCTGTTGAGAGCTATGTGTAATGTTTTGCTATTGCTTCTTCTGGATTGAGATTGCAGTGACATGCAGCTGATGCCTTGGTTTGTAATGAATCCTCTCTACCATGAAAAGGGTGATACTTTTTCTTTGCATGTTGTTTAGGAAGGTCAAGGACACACGTGATGGTACACTGTGGGGATAACACTCCAGACATCTGAATTTGTGAACAAACCACAAACTTTTCTATATATTGTATTAAAATATTTTAATATCAGTGAAATTCTTAAATTCATTAAGATAATTTTGGATATGTTGTAGTACATCTATGTCTAATAAATTATGGAATGCTTACTAAATACATATAAAAGCACTGTTTCCACCAAAAGACAGAATTATTAAGTACACATGGTACTGCTTGTTCTATTTTATATTCCACATTTCACTTTTTTGGCATTTGACATTTTAGAAAATGTTTTGTGTCTTTACATCAAAGTACTGGAATACAGAAAAGTCAGTCATGATTCTTATTTTTATATTAATTTCTCCACAGTGTACTGCAGAAAATGAATACGAAATGATCCATATGAATGCCTTTAAATCACTTAAATGCTAAAAACTGAAACAAGAAAGGTTTAATGACAAATGTATGTTTGCTTCAGTTGCTGACTGCTGCAATTTAAGTGAAAAAATGATCTAGAGAAGTGCAAAATACATTTTTTTTTTTTCCCATAGGCTTAATGGAACCTGATTGGATAAATTTTGGGCTAGTGTAACTCTGCATTGCTTAGCTATAACAATCCCAGTTCATGTTCACTACAGAGTGCCACTCTCATAGGTTAGGTGCGTACCATGCTGAGGATTCCAATATGAGGGCAGTGGTTGACATTTAATGAAGTTCTGCTTGTTTTCAGGGCAGTGATGTGCTGTTCAGTTTCTAACATATGGCTCCAACAAATATTTCCCTACTTGATCTGCCATAAACCCTCTGCCTCCAAGGAATTAGCGAATGGTGTTTCAGGAAGGAGCAATGAGCCTGGGGAATGTACTTCTCTATTATTTTCATACCAAAGAAAGCAGACTTCTCATAACTTAAAAATGAAGCATCAGTACTGAGCAAACAAACTTTAATATTAAAACTTCAAGCCTTGTCAGTCCAAAACCGTAGAGAGGGATCAGTGTTAAAACAATGAGATGTGAAATTTGAACTGTTGGAAAGAAAAGGCTAGCATAGGTTGCTTGTGATCTTCTGGGCTTGTCTGTCACTGGGATTGCTTTGCGAAAATGCACGCCTTTTCCTGCAACTGGCACCATTTTAAAGGCAAAGAAGGAGAGGAATTATTCCACAGAATTAATTTTGAGACACCTGCCAGCTAGCTATTAACAGCAGAATAATTTGCGTGCTGTTGGAACACTTCATAAAGAAGGAAAAAAGAAAAAAAGCCAGCAGCCTTATTCAAAGAACTGTGGTGTTTGTGTTTAATCTCATTGTTGCGCATAGTGCTCATACAGATAGTTGAAACGACACAACTCAATGGGGAGGAGGAGCAGGAATCTCTTAAACAGTGTCTGAAGATCAGGAAACAATGTGCTACCTCAATTTCAATGACGTTTCTAAGTTAAACTATTAGTCAGGCTTAGGAGTGACTGGATGTATTCATTTTTCACTCTTTCTAACAGAGCATTTCTAAAACATGTGTTTTTATACTGATAAACTCCAGCACTTCAAAAATTTTGGAAGCTGTTCAAAAGTGCCGGATAGTAAAGTTCAGAATTTTAAAACAATTTTATTTATAGAAATCATCTGCTTGGAAGAAAGGAGCCCATTTGAGATTATGTGATTGTTCTGAATTTTATGTCTGAAAGAGAAGGAAAAACCATACCAGATCACATTTTGGCAAATTTTATAACTGTATCTGGCAAGGATGACTTTTTTGAGCAATAAATGAAATCAGATGGTGCAGAGCACCCCAATATTTTCTCCAGAAGCCAATTTGTCTAACTTCTTGTCCAAGCTTTGTTGTCAAACGGAGTCTCTCTGCATCTTTTCAGAAACAAAGGACAGACTATGTCGCTAAACAACCTGATCCAGTTCCTGTTACTCCTTCACCGCCTCCGATGCCTGCTCCGGTTCCTGCAGCTGTCCCCCTCCCTCCGAGCACCCCAGCACCCATCCCAGTTCCTGTGCCCAAGGCGCCAGCAACTGTCAGCCGCCAAAGCAGCACCTCTAGCGACAGCGGTGGTAGTGTTGCACGAGACAGCCAGAAGCACAAACAAGTTCCTGTGGACCGTAAGTTTGTCTAAGAAGGAAAAGAATGTTTCTCTCCCATCTTTATATGTATGTTTTGCTTAATCTTCAAATTTCTTAAAGCCTTATGTTTCAGATAAATGTTTAAGAAATGCTTAGATTTAAACCCATATTTAAAAGACACATGTTCTATGCGTAGACAGTTCTCTATACAATCGTGAAAGTAAGTAGGAGCAAAAACAGCCTTGCACTTGTGCCAGTCCTGGAATAGTATATTCCCACATCCTCTTCTGTTATGACTATCTAGGATCTTCACTTGGTTTTCAACACTGCAAATGCTCATGCTGTTATTCTGGGTAATGTACCCTGCCTGCCTGAGTTCACTACTGCATCCTAATTAAATCATTTTTGAAATCAGTTGGGCTCTTTTTACACTTCTCTCCACGATCGTCCATATTTGTAGGGTGTTTATACCTTTCCGAAATAGAAATCCAAGGCTTCCAAGGAGGCTTATAGTGGCTGATGTATAGAAAACGCATTTTAGTGGTAGTGTAGGAAACTTGTCTTTATAGCCAGGACCCTTGGTCAAAGCAAGAGTAACTGGCAAGCCACTAAGCAAATTTTTGTGTCCTTGTCTTAGGAGAATTAGAAGACATAATCCGTAGCTCTATTGATGGAAAAACATGATAACCTGCTGCCAAGCAGCGTGTAGCAGTCATGAAATGTTATGCTTAAGGTTTCCTTGTAATTATAAACCACAGCTGCTGCTGAGGTTCCCACTCTGTACCAACTGAAAAGTGGTTAGGTTAACAGAATTTCCCTAATCAATAATTTCTGTCCTAAATATACTTGAAGTAATGAAATTGCCTAGCTCAAAAATAACAGAAACTTGTCGGCAAGCACTTGCTACAGCTTCTAAATCAGTAGTTTAGATAATGAGGTTTTTGCTTTTCAGGAGTTGACAGCTTTTCCAATCCCCTTCCTTATCAGAAGATCTGATTTCCACCTGAGATGAAAACTGAAACCAAGAGTAGTCCTTTCTGCAGAGGGCCCCTTTCCCCGCACTCCCAGCAGATGGGAAGCATCCCTGCTGTGGCATTGCCTGGTGGCTCACTCCTAGACTCTGAACTCAGGAAGACCCTGGGACTCTTCAGCTTTCTCACGCAACAGTCTAGCTGGTAATTAGAACAGCCTCTTGGGAAGAACACGCCTCGCTGCTGCTTCCCAGACAAACTAGGGCCAGCCTCTGCCTTTGGTTTAACTATAAATGAAAACACAAACCTGAGGAGTTTTTTACAAAAAATGTGGAGGTTGACAGTGAACTTCCCCCCAAATAATTGGTCTTGTTACCTCCATTTGAGATGCTCTTCACATGCTGCAGCAGATGCACATTTCCTTGAATCCATGATGTCTCTCTCTGTCTGCTACAGATGATAAATTTGAAGGCCACTCTGGCTTTAGGCATGGGCTGTGAAGGGTTGCTATAGACCAAGTGGTTGCAAGGCGTCATCTGCCGCCCCTTAGGTTCCACTCAAGCCAAGGCCTTGCTTGATGTCTGTAACCTCACCAGGGGTTTAAACTCAAGCCCACTGGGCTTCAGGTGCCTAAATCCCCAGAAAATTCCTGCCCCTACAACAGTCGTGGATAGCCCTTCCCAATCAGCTGCAGGGAATGTGCACTGTAGCAGCCACCTCTACTGAGTGCATTTTGTTTGTTTGTGATAATGCATCTAACAATAGTAAGAATTTGTTATCTAACAGCTAAATATTTGTCTTTTGATACAGTCCTGGTCTAGATAAAAGCTAAGACTCCCAAAATCCGTGTAAGTAGAGACACAATAGCAATTTTCTCGCACTCTTCCTGTTTGGGAGAGTAACTGGTGCATACTACAATAACATTGTCCAAAGTCTTTATTTGTATATCACTGAGGATGTCATTCTGGCTTCCAATTCGTACTTTGGAAAACAAAAATACAGATAGGGTCTGCATGCTTCAGATATTTTGCTGGAGATACTTTGTCCACTTTCAGCTTGGGGCCTGGGGCTGTTTTATAAAAGGAAGAAGAAAATGGCTAAAACACGGATTTTTCTTTTGTAAACTAAATTGTGATTAGAAAAAAAAAACAAAACCATGTTGTTCTTATTCATATGACTGGCAAGAGGGATGAGTCCTTGGAGGATTCTTGTGAAAATATAAAATGAAAAGAGAGATTGAAACATTTTTGCAGTCTTATTGTTTTTCCACGTAGTGCTGTATCATTTTCCCCTGTTGTCATCAAGTGTAACGGAAAGAAAGGAAAACTTTTGCCATCCGAATGCATCAGAAAAGTTAATGTAGTTACTCTTTGTGTAGCAAAAAAAGTTAATGTAGTCCTTGTGCATCAAATTGAGAATGTGGAATAATGACAACTGAAAATATCTTGTTAAGGAAATGGAGATTTTTCTAGATCATTTAAAAGTTGCACGTCAAGTATTTCTGTAGTAATACCAGAGTTAATGCATGATGAGTTTGTGTAAAATCAGTACGTTCTCCGTCTCTGAAGATGATTACACTATTTCAGGTTCTACCTATTTTTGTGAAAATTTCCATAGATCATTTTTTATGCATTTAAAAATATACTTGGCATTCTGGTTTGTTGTATGCTACTGACCAACAATGGAACTGAATGCTTCAAACAAAACGGTTCTGTGTAAACTTATATGGTTTGATTTCAATGAAAAAAATAGTCTTACCCCAGTTCCAGTATCTCTAGTGTAATAAACTAATTTATTATTATTATTATTATTATTTATTCTTTTTAAAGCAAAGAGTGGCATTGTTTCAGTCAACTACCACTACATTACTGAGGCTCAGAGTGAATTCAAATTATTTTTTGTGGTCTTTTCTTAAAATCCTTTAAAAATTTGATTACTATAGTAAAGTATTAGGCTTAAGACAGTATGTCTCAGCAATGGTAAATTTTTTTTTTTTGTCTTACCTTGATTTGTACTGAGAAGTTGTGATGACTTTCCAAAGTGGAAACAATCTTTTATTTTCTTCTTTGTGTTTTTATTTTCCTTTTTAAAACATTAAATTTATGTTGGAAGGAATTCAAACTATGGCAGTTGAACAATCCAGCCCTCTTTGACCATTTTCCAGCTTGAGTGCTAGACTGCTCTATCTACTTCTGCAACACCAAGTTTCTCTCTTCTTTCTGGGGTCTCAGTTGAATGTATATATTTAGTATGTATTGGTTGGTAAAGACAGGAGTGGGAATACTGAAGTCTTCCCTGGGGAACAAGGTGAGTAATAACTCAGTCAGAGCTAATGAATGGATCTTTAAAGAAAAAAAAAAAAAAGAAAAAAAGTATAAGTTTTAAATTAGAGCGTAAGAAATGACCTTGCCTTGATAAAGCACTCTTGATAGTAACTCCTGTGGGGCACCTCTCTCTCCAGGCAGGAAATCTCAGATGGAAGAAGTGCAGGATGAACTCGTTCACCGGCTCACCATTGGCCGCAGCAATGCCCAGAGGAAGTTCCACGTGCCACGGCCAAACATCCCAGTAGTGAACATCACGTATGACTCCTCGCCTGAGGATGTGAAAGCGTGGCTGCAGTCCAAAGGGTTCAACCCTGTGTAAGTTTGAGGACAAATCTGAGAAAGTTATTAGAAGTATTCTCCTTGCAGTTAGTTGGGTATGGTCTGACTGCTTTTTAAAATCAAGAAGCTTTCAGAAAAGCAAGATACTCTTGGAAAAAAAATAATGTTTTAGCAAATATGTCTATTTCTTCCTCATAGTAATTTATAGAGATACATATCTGAAAAAAATGTGTGCACATTAGCCTTCACCAAAAGGTACTGGCTATGACATGTATGAATCAACTTCAGTTGTCCTGTTGCTTGCAGTTTTATCTTGACTTGGTAGCTCTATCTGAGGTGATGATCGATGAAGACAGCTTCTTCCTCTATGGCCAGCACGTTCTTATTTATTTCTTGCTTATTCCTTGTGACCCCAGGACTGTGAACAGCCTTGGTGTGCTGACCGGTGCTCAGCTTTTCTCCCTCAATAAAGAGGAACTGAGGACTGTTTGCCCAGAAGGGTCTAGAGTCTACAGCCAAATTACGGTACAGAAGTCTGCTTTGGAGGTATGTATATTTCTTACTACTCTAATGCTGGCTCACTGATATTTAGGATATATGATTCAAGTCATCATTTTTGAATGTATAGCAGTAAATAGATCTTTCTGCAAGATACACATTTTTTTCCTCGGTTCTCATCATGTTGATATGCATCATTTGTACCTGGGTTATTTGGTATTAGTTCATTGAGCAGCATTCCTCAAAACACTGGGTGGGAGGTCTCCACACTTCTAAAGGGGTCCACAAAGCATTAGAAAAAGTACACAGTGGTACTTAAGCTTAAGTGCATCTTCATTGGTGGATCCTAAGTATAGCAAAATATGTTCAACAGTGTGCTAGCCATGGAAATATGTACAGTACTTCTGTGCTCATTGCTCATTACAGTGGTATTGTTCCTTAAAAAATTAAAACCTAGGATTAAGAGTTACCCTCGGAAGAATGTTTACCAATTTAAAACCAGGAAACAGCTACATTTTTTTTTTTTTTTTCTTCTTTTTAACTTGATGCAGGAAGTAGAGAAATAGATTAGATAATGTCTGGAGGTGAGACTAGCCCACAGAGAAGCTTCAGTCTTCAAATCCTGCTTAAAGGAAAA
>JAOWBP010000001.1:52346752-52360432 GCA_028571105.1 Tragopan temminckii | reverse complement strand
ATTTATTTATTTATTTATTTATTTCTCTCATCAGAAAGCTGGAACTACCTTCCTTAAAGAATTTGAACTTTAACTGCCAGATCTATTTTAAAAGAGAAGTTTAAGATGATGCATACTTTACAATTTACCTGATCAGCGTGGACCAGAGAGCATTGCTATTAACACTATCAAACTTGCTTCAAGTCTTAATTTCCTGTTAGGAATATGTTGCTAAGTCCAATGCAATCCATAATTTCCTAGTGAGTATGTATGTATATACTTCAGCTTCTCTGGAATGTCTACAATCTTAAGTTTCATGAAGAAAGTCCCCATGTATGGAAGTACAAAAAAGAAAAAGTTTATTAAAATAGTCTAAAACCAAATTTACTTCCATATCATTATTAACAAATGTTATTGTTTAGAAATTTAATTAGGGTTAGGGTTTTTTTTTTGTTTGTTTGTTTGTTTTTTCTCTTCAATACACAGTTTCTGACCAATATGGTTCAGAATGTGGTCAGAGGAGCACTGTAAACTATATATCTCAGAGATGTAGTCTTGATGGAGGAGATCCAGGAAGTGAGAGTTTGATACTGCACCTGGAAGAACATTTCTTGTAAAGAGCTGTCTGTCCTGCCAGAGGACTTGGTGGCATCCTGTAGAGTGTAAAGCTAACTTCATAATTGTGTTAGACTTGTATGTGAGTTTCTGCCTCTTGAAAAGCACTCGTTGCTACTGTGGCTGAAGTTAGGTTGAAAACCACAGATGCATGGGATTTTAGAGGTCTGGCCTTTCCCTCTCTGTGATGTTCTTCTGCTTACCTCAGTTAGGCTTTACTCCGCAGGAAACTGAGCAATAAAAACTTGCCCAGTGTTAATAAGTGGGTCCTGAGAGTTTAGCAAGGTTGTTGGATTTTGTTAGTGAAAAGGTAATGCAAATATTTATTTCTACTTTAATCATTTGAGGTTTAACTGATCATTTTCAGAACTGAAGAAATTTTTGATTACTTTAGCTTGTTTGCTGTGCTGTCTGGAACACAAAAGCACATCTTCCTTTCTGTTCATACTCTGTATTTCATGTATAATATCATTTGTAATATCTGAATTTCGTATTGCAAGTCTTAAAAAAGCTGTCCATCTCTGTTTAAGATAATCTGTAGGAATGATGAATAAGTCCCAGAAAGTCTACCAGTGACTCAGGAAACATGGGCTCATGTCTTCCAAGCAAGGTTATGTTTTATTGCTCAAACTAGAAGCATTTCCAATTACAGAAGCATTTAAGTGCACATGTACTTGTTGTACCAGTGTCAGACCTATTATACAGCAAAGCAAAACAGAATGCTTATTATAAGTATGGTTATGGCCTTGACCACAGTAATTGTTCTACACAATTAATCAGTGACAACTTCTCATGAATTTCTGTAGCTCTGGCATTCTTTCCATAGTACTTTGGTGTCATATTTCTGTAAATGTCCTGTGTGCTATGCATAAATAACAGTAATGGCTAAGAGAAAACAAACCCATATGCTGTCTACCATTACAGAACTCCCTGCCTCATCTGTGCTTGTTATTTGTAGCCAGGAACTTCCGTGAGTGTTTCTTGATTCATACAGTTTCTGCAGGTCAATGAAAGCCCCGTCTCTCAGATTTAGGCCTGCATTTCCTGATACTGAAAACCAGATCCTCACCTGTATGCAGCTGCATTTTTATTTTTTTGTTTTTTTTTAAGTTCTTCAGCCTTAGGCGGAGGAATTAAGTATTCTGAAATTGGAGTTTCAATTCCAATTGTTATTGGAATTTAGTCATGTTATCTTTATGAAAACTCCATTTAACCCTGAATCCAAACCACTTTAAAACATCAAAGGCAGCAAGACTCCTCTCAGGGTTTTGTGGCCCCAATATAAACATGACAAAAGAGCAGACCATGAATGTAGTGGAGATGTTTGGAGTTTGGCAGCTTTCTAAGTCTGGCCAAGCAAAACCAGAAAGAAAACTGCATGAGATCAGTGTGTCAAAGAGCAAAACAGCTGGACATAGCCAGGGCCAAACACCATTTCTGTCCAAGGAGATAGTAGTTGCAAGCAGCAGCATCTCAGGAGAAGGCAGACTGAGGTGCCCCATACATCTTGTACTATTGGGATTGCCTTCTGGGGAACTTTTGTTCAGGATTGCTCCATAATGTTGAAGTTCACCTTGCATGCAAAATACAGAGCATTTTACCCAATTGGCCAGTCAGCTGTATGGATTTACTTTTTCAGTGCAAATTGAAAATGTTAATAGTTGCAGTGAACATGAGACGTTGTGTGTGCATTTCTTCAAATTTTGTGGAGCTCTGGGCATGAAGAACATTAATCAGAAGATAAGCATAGAGATAAAATATCCTGAACATTGCCTTTGTCATCTCTGGGGGGGGGAAACTTCAAGTCCACATTCCTGTTATCTTCCTATTCCATCTATGGAAAGCATGGGAACACATGAAAATAGTTTTTATCTAGTCCATGCATCAAATTGCTTGTTCTCTGGGGCACCTGGTTGTAAGAAACAGTACAGACATAGAAACGTGATGGACCAATGGGGCTTTTCACTGAGAGAGTGGTAAGGTGCTGGAGCAGACTGCCCAGAGAAGCTGTGGATGCCCCCTCCTTGGAGGTGTTCAAGGCCAGGTTGGATGGGGCCCTGGGCAGCCTGATCTAGTGCCTGATTTAGTGGTTGGCAACCGTGCCCATGCCCATGGTAGGGGGTTGGAAAGACATGATCTTTGAGATGCCTTCCAACTCAAGCCATTTCATGATTCTATCATTGCATTTGTTGATTCTGATTTCAGCAATCTGAGTCTAAAGCACGTAAAGTTTACTGGCTTACTGATACCTCATGATTTGGTTAGAGACTAAGCTGAGTAAATCAGCAGAGCTGAGGTCTAACAGTCTGTTCAAAGAATTGTGTTCCTCAAAACAGCCCTGGGCTGCTGAGCTATGCTGCTCCCTGTGTCAGCAGGATGTGCCTGTTGTGCTGGGCCATGTGTTGTATTGCAGTTGCTTTTCAAACCCATCAGTCAGGTTTTTACTGATGTTATCAGGAAGATAAACTGTTGCAGCCTTGGCAGCTCAGTTCTTTGCAGAAAAAAAAATTCTATGTGACCTCTGATGAAGCAAGCTGTCAGGTATTTGCTAATGTTTTTTATGCATTACTTCAGTAAAGTGCAGCTACTGTGCTTGCTCTTTATCTGGAACCAAGTGGGCAAGGACCAGATGAATGAAGACAAATCCAGGTGGTCTGTCACCTTCAGGGAGTTAGTTATGTGCCCCCTGCTTTCTGCTCTCACTCAGGGAGCAGGGGAGAGAGCAATGGTACTTTAGCTAGGATAAGTCCCTCTCTCTCATTAGATACCCAATCTGTCTGCCAGGTCATGGCATCAGATAATGCATTGTAATAGACCTAATGGGATAAATCTAAATTAAATTTCGTGTCATTCAATAAATTCTAAGAGTTGAAGGATTTTGAGAAAGTTGAAGAATCAGTTGAAGGATGTTTTCCCTATAACAGTCCAGAAATTTATTTCACAAGTTTCAAAAACAGTTTCTGCTTCCTTAGTGAGGGGATATTTGGGAAGCTAGTGTTTAAGCTTGGAAGGTCATGCCACAGGCAAGTAACACAGCAGTGATATAGATCTTGTTTCATAGTCTTCTAGTCTTATTCAAAGTCATGTGTGCTTTGTAAAGTTATATTCTACTGTATGTGCATCCTGGCCTTGTTAATAACTTATTTTATGTTTTCAAAAAAATCTATTTGCCCTAGCTCTTCAGAACTGTTCTTTCACCCTAACTGTGAAATTAAGCCTTGTCCTCAGAATGCTGTTCTCAGGCAACATTGATACATTAATAGGATTCAATTCTTATTACTGTGCTCTGTGTTTTAGTACTGCATCTTTGATCAGCAAATGCTTGATGTCACACAGTGTGATGGTAGAATACTAAGATTAGTAATCCAAATCCTTACTTAGGCCTTGGCTGTGCAAATCCATGGGCATGAGTGAATTTTGTGGTGACATAGATCTACAAGCCCAAGGATTTTTGTGCTTTAACTTCTAAATATGATTGCCATGATTTTTAAGTACTCGGGTGGAATCCTAGCAAATCTGGTGGACTTTAACTCTGTATTTAGGCCGTATTTCACTGCATGAGTATCCAATGCTAATGGAGTCTTGCATGAAAGGTAATGGTACCAAGCAGTGTTAAAAATCAAGCTGGTTAACAGTGTACAGGCTCTTTTCTGATCTACATTTAGAAATAGTGTAAATGCTTCTATTTTCCAAATGTCATGTAACCAGATTCTTGGTGCATTTATAGTTTTGGAACTGCAGGGTATGTTTAACTTGCTCAAACATCTATCTTAATAAAATGCTGTCAGTAGAACTTCATCCTTTGTCAAAATCACGGGTTAACAGCTCTTCTTTTTTCTTTCTTTGTAGGCTAACAGTGGCAGTTCAGAACTGCAAGAAATTATGAGAAGACGACAAGAAAAAATCAGTGCAGCTGCATCAGATTCAGGTGTGGAGTCTTTTGATGAAGGAAGCAGCCACTAAAAGTCTTTCCTCTTTTCTTTAGTTCCACTGACCATAGCATTATACAGTTCAGCTTTGCTTTAGTGAAGGGGAATGTCTTATTACTCTGTAAAAATATGTAACTAGCCATCGTAAAGAAACTTACAGTAGTATCTGCAGAAGTACTTGCTGCTGGCTTCTCATCATTAAAAATGAAAATGAGAAATCCAATGTAAGTTCCTGACAGGTGAAACTATTGGCACTAGAGTCACTTATACCCAAAGACAAGCCTTGGCTTTATGGAATTAACATTTCAGTGACAGATAAACTGGAATGTATTTTTATTTTTGATCCATCCTAGGGAAGTTGAGCCAACAATAAAAAGCATTTGAACTCTTTAGTAATAATACAGTTCTGAATTCCATCGCCAGCTGTAGTTTGCAACTATGTCTTTCTTACGGTGCATTCAGCTGCAGGATGTTTAGTTGATGCCAGCAATCAAAGAGGTAATGTTTAGGGTATGAACAGCAGCCCAGCATAGACTGAATCTTTCTTGCATTGCTCCCAATGTATTTTATTACTAATGATGCTGTTTATACCAAAATAATACTCTGTACTTTGATTTTATCAATACTTCACTCGTGATGAACAATAATATTGCAC
The DNA here is from genome assembly GCA_028571105.1 of Tragopan temminckii. Taxonomy (NCBI): domain Eukaryota; kingdom Metazoa; phylum Chordata; class Aves; order Galliformes; family Phasianidae; genus Tragopan; species Tragopan temminckii. The sequence continues at coordinate 52,355,254 of JAOWBP010000001.1, read as the reverse complement.
AAGAAGGAATTAATAGAAAATAGTAACACAACTCAGCTGAAAGAGGGGATCAGATCTGCTGTAGGTAGCCATGAAACAATTCTCATTTTTTTTTTTAATACACTTGCCTTTTTTGTTTGTGACTTAACCTGTCAGAGGAACAGTGTATAATCTAGACTTTGCGTGTTGATCCCAAACATCAGTTTTTCCATATGTAAAAAGCTGTTGTTCCTTCATGAATGTAATCTTTTGGAAAATTGGATTCCTGGAGACAAAAGGGAGAGAAGAGGAAGTGACCCTTCCAGCAAATATTATTTTTGAAGATGCGATGATTTTTGTCACAAAAATGTTCTGTTACTTCAAATGGTCTTGTGATTTTATATATAATATATGTATTATATATAATATATAATATCACTTAATTTAGACAAATTTAATCATCTAGTTTGATTAAGTTTCATAGTGCCTTTTCCACATGAATCAGCTTAAAGTCTGCAATAAACAGTATTTCTTGTCTGTTAAATAGTTGTATCTTTGTGGCTACAAAGATGGTATTGAAATAAGAAAGTGTTCTTGATTTTTGCCATTAGTTTGCTTTTCCTCTGTGTACAAGGAGAAAAAAAAAAAAAATCCTATTCATTTTTTTCATAAAAGAAGTTAAAATCTTAATAAAGGTGTTTAGTGCCATTTATTGTAAATGTCCTTACAAATACTTCTTCTGTGTGTTGGTTATGTGTCAATGTATATATTTACTCTGGTTAAGAGCACATATGACACCTGTCATTTAAACGTGGTCTTACTCAGAAATGGTTCTGAAAGTGAAGAGTCCCAAACTTAAGGCTCCAAATGCCACAGCAGTTGCCAAGAAGAGGATTTCTGTCTTACTCTCTGAAAGAAATGACAATTCCCCTATCACATGTTCACTACTGGAGACATTTGAATCAGCACACACTCATGATGACTCTGTCCATTCAACCTGTACACACAGCTTTGTGGGAGAAAGTTGACTGTCTCACTGTCCAACTTGTCATTAAAAGTCAGGTCTGGTCCTCCCAAGATTTGAACTACTCTCTAAGCCACGTTTTAAATTTTCTTTCCTGCACCCTCTCTTGTATGTATTCATACCTATCCAGCCTGATGTGTTTGCTGTACAGCAGTCCCCTTCACTGTGTGATGAATGACTAACATGAAGAAAAATCTCAAGCTGTTCTTATATAGATACTGCTTCTAAGAAAGGAATAAGAAACTTAAAAAAGATCTTTGAAACCTGGACATAAAAATTAAAGTCACTCTCTTTTCACGTGGAAAGTACATCTGATACCATAAAAGCTATAGTGATGGCTTCATGCACTTCTCTTTTCCTGTTAGTACCAAAATACAAAGCCAGTTCTCATACTCACTGCAATTTTGTTCTTGCACTGAACACACAGCTTTGCTTTTGCTCAAAAGAAGCCACAACCTTAGACTTTATGTAGTTTGGTACACAGAAGTGTTAGAAGAAGCCCCATATACCTTCTCTGAAAGAAAAGAGGTGGCTTCTCAGCTCGTTTTGTATTTGGTAGTTATTTTTAATCTGAATGCGGTCAGTATTCCCAGAGATCTTTGGAGACACCTGGGAGAAAAACAGGAATACCCTTCCATGTAAGCAGAATAATCTGTATGTTTTGTTTTCCTTGATTTTGTTTTTTCTGTATTTTTAAAAAATATTATTATTTTTTAAATTGACTGCTAATGATTAACCAAGCCAGTAAAGCTTGAAGCTGAATTTTACACTTCAACATTGCTGAATCAGACCGTATGACTTCTATGTAACAATCTGTGAAATTTAAGTGATGTTAAAGTAGATATGTCCCTTTTTCCTGGAATTTTCTTGATGGTTTAAGGCACTCCAGAGAGCTTCACACCTCCACTGTGCAGTTTTTGAGTTTACAGCCTGGTGGCAGTTATGAGAAATTAAAAGGAGGTTTGTTTAGGGTTAAGAAAATGAAAATAAATAATTTTCTTCAAAATTCTCAGTGTCTTAAAGGAAAATGAAATTGCCAAATGCAACATTTTATTCCAAATGTCTTCTCTAGGCTTTGAGCAGTGTGTTGTGGTTTTTGTTTTTAACAATAATATTTAGAGAGATACACTGTGTGAAAAGTGTACAATGGTGTGGAGGAGTTTTGGCATCCCATGCTTACTCAGCAGTTTTATGCTTTCTTTGCACACATGCTGTAACAGCAGTCATTTCTGTCCACTTCTTTAGTCAGCTTGCTTCCATGACAAGGTAAAGCTGGTTGTAGAGAATGTTGATTCATGCTAAAGGCTCTACATGCTTCTTTTGAGGCACACTGTCTCTCAGACACTCCTATTGCTTTAGAGGTGGTGTTGAAGAGGGCCAGGAGAGGTGGTACTTCCATCCCAGCACATGCGCTTAGGCAGGTTTGCACAATACATGGGTTAGGGAAGGATATTTTGTCTGAAGAAGGGGGTTTTTGTTTGTTTGATCTTAATAGCAGTTGACTTTGTGAAGTAGCAACCTGTAACAATCAGAAAGATCAGCGTGGTGGAATGGTGATATAAGAGGTGTAATGGCAAGTGGATCAGTGCAATAGGAAAATGTTACAAAGGAAAAGTGCTCATCCCACAAGGGAGGGATCTCCAACAAGAGATCCTTCTACAGTGGCAGTCAGCCCTTAAATGAGGTCTGAGAGGGGTGCAGCCAGGCTCCACCCCTTCTGGTCACACAGGTGAATTGCCTTCACCTTCCCAGGGCTGACTGGGTCTTTTCTGCAGGTGCTCAATCAGTGGTTCAGGCCACGACTCAACAGTTCCCACACAACCAAAGGAAAAATATATACCTGCTAACACATAAGTGGCATATTTTTTGACAAGCATTCAAAATTCAGGCTATTCAGGCAGTATAGTTAGCAACAGTGTGATGCTGGCATCTTTGCAGCAACCTTGTACTTTGATATGGTCAGCCAAGACTCAGTTACAGCCAGCTCACACTGTAATGGTTTGTGTGCATATCAGTGTTTTAAAAGTAACCTGGATACTCTGGGCTATGATACAGAATAAACGTAGAATCAGTGGGCAAGGCACAGAGGGCAGTAGATGAGAAAGCAAGAACATTTGTACCTTTGTGGATTTGTTGTTTTTTATACCTGCTAGAAGTTCTCTAGAGGGGTGTGAACATGTTTTCTAAGTAAGCATGTGGTGACACTGTGAAATATAAACCAACAAAAAGGCAAGGTCTGGACTGTCAAGTGCTCTTTTATCATTCTGGCTTCTGTTCAAATTAGGCCAGCAAATCATGGCCGTTCCCAGTTACATGGCAGGCCCTCCAGCTGAAGTGCACTTGTGAAGGAACAGAAACAACGGTATTATTGAAGCTTTCTTGTTAGCAGCCTACCCCCTAAAGATGGCTCCCTGCCCATTTGCGTCCATTTCCAGGCTTCCTATTTAAAGCCATGGCAGCTCTGCTTTGGGGGTGGACCCAGTGGAAACTGTCAAATATGAAGTGTGCACTTCTTCACCTCCCATTCAATAATCAGAGGTAGAGTCTTGTTTCTTTCAATACCCTTCAAAAGGACCTGGTTTATGTAAGGGTTGTGTTATCTATGCAGCTTTGCATTGCACATGTGGGAGAGTTTAAAGGAAGTTTTCCATTATAACTATTACTGAGATGGAGTAGATATTAAAGGAATACACACCTATTTCTCAGCTGAAGGAATAGCACTTTAAAAAATAAATAAACCCACTGTCATCTGAAGGAGGATATCAGGCTCCTGAAAGTGGCTGAGCTACCACCTCTGGTACGCTGGCTGTGCGGTGAATACAAAGTATGTGTGGGTGCACTTGCTGTTTTGCTGACAGTGACTTCTTCACAGGTAAGCAATCCAGTGTGTTTACTTTCAGTTCAAGTTTGTTTTGTTTACATTGAGTTACCATTGCTGCTAACTTCCAATGAGGTGACAAAAAGCAACAGGCTACAAAATGCCATCAAACATCCATTCTGACAGCATCCATGTCACAATACACAATGATGTACTGGAATTATACAAAGACAAAAAAATATATATAGCTAATTATTCCGACTAGAACTGAAACTGACAGCAAAAAGGAAAAGAGCCCATCGCCTTGACCCGACGTCCCTGCAGGAATCTGTCCCGATGCTTTGGCAGCCTCGTAGCAATAAAGCAATAACCATATCCCTTCACATGCCAAAAAAAAAAACATTTTTGTAACACCGTGAATTCCTCGGAAAAATAGTTACATCCATTAAAGCACATTTTTTGTTTTTAACCCAACCTGAATCAGCTTCACGTTTTTACACAGGTTTAATACTTATTAAAAATAATAAACAAATGAGGGGTATAGGCACCATAGATTGCTCAGACAGATGCTATAGAAATGGAGTCGAAGCTACCTCAGCTGCACTTGGATTAGATTGATCTAAAAAAAATAACCTTCTCAGTGGCATTACTGAAAAGGTTGGAGAAAAGAACAATCTCTCTGCTTTATTCCTAGCAGCACTGTCACAAACCACAACGACCCTGTTCCTCAGCTGCCTGCTTCAGCTTCGGGCTCCATGGTCTGCATTTCCAAAGTTCAGTCCGTTCCTTGGGTCTTGCATTTCCCCAGGCCCCAAGCAGAGAATGTCAGGGCTGCAAGAAACAGTTCAATCCAGGTACCCAGCACCCCTGCCCCCCTCTTTCACAATCTCCATATTTCTTCATGTATGTTCATGCCTTGCTATTCACTAATGAGGTATTATTAGATACTAACAATGCCTGCTCTCCTATGGACGTTAGCACAGACCAGTGACACATGAAGAAAGGTCTTCATTCAACCCTTAAAAAAATATTGCACTTACTTACTTACTTTAACCTTAAGCCCAACCTGCACAGAAACAAGTAAAATAACTGAAAGTACCAAACAAGAAAACCCAATGCTCTGGAGCACTCTATCTTATGCACATCTTGTAGTGTCTTTTCCTTCATGTTGTTCAGTTGAATTTGGTCCAGTATTTAAAAAAATGTCCAGAAATTAAAACAGTTCAAAAGACACCGCAGGCTTGTTAAGGCTTTTTCTCCCCAGTGCTTCTGAAAGTTAAAGTTTCTGTTTCTCACTGTCCGCGTACCGCAAGGCAGCGGTCTCTCATGGTGGTTCAAGCCACCAAAAGAAAAAAAATTGGAAGCGAGGGAAGATGGGTGTGCTTCATGGTCTCACCTGGAACAGTAAAACAGGGAGAGAACACATTAGAACTAGATAAGGAAATACACAGAGATCTTGGCATATAGTTCTACCAGACATCCATACAGAGACCTAATTGTATAATGAGGCTCTGGCACTCTGTTTAAATGGTGAATTCCCTACAGGTGGGCAAGTGAGGGCCGTGCAAAGTCACAGGTGTGTTTCATGAGCTGATACAGGTGCCTATGCCACACCACAGAATGCCAGTGCAGATGGCTAGTGCCTGTCATGACTCTCCATGAGGTAGCTGAGAATCCACTTTGTATCAGCAGTGTGCAGCTTCCTCCTTCACCCAAAAGCAAATGTTAAGGTTATGGCTGGCTTATTACTGCCACCTAATGAACTAAAGCTCACTAGCTGAGGCAGGGCCTTGTGTCCTCACAGAGTAAGCCCAAAGTGAAAGGAAATGTTCTTGCTTCATTGACAGAAAACCCCAAAGCACTGCTTCGTGTGCTGCTGGGGACTGGGACATGCTGTTGCCTGCACTGAGGCAGTCCCTGGGGCCTGGTGGAAAAGCACAGTGGTAGCCCCTGCTCATGGCGGTGCCTGGCCGAGAGTCCTCCTGTTCCCTGGCTCCCAGCGTTCCCTGCCGGAGCTCCTGAGTTCCTTCACTCCTTAGGAAGCCCTGCTGACATGCCAGCAGTGTTGGCAGCCCAAACCAAACCCTCAGATGGCCTTGGTAACCTGCAGCTGGGAGTGATGTGAGGACGGTATAAATTCTCCCTCTGCCTGAACCCTTCACTCATTGCAGGGTGTAGGAGGACAAGTGGAGTGAGAGTTTCAGTTAAATCCTTAGAATTTCAGGATTCTCTAATTCTTTGAACATGTGAGCCAACAAAACCTTACACTGCCAAGTGAGTTATTTAATGCAAGAGTCTGAGGGGATTTTGCTTGCACTCTCCATTGAAAATCTCCTCAGAGCAGAGAGAAGCCTAGGAAGAAAGTCCCAAGCAAAGCTTCCTCAGCGTGAGAAGCATACAGCCATGATGTGATGCTGGTTGCAACCAAGCAGCGGGGATGCTTAGCTCCGTGCTTCACACAAGGCTTTCCTGACTTACCGCCTGGGACTCCAAACTAGGACTTGCTGACATTCTCGTATATGACGTCACTTATGCAGAACTGTTGCTTCTTCTTTTGCCACATCAATTGCACACATTGGTGAATAAAAATGTATTGTTCCTGGAAGAAAGAATCAAGCGAATTGGCATTTTTGCAACTCACAAAGTCTGATGAAAACCCAAACAGTGGTTCATAGCAGCCATCGGCACAGCTTCCCTGTTTTGCACTCCCTACCCCCTCACAACGCACAGTTTTTTGCTTCCCAAATAATAGCCTCTTACGGTTGCACAGAGCAGCTTCGGAAGCACAAAAACTCACTAAGCTTCCCCCAGCATCATACAGTGAGAGATGCAATGAAACAAATTAATACTGTGTTGTAGTGTTGGCTGTGAGGGCAACCTGACTGGAAGCTGAAGTGACGGGGGATTTGTTAAGAGTTTTACCAATAACTGATTACCCACTAGTTGTGATGGTAGCAAATCTGAGCTCTGAACAAGGTATATTGTAAGTTAAGTCACAACCATGCTGTGGGAGAAGTGCTTCAGCCGTATTTATGACATAGCTTTCTAGAAATCTCATTTATGTAGGTTGTCCCAAAAGTAATGCCTTCTATTTATTTCCATGGAAACTACAACAGACACGAACAGTACAATAACACTATTTGATACAGCAAATTCTCAGCTACAAAATACTATTTTTCAGCATAGTCACCACTATTAGCTATGCATTTTCAACAGTGATGAACACAAGCCTGCATTCCGCACTCGTAAAAACCTGCACCAGTGAAGGACACACTGTCACTACTACTGAAACACACCACACACTGCCTCATGGTGCTTGCTTCCACTGTTTTGTCTGCATAAATGTTCAGCAACCACTGCTGGATGTCAGTGGATGCCATTTTTTCCACACAGAGGCATTCAGCGACCCACTTTTGCTTCATACATATTTCCATGTCAGATGCCATTCTGTCAGAATGCCCCCCTGCTGCCATCTGTCACATGGCAACAACATGTAATGGAACACTGGTGGGAAAGTTCAGCTTCTACTGCTGTACCACCAGCATGTGCCTCTGATAAAGTGGGCTAATACAATAACATAGGAAGCAGCGCTTTCAGAGCTGCAGTTGTACCTTTAGAAACAATAGTTGCTATCATTCACAGTTCCCCTTTTGTCTGGTTGCAGTGTGAATTATCAGACTCCAGGAGGAGGCTGTGCAAGCACATGCCAGCCATATGGCTGGTGACCATGGTGTGTAAGTGATGTGTTGGAGAGGAGCAAGGCTGAGCCCCATGCTTCTCACTGAGCAATGGCACTGCTGTGTGTGCAAGACATCTTTCCCATTTCCATCTGAAACGAAGCCCCACACTGTCATGGTCTCTGACACACCCAATGGTGGCAGTTTTGCAGGACTAGGAATGTCAGTTTTGTGGTGCTGGCCACTCAGAGAGGGGCAACCAACTGCAGGAGCCTGTGGAGTGCAGCAATCCAGTGAATCACAGAATCATAGGGGCTGGGAGGGACCTCTAGAGATCACCAAATTCAACCCCTCTGCAAAGCAGGCCCCCTACAGCAGACTACACAAATAGGCGTCCAGGCGGGTCTTCAATATCTCCAGAGAAGGAGAATCCTCCCCGGGCAGCCTGTTCCAGTGCTCTGTCACTCTTATTGTGAAGAAGTTCCTTTGCATATTGGTGCAGAACTTCCTATGTTCAAGTTTATGGTTGTTTCCCCACAGACCGCTGAAAAGAAGTTGGCCATGTGTCTTTGACTCCCACACTTAAGATATTTATATACATTAGCAGATTCCCTCTTTTATCCAGTCTTATAGTACTACAGGTTTAACCTTCATACTATATGCTCTCATGTCTTCTCACGTCTGAAGGTTCTCTATGGCCTTCTGGAAGTCCATCTACCTCACATTGCCTGAAAATAAATTAATTCCCAGAAAAATACCCAAATGCACTGAAGTGCAACAAATTACGTTCATGCCACACATGCAGCTGAAAAGTTTTGATAAGCTTTGTGTTCCCTAACGCTTGACTTCTTTACCAGTATAAGGCTGAAACCTAGGTTTGCTCACAGAGCAGTTAATTATTTGGGGATTTATCACCCCATGTGTACACTACATTGAAAGCAAATCATCATACAGAGAAATGCTGTATTTCAGTTTGAAATATAGAAGTCATCACTTGAGTTTATTCCTAGCAGAGAGAAGGCAAA
>JAOWBP010000001.1:52291173-52328743 GCA_028571105.1 Tragopan temminckii | reverse complement strand
AGGGAGGAGATGGTGGCACGGACTTTATTCTTAAGAGTCGCATTCTAACAAAAAGGCAATAGGTTAGTGCACACGTGTGCCTATTATTTGTGTTATCAACAGCAGAATAAAACTGACCTTGGTCTTAGGGCTTTTGAGATGATTGCATTAATTGCCTAGATTCTTGCCTTGTAAAACTAAGTTCTTTGCTTTGAAACATGCAGTGATTTAAAGTTTTGTTAATGCTAAATTCACGATTCCTTCAGATAAACTAATATTGCCTCTTTGAGAAGCCATACTTTTCTTCTCCTCTTCCCTTTTATAATGGTATTCACAGTTCTAAGATTACAACACAGTGAATAGATGTTACACAGAAACAAGGTAAATGTTTACTTATTAAGTGAAGGAACTCTTGGTTAACACCCTCTGAAAACTCAGTGAGACACTTCACGCAATAACTCATAAGAAGAAAGCACCTTTTTGCTGATATGCAAAGTTCTTTGTCATTCAGGGAAGAAGTCAAGCAGCATCTCGAGTGTCAGTGACTCCTGACTGTATGTTTAAAGTATTTTTATTTGAGGTGGAGCTCTGAAAGAACCTATTATTAGCTATGAAATAATTCATTATTTGCTATTTTGGAATCAATTATCACTGGTCAAAGTATGTAACAAAAAATGGATACGTGTCATACACTACTGATAATATCAGACTGTTAGTCCTTTGACCGTATATAGGCCGTATTGGCAGTGAATTGTCTTGCAAAATATGACTCTGGGAGAGCTTAAAGCATTAATGTCACCTTTCAGGTGATGAAAATGTAAGCTGTGAATACACAGCCTTAATCCTAAGGATTTCCTTTTTAATTGCTTGGATTTTTTTTCCTCAAAGTAATAGAGTGTGTTGCTTCTAACAACTTTCAGCATATAGTAGAAGCTTGACAGTGACTTGTAAACTTTCAAGCAGATGCTACAGTAGATTACTCTTATTGTTGTTTGTATCAAAGGAAAGAGCTTGGCTGAAATCTGACCTAGTTTTATATATATGTATTTTATGGTGGCTATATCACTTGGATACAAACTGAGTTTGTTTTGGAATAATGGAGAGTTCTCTTTTTGAGTGCTACACTAAATTAAAATGCTTTTGTACTGAATTTCACCCTGTGTTGTCCTAACCGTTGGTAGAGGAGCTCAAATGCCAGCCTGTGGTGAGAACAGGCAGGAGCAATTCTGCTTTTACAGGTTGGGAAAATGAGATGCAGAGATATGAATTAGAGAGGGTCTACTGTGAATCCAGCACAGAAAGGAAAAGTGAGACATTTTTCTAGAGCTATGGTTAATTTTATTTATTTATTTTTCAAGTAAGAGTGAGGATTTTTTTTCTTTATAGGGATGATGTGTGTATGTGGGACTGGGGCACCTCTAAGGTGGTACTGTTGCCTTTGGTCTAGAAGTTCTGAAGTGATGGCTGCACTTTTGTTCATCTGTGTCTATGGCACACATGACACTTAACTGTTGTAGGAGCAACTTTCTCTTCATCTGGGAGCAAATTAAGTGTCTGTGGTACTGACAGGGAAGTAAGAAGGAGTAGAGCCTTATCTCTGAGGGGTTTTGAGTGAGCCTAACAGATCTTTCAAATATTTTCCTGTTGACGTAGTGAAGTCACTGGTCTCAGCTGTAAACTCTTCTTAAGAATTAGGTCTGTTAATAGACACTGAAGATAGATATGAGTTTGGGAGGAGGCGTGAGGAGCTCTTTTCAGGAGGGCCTGTGTAGCTGTAGGCCATGAACTTCCTGGAACTACAGAAGGGTTTGAGTGGGTGTGGGACCATGTCAGGGCCATGTTCTTGCAGCAACCTTGTGCAAGATTTCCCTCGTTCATTTCTTTGAGTGTTTCTGTACTCACTGCAGCACACAAGTCCTCCCTGAGGAGCCAGGAGATACACCATGAGGTTGTAGCCAGCTTTGTTTCTCCTGCAGAGAAAGAAAGGGGGAAAATACCTCAGACATACCTCTGCTACCCAGAAGGAGTGTAGAAGCGTGGGGGACACAGAGGTGCTGTGCTGGTTACAAGGGCTCAGTCTCGTGACACAAGGCCTCAGGTGCCCTCTCTTCCCATCCTTTGCAGATGCTTAGTTTCATTTTGCTGTGTCCGTGAAAGATGACTTTGAGTCCAAGAATTTCTTTGTGGTTTAATTACAGAACCTGTTGACTTTCACCTATCCCTTTGGCAGTACTCAGCCAACACCCTTTGTCACCTGCTATCCGTGTTGTTAATTTGAGCTGAGAGAAACAAACAAAACACATTTTTCTCTCATGCTGTCATTTGAAACCCTGCAACGCCTGCAAGGCAGAGCATTTTGCATCTATCTGAGCTTCCTAAACGTGGTGCCGAGGACCAGCAACTCCTGGCACAGGGCAGGAGCACAGTGAGTCAGGACTCATCTTGTGGTTCCAAGCTGGCAGGTCGCCCAGTCATCTCCAGCAACGTCACTTAGGAAGAGGATCAGGGGCTTAAAAGTAGGAAGCAGACAGCAGCCCATCCCATAGTGACAAGGAAGGGGCTCCTTGTCCAAGAGCAGGAAGTAAGTTGCAGTGGATCCAGGTATGTTTCCTTTTGATTAACTCTTGTTCCGTTTGTTTTCCAGTAAGTTTTTTCTTTTTCTTTTTTTCTTTATCAGTACATTCTTGAGCAATATGAAAGACTTAAGTCCAAGGTAACTTATGACACCTTGTTCAGTCTCTTATTTTGTTGTATTCCAATAATAGAAACTCTCTCCAGATTTTATAAACACTTTGATCTTGTGCATTGGAGAGATAGGATTATGGCTGCATCCACCTATCTGTAATCATGCTGTGTTTGATTGGATCGTTTTGGCTCTGAGAAAGTTGAAAGAAAGTCATGGTGTGTGTTTGTTTAAGTTCTCCTGTTGAACTCTGAGGGCTGTATTCTGTACCCTCACTGCTCACAGTAGAGGAAACACTGGTGTGAATCTGATAAAGCTGCCAGCTGTAACTTTGTTCTCACACAACTGAATTGCCAAAGAAGACAGCAAGAAAGGTTGCCTTGGAAGAATCAGAGAAAATCATGTTCAGCATTGGAGAAGTGGTAGGTGGGGCAGCTTCTTTTTGTTACCTGTAGGAGGAGGTTCAGGTTTTGGGGCTGCCTTTGTGCTTGGTGGTGGCTGTCACCCAGCAGTGACTCACCGGTGAGAGCGTGGGGCCACACCTGTGCTGTCGCCTGCTTTGGTCCTGCTGGTGGTGAAAACGGCAGCAGCCTGGTCTGGGTGCCAGGCCAGTCCCATGACTAACAAGTCTGTATGGATGGCAGACAGACAGAGGGATGCTCCTATTTACTCACTCTCCTTTTTCTGGGAGACAGGCGAGCTGGGTAGAAACCATTCACCACCTGGTATCAGCCTGCGAGAAATCAATGGAGCCGGCTGGACTGCATTACTCCTCCACTGTTATGATGATAGCCCTTGTATAAAGAAGTTATTTTAGATTTTTTTCTTTCTTTTTTCCTGAGCACATTTTGACCAAATTTTACTTCTCAGTTTGTGAGAAGCAGTGCTTTTGGTCTTCAGTCGTCAGTTTGCTGTTGGCTATTAATGTTTGACCTTTGGAATTAGTCATGTAATTAAGGAGTGGTTTGACCACATATTCCATGTTTATAAAAATTGCTAAGAAATAACTTAGTGAGTAATAATGGTGCTAACTGCTGATCTTTCGGTCTGCAGTCCTGGTTTTTGCACAAGCAGCTATAACTTTTTCCTCTCCAGTGTTCAGCCAGCCCCATCAATGGACGCTGTGGTGCAGCAGAAGTGGCTCTGTTCTTGAACTGCTCATAGTCAAAACCTGCTTCAGAAGAGAAAATTGAAAAATTTGCCTCATGGTCTCCTTTTCACTATGTGTTTTTTTTTGAATAGTTCATGTGGTATTTTAAAAAAAAATATTGCTGTAGTGTGATGTGTCTTCTGGATGTTGTATACAGGCACTTGAATATTTTAAAAGTTTGAATTCTGAATTAAAAACTCAGTAACTCTGAAACTTGAGGCTTTAATTGAAGAAGAGAGGCTGATTCTAATAAGAAATGCTTTAAATATACAAATTGGGCTTTTCACTTCAGATTAAAGTTTAGTTAGTTTGATTTAAACTTTTTTTTTTTTCCTTAAAATCTGTAAATTGGCCTGAATGTCCCCTTAATTTTGGGGGAAAAAAAATATCTGTGCTTTGTCAACTTCCCCTGATATTGGCATTTCTGATTCTGCTTTATACAATTTGGTATGTTTAATTTTGATGCCTCAGTATTTTCTCTTACAATATTTGTGTTAAATAGGATAAAGAACAAATATTTTAGCATATTAGTAAATGTACTAATTAGCAAACAACAGCAGTTCATATTGTTGAGAGGATTTTTAATTTTTTCTTCTATGTATTTTTAAAATGCCCTGAATCTGTGGAGTGATGTGCTGTGCATACTGAGTCATGGCAAAGGATTCCCAGGTGCAGCTCCTCTCTCTCTGACAGTGGATTCATGCCTTTTAGCATGAATTCAGAGCAATAGTTATGTGTAGCTGACAGCGAGCAGTCTCGCAGCAACGATGACTACTTTGATGCAGCACTGAGTTCTGTTCTGCCTTTGGAATACCCTGTACCTCAGTTTCCTATATGTCCCCTTCTCTGCAGCACTTGGTGTTCACCGTCTCCTTTCCTGAAAATGTCAAATCCTCTCTATTTTTAAAATATTTTATAATTTCCTGTAGTGCAAAGGAGAAATACTACTTAGAGTTCATCAGATTAAACTGCAGCAAAGCTACTTTTTACAACAGTCTGTTCTGAGATTTAGAGTGGTGTGTGATGTTGAATAATTCTCACTTCAAACTCAGGAAGCTTAAATTACTTTTAATGAGAATGAAGCAGCAAAAGCTGGATTTAATAATCAACTTGTTTTATTTTAGTTACAAAACACTGAGAAAGAAAGGCTTTTGGTGATAGTATCTGTAGGTCTGGAAAAGAACAGTCTGCTTTTGGAGATGCTTTTAAGTGGGTGTGCCATAGGGATGCCAGTTTTGCTTCTTCATTATGGGCATTTTTGTTCCAAAGTACTTTTGTTTGAAAGGATTACAAAAGCACTCTTAAAACGAAGACCAATGAAGCACTAGGATTTACCAGAGCAAATATTTCAGCAGTTACACCTTCTGTTACTACTTGTTTTAATAAAAGGTCTGTATTCGATATTTGTTCCATTCCAAAGTATCCCACTAAAAGTGAAAAAGGTAATATTGTACCTTTACAATACACAGTAAAGAAACAGATTATTTCACAGAATCCTTCAGGGATGTGGTTGGGATTCATTAGTTCTACAGCCCCCTAAAACTGAGTGCTTATAGAGCGTTTAATCTGGTGCTGCCATTCATCTGCTCCTGCTTAGGTTTTTAAAAATCCTGCCCTGTCACAGGTCTCAGCAGTTACACCTCTAACATCAGCAATTTCTTTCTGCCTGAGCTTGTCAAGTGTCTGGAGTGCATCTAAATTCATGTAGTTAGTAGCTCCCAAAAACATATGAAGTACCTAAAATGCATAGAACTGGCTGGAGAATTAAGCTGTTTTTTAATATAAAAAGAGAAAACCAGTGGTAAGGGAGATGTTTGGCAATTACACTGAGTAATTAATAGAGCTTGGAGGCAAAGCCTTTGTGATGGGCTGCAGTCACTTAACAGGGCTGGTTTATACTGAAACGGAGAAGGAATCACAGAATTGTAAGGGTTGGGATCATAGGTCACTGTCACTTAACTGTTTGATTATTGCCACAGGCAGCAGTGAGCTAGCATTCCCCTCCCCATAGTGCTTCCCTTCCTCCAGTTTGCCTTTGCTGTCTTTTAGCCTGCCAATTTTACACAAGAGCCAGGATAGTGGGAACCATTTAAATGAAAGTGTGAAGCTAAAGGCAAAGGGAAGGGGACTGAGGAGGTCTGGCTCATAGCAGTCTCTCTAGGAGTGGGATTGAGTGGAGATCCTTATGAATAAGGCTTCAACCTTAATGGTTTTTCTGTTTAAAATGCTTTTTTTTTTTTTTTTTCCATTTATCAGTACTGGTTTTACAGTCACCAGATCTTTTCTCAGGAAAAACAGGGTATGCAAATTTAAGTTGTGATGAAAGGGGCATGGAGAAACACAAATAAATGCACCCTTTCTCCTCAGAGAACTTCCTTTTTTCTTCCATCTCTTTTTTTTTTTCTTCTTTTTTCTTTGCTCATAAAAAGAAACGGAAGGTCTGTCTTTTCTTCACATGGAGAGAACTCCTTTCAGCACTGTATCAAAGTGCAGTGTGCTGTTAATCACTTATGCGTTTTGAGTTGGAAGGGAAAAAACAGCCAGGTTATTCACTTCTGTGCTCAGTCAAGGAGATAAATTTGATATGTGAGAGTGGATATTTTGGTTTTGTTTTTTATCCAAATCGGGAGGAAGGAAAATGTATTATAAGTTGGTGACAGCTCTAATGCCCAGATGTGAATACTTCAGTAATCATCATGTCCTAGAAATCTCAGACACCTGTCCAAACATCAGGATTAGCCTAGAAAAATACTGTTATTTATTTTGCTACCTGAGTTGATAGTGTCTACTGAAATCCATGTTTGCAGCTGAGCTTAAATGCATTTTAATTCTGTTTGTACTAACCAATGCTTGAAAAATCTGGCACTATCATACTGCTCATGAATTAGAACACATAATTTTTTATTTTTATTTTAAATAAAAATACAAAATGAGAGTAGACCAGTGGATAAGTTGAATCAAGAAATCCTGATGGCAAGGTTGAATGGGGCCCTGGTCAGCCTGATCTGTTGGGTGGCAACTCTGCCCATGACGGGGGGGGTTGGAACCAGGTGATCTTTATGGTGCCTTTCAGCTGAAGACATTCCGTGACTCTATGCTCCTATGATAAGAACTTGCCCAAGTGAACACACATAATGCAGTCTGTTTGCAGTGTCCAGAGTGCCTGTACATGCTCAGTGGTTATTCCCCCAGACCGTTTCTTTGGCCAGAATGAGTTAGTTTTCAAAAGGTTTTGCTTTTTCCTCTTCAAAGATAGAAAATGCTTATGTGAAGCCTTCAGACAACCAAGGATATGTTTTTCTTGGGGAACTGAAGACTCTTAAGCTTTACAGCCCATTAGCAGAAGCTCCTGTGTAGCATGCACATGAACCATGCAGTCCAGATGTGCGGCCCCTCCAGTCCCTTGCTGGCGTGTTGCCTCTTCTCTGGAGGAAGCATCTGAGGGCCAGCTCATGGCAGTGATTCCTGGGTGAAGATGAGGAATGGAACTTCAGGACCAAAAGAAGTGTTCTTCAGTGCCTTCCTTTCTCTCTCACTCTGTAGGGGACGATAGGAATGTACCCAAATTCTTAGCTGCATTAAGTAATGAAAGGCAAGAGTGTTCTGATGTTCCATCTTAACAAACATAAAGCCCTACAAAGCTTTACTTAAAATCCTTTTAGAAAGCAGAAAGTGGCTGTTGATTGGAAATATGGAATGCAGGAGACTAAACGACTTTAAAGTCCAGAGAGATAGAATTGAAGGGATTCTTACTCCATAGGTGACACATTCCTTCATCATCTTATTTTCACTTTTTTCTTCTCTTGCTCAACCTCTCCTTTGCCACAGAAATTCAAGGAGCTGCCTAGAGAGTTGACACAGATGTAAAGTGGGGTATGAAAGTAGAAGTGATGATATCCTTAACATGCTAGGTTGGCTGTGTGCTAAATTTGTAAGATTCAGGCTAAGTTACTTAGCTGGCACAATGAGCACCAGCACAACTGCCTTGTTAATTTGCTGCCCAGATATTGCTGTTTTTAGGACAGGACCAAAAATCTCAGTGCGTGTTTGTGGAAATTGACCAGTTTGTGAAACATCTTCAGTGTGTTTCTTCATTGTACCATATGAATATATGTTCAGAATGGAGACAATGAGCAAGCACAAAAGCTGGTTATATGTTAGGTTGGTCTAGCAGATATAGAGAAGAGCTCTCATTTAGTAGGTTGCGCGTGTCAAGCCCAAACAAGGGAACAGTCACGGAGGAAACATCTGTTGATACACTCTGAAAGTCTGCTTCTCTGTCTTTCACAAGTCATAAGAACTGGCAACAACAACAACAAAAACTTTTCAGTGATTCCTTGTGAAACAGAAGGGAACCATGTGCTATTACTAGACTGTCAGGGATATACAGGGACATTTTCCCGCATCCAACCTGACACCTGACTGCTCACCGAGAACATGCACTTGCAAAATCTTGAGTGAGAGACAGTAAAGCACAGCCTACCTCCTGGGGTGAAGGGTGTGCTACACTTAGTGATTTAGGAGGTGTGAAAGAGATGAGATGCAAAATGCTTTTGAAAGGTAGAGTGTCAGCTGCTGGAGATAATCCCTAACCTGCCCTGGGAGGGATAGGTGGTAGCAGTTGTCTCACACTTTGGTAAAGTGGTGTGTTATGTTTCCATTGTAAATTTTCACTGAAATACCCATTTATTTTTAACCCTTTCTATGGAATTCATATAATGGTATTTGAGTTACTGGAACTGTTTCTGACGTGCATGTATTTGGAGTCAAATGTATGTGAGTGTATGTTGCAAAGGTACTATCCGTACGTGTTAACAGATGTGTTTAAAAACACTTTCTCCCATACCAAAGGAAGGCATCCTACATGTGTAATTCAATCAGATGCATTAGAAGCCTGCAGTTCTGTCATCTGCCCGCTAATACTTTTCCTGGAACTCAACCTCATGTTGCATATAAGCAGCCCAAACAGCTCCCTTTATTATCAGGCTGAAGAAGAGAAGATAGTAATAGTTGGTTTAGATTATTTTGTTGTGTACTTAAAAACTTGCCTGAAGGTTCAGCCAAAAGGAGAGCAGCTCTTCTAATTTGCTTCTGCAGCATTTTAAGATTCCCACAATGTAAGGAAAATGTTTTCTTGAATCAGAAATGTGGAAGGAACTGAAAGCTCTGACAGTAATAACAAGAAACTTTTAGTGCTTCTCTGACCTAAGCTTTTGATTTGTTCCTTAGAGGCATGGAGTGAAACGCATCGATGGATCATGAGCTCAAATGGAGAGTTCTTAGTAATATGCAGATCTATCTATATAAATATATTTATACAAATATGTGTATTTAAGAAATACCGCCTGCTAATTTGAACTCTATGTCTGCTCAGTGAGATGAACAATGAAGTTTACTGCAGTTTTTGCTACTGCTGTATTGAGCTATGTATTAAGAAAAAAATATGGGATGTGGGATAGAAGGATCAGGCTTGCTGTCATTATTTTTGGGTGGATGTTCTGAGAAAATTGCAGGGTGGCACAGGGTAGCACTGCTGACTTTTTTCTGGGGCATTAAGAAAGTCTCAAATGCTTGCAGATGAAAATGTATGCTGTGTTACATTAAAGAGAAACAGTTTACTTTCAGGAGCTTCAAGTCAGATAATGTTAAGAAAATAATGGTGATGTGTTTTGTCTGCACGTTTTGGGTGGCTGTGGAAGCCAGTCTTCCTGTTTTACTATCTGTTTGTTCTTTAAGACACTTCCTCATCTCTCTGATATCTAGATTCCAAAGAGCAGGCAACACTGCTAGTTATTTATGCTAAGTATTGTCAAAATAAAATCCAAAATATTTTAAATCCTCACTTTCAAGCATATGTTTTCTGTCCTAATGTTCTTAATAGTTTCTAAGAAGTGGTAGCTTGCCAACTGCTCAGAACTTTTTTGGCCTGTTTATTTTCAGTCATTTACTAATCCATCTTGTAAAATATTATTTTGTCTCATTTTGATAGGATCACAAGGTGAAATAGATTTTCTGGACTATAGTCTTGAGATGATGAGCTGCTATTTATGTATAATATATTTGTTGCATTTTTATTTTGTATATTATACATACAGCCTATACAGATGGTGTTCAACTTTGATAGGGAAAACCACTTATTAAATCTTTTTATAACAATGTGTGTGCTTACTTATTTGCTGCTCTAGTTTTTTGCTTTTAATAATGCTTGTAAACATAGCATTTTATGAGGAAAAGCTGCAACCCTTGAATCGGAAAGTGATTGTTTAAAAGTCGCTTTATGAGACTAGAATTTCTGTTTGGTTGTGGATTAAACACTGGCCAGTCTCATAGACTGATCTCCTTTCCTGAGCATTTTCACCTCATTAAGTTTGTGTAGACCAAAGCGTGCTGTGACACTGTCTCTTTATCACATTTCCTGTTACTGAGTGGTGCAGTAGGGACCATCCGGATATGTAATAGAAAATTAATGAAGAACTTAGCTTTATATATGGAACAACAGCATTCAGTTTGCTTCGCTACAGTAGCATTAACATCCTATTGCAAACAAGCATGAAAGCAGTAGACCTTATTTATCTCACTAGTCAGCAGCAATCACTCTTGACTGTGCACCAGAGCCAGATTTGCTGAGTGAGGAGATGCCTTTTTTATTCTGTTATTTATCAGAGCAGAACTGCTGCCTTTACTCTCAAAGCACTTTATTTATTTATTTTGAAGATTGCACTTTTGCAGAAGAAGTGAAGTGTAAATCCATTTGAGGAGAAACTGCATTCTGAAAAGTACTTCAAACCTGCTTTTAAAGGTTATTTCCCACTTTTTTTTTTTTCTTTCCTATTATTCAATATTTATCAAATAGATTCAAAGAAACTTGCTATTTGCTGAAGATATTTGTATGCTACCCTGGAGCTGTTGATAAAATGCCTGTGATAAAATACTAGTCAGCCTGTATAGAAGTAGGCTGTAGCAAGCTAGAGCAAAGCACAAAACCAGCACGGGCTGTTCAGATGTTTCATTTGTTTTCAACTTTGTTATTTGTCTTTAGTCGTGTAAAATGTAGTGACTTCAGTTTTATTCACCTCTCCCAAAGGGGGAAGAGGAACTCTGAGGAAAAGCTAGCAGGTCTCATTGGCAGGGCTTTAAACTATTTTGAAGGAAGAGCTGGGTAATAGTGAGCCTGCCCCTGGCAAGGTGTGGGACAGCTTAGGTTAGAGAGAGGGGATGTTAGTGGAGGCCCTCAACCTGCTGTTCTGAGATATGCTGGCAACACTGCAGCACATCTGAAATCTTATGACCATGAGCCAGGAACCACTGAGGCAATAGGAGAAGACAGTAGGGAAACTCAAGTGAAGTACTTCAATGGAATTAAGGAGTTATTCTCCAAGAAGGCACCAAGGCTGTAAAATCATAGAAGATTGGTGGATACCTACAAGATCATCCAGTTCAACTGTCCTATCACCAATAGGTCTCACTAAACCATATCCCTCAACACAATATCTAAACATTCCTCGAGCACCTCCAGGGTTGGTGACTCCACCACCTCCCTGAGCAGCCCATTCCAGCACCTGACCATTCTTTTGGAAAAGCAGTATTTCCTAACCGAAATCTTCCCTGGCACAACTTGAGGCCATTTCCTCCAGTCCTACCACTATTTACACAAGAGAAGAGGCCAATCCCCAGCTCATTACAGCCTCCCTTCAGGTAGTTATCGAGAGCAACAAGGTCTCCCCTGAGCCTCCTCTTCTCCAGACTGAACAGTTCCAGCTCTTTCAGCCACTCCCCATAAGGCCTGCGCTCCAGACCCCTCATCAGCTTCGCTGTCCTTCTCTCAACACACACCAGGGCTTCAATGTCTTTCTTGTAGTGAGAGGCCCAAAACTAAACACAGTACTCGAGGTGCAGCCTCACCAGTGCTGAGTACAGAGGGACAATTACTTCCCTGCACATGCTGGCAACACTAATTCTGATACATGCCAGGATGCCGTTGGCCTTCTTGGCCATCTGGGCACACTGCTGGCTCATGTTCAGCTGAGCATTGACCAATACCTCCAGATCTGTTTCTTCTACACAATCTTCCAGCCACTCTGCCCCAAGTCTGTAGAGTTGCCTGGGGTTGCTGTGGCCAAAGTGCAGGACTTGGCACTTGATCTTGTTGAACTTCATCCCAATGGCTCCAGCCCATCCATTCGGCCTGTCCAGGTCTCTCTGTTGGGCCTCGCTACCCCTAGGCAGATTGACACTTCCTGCCAACTTGGTGTCATCTGCAGGCTTACTGAAGGTATTCTCAATGCCCTCATCTAGGTCATCAGTAAAGGTATTAAAGACGACAGGCCACAGTACAGACCCTTGGGGAACACCACTCATGACCAGTTGCCAGCTGTATTTAACTCCATTCACCACCACTCTCTGGGCCCAGACCTCCAGCCGGTTCTTTACCCACCTATCTACCCAGCTGAAATGCCTCTATACCAACACTCACAGCTTACGAAATAAACTGGAGGAGTTGGAAGCCATCGTGCTTCTAGAAAACCATGACATAATTGCCATCGCTGAAACCTGATGAGATGATTCCCATGACTGGAATGTGGCTGTTGATGGCTAAAAGCTGTTCAGAAGGGACATATGATGAAAGAGGGGAAGAAGCAGAGATAGATACCCTGTGAGAAGTATAAGGATCCTGCTAGTCTGTTGTAGGAATAGAATCAGGAAGGCCAGGGCCCAACTGGAAATGGACTTGGCAAGGGGTGCAAAGAGGAATTAAGAAAGGCTTCTAAAGGTGTATCAGCCAGAATAGGAAATCCCAAGAATGAGTACCCTCCTAGTGAACAATACAGACAGGCTGGTAGCAACAGACCAAGAAGAAGGCTGAGGTACTCAAAAACTTTTATGCCTCAGTCTTCACTGGCAACTGCTTTTCATATGCTTGTCAAGCAGAATTTGAGGACTGGGGGAACAATGTCCATCTCACCCACTACAAACAAAGATCAGGTTTGCAACCACCTGAGGAACCTGAACATCCATAAATTTATGGGTCCCAGTGAGATGCATCCCAGAGTCCTGAGGGAATTGGCTTATGTAGTCATCAAGCTACTCTCAATGACATTTGAAAAGTCATGATGTTGAGGTGAAGTGCCTGGTGACTGGAGAAAAGGCAAGGTTGTACCAACTTTTAAGAAGGATAGAAGGGACAACCTTCTATCAGCCTCACCTCTGTGCTGAGGAAGACTGTGGAACAGACCCACCTGTAAGCTATGCTAGATCACATGGAAGAGAAAGAGGTGATACAGGATGACTAGCGTGGTTTCACCAAGTGCAAGTCCTGCCTGATCAACCTAGTGGTGTTCTACGATGGCATAACTGCATCAGTGGACGAGGAAAGAGCTGCTAATGTCATCTGTCTGGACTTCAGTAAGGCTTTTGACATGGTCCCCCACATCCTTCTTTCTAAATTGGAAAGTTACAGATTTGACAGGTGGACTGTTTGATGAACAATCAAACCCAGAGAGTGGTGATCAATGACTCGATGTGCAGATGGAGTTCGGTAATGAATGGTCTCCCTCAGGGGTCAGTATCAGTGGAACTGATATTCTTTAATATCTTAGTCAATGACATGGACAGTGGGATTGAGTGCACCCTCAGCAAGTTTGTGAATTACACCAAGCTGTGTGGTGTGGTCAACATGCTTGAGTAATAGGATGCTATTCAGAGAGACCTAGACAGGCTTGAGCAGTGGGCCCAGGAGAACCTCATGTAGTTCAATGCATCTGAACCTCAAGAACTTCTGCTTACTTGCAGAATAAGAGGCCAAAGAAAGGGGAAAAATACAAACCAAAGCTTACATATGACCTGCAAAAGAATGAAAGGATTTATGGTACTTTGCAAAGTGAAGAGTATGTGAGGCTTGAACTTTCCCCACCCTTTTCCTATTACCCTCTGTGTATTGCTTTGTTTAGCATTGTATTTGTTTCATTCTTAGTTTGACAGTTTTGAGATTTTTGTGCTGTTGCTCACTTGATTTGCGGGTAGAGTTCTTGAAACTTCAACATCGTTTAATTCATGAGACAATTTTAATAAACTTGGATTTCCTTCTGAAATGTGAACTTAGTGCTTGAAATCAAATAATGAAGAGTGTTTTAAACACTTTTTTCTCATCTACACTGGTCTTCTCCCACCTCTGTGGTCATTCAGCTGTTCTGCAGAGAGGAAAGGGGGAAGGAGGAATGTATTCAGTTTGCTGGGAACTGCTGTGGTCACTGGGGGTAGTAAGCAGTATGATTTGCTATAGTACCTGGAATTTGCTCAGAACCTTGTTGTTGTTGGTAAAGCAGCAGTTATCCAGTTTGCCCATATGGTCACAATATGAACAGCAAGACTTGGTCCTGTTTTTTTTTTTCTTGTTTTTTTTTTCTATACCTTCCAAGCAGTTTGCTTTCAACACTATCCTGAGCTTTACAGGGTTTCTTCCTGCATGTGGGAATTATGACGAACTGTGGTGTAGGATGTTTGAACCATTAAGTAATGTGCAGCCTGCTGCACTTGGCATAGATGCTTACTGCAGCTTCAGTGTGTAGGCAAAGCCAAGCATACCAAGGCATATTGAGGAGCTACAACTCTTATTTAAATATCTGTCTTTGAATACATATATATATATGTGTGTATGTGTGTGTATATGATATATATATGTGCATATATATATATCTTTACATATACATGAATAAATCTATATGTGAATTACACTAAACCAAAATTATGACATCACTTTATAGCTTGACAGATTGTCTGTTCTAGATAGTAAACGTTCATTCTGTGCTCTGTGCCAGAGGACAGCGTTTGTTGTAACCCAGTTACTCTCCTCCCCAGCCCCATGGTGAGGCCTCAGTTAAGGGGAGTGTATAAACAGCTGTGGCAAGGCTGTTGTGAATACAGATGTCTTCCTGAAGTGGGATCTCTGAGTCGCCAGGGACCATGCAGGCCGTACTTAATGGATTTACAAGAACCTCTCCATGCATCAGCCAACTGAGCTGTGCTTTTCTTCTCCAGAGAAATGCTCTTTTGACTTCTGACCTCAGTCCTTCCACCCATATGCTGTCCACCTTTCTCCTCTGCTCCTGCAGCTTTCTGTCCTTATCATCAGCCTGTTTGCCCAAACAAATTTCCTAAAATTCTGTTGAACTGCATATCATTCACAGGTTGGTAGCTGTGCTCTAGCAAAGGTCTTCTGCTCTAGATCCTATTCAGATATGAGGGATGTAAGTGTGAGACCAAGATGGGGGAGTTTATTTTACTGGCATCAGGAGTGAATTGTCAATCACTTTCTGACTATACTGTGGCTTGAGGAATTATGGTGATTGTATTATACAACAATTGTAATCAATACATACAATTTTGACTGCATTATACAACTCATAGATCACATCCTGGGCAAACTTCAGAGCTGTTATGAGTAGCTTGTTGGACTGGATGACCTCCAGAGGTCATTCCAAATGCTGAATATTCTGTAATATATACCAGGCCAATAAGCATTATGCATTTGCAGAGTATATGCTGCAAGCCAAAGAACTGGTGAGTGTAGCAGAGTCAGGAAGCAACAGATGACTTACAAGCTGAAAGATAGAGGGGAGTTAAGCATGTGTCTTTCTTTTTCAACTTAAAACACTTGTAGACTGATATTCTAAGGGTCACTACTGTATATTTGATAGATCTTAGGAATAAAGGTCTAAGTGTGTATCTTGAATGAATTTTGTTTAATATTCTTGTTCTTAACTCTCCTGAAAAGAGAGCAAGCTGCAATGTTTAATGCTAAAGATATGGAAGTAGCATGTACGGGGGTAAAATCAAGGTTAAAAAAAAAAAAAAAAAAGGATTAATTTGTAGCTTTTTATCATCTCTGATAGCTCATTAACTTGCCGATATCCCTTTATGCCCATTTAAAAATAGCCCAGTAACAACACAGTGATCCCACTTATTCACTAGAATAAAATTTTCTACAGAAATTTTTATCTTAGTGATACATCCGTATTTTATTCATTTTGCAGTTGACATGTTATGCTTTTGAGTCACTGAACTTTCATTCTTCATGAAACCCAGAATTTGTTTTGATACTATTGTCACATGGCATAAGCATATCATTGCTTGTCTATAATGACATGTGCCTTCATAAATGTTTGTGTTTTTATAGTTCAGTGTACATCGGATACTAGTACATAAAATACTTTTTGTTGATTTTTTTTCTTTTTATTTTTTTCTGTGAAGTAGAAGAAGAATCATATACATTTGGAATTTGAATCGTAAGTAAAAATCTAGCATGGTACAATTACCAGACTGAAAGTGAAATCAACACAGTGCTGGTATGTGTTTTATAACTTTGATATCTGCTTTAATTACCTGATATTTGATTTGAAACTACCTTTATTTTTGGAAGATGGATGCTGAAGATTGTTTTCATTTGCACATTTTAATACCAGTATTATTAAGTTACATATCCCCAAACTGAAGCCTTGTTCAAGTCATGAGCCACTTGTAGTTTTCCTGGATCCTCTTTACAAGTTTTACAAACTGTGCCCTGGGAGCTTATGAGGGTGCTGGCTCCAGTGATACGTGCTGTCCACACAAGCCGTGCCATGGAAAGCCTAAATATTGGCCTGAACTCTGCCTCAATTTTCATTATTTTTTTCCTCTTTTCTTTTTTTCTCTTTTTTTTTTTTCCCCTGAGTGTAGGAGAGTGGGAAGAAATATTCTCTTCCTGTATGGAGTGGGAGATACCTTTAGGGTTATGGGGGTTTCTGCAATAAACATACAAATCCAGATGCACTTGAGATGACATCTAGCCCAAACCAGAAAGCACAGCCACTAGTTTCAGGTTCCCTTGTCTCTGAAGATGGTGGCAAGAAGGTCGTTCTGCGCTATTGGGTACATCCTCCAGCTGTGGTCTGCTTTGGTAGAACCGGCTACCGAGGTCCCTGCCAGCCATGTGTGTCATTTTGTTGTTTCACAAGCCAGTGCCAGCTAATATTGCTGCCCCTGCTCCCAGGTGTATTGTTTCTGAAACCTTTGGACTTGGCTCAAGGTGTGTGTGCTTACAGCACTGGTGCTTTGGGAGAGGATCCTGCAGTGGAAAACCCCATGGCTGGGCTTGGCCATGTGAATTCACAACTGCTGTCACTCAAGGACTGGTGTGTGGCATCTGCTGTGGGCACAGGGACTAACAGCTGGGCTGTCCCCGCTGGGCTTGAGTATCAGCTTCTGCTGATGGGATGGGCTCGAGAAACTCTGGTGCATTCCCAATAACCTCTTCTGTCTGAAAACTCAGTAAAGAAGTGGTAACGTGTCAATCCTTCTCATTTGGAAGGTACATACTTTTAAAACTGGCTGGCAACCCTGCCTGTGACAGGGGGATTGGGACTTGATGATCATTGAGGTCCCTTCCAACCCAGACCATTCTGTGGTTCTAAACAGATGTATTTGTCCTCTAGTATTTTTCTAGCTCATAAAGTCCATCTCTTTCTTCTATTTGAGGGTGGATATTCCTCCTATTCACCTTGCTGCTCTTGCTAAGTGCTAATGCCTGCACTACAAAAATAGAAACCAGTGACTTATATTCATTCTTGGTGATGCATAACCTTGGAATCTAGTCTGTCATGAAATAAACTGTAAATAATTAAACTATACCTCTGTGGAACCTTCACTGAACCTGGGCGGTTTCTAGTTGCAACCTTATAACAGTTAACATCTAATTCACTTCCTCAAGATTGTTTATATGTGGTAGTCAAAACAAATAAAAATTAAATACTACCTCTACTTTTTTTTTTTTTTTTTTTTTTAATGTATATAGCACAGTAACCACCGTACACAAATAAAATATCTTTAAAGAAATGCTGATATAGCTGCAGAATGGGTGAAGTTCTGGTCCAGCTTGGCCTAGCAACTTAAAATAGGAACAGGCTCTCAAGTTCACTGTCTGCTTTTTTAAAAAAAATTATTCTTAAAATTTGTCAAAACTATGAAGCTCCATTCTCAAACAATCTGACATTGGCACCTGCGGTATTTTTCCTTTATGTCTAAAGAAAAGGTGTTGAGGAGGAGCCAGGGTGTGTATTTTTAAGAGCAGAGAAGGAAAAGGGAAATAGCAAATCTCTGGAAAGGGTGAATTTCCTTTCTTAAACTTCACTGTGAGTTTGGAGTATTCAAAGAGTGCCAGTCTCTTCTGGTTTAGATTTTTGAATTGGGCAATTTGAGGAGTTCTGATCAGAATGATCCATGTACAGTAGTGCTCAAATTATCCAGTGTGGGATTTAATCCTGAGAGCAAGCATATTGTGTTGAAATAAATTATTTACTGAGGCATTTGGAAGTGAGTGTTAAAGATGACAAAAACATCCAGCTGACTGCACCAGCGTGTGCACTAATATTACTCACACCATGTTTTTCTTCTGAGAATCATCCTGCTGTATGCAAATCCCCTGATCCTCCTGAAATGTTAATATTTTTCAAAGTCAGTAATTAAAAAAGTCTGATAGAATCTGGTCAGTTGATTGATCTATGGTTCCTTCACCCTCCTACCACTCTCTGGAAAGGGCAGGTCTGAAAAAGAGAAATGATAGCTTTTGTGTGGAGAGAAACTGGTTTGCATCTCTTGATGCTCTCCTTTTAAAAATTTCTTTCCCTTCTAATTCATGTTAACAATTTGCATATCGTGTAGTTGATTGAAAAATGATTCCAGCTTCCAAGCAGTATCTGTCTCAGTGTTGCATCCCACCTCTAAATAGTTCTGAAGTTCCTTCCTGTCCTCTAGCAGGGTTTTCAAGAATTTTGGTAACCTTATGGACTTCCTTTTCCTGCTTTTTTAAAAATTTGATTATAAGCATTGAGCTGTAGCTTCAAGTATTTCCTGTATTAGCAATCACCTTTCCAGTGTTTGTTTTCTGCGTGCAATAAGCCAGGGAGCTTAAAAAATGCAATAATAATAATAAATTTTAAAAATGGTGGGAGTGAGGTTTTTTGCCTGCCTTTCTTTGTAGGCTTGGAAGAGAGGTACATAGCTGAATTTAATGTGAGATGTGGACAGTAGGCAAAATATATTACAGTTTAGAGATGCATTTCTCTCTAGATAATTCAAAGATACTCAAAAACTCATTCTGCTGCTTACAGTTTCCCTGTGGTTTGAAATATGTCCCAAATTCCTCAAGTTCTGTGCAATCTCTTTCACAGAGGACTGGAAGTGCTCAAATCTGAAGCTGTGGTTGCTTCCTCCCCTCCTTGCAGCCCTCTGCTCTTGAGCCGGGGGTGTCCAAAAGATGTTTCTGACTAATGAAGCACCTTGTGCTCAGGCCAACAGCCTGACTCATGAGTGAGGGATTTCTTCCGTTCCTTGCTTCAGCTTGGATGGTTTTGGAAATCATCTCTGGAAAAGCATTTGTAGTCAGTTTGACATTAGCTTGTATATTGCTTTGTGCATCATGTGTATTATCCTCCTTCGGGGTGCACTAAAGCATGACACAGAGAAGAACACTGGTAAGAACAGCCTACTATTAAGGAAGTGCAAAGTACATGACATCACATTGCCCACTCTTCCATTTCAGGAACAAGTCCAAAAGCGTCTCATCTCCTCTCAAAAAAAGCCACATTAGGGCATCCTTCCTATCACGTATGGAGCGCAATTTAAAGACTTGCTGGTTAACCACTTGAAAGTGCAATCTGCTGCAATTTGGTACTTTTGACTTCATTGCTGAGAAGAGGCTGTGCCATGAATATCAGCAGTTTCAAAGGATGGCCATTGCTGCTGCTGCCCTGTGTGCTCCTGGAGCACTTCATCTTGGTGGTGGGCCAGAGCCCTCTGGTCACGAATGTTGCAGCCACATTGCTACTTCTGCTAATGATTACTAGAGTGTTTGGTGTTGCTTGAGCTTCCAGATTGCACCAGCTTTAGGAAGAGTGTGGTGGATGTCAAGCTGATGCTTCTCCGTCTAGCTGCCATGAAACAGCTGACTCCAAGGAGGGTAAGGTTCTGTGCAGTCTGAGGAGCGAGACCAAAGCCCAGCTGTGGTCTGCACCGAAGCCTCTGGTGCTCACCTGGGCAGCAGGAGATGTAAGGATGCCTGGTGGGATTTCTGTTACATGATAATGGACATTCTCCCTCCCCACAGTCTCTGATTGTCTGTTAAGTTCCTTGCAGATGCATGCAGATATTTTGGGAATTCTTCTAAACCGAGTTGCTTTGTTCCGTACTAGGAAGATACGGACAACTAGGCACAGTCTTTCAAAAGTGATAAAGAGTTTCAAGATTATTTGCCTTGAATGTCATTATTTGAGCCTAAAGAGCATGCACTTTTTCCTCATCCCTAGAGAACTATTAGTCATTTTTTCTCCAAGTGTGTATTGGTTTTAGCGTCTCAAGACTGTCAACTGAAACTCCGTGTGCCTTTTCTTTAGCCAAGTATCCAAACTGAGGGCCTTCCCAAGGGCCTTGTACAGCCAAATGTGATTCAGTTTGTGTTCTGTACTGCAGTTCTGGTGGGGTAGAAGAGGACCCATTGAGTGTGGGTCCTTCAGGAGCAGAAGAGAAGGGTGGTTGTGCCCTCACAGGACTCACGTGTGCCTCATCTGCTCCCTTTTTTGCTTTGGGCACAAGATTTTCAAGAG
Organism: Tragopan temminckii; assembly: GCA_028571105.1. Taxonomy (NCBI): domain Eukaryota; kingdom Metazoa; phylum Chordata; class Aves; order Galliformes; family Phasianidae; genus Tragopan; species Tragopan temminckii. The sequence continues at coordinate 52,308,300 of JAOWBP010000001.1, read as the reverse complement.
GTACTGCTTCAGTAGTGGGTTTGGAGAGCAGCCAGGACCCATGCCCAAGTGAGCAGTCTGGTAGCAGGAAACAGGTTGTAATCCCTGTAATCTTTGATGTCCCTAGGCTGATGAGAGCACCTAGCTGGCCCTCGTTTTATTTCTTATGCTGCTTTTAGAAAAAATGGGTGCATATATCTCCCATTAGCGTCACCCGAGAGGCTGGTACTGCCTGCGATTCAATTCCGCTTGGAAGAACTGAGTCACAAATCTGAATAATAGCAAAGGGAGCATATTTTTTGGAAGTGTACATTGCTGAAATGTCACCTTCAGCATGCTGGACTCCAGCCATGCTGTTTTCCCTTCCATAAAGGGCACAAAGGTAGTTAGCTTGGCTAGAAATTAATTGTGCCAATGCCTTTGGCTATGGGTATTGAACTTACTGCACATGGACAGCACATCATGGAGGCTTTCTATAATCTTGTGGCCTCTCTTTGCAATAAAATGTAGTGAGCACATCAGTGAAGGAATGTGGATATGAAGTATACTCATGTTGCAGTAAGGGCAAATCTGGAGAAAGCAAAAGAATTTATAAAGTCATTTAGGTCTGTTTTTTAGAGTGCAACTTAGTGGGTGAGAAACAGAAGAATGGGCCCCTGTTCCCCAGGCCTTTTGTGAAATACCGTTTTGGGGAAGGGAGTCTCTTAAAAACTACCTGCTTGATTCATGAAGCAAATGTTTAAAGCAATAGTTGGAAAATATAAACTACAAAATCTGTTTACAAAGAAAACCCCACCTCTCTAATGCTTTTGCAACCTCTGTTGGGAAATATGGTATTTATAGCTGTCAGCGTTAATTGTCTCTGTGGTCATCCAACCCAGTCAGACAGATGAGGATAGTCATGATGCTGATGGCAAGCTGAATAACTTGCTCAAAGGCCTTGAAGATCATGAGGGAACTGTGAGGGCTGTACTTGTCTTTTTTTTTTCTTCTTGAAATACTGCTGTAGAAAAGGAAAAGGAGAAGAAAAGCATAAGGCTGAATTAAACAATATAAGGAAAAAGAAGAGGTTATGCAAAGTTGAAGAAGCAAGGGGATATGGTTTAGAAAAACACTGAGATAATGAAAGATAATATATAGATGAAGTAACAGTAATACTTTTTCCTCCCCCTAAAAATTTGCCTTGTGGGCTCCTTTGGGAAAATAGAAGTTGACGTCTGCTTACTTTGGATGGCTTAGTCGGAAAAACAAGTGAGATGATGTGCATGAGACATTATCTTTGTAGGCCTGTTGCAGTGCTGATATGCATGATAAGTTATAAAAGATAGAGGAGGTTACAGTGACCCAACTCTTCTTTATCAAGCAAGACTGAGGAAGAGAATTTTTTTTTTTATAAGCTCATTCTAGCACTGATTGGGTGCATGTTGTTATTACCTTTTATTTTTTACAATTAATAAGCTAATGTATTTCTTGGACATGCTGTGGGTAGAAGCAGTATCAAGTGCACTTAAACTGCAGCAAGGATTTAGAGTATTTATTGAGAACATTTTCAAGAGTAAGGGTAGTGAGCCCATGAAATCCCCAGGCTTGGCTTTTAGCCTCTCTCGCTGGTGTTCCCAAGGGAGAGGTTGGGCAAGCATCTTTTGGAAAGTGCCTTGGCACAGTTGTTCCTGCCTTTAGGATGGGAGACGACTTCTTTCCTTTTCAGCCCAATTTTCTGATTCTGTGAAGCTGTTTAGAAAAACATTGGATGTGGGGAAAGTAATTGTGCACAATATAATCCTCTGTGATCTGAGTAGTTTCCAAGAACTTCCATCAGGTTCCTGTGCACTCTGGTTCTGCACAGATTCTGCCCTAGGTTGGACAGCAAGCATCTGGATCAGAGTCCTACATGGAAGTGTAGGTTCCTAAGCATATTTTTCAGTATGTTTGTTAATTATATCTACCTCTAAAATATGAATATGTGTACTTCAGTATCTTTTATCTTTTTTACATAGAGTGGAATTCAAGAAAACGTATACTTAAGACTTGAAACCTATAAAGATATCTGAAAGCTTTTTTTTTCATGTAAGACCTTCTTTAAAAGCATTTCTTTTATTCTTTAGACTAATTTTCCTCCTTTAATTTATTCTCACAGTAGTATAAAGACATATTTGATGTAAATAAGTAATAAGTACTGGGAATAGTGTACAGAAAAAAAGGATAAAAAGTAGAGAAAACAAGAGTCCAGCTTTTCATAGGTTTTCAAAAGTCTTTGGGTGCTTGCCCGAAGTGCTGGCTCTAATCCAATGTGCTTTTATTGGCATACATGAACAAATTATCCAGGATACAGCTATTTTTCTTACTGTAGTAAAAACAGGGACTCTGAATGGAGGCTTTGTGTAGGACAAATATTTTTCCTTTGAAAATGGGTACAAGTTTAAAGTTTATCTAATGTGCCTTCTGGAAAAGGAAAAATTATCCTTCTCATTCTCAAGAAATAGAAAATATATAGCAGTATAGGCAACATCGCTCTATAAACAAAATTAAATCATTGGTGAGGAGCTGCTGAAGTTTTTTAATGAACAAGATTCCTTATTTGCCTACAGTATGTGAGAGAGAGCTCAACTTATAAGGGCATGGATAGGAGAGGGGGGAATGGTTTTAAATTAAAGGGAGATTTAGATTTGATGTGGGGGGGAAGTTTTTACTGAGAAAGTGGTGAGGTGCTGGAATAGACTGCCCAGAGAGGCTGTGGATGCCCCATCCCTGGACGTGTTTAAATCCAGGTTGGATTGGGCCCTGAGCAATCTGATCTAGTACTTGACCTATGGGCTGGCAACTCTGCCTATGGCATAAGGGTTGGAACTTGATGATCCTTGAGGACCTTCCAACCCAAGCCATTCTATGATTCTATGATTCTATGATTCTATGATTCTATGATTCTATGATTCTATGATTCTGTGACTCTATGATTCTATGATTCTATATACATAGACATGTACACACATATACGAAAGTATATTTGTCCATGAGTGTAACCAGGAGAAACAGGATCTTATGGGAAATAGTGCTCAAGATAGCATTAATTGTTTTAAGGACTGTATTAGTGAGTAATCTTTGCTATCTCCATTGAAAGTGTAACTCACTTTGCAGTGGTATCATTGCTAGGAAAGTCAAGCAGTTTGTGAAGTCTGACAGTTCCATTTGGTAACATGTATTAAAAGTACAAAGTCAAAATGAGCTTTTCTGGGAGTGAGGAGGGAAAAAAAAAAAAGTGCAGCCAACCTATAGTGTCTCTAATGACTGTTAATCTTACAGAGACCCATAAAATAGTGACTCATCTTGAAAATGAGATTATTTAATTCTTTCTTTGCTCCGCAGGAGGGTAACCATATATGTGAAAAAAAAGATGTCATATGAGTATTTCTTATGTCGTGTTAACATCACTGGAGTCAGTTCTAGAACAGTTCTAGAAATGCATGGAAATCGGTGCACTCTGATTTCCTCAACCTTTTGTGTCCCCTTTGTGTCTCTAGGCAGAAAAAGATTAAAAGGCATTAACACATCTGGCTTATGTAGCCCCTTCCCTTTCTGTTCTCCATCTTACCACAAATTCTTATTGTACACGTGCTTGTTTCTAATATAAAATCTAAGTGGAGAACAGTAATTTCACCTTCTGGAAGATTTTTGAAAGTTGGCTTCCTTCAAGACCTTTGGAAACTTTCTGAAAAATAGAGCTCCCCTAAGGTTTCCTGGGAGCAGGGTGTTATTAGGCCCCAGTCCCAGACTGAGGTTTCCACTGGGAACCTAGCTGACATCAGTAAAAACATTTTGACTTTGGAAATGCCTCAGAAAAATGTTTTCAATTCAGTGAATCAGCAAATTGGAATAAAATAACTGGTTGCAGTCTTTTTGGATTGCTTTCTTGTGATGCCTTGTTAAATTTGACATGGCAACCAGCAACGACAAATTTCTGGACAGATTTTATTGTGGCATGTGAAAATTCAAGCTCCACAATTATTGGACATTCGAGCCAAATCCATTTTGTGCTGATTATAATTGGACTTTTAAAATGATTTCTACTGTGGTCATCTTTAGTTGCTGAATGTTTACTGGAACCCTAGTGAGTGATTAGTGGTAAGGGCATTGGAATTTATGAAACCAACAAACAAAAACCTCCTTACTTTGACTTCTAAAATCAGATCTGTAGCTCTGGACATTGAAATCAGAGGCTTTTGTGAATGCAGATTTCCAAATAATCTGTTAATTGATTTGAAAAATAATTCTTTTTTTCTGTACTCGATCAGGTAATTGAAAAAATGATCATCAACAGATGAGTATGTTTTCATTTCTGAAATGTGTCTGGAGCAAGAGCTTTGCCCAAATAGCTGGAGAATGAAGTTGTATCTGTGTAGTGAGAAATAAATAACTGAAATTAGGAAAACCAGAGGCACAAAATGCCAAGTTTAAATTGCTTTTTTTCCCACAAGTTGTAGAATCTGTTTTTGTTCAGTCTTACTTGGTTTCATGCTACCAAGGCTGAGTAATGAGCATATGCTGTCAATTCAGTGGTGGGCTGTGACTTCATGCAGCTGTGACCTCAGTTCAGCACGTTCTTTTGCACTTGATGACTTTCTGCTACTTAATTGTTTCCCCGGTGTGGACCAGTCAGCCATGCTTAGATTTTTAAGATAGTGTCTTTTGTTTACTCATTGAATTACAGTGTGGTCTCTTTGGATTACGTGCAGATTAATGCAAACAAAATTGGATGTTCAAGATTTTTTACTGACCCAAATAAGCCCCTCCAGCTGATGTTTGGGTGCAGGTGAGGTATTGCGTGTCTCAAAGTACTGAGAGCTGAATAGGCTGCCTGAAGGTCAAACATCTTACTGCACATAGTCATATGCCTGTTTTTAACCCTCCATTAGGAGAAGCTGTCCTTGAAGTTTGTTGTTGCAGATTCTTGGTTCAGAATGGAAAGCCTCAGAGAAATGCTGCGTGGTATAGAGGGACTGACTGCTTGGCTTCACAGTTCTGTATAACTGGACAAACTGCATGACTCTTTTCCTATCTCTACACTACTCCTCACTGCTGTGGGGTGGGAACTGATGCTATATTATTACCTTAGAGGGTGTCTGGAGGGTATTTGAATAAGAAGGAGAAAAAAAGAAAAAGTGATATTTCCTTGAAAAACATATTTTTCCAGTGCATATTTTCCAGTAACAACAAAGTATTATTGTATTTTTATTGTATTAAATTGAACATCCCAGTCAGCTCACTCGTCTCTCCAGTGTGACAGCAGTATAGATTCTTTGTTTTTTAGGAACATTGAACAGGTTTTATAAAAGTCCATGTTAGGTCTTAAAATAGCTTCTAGCAAAACTTGTTCTCCATTTCTCTTTAAAAATTAATTTTGCTTTCTTCTGCCTTTTCTCTTTTATGCCTTATTCTCAAAGTCCCCATCATTTTGTTTTTATTGTTACCTTGCTATTATGGACACTGTGTGTCTAGTCCACTTCTCAGGACGTTTTCCACTGATAATGAAAAATACAGGAGATAATGCTCAGTCCAGTGACTGGATGGCAGTTGAGATAGAAACTTCTTTGAGCAGTATAAAATACTTAAGGAATATTTTAAATTTACTTCTGAGTATATGATAACTCTCCTAATTGAGTTTTAACATTTCTTGTTTAAACCGCAAATGTTGTGATGGTGGTTATTGTTTTAAATTATCTTATCTAAAGCCATGAGCTCTTGCATATCAACTTTGTGAAGATTTACTTGCTGCCTTGATTACACGTTACTTGATCTAGGTGAAACAAAAGGCCTTTCTTAACTGGGAAGACTGAGGAGTTAATCAGCATTTTTGTTGTTGTTGTTTTTGCTTATTTTAATTATTTTGTTTAATTTTTATTTTGTTTTAGATTTTTTTTATTTGTTTGTTTTAAAATAAAATCTGTTAAGCTTGCAAGTAAGATGTGATGTGTGGTTAATCCAGTTTCATCTGGTTAACTTGCAGCTATAAGTAGTAATTTAACCGTGTTGGGAGTTCATTCATTTCTTAGCTAGATTAAGATGAAAATTTTATCTTAAACAACAACAGACAACACTTAAAGCCATTTTCATGTTTGTTTTCATGTTTCTTTGCTGTTTTTACAGTATGTCTTAATTTTGGATTTTTTTAAATTCTTATAATTTCTTAACATTTGCAAGTACATAGATGCTAGAAAATATTCAGATAACAGTATTAATATCATTTATAAGCTCTCCTTCTGCAAGTCAGATTGATGGTTTGCTGATGGCACCAGTGCTGCAAACCAATGTTCAAATCAGTGTCTGGAGTGCCCTCTTTTGAAAGCTGTTTGTAGTCTTCTGTCACAAGGAGTAGAGGCAAATAATGAAAAAAAGTGTGATGAAGTATAGAACTATATTTAGTTATTTACTTCTTAAATGGTACGTTATAGTTACATTTTTCTGCCTCCTCCTATAAAGTACTTCATGAACCATAGACACCTTCCTCTTCAGATTCTCCTTCTGTATCCATGGTGCTTGTTGCATTTGTTGCTGTTGTTTTTTAATATATTTTGGCTTTTGTGTGTGTGGTGGGTTTTGATTGTTTTTTTTTTGTTTTGCACAAGATGCTGCTCTTCCAGTTGTTTGACACTTTCTGTAAGACCTGCATAATTATCCTGAATTTGCTAATTGCTAATACTCATCATACTTTAGATGGGCTGGTTAATTCTCTAATTATAAATAGCAGTGAGTGGTGGCTTTAATGCTGGCGTATTTATTAACACTCCTTTGTTACAACAGGGATTTTAAGCCTTTGCAGCTTTTGTATCTGCAAAGCTGTAAAGTATCTGTTCTATTTTCTTTCACTATGACTAATCATAAATCATAGCCCAGGCCTGAGTGAAATGAGTGGAAATAGGTTACTGTGCCTGAATAAGAACCTGTTTGCAACCAGGTTCTCTATTAGTGTGTCAATAAAAAGAGCCATATCTGTGAGCAGGATATCTCTGAAGGTTATTCATTCAGTTCTTCCTCTTGAGCTCCATATTTCTCCCCTTCCTCTAAATAAAAGATCCCTATCTTAATTGTATTGTTAGAGTGTTTCCTTAACAGTAAATCACTGTAAGATATCATAACAACAAAAGGAAAATTGAAGGGGCACTTTTTTATCTTGTTAGTTTTCCCAGCAGAAAACTTCTCTTCTAGCTAACAATGCTTCTTCTGAAGACTAGTCTTGCATTAACATATGCTGTCTTCTGCATTGACTGATGATTTTGTCTCTAATTTTCTTAATAAATGTATCTTGCCTATCCTGCTGAGAAGACCAGTCATGATAAATTTAGCATAGTCCCACTGAAGGATGGAGGGAAAATGCTAACTCGAAGAAAGTGTGTATAAAAACAAATGCAGTGAAAAAGCAGGGTTGATTGAACTCTTCTGCTGCCCTGTTCTTAGGGCATGAATGCATTTGTAAATCTCTCCTTGGTAGTGCTATGTCCTGTCGTACAGTGTTGTCTCCTTCCTGGCCAGAGTGATAATCATTCATCTTTATTGAAATGCTCCCACTCCACTGTTCCCTGTTATGAAGGACCTGAAAGTAGCAGTATTTTCAAAATGATTGTATTGTGGATATTGAGCTTAGCATATTTTCTTCTAGTTCTGACACTCAGACATATCAGAGTACCCATTCTCTTCTCAACAACATTCAGCTTCTCCCCTCTTCACCCTTCATTAATAAGGGGTGCCTTAAAAGGCAGACTAGTGGTGGAAGAAGACCAAGTCTTCTGGCTTGAAATTGCATCACTTTGAAGTCTTTGTGTGATTTTTGCCATCGTCTTTTTGAATGTGCTTTGGATACTCAAATCCTCTTAATAGAAAATGGAAAATGGGATACTGTGAAGCTGCTGGCAGCCCAAAGGGGTGTGGTTTGTCTCTGAGAAATTCTGATAGCAATGTGCAGAGGATGGAAAATGCACACTGATCTTTTTCTGAAGTGAAGCCTACCTATATGCGTGTAGATCTTGATGTTTATCTTAACACAAGATGCTGAACAGTGTGCAGAAGGCATGTTTGCTCTTGGTTGTTATCTGAAACAAGTCCTGAGGCAGAGAGCAGTGCCAACATTTCATTTGAGTCTGTCTGTGACTTCCATTTGTAAAATCTGTGGTTGGAGAACAGGGTAGAGAGAAAGAAAGTAAATGCAAGAGAAGACACAGGAATATAAACATAAGAAATAGCCAAAGAAATGACCTCTATGAGGAGAAGCAAGGGAGTTAAAATACGAATGGTTCAAAATTTAGCATGGGGGGTAACATGGAAAGTGCAAATGGGTAAAGTTCAAGAAGAAACAGGTAAAATATAAGAAATTAAAAGCAAGTGAGAACAGCTGCACTGAGTGCTGTGGAATAGCAGTGCTAGGCTTTTTTGAATTTTTGTTCAAGCTGCCCTGAGTTACAGGGTAGCGTGGACTCATCTGTCTTTTGTGGGGGTTGTTCTTGTTGTTCCATAGTTCTTTAGGGGGGGAAAGTGTGGAGAGAGAGTGTCCTTCTCTGAGACTGATACAATGTGAGATCTGCTGCAGCTAGGGGTAACCTTGTAATGACCACTTGTTTTTTTTTTTTAGGCTGGAGTTACAGTTCGTGCTTGTTATCTGGCTGAGCAAGAATTCTGTGTTTTTGAGGCCTGTGATAACAATGACTTTTTGCTAATAACATTTTCTTACTTGGTAGATAATTACTCTTTCAGCCATTCTCAGCTTTCCTCTTCCTTCCCATGCATCCTCCTCTCCTTAACCCTCCTTGCTCTCTGCATCGTTTCTAAAAACCCTGCGCCGTTGAACTGCTTCTTTTTTTTTTTCCCATATGATGTCGTGATCCATTGCTAGGTAGGACTGATTGATTGAGGATGAGTGGAAAAGAGCGCCAGTGTCTCCTGTATCTCATTTTTTGTAATTAAATAGTTCTGCCCTTCTAGAAAAGGGGCTTTTAAAATAAATTGAGCAATTTTGCTACCTTCCAACTCCTCCTTGGAAATTTAATGGCAGAATGTGTGAGTCGCCTGTGTGTCAGCTTGCTCTTGCACACAAATTCTATTGCCTTCATTAGGATGCTGTGCTGTAAGGTGGAGAAGGCAAGGAGTATTTTAGTATTTGTGCATATTTCTTATGAATATTTATGAAATCATCTCATATAGCAGTGCAGTACTGCCTATATTTGGTGACAGACCACCTGTAACTCTCAACTGAAGAACTAAACTACATTGTTGTCCAAAATGGTTTATCAGTTACAAAAGCCGGACCTTTGTCATTTATGTTTCTGCTTACTAACAATATTCATGAGTCCTGCCAAAAATAAAGCTTATGGTGGCAGTAAAGTTCTGGATAGATTCTTTTTGTTCAGTCGCAGATCCTGGCAGAGAAGTATTTAGTATTCTTTTGTTTTTGTTCTGTATGAAGGACTTTCCTATTTTCTTATGACACTGATTTTTATATAATTATGATATACTTTTATATAAATATTGTAACATGTAACACTATATCTTGTTATTTTTATCAGTTTCATGGTTACTCTTTTCTTTTTACATTCTTCTTTAGTTTTCTTGTTTCAAAATATTTACAGTACAGAGCAGGCCTTATTTTTTTTCAAGGGTCTGAGAAAGGCATGACCATGCTTGGATATACTAACAAGTAAACTGTTGATACTTCAGGTCTACTTAAAGAGGATTTCTACAGTTAATTACGAAGGATGTTTATCTTAAAGTTCGCAGCATTGGCGTATGTTACTGTGAACTGCTGGGCTGAGGTGAAAGGGAAGAATAAGGAGGAAGCAGAGTTTATTAATAGACTCCTGGATGACGAAGGCTTAGCAGTGTGTGCTAGTTGACTTTTTGCTGTAGGACTGATTGTAAGTGTTGAAAGAGAGTTTGGGATGAAAAACACAGCAAAGAAAGCTGTGCAAGTGCATAGTAAGCAAAGCACTACACATTCTGTTATGCTTTTATGTTTTTGTCTTCTGTCTTAATGAAACACTTAATAAAATTTTGGTGTGTTTTCCTTAAGTAGTTTTACAGAAATATTTAGGCTGAAGGAGATAGCCTGGTAATTTTAATTAGTTCTCAATACTGCTGATTTCCCAAAATAATGTCTATAAGGAGTTAAATTTTATTCATTCAGGAGCTTTCCTGAACAAAGTTACGGGAAATAAAGGCTGAGGTATCGTACTGCCGGAGTAGTAGTCTTGACACTTCAGAAGTGTTTAATTTCTTTTACTGGGAGATGGGAAATATTGTTGGCTTTACACAAATCAAAAAGCGTGTGTCATTTTGTTTGCAAATCAACTGAAACTCCATAAAGCATTTGTGCTTATTTAGCATACTTAGCAGAACATTGTTCTTTTTTTTTGTTTGTTTGTTTTGTTTTGTTTTATATTTTGAGAAAGACACAACTTCTAACTTCAGTTTTTCAGTATCACTTGATCCCAGTTGTAATTTTAAAGCTTTTATTCATCAGTGCTGAGTGGTGTTACTCCTTATTGTTGACAAGTATTTAGTCAAGATGTGTTTTCTTCTAATGTGAAAAATCTGTTTTTCCAGTTCATTGTTGCTTTAAAACTTGTAGTGTGCTATGCTAATTTCAAAGGCTGAACCTTTGAGTTCTGTTATTACATTTCTTCTACTTACAAAGTTTCACTACTATCCTAAAGTGGAGTACAACTAGCAAACTTAGTGTGTTGCAGATTAAGAAAAATTACCTTGTCAGAGGAACAAAGTCATTCTGAGTCTAAAAAAAGGTAGTGTTTTTTTTTTTTTCCTCCAGATATCATTTTAAGATGAGTGGTTGAGGAATTTGTTGTTTGAAAAATCACAGCTTATAAAGTGATCTAGAGAATGTAGTAAGAGTTATCTTAATAAAAGTATATGTGGAAAGTATGTGAAATTGGAGATACTGAAAAGAAATGGACATAATTTGTGTAAGATTTAGGACTTGATCACTCTTAGGAAGGTAATCCAAGTGTAAATTGTTAAACAGTGTATTAAAGTTGAAAAATTTTTGCAGATGATAAGAATTAATAGCCAATATGTAGTATTAAAGAGTTTAATGGCAGCATGACTTAAACAACAGCAATACAAAGAGCTCTGGCCTGTGTATTTTCTAAAATGGAGCAAGGAGTGCGCAATGACCTGGAACATCCTGCTGAAAAAATCAGTATTTATATTCTTTTAAATCATGGGACAAGTCCAGGATGCTTCCAAAAGGTTATAATTGCTAATGAAATGGACAGCACTGAGCATGGAGAGTGTTTTATTCTAAACAGCTAGTAAGTACTGCATTCTATGAACCGTAGCTTGGATCAGCCAAGCACACCATCATGTTGGTTGTGTGATACGTTCTTGTCAACTTGCAGGAGAAATGAAAGCAAGCTGTGTATCTGTCAACAAAAATGTTTTGCAAAGAGCAATCAAAAGTTTAAAGGTAGGGGTGAGGGGGGAGGAGAGGGATTCTAAGCTAAAATGCAAAGTAGGTGCTCACTACAGAGGAAGTACCACACTTCCCCATGACAACATTTGGCATGCCATCAGTATGGCTCATTTCTGGCTACCTTTCCTGCCTGCATCTCAGGTAGAGGATGTCAGGTGAGAAAGATATAGAAATGATTCTATGCTGAGTGGAGAAGACCAAAGAAGCTTTCTAAGTCTCTTGAAATCACAGAAGTCTTTGAGCTGGGAACTTAATTTGATTTGGATTTGTATTTCTGTGTGAAAGAGGAAAGCAGCAGAGCACATAGATACAAAATGTAGTATGCATTATAGGTCAGTTGGCTGCTGATTCTTTGTAATCCAAGAAGAGAACTGTTATAGTAAGGCAGTAGGCTGACAGTGATTCAGAACGTAAGCTGGTTGTAAAATGGCTTTAGTGCAACAAAGCAGGCTGTGCTCACATTTGGAAATTGAGTGTCTTTGGATACATGCTTTATCTGATGTACTTTAGACTGTTTTGCAGAGTTAAAATTCTATTTCATGATTCTGAATTATGTCCTCCTGAGGGACCTTGATAAACTTTAAAGGTGGGCCCACGTGAACCTAATGAGGTTTAATAAAGCCAAGTGCAAGATTTTGCACTTGGAAGGTAATCCCAGATATGTATACAGTCTGGGAGAAGAGTTCCTTGAGAGTAGCCCTGCTGAGAAGGACTTACAGGTTCTGGTAGATGAGAAACTTAACATGAGCCAGCAGTATGTGCTTGCAGCCTGGAGGGCCAGCAGTATCCTGGGTTCCATCAGAAGAGGAGGGAGGCCAGAAGGGAGAGGGAGGGGATTGTACCCCTCTATTCTGCATTCATGAGGACCCAGCTGGAGTACTGCGTCCAAGTCCAGGGATCCCAACTCAGGAAAGATTTGGAGCTTTTGGAGAGGACCCAGAGGAGAGCTACGAAGATGGTCCAAGGGCTGGAACACCTCTCCTATGAAGATATGCTGAAGGAACCAGGCTTGTTCAGCCTAGAGAAGAGAAGGCTGCGGGGAGAACTCATTGTGGCCTTCCAGTATTTAAAGGGAGTTTTTAAACATTAGGGAAATCAACTTTTACATGGGTGGAAAGTGATAGGACAAGGGGAAATGGTTTAAAATTAAAGGAAGGGAGATTTAGATTAGTTGTTAGGGGGAAGGCTTTTTTTACTGAGAAAGTGGTGAGGTGCTGGAACAGACTGCCCAGAGAGGTTGTGGATGCCCCATCCCTGGAGGTGTTTAAGGCCAGGTTGGATGGGGCCCTGGGCAATCTGATCTAGTACTTGATCTAACAGTTGGCAGCCCTGTCTATGGCAGGGGGATTGGAACTTGATGATCCTTGAGGCTCCTTCCAACTCAAGCCATTCTGTGGTTGTATATATATATAGACACATACACACATATCTGAAAGTATATTTGCCTCATTATAAATTTAGTTATTTGTTAACTGTAATATAACTAGTTAGTGTAACTGTTTTCCAGAGTCAATTTTAACTTCAATGGGCATGATATTTAAGCAAGAAAGTCTTCCTCTAACTGTTCCATCATAGCTTTTTCAGAATTACTGTTCCATGAGAGTTTTCTTTTGGCATGCCAACCTTTCAGGAGATTACGTGCTGCTTAAGAAAAAAAAAGAAAGGAAAGGGTTTCTTTCAGTCCCGGAATAGCTAACCAAGTTTCCTTCTGTGTTAACAATTGTGTTTTGCTTTGATAACGCATCTTTCTAACAATTCATTTGATACATTTTATAGATGTAATAAGCATCAAAATATCATTTCACAAGTTGTATTCAGATAAATGAATTGTGGATGAAAGTCAAGCATGCTTGATTATTAAAGTTACCATTTGGAACATCTTGTTCACTTCTGAAGCAGATGTTGTTCTCTGTTTGGTCAGCCTTTTATTTGAAAAGTTATTCCTAGAGACTGCTGTAATGGCTTAATTTACCAAATTATTTGAAGAAAAACTTATCAAATTACAACTGGGGGAGAAGTTCCATAATAAGTCTTTAAGGCTTCAGTGCAATAAAAATAATAACAATTGAGTTTGTTGATGCAATTTGTTCCACATTTCAACCATAATTTTCTCATTAGGTTTGGATTACATCTGTATTAAACCTTCATCTCTTTAGAGACTTCAATTCATTTACTGCTGTTTCTTTTGCAGATCATTTCCCTCAGTAAGTGACGACAAGAATGAATGGCCATATATCAAATACCCCTCCTGGTGGCTATGGAAGTTATTCTCCTCAAATCAAGTGAGTTTATGCCTTTGATTTTCCTTCTATGGACAGAAAAATATTTTGTATTTTTTCCTTATGCTTTCATTTTGTATAGAGCTATGATTATTAGAGCTCAATAGAATAATACAAATGCAATTTCTCTAAAAGAGCATGCAGCTTCCAAACTGTGGAACCAAACTAATAGATATTATCTGACTGATTTTTGTATTAGTGGAAAAGTAAAGCTATATTACTGGGTGATGTCATCTGGCACAGAAAAATAAATTGCTGTAGCCACAATATAATTATGGCATGACGCAGAGATGTCTTCATATGACTGAGATGTTTAAGGCTAGCTGTGAGTGAAAGTATTCTTGTGCCTCGAGGATGAGGCTGCCCTTTCCATCTGTGAGAAAATATAATTTCCCAGGAAACTGAACTGAGCAGCCATTACTTTCCTTGGAAGTGTTGCCTTTTCTGAGATAGGAAGATGTTGCCTGTGTCAGAAGTGTGGCAGTAGGTTCATTCACATCGTTAATGAGAATTGGCCTAATCTAATGCAAAAGTTTGTACATGACTCATTATTGTTGTTACACTGGAAGAAAGTTGGATTGTCTTTCCATTTGTTGTAGGCAATGATATTCCTTTTATTTCTTTTATGAAAAGCACTTGAAACTGTTAAAAACAACACTTGTGTACATAAGCAAGAGGCAAAATGCTACAAAGTCTTTGGCATTATTGTTACTTGATAGTAATCAGTGTTACTTACATTATAGTAGTATTTAGATGTATGTCACAGCCTCCACTGTGCGTGATGTTGTTAACAACAAATAGCACATGAGGGCTTCCAGCCCAAGTGAAGCTTGCTTCATTATATTCATGATGTAGAACCAGTATCCAGTAGCATCTCTTTTGTTGCAAACATTGTAGGTACGTGTAGCCCTACACAATGGGAAAGTTTTATTCTGTGTCTGTGTTTTTGTAGAAATTACATTCACACAGAAGCTAACCTGAAATTTTTGCTTCCAGTGGCTATGGCTCACCAACATTTGCTCAGGCAGAGAGGGAGCAGAATTCCAGAACAAGTGCAAAGGCTCTTTATGGTAAGGTGGCAGAAAGTTTCTGAATTTCTATGTTAGAATTGTTATTTGAATGTTGATTGTGATGTCTTTGTATATATTTTATTTAGATATTTTATATATGTATGTATAAAAAACTGAAATTGGGTAGGTAAATGTTTATAGATAAATACATTGTTATATATCTATAAATTTCTATTAACAAAAATGAAATTACTAGAGGATTTTATTCTTATTGAAACTAATGTGACTGGTTATGAAATATTTTCGCCTCTTTCTTAGCAGAGGATTCCCACTTGTTAACTTTTAAGGCAGCAACATTTAAGGCATTTGTCAGAAAACTAAGAGTGATAAGGAAAAGGCACTCAAGGATCTAGCTGTGCTATAGGTTTGACTCATGCTCTGTGTCTCCCTCTCCCTGCCCAACTTTATGCTCAGCTAGCAGAAAGGCAATTTACAACAATATTACTATTGTTTGACACAAGGATTTCAAGGAGCTTATATTTGGTGTAACAGATACGGAGTCCTACTTGGCCTGCCATTTTTGACAGTTTTTGTAACTGTCAAATGTGCTGTTATTTAGAAATGCCTGAAGTCTGTACTTACCAACTGGGGATGCTAGTATTTTTCTGAGAATGGAAAAACAAAGTTTGTAGTGAAAATGAAGTACTGTACTGGACCCCTCACACCTCAGGCAGCTTTTAGGGAAAAAAATTTCACTCAGAGGATGGTGAGGCACTGGCACAGGCTGCCCAGAGAGGTTGTGGATGCCCCATCCCTGGAGGCATTCAAGATCAGTCTGGATGGGGCAGCCTGAGCTGCTGGGTAGGAACTCTGCCCTCATCATGGGAGGATGGAACTGGATGATTTTTAAGATCCCTTCCAACCCAAGCCATTCCCTTGTTGAATTTAACACTTTTTCCACAGGTTAAGAAACCAGAAAGCTTGAAGAGCTGCATCTAGTAACTGCAACATCCTTATTGGTAACTAGTCTTGCCTCCCTCCTCTTTTGAGTTGAGTAATGGCCAAGAGGGACCTCATGAGGGTAGGGGAGTGATGGCAGATTGCTTTGTGGTTGTAGAGCATTACATTTCCCCTTGAAAGGACACACTTACAAGCCTTGAGTTGGGCTATTCACCTGTGAACACATAAGAACTTAATTGTATTGGTTGCATTGTTGACTTTTAAATTGCTCTGAAATTCTTGTGGCTAAAACTTAAGGAGATAGGAAGTCTCTTGATTTGTATCCCCTGAGAAGAAGAGAGGTGGGAAAATACTGATGTGGTTTGGAGGCAGAAAGCACTGTGCTAGAGTATATGAAAGTCCACTTCCAGAAAAATCAGCAGACAGAAGAAGAAACTGTTTGAAATGTTTAAGAACGATGTTGTATATGAATAGTTCTAAGTTTAGACTTATTTTTTTTTCAGTGGCGTGTTACAGAAGTCATTCACTTACATAGTATTAAAGGCAGGAACTGCAAGAGAGCAAAATCTGCAGTAAGAGGAGTTTTTGACAGTGGTGTTACTGCATCCTGTATAGATTCACATGACTGTTTGCACTGTGTTGGCAGAAATAGTGGTTGGTAACAGAAACCAGCAAGGGACATGTCTAAAAGCTCTCAGATTATTTATTTGAGACACTTTTCACTTTTCTCATTCATTTTATGTCATCCAAATAATTTTTCAAAAGTATATGTTTTGAATGGTGTGGCCACATTAAGTGTCTTAAGCATGTCCTTTAATCTTTGTGGGCCTTTATAGTGATACCTCTCTGAGCTTTTTCATGTCAAACATCATGGGATATTCATATGTAAGTAGAAGACAGGGACAAGTGAGTAAATTTGAAATATAGAATGGTAAACAGCCTATTACTTCTAAAATATTTTATTGAATTTGTGTATTAATTGAAAATATTACCATGTAACTACAGTGTGGTGGCTCCTGTAAGATGAACTGTTGATCTTGATTCACTTCCACTGCTAGCAGAGAGATCACAAAATTGTGCTTTCAATTGCCAAGAACTGAATGAAGCAGAAGAATCAATTATTCCGAATCTAAAGTAAAGATACATTGGCACAGCCTGTAGAGAGGACTTTGCACATTTTACTGCTTTTTCTCTGTTTCGTATGCATAGAGAACAAGTCTGTCAATATCACTAACTGTATGAGCAGGAGAAAACAGAAAAAACACCTAAAACCTTTCTCAAATTCAAGGCAGGTAGTTATATTTAGCAATCATGTTACATTTCTCCTGCGTTCCACGTGTCTTCAGGGTTTCTTCCCATGTCACACTGAGGAATTTTTGTGCATGCTCTCCCAATGAGGTAGGAAGCAGCTAAGCGATATGAGAATTGT
>JAOWBP010000001.1:52276521-52289596 GCA_028571105.1 Tragopan temminckii | reverse complement strand
TGGGTAAAAACATACTTAACAGTGGTTCTAGAAATAGTTTTGCTTTGTAATTTTGTGAAATGAGAGTTTCTGTTAGTCAAGAAACTTTCACAAATGCCATGTGTAAACAGAACTACTGTAGAGTTAGACATCAGTGATTCTTATATATTTATTAATTTTTAACTTTGGGACTCAGTGTCCTTATCTAAGGGAGAGAGTTCAGACCATATTATTATTATTATTATTTTATCAATTGTTTTGCTAAACAGACTTTGTAAAATATCAGACTAAACAAGCTGTTGTCTCTTTTGACGTTACCAGTGGTGCTTTTCACTTTGTCTTGCAAATGAGCTTTTGCCTGTGGACTAACTCAGCTCCTGAAAGGTAAAAAGAGCTAAAAGCTGACTTGAAGATATTATTAATTATTATTTTTCTAAAAGAGAATGTGGCTGACTTAGGAACAAATTCCTATAGTAACAACAATAGTAAGGTCTTCAATGACTTCAAGTTCTTTTTCCAGTGCAATTTCAGCATGCTGCATCTCATTCTGCTCTCTCAAACCCTCCTAGAGTGCACCAAGGTAACAGCATTAAAAAAGTTAATTACATCTGCTCAGAATGCTATAGAGAAATCGTTAAATAGAATAAAAAATAATGGATGAAAACCCTCCTTCCAGGCTATTACTAATTTCACAAAGCAGCTGCGGTTCCAGTTCTGTTCAGGTAGCCAGTTCTATTCACTTTGAGGAGTATGTCTGTGCTTTTTCCGGACAAGGCTATGCCAAATTAATTGAATTGTTTTCTTTTATGAAGCAAATCTGGCTAAGCCACACTTACTTGGGTTAAATAAAAGCAAAAATAACGCTCACATCGGTTCAGGAAGTTTATTTTGTGGTTCTTTGGAAGAGAACATTCTGTCCTGTCTTTACAAAACCAATACAAACAGTATCTTGGCAAAGGCACTATTCTTTGTAGATACCTTACTTTAAATTATCTCTAGGTTATTTTCTGAGATTAAGTATCACAGTTCCTGTTTCCTGGATAAATTCTGCCTCATATAATCGTGCTTTCACTTGGTAAGACACATCTGCAAATTCAGATGAGCAGTGTAATTAAATCTTCTAAACACTACTTGAGACTTGCTGATGAAAAATACTGAATAATAGAAATGATAGCTATAAATTGAAAGACAGTAAACGCTATTTATAAAATATCACTGCTTCAGAAGCAGTTGTATCACATTTTAGAAATTGTCATGTAAATATGGCTTGTGTTACTGTTGATGTTACAGGGAAAGAGCTGTATAAGTAAGGAATAAGGGATTTTTCTTTATCAGGTAGCTGAGGAATTGCATGTGACTTTCATAGTGAAATGTCACCTTCACTTTGTTTAACATTTTTTTACAGGGGTATTATTAAGCTACTTTCTCTTACTATCTAGAAGTATATGCAGAGCAGTGTATTTCATGTACTTATATTAGCCATTTCTCACACGTGAGAATTTGACGTGCGCAGCAGGAATTGAGAGAGAGCATGGAAAGAAAAGTGTGCAGTACAGTCCTAATCAAACAGCAAGAAATGTCCAGTATTCTCTTTTGATAATGTATTCAGTGGAGCCAATTAGTGGAAATCTTGAGTGATGTTGTTAGGTTATTGGGCTGATCCTTCAAGTGGCCAGAACTTCTACTCACTTGAGCTCTTACTAGAAGGGAAATGCTGTGCACCTTGTAGGAGGCAGTCTAACTTGTAATAAGCAATATTCCCAGAGAGTGATGAAAACAAACTTATACGCTATCTGAACAAATCTCTTGCTGTAACAGCTTTGAAGGGAGGTGAAGTTTTACACACGCGTTTGGATGTAGTGTTTGAGAAAGATTTATATTTAATAGCAAATCAAAACCCAGCCTAACACACCTCACAACCTTTGCATTTCCATACATTTGAATCCGAAGGGTAAAGCTTTTCAATTTTCACATCAGTCTGATCTTTTTAGTGAGGCCTTTTTCCTATAATTAAGGAGGCATCAATTTTTCCAATTGAAGGCAAGTCCAATCAGAGCCACCCGCACAATTGTTTCACTCTTCCCTCCCCCTCATCATTATCTGATATTTTGTTTGCACCGTCATTATTCATTAACTGTGTTGATGTCCACGACTGCAAAGACTAAAATCACATTAGCAAAGGCAGACCTCTGACTCCCCATTGAAATCAATTTATTCATTTTCTGCTTGTTTTTTTTTTTTTTAATTGGCTTTCAATTTCAAAACCAGTCACAAGTTTTCAAGACAAAGAGCTCTGAAACAATGAAATTAGGTTGTTTTATTTTTTTTTTTTCTTTTCTTTTTTTTTTGGTACTTTGTTTCTTAGCAGAATTATTTAGTTCTTCCAAACTATTCAGAGGAATTAAATTCTGAATAAGATGCTGCTGCGATGATAAATCATAATAAATTATAATAAATTGTAAGAGACATAGACTGCCATTTTTCTTACTTATATACATTGTGTATGTATATATATATATATATACATATACATGTATATATGTGTATGTATATACTTGTGTATGTATTTTTATAGATAGATCCTTCTGAGACGAGGAAATAGATTTGACACTGCATACATCTGTTTAAGAAGAGATGTAATCTATCTCTTTCTTACCTACATGCTCTTGTAGGTATACATATCTATCTATGTATGCAGCTATCTATATTTAAATACATACATAGATAATATCCTCCTGAAAGGGAATAGAATTCTATTTCCTTGTCTTAGAGCTTTGTATATGAACCTGTTTGGTTTAGTGGTAAGTTTTGACTATGTCCCTTTTTCCTCTGGGTTGCGTATTGAATAGGTTTAGCAAGACATGGATTGCCTAGCTTTCTTTAACATTTTTGAATTTTAAGTTTTTAACATAATTAGGTGATTGACAGATTACCCCTCACTACATGTTAGTAAGCAGCTTGATAAGGTTTAGTACATAAGCTAGCTGAATATATGACTTTATGTGTTAATGTGCAACTATTGGATCAATTCAGATTGACTGAATTGACCTGTTGCTGCCTGCCCTGTTACTGGATTGACTTGCTGCTGCTTCTTTCTAATTCTATGCTCTCTGTTGCTGTATCAAATTGATCTGTACATTTCAATTATTCATAATTGAATTTATATTAAAATGGAAAACATCACTACAGAGTTGACCCTATAAGGGAGGGGAGATGGAAACTCTCATAGAATTGGGATAACAGCACAGTGATGTTCCAAAGAGAATAACTGGTAAGAAACTGTAAGCAGGGCAAATTTGTTAAAATTTGAAAGACTTCAGCACTTGCAGTGGAGAAACTACAAAGCAAGGAGTGACTTGTAGGTGTAACCAGTTTGGAAGAAAGTGTTGGAGGTGGCATAAATTCATGGAGAAAATGGGAGAGAACCATAACTGCCAGCTCCAAAAAGAAATGAATAAATAAAAACAAAAATGAATAAATAAGAACTGAGATTCGTTCTCGCCTTCCTCTGTGTTTCACCTTGGCTTTTGCAGTATTCTTCCTTTCCTGCATCCTCCTTCCCCAGGTGCCCCAGAAGCACACACTGAGCAATTGAACATAATGCAGCTTCTCTCTCCCTCTCAACTGACACCTTTTACTAAACTCTAAATTTCTGGATGCAAAAACTTGTCTTTTTTTTTTTCCCCTTGTTTTTTTCCCTAGGAGTGGGCTGAGAGAAAATGAGCCTGAGCCAGACAGCCAGCTAATCTTAGGAAATCCTTACTATTTGTTTGCATGTTTCTGGATTTGTTTTTCCCCTCCCTCCACCAAATGAGTATCATCCTGATGAGGCCAAGCTTGAAATCTGTAGCAGTTGGTGTGACATACCAGGCACTATCACCGCACCTTTTTAATCAGAGGAGATTTTATACCTTGTGCCTTAGCGCTTCACAGCCCGAAAATACAAGCTGTGGGGCTCTGATAACAGACGTAGTGACTGGCTGCTGTCAGCATGAAGATGATTAAAAATGAGTGTGTGTGTGTGTGTGTGTGTGTGTGTGTGAGAGAGCTTGTTCACTCCTTTTCCAGCTGAATAGAAAATGAAACTCTCCAAAGCCTTTTATATAAGCGTGTGGGTTGGTCAGTGTTGTTTTTTTTTCTTTCCCCCCCCAGAGATTTTTTTCCTGTTTAAATCTGTATGGCTGTCCACAGACAAACTTCATCCCCAGCTTCCTTTTGAAGATGCTTTGTAAAGAAAAGACTATACTTGTTTTGACCTCTGAAGCATGATCCCTTAGATAGATAGATGTACCCTCTCTGTGAAAGATAATAGCTAGCAATTTCTTTTTGAGGGGAAGGTGGTTTCCAGTCGGTTTCTCCCATCTGTGATTTTTTTTTTTTTTTTGATAAAACAATGGCAATCTGCTTCCTTCAGCAGCTGAAGCACTGTGATTCTTTGACAGCAAATGTGTGGAGTGCTGCCTTGCACCTTGTAACACTCTTCTTTATTTAAGACGCTGTCATGCTGGGCTGACTGCTGCCTTCCCAGGAGTGTTCCACCAAGGAATTATTGATGAGATGCAGCCTGATCTGCAAAACACACACTGACTATTAAAAAAAAAACAAAAACGTGTGTGCCCTTAGCTATTGCTAACCATTTAAACGTCTCAGAGGATTTTGGAATAAAGCAGACACTCTGTACATGGGCATCAGTGTGATACAGCTCAGCATCAGGTACTGAATCTTCCTGTGACTATCAGATTTGAAGATTGGCACTTTGAGCAGAATTTCCCAAAGTCATCTTCTTGAGAACACAAAAGGAGCCACTTGTAGCACTGAATACGGATCTTCACATTTTTGCCATGTTGTTAAGAGTGCTCTTTGGGACATTTGGACAAAAACCTGAAGATTGGTGCACAACTGATCTGTGCGTTCTGGTTTGGCAGAGTTTGAAAATGACTGGCCTGAAAAATGATCAGCGTAATTCTGACTTTATGCTGGAGGAGATGAAGTAAGAACAAGGAACTTAATTACGTTATTTCAAGGTCCACTGGTTTATTAAACCGTCTAGGTTTTAATTAAGGGAAAGTTTGAAAAAAACAGATTTTGTGCTATTGTAAAGTATCCAGTGTATTTTTGCAGGTTGTGAGGTATGTGTCCTCAGGTTCCCCTCACTCATTACTGCTTTTCCTCCTGATTCAGTGCAAGCATAGCAGCTGCTGTCTTGGGAACCACTTAAGGTGTACGCAGTTGCCTGACACTGCTCCAGAGCTCTGAACCCCAGAGCTTAAATAATACAACAACTTCAGCACTAACTCTGGCAATCTTTAAGAGAAAAGTTTTTGAAATTATTTCAGTTGATTTTCTGGTTGCCTAGAAATCGAGAAAGTAGGCTACTCATTGAAGTTTTTAACCAATAAATACTTTCAATTATTAGAAGTTAGAGACCACAAATTTTATAGAAGCTTAATCACTTGAGGTAGAAAAAATGATTCCCCCAAAGCTCAGTGGGAGGGACTGTGTCTTGGTAGGAAAGGTCCCACATTTGAGTACGTTTGCTAGTTGTCATGGTTCTCCGTCTGTTTCTCAAGCCTGAATACCAGAATGGGGGAGAAGGCAAAAACCTTTGCTCCTCTATGACAGAGCTGGGAAAGCATCTCACTGTGGAGTGACCTCTTTTGAAAATCAACACCATCAGGAAGGTACAATGAAGACTCACTGCACAAATAAAGATTGTGTCAGCCAACGCCTGCTTATCACGTCAAGTAGTGATTACATCGTGACGTAAATCACCTTGTGCTATGAATACATCCAATTGGATAGGTTTGCCTGGGACTGCACATAAGAAATGTGTCCGAGTTCAAATGCAGTTTTTTCCTGAGAGCTGTAGTAATACCGTGGGTGTAGAGCTTGAATTGCAGCGTATGTGGTGAGTGTCCTGCACTTGGGCTTAGACTGTTTTATGTTCTGCTTTAATTCCCTCTCAGTTCTGTTCTGCTACCTGAAAACACAGTGTGCTCTTCTGAAATAGCAATATTAATCTTTGCCTGCAGTTCTCTCATACAAATTTTTTTTTTTTTAATTGTTGATGTTTTTGTATTGATAGTGCTTTTTCTTAATTCCGTGCATCCTTTAGTGTCAGGGCAGTGTTATTTGCAGGTGATTGGCCAAAAGAAATTGCAGAATCACATAAACAAATCTCCTGCCCCATTTCACCACAGATGCTGATTATTGTATGTCTGAGGTGCTGAAACATTGAGGCAGAAATTGCATATCCCCATCAGTCTGCAAGTCGCTAATGGTCAGCTATCAATGAATGTTTTGAAACCTAAGAAAATATTAGCTTAAGCAGTTCATTTGAGTAAATCAAAACACTCTTTTGTTAGTATGCGTTTTGCTTAGCTTCATGGAATCACTGAAGCTAGGTGATTATTTCTGGTTGCTTCAGCATAGCAAAATAGAACTTAATTCTTGATGGGAGTAAATGAAATTTACCCTCCTGTTAACCATGCTGATTGCCTTTATTTTTTATTTTAAAAATAAAATTCCTGAGAACTACTATGAGTGTGGATTTTTTTTTTTTTCCCCTTTGATCCTGTGCTTCAAAACGCGTGGTTACCTGATCTTTTAAATCCTAATGATAAGGAGGGGACTCTCCCATCAATATATTCAAGGCCTGGCTGCTCACAGGGGGGATTTGCCTTTTGAGAAATAGATACATGTGGGCATTGTGAGTGCTAGCCTTGCATGCGGTGAGATTGCTGCTGCTCATGTGTCCTGTGTTGCAGGCGAAAGATTGGTGTTATGTGTGAGAGCCACGCTGCTCTCTGGATACCAGCAGCTTGTCATTGCAGAGTGTTTTTCCTAATGATTTGTCATTGAGAAGGTTCAGAAATGACCATCATTTCCTTCCTCCAGTGACTTAGGGAATGGTTTTAGTGTGCTTTTTTTTTAGGCTCATTGAGAGGCGAGATGCTCCGCTTTCTGCTTGTGCTGAGTTTATGTACAGTTATTATTATTGCCTAAGTCAGATTTTTCTAACCTTACCCAGGGCCATTAAAGTCCATGTGGAGAAAAAATGGATGTGAAGAAAAGGAGCGGTGGGAACGAGGGAGAGGGAAGAAGTGGTAGTTAAACAGGTTTGGGTTTTGCTTACAGGTGGAGTGTTTATTTTATAATACAGCAGCTATTTGTAGTGCACAGGGAAGGTGAGGTAGATATGTGTAAGTGACATTTGCGCAGCTATGTGGCAAGGAGGGGCTGAGCATGAGCTGGTTCTTTCCTGGTTCTCGTAACTGGATCTGTAAAAGATGTCTACACTTAATGCGTTGTTAATTCCGTTCCCTGCTCTGGGTGTGCATATGCCATGTGGCTGGAAATTAAATTAGCAAATGAGATCCAATTCTGTTGAAACAAAAGGAAGCCAAACTCCCATGAGGTGAAGGTGGAGAGAACCCTTCCTCATCACTCCTCCGAGGCTCTCAGAGATGGCTCTGTTGTGGAAGGCTGTTCTGGCCATGTGCGGCCTTCACAGAAGGTGTGCAAGCAAGGGAGCACACAGGCCTTACTGTGTATGTGTAAAACCAGGCTGCCCTTTGATATGACAGAGAGAGTGTGCTTTCAGGCAACGGCCCTCTGCTCCCCAGGATGAGTTAAATAACCAAGCTGTTGTCTTAGAGCTAGATATCAGTGGACCATTAATCTAGTGACCAGTGCCTCGTATTACTTCCATCCCATCTCACATAAGTGGGGTGGTGGCAGGGCAGCACGCATGGAAGGAGATTTGTCAGCCAGCCAGTATGCTTCATTTGTGCAAGCTGGTGACACCAAGCCGTGTTACCTTGATACTTGGGCATGAGGAGGGACATCAAGAAAGAAAATACACTAAGGTGCTCTGCAGAATAGTAAATTTAGTTCATTTCAAAATAGATGATATAAAAATCTGCTGTAAAAACTACGTACTGACACAAAAGTGACTGATAATTATAAGATGTATACAAGTATTTTACATGAGACGTGCTTTAAAGTTTTAATGATGTCACACTGTTACAAGTACACTTTGAGTTGCTTGAAGATGTTATAAATATCACTTGTAGGTAAAAATTGCCTTAGCAAAGGTCTTGGAATTTTTTTTCCCAAGTTCTGTAGCATTGTTCCTAAGCTAAGAATAACAAGCATGATACTAGCCAAATATATTTTTCAGCAAAATGCAATCCCTGTTCTCAGACCCATGTATTTTCACCCACAAGAAAACCCAGTGGAGCTGGAAGGAATGAGTTCCCACCTGAGGCATCTCTTGCAGAATTTCCTTCCCTGCGTACTGACCTCGTTCCCAGTGTTGGTGAAGCTGCTCTGAACATAAATTTTAGGAAGTGACTGGGAAAAACTGAGTCACTCAGGAATGATCCAGGGGCCATAACAAACACAGCAAAGTTAAAATGTCTAGTTTTGCTGCATAATCTCTGAATTAAAAATAAATGAAGCATGTTCTGTGTCAGCTCCCTGTCTCTTAAATAGGAACAATCATGCTTGGTGATTCTATTTGCAAGACTAACTAGAATCATCGAATATCCTGAGTTGGAAGGATCCCATGAGGATCATTGAGTCCAAGTACTTTGAAGGCTGTCTTTTTCCTAATTGAAGCTTGTTCCTAACAGCAAAGGATCACAGAGGAAAATGAAGACTTCTCAGAAGCAGAGGGGCCTCTTTGTAGTTCTTAAAGTGAAGCAAGGGAAGGCAGAGCACATGTCCTCATGCAGACTCAATGGGACTTCATGATGTTTGAGAGCACCCTGTAACCTAACCTTGCAGCAGTATTTTGAATCTTGTCACGTTGTGTCTTTCAGCAGCGTAATTTAAACACACTCAGCTCCTTTTAGTGGCTCAATTAGTTAAAAAACACCTTCACTGAGGAGATATTTAATTGTGTCTTCTAATTCTTTACTGAAGCTCCACTCTGGCTTTCTGAGAATCTGAAGAATGCCACTAACAGAGTGGAACCAGCACTCACAGGAATAAATTAATAGCAGCACCATATTTGTGTCGTTTACCAACTGATACATTACTGAAGGCTAATACTGCACCCCCCATACTTCTTCAAATTAATTTGGTTCATTTTGGTTCATTCTTTTGAACTATTTTGCGATGAATGGGTTCACTTTACAAGCCTGTGATCAGCAGCAGCTGTTCATTGTTATCCTTCAAATCGAATCCATCTGCCAGTGAGTTCTTTAAAGTGTGAATTTTAGATTGTCAGGAGACTTGGTAATACCAGTATCCGGATGCTGTTTGCCAAAAAGGGGAGGGGAAACCCAACAGTGCACTGAAGTGAGCTCTGTGATACCCTTGCAGTTTTCCCTGTTGTACTTTGCTGCAGCCTGTGAAAAAGAGAGCTAAGTGGCTGCAAAGCAGTACTTCTGCACTGATATACAGATAAGTGTTCAGTTGTAGGTTGTATAAACTAATGGGCAGATGTAGCACAATTAGCTTTCCAGAAGCTCCATGTGGTGCTTGCTGCCTGTTGTTTAATCCTGACCCTTTGGTGAATGTCTATCACGTGCTCTTTTGGGGCAGATGAGTGTTCTTCCAGAGGACGAATTTAAGAGGAAGAGAAGAGGCTTATGCAAATCAGCAAAAGGGAGACAATGCTTCTTCTTTGGCCCAGCATGCATGCACCATTTCTTATTTTTGTTTGGATTTAGAGCAGTCTGAAGCGTGTCAGCTGAGGCTGCTTTGCAAAATGCATTTGCTGCGACATTTGAGAGCAATTAATGGTCATTCACTAACTCATAATGGTCATCCACTGTTCTCATAACTGTATGTAAAAGCTTCAGTCCATAATAATGCTATTAGTAAATTGCATAGTGTATATGAAACCCAGCTTGGACTGCAGCCCACTGGTCTTATCTACAGATAACTTCTGATGTCTTCTTTCTGCCCTGTTTCTTCCTCGCCCAGATTATAATGGGAGGATTGAGCTTGTGCTGTGGTATGTGAACAGTTCTTTGGAAAAGCATTTGTTGCCAACAGAAGCTTATTCACCACAGAATGCCACATGTTTAGCAGAGTATATAACTTTTTTTTGTATCATTTCACTTTAGGAGGGACAGCCTCTTTTCTCACTGAAAAAACTACTCTTTTGTAATACGAAGGCCCTACAGTATTCCTAGGCTCAGGGCTCCGGTATGATTTCTGGCTGCTGGGTGTATCTTCCAGCAGAGTTAGGTAAATGTTGCCCAGTGACAGACTCACGCTCGCAGGAGGCCTCATGTAGTGTGTTAAGTCTGGAGATTCTGATACAAGCTCCTTGTTCTCTGTTTCACCGTTGCAGTCTCTGAGCTTCACTGGACAATGACGCAGCTGCCTCGCTGCTGCATCCTTAGGGGAAGTGCCAAATCAGCGCTTTAATTAACACTAAATTCAGCACTGGCAGAAGTATAGAGAAGGAACAAAAAAACCAACCCAACAAAATAACAGCAATACAACAAAACACTCAGGCTGGTTTGTAAGTGTGTGTTTTATGTCAGTTGATGTTAGAGCAGTATTTTTGAAATGAAGTGTCCCTTGTCATACGCTGCAAGAAGAATCTTGCAGCTTCTTTTTCAATACAGAGAAAAGGGAACTCTGTATGGCAGAGCTTCTTTTTGCCGAACACCTGATAAATTCAGATGATTTTCTTTTTTCTAGATGAAGACTCATTAATGTGTTCCGCATGGAGATGGTGCGAATTGCACATTGAGTGAAGAGATTGATTGATGTTGGCTTATGCTAAGAAAATATGGCTGGCAGAAGGAGTCAATACATGCTCTTTTATTTTTCCTTGAAGTGCATTGTTTTTCCTGCCTGTGTTTAATCAGAGAGCTTAGTTGGGGAATGCAATTGCTTTGGAACTGACAATATCTTGTTATCTTCCTTTAAAATACTTAGTGGTGTGAAAATACAGTCATTAAGATCTGGCACTCATTTGAACGCCCACTTTGGATTATAAACATTAAGTATCTGCAAATTAGTTGCAGGTGAAGAGCAAGCATTCACTCCTTCACCATTTAACTTAGCAAGAAGTACAAGCTGTGCACCAGTCAGCTAGTGAAGGACTTGATTCTGCAAGCCTGTGGACAAACAGGTGTCCTTCCATATAGCCACTGAGCAGGAGCAGCTAAGAAAAGCCTTCCTGAGCAAACTGCTAGGCTGGCTGGGTGCAGCATTGCTTGTAGAGGGCTGCTGGCAGTTCTGGAGAATCTACTTCCTTCTGACTTTGGCTTTTCAGACTTCACAAGCTGGGCCTGAATGGAGGGATTTGGCAGGACAGGAGAGAAGAAAACTCTTTCCTTTCCTGCTTAAAAGTGTGGGGTTAAACACAGCATTTTTCTGCAACATGGAAAGGCATAGGCAGGGTATGCTGAGCCTGTTGGGTGGGTATTTGGAGAGGCAACAGAGCTGTCTGAGAGGATTAGGAATGAAATGCCTTGATATGTTGTCTAGACTGTACTGATAAATAGGATGAAGTGTTGGTTTTTATTTGTTTATGTTGCTTCTGTTCCTTATGCTTTTACAACCATTTCTAAAAATAAAGTAAAATTAAAAAGATCAGTATTTCAGCACTGTGATATCCCTTAAGTGGAAATGCTGATTGGTGTTTATATCTTCTGTATCATTAGTTTCTCATGCGTGTGATGAATAATGGATTTTTGTCAATACCTGCGACTGACTGAATGTGTAACTTTTACATCTCTGAGGTGAATTAGTAACATGAGCAACATCATTAGTGCTGTGCAAAACTTGAAGTTTCTTCTGCATTATATTGTCCTTGAATAGTTGCAAATAAAATTATGGCACCTGGTTTAATTTTTATTAGTTATGCAGAGCTATTTTGTTCCTGGAAAGTAAGGTACAGGCAGTACAATCTGAAGAGTTTTGTTATCTCTGTTAATTGTTGCAGTACTTGATGAAGGTTTGAAACAGCAATGGTTGATCTGATAGAGATAGGAGAGCAAAATGTTGAAACTGCTAGCAACCCAATTGTCATGCAGTACAATCTCAGTAGATAATCTGATAGAGGCTTTATCATGGTGCCTCAATTTATACTGTAGCTATTACAAGCTACAATAGAAGGAAGTAGACATTTCTTCCATTTTATTTACGTATTTCTAAACGCCAAGTGAAAGAACTGTTAGCATGTAGAACATGTAAAACTCAATGTGTTTGTATAATCTACTGTTGCCAATATCTTTACCTATAGTATTTCTTCTTAATGCAGGCTATAACTTGGTTTCCTAGGAGAATTTACCATTTATCATTTTTTTTTTTCCCTCTTTTATTTTTGGCAATGCTTTGGTAAGCAGAGTTTCTTAGTGTTTTATACTGAATTTGGGAAGATTTGTGTAGAGGGAAAAAGATCTTAAAACCTGCCCTTTGTTATTTATTCATGTACAGTTTTCCCTGAAAGCACCCCCTGTAACCAATATAGTAGTCTGTCATCTACCATTAAAAACAGGATTACAAGGCACGGTAAGCTAAAGGATACATTTGTAAGTACCCAAAATTAAATACTTGATGTACATTAAGATGATTTACTTTCATCTTCATTACTGGTGTGATAGAGTTGCAGTATGTGAGATATCACTGGGCAATATGAAGTAAGAACAGTGCTTTTTAGGGTGATTTGTTTTCTGGGATGACTGCTTTGCGTTTGCAGGGCAGCCTGAATCAGCTAAGTATTGAGCCGTAGCCATACATGCTTGTGATACTCCTCTCCTTGCAGTTGCTCATCCAGAGATACAAACTAATCAGGAAGACAGGGCACGGGTGGGTGAATCATACTTCGTGATTTCACAGAATAGCTGTTTTCCTGCTGGCATAATTTAAATTTCACTTCTCTGTTGCACTGCGGTTACATCAAAGTAAGCCTGCAGTTCTGGCTTCTGTGGCTGCTCAGTTTGAAGCTGAGTTTGTGGCAAGGCACTATGCTTATTACCAAGCTCCTAATATCGTCTGATTTCAGCATCCTTTCCGTGGTTCAACCAAGAGGCTTTGCCACCATATCATAAGTCTTAACATCAGGCATGCAATGCATGATGCGTAATGTGGTGCTTTGTCTGTGCTTTGTCTTCTGGAACCA
>JAOWBP010000001.1:52261346-52276421 GCA_028571105.1 Tragopan temminckii | reverse complement strand
TGGTACACTTAATGAATTCAGATCATTCATCCTGAACCAGGACGGTGACCTCTTGCCATTACTGCATGGAAATAGGCTTTGAATGAAGTCACTCAGAGCAGGCCCTACAGCACAGATGTCAAGACAGAGGAGATATGCCCAAGCTGATTGTAACTGTTCTCCTCCAGCGGAAGAAACAGGCTAAGTTGTGTGGGATGCTGTGGTCTCTGTGCTTATGGCTGAGGACAGAGGTCCTCACAGCCATAGCTAAACCATATCTCGTGCCTGAATCTGGTATGGTGTCTGCACTGTATGCATGCCATCCATCTGCATGCCCTCCTGCAGTTCTGCTCCTGGCTGATGCAGACTGTGTAGGAGATAGTACGTGTTGTTTACATTTCAGGCAGAGGGAGTCAGCGGGATGAAATTACAGTTTCAGAGTATCTACCTATTTGTATTGTGATAGCTTGTCTAGATCTTAGCCAGTGAATGAAGGCTTATTGTACCAGGCACTCCATTTCAAAAGAATTCTATTATTTAAACATAATATCTATTTTTAAGTCATATAATCTATAAAACCTGTTTAAGGCCATAGCAGATCATTACATCATTTGGTTTGACCTTCAGAGTGTATGAGGGAGGAGATCTTCTGCCCTTCTGTTTCTGGTAGGAAAATATAAACCAAGATTTCTTGTCCTTCCTCTTTGTCCAGGATAGACACATAAATTTAAACTGGTTGCCTCTGGTACCTCTTGGCTTTTCTCACTAAGTACGTTAGTGAATTTCTAGTGGTTCTGTGCTGGAATTGTGTGAATGCCAGAATGTGGTGCTACCCCCTTGGTAC
The DNA here is from genome assembly GCA_028571105.1 of Tragopan temminckii. Taxonomy (NCBI): domain Eukaryota; kingdom Metazoa; phylum Chordata; class Aves; order Galliformes; family Phasianidae; genus Tragopan; species Tragopan temminckii. Next base: position 52,275,598 of record JAOWBP010000001.1, on the reverse strand, counting down.
TGGTGTTTGTACTTATATATATTTTTGGCACATGGCAAATACAATACAGATTTACTCCTCTGCATATAGGCCTTTTCCCAAAACCTCCTAGGCTAAAAGCAGATGATGCTGGAGCCTGTCCTTTCTTTTCATGCTTCACTGTATAAACTGTATAAGCTTGAATCTCTTTCTGAACTATTATATAAACTTCTGTGCATAACCATTTTTGGCTCATGTGGCTGACCGTGACATTCAGTTGGAAAACATTTTTGAAGATTTAAAGGCTATATTGTCCTGTGGGAAATACCATGGAAGTATTGATGGGGTTCCTATTTATCTCCACCATGGCAGATTTGATTAAGTCTGGGCCTTTCTACTTCCTGAACTTTGGATATGGTGTTGTATGGTGACTAGGATGTCCAGATGCATGCTGCCCTAGTACTCCCAGTAATGCCAGCAATAAAGTTTTTTCTTCATAGTCATATGTTCTTTATGGCTGCTATTTTATAAGATTCACAGATGTTACTTCAGACAGCTTAGTAAATTGAATCCACAATGACTGTGTTGGAATGTCACAACTGATGCAAGTCCTGCTTGGTCTTAAAGTCTCCTTCGCAGATTTTTAGTGCAATGACTTCTTTAGGATGTACTTCTTTAGGATGCAGAAAAGTGCATTGGAATTTTAGATATGACCTTGCTCTTTTATGTGCTCACTGCTTGCCTGCCCAGCGTGGGACTCTCCTGCCAGTAATGAGGAAATGTTCTGAGGCAGTGCTGTTGCCATGATGACTTATAGAAATAGAGGAGTCTTCCAGATATTCCCCTGTGATAGACACATGCCTTCAGGAATCAAATGACCTTAAACTGATGCAGATCTGGAACTTGGGGTTATTTTGTTGTACAAAAATGATTTTTCATAGGCATTGGGCTGGTGGTGTTGCACTCACTGATTATAAAGCATGTGTGACTAACATTCTTGGTCTAAATTGCACTCTTCACTCTGGACACATTACACCTCTAGAGAAGTATTTTGGAAAAAAAAAAAATATATATATATATATATATATATGTATGGCAGGGCCTTTGCCCTCTCTTGCTTTTTATCATTTATGACTTTAGAACTATTTGTGGACACATTCTGTGCCGTTTGCCAGTTTCTGTCCAGTATTACAAAAGATGCATATATATTTTTTTTCATCTATAGCGTCTTTCTTAGGAAAAAAAAAAAAAAAACATCTGGTTATGTGTATATGCCTTCAGCTGTTAATAATTTCCAGAAAATAATACAATTCATGTACTGTGAATCTGATAAACTGTAGGGCCTGGTGTGCAGTAGAAGTTTGCAGCTTTGCAAAAAGTCTTCTCCCCCTCATTCATTGGATGTAGCAAGTAGAAATCTTTTTGTTTCAAAGCTGACTGAGAATTGTCTAAAACCTACCTTGACCAGGTTGAATGTATTCTTCAGTACTATTGGAAATGGTTCCTGAGGAATCTCAATAATGGTCTTTGTTGGAGGAGTTGTCCTCAATTGCAAAGGAGAGAGGTTAATTTATAGTCAAAATACTCATCTATAAATATTTGTTCCACTGATTGTAATGGGGCAACTTATCTTTCTGCTTGCTCTTAAAATGCTTTCTCAAATATCAAAAAGCGAACAAACAACAGAAAAGCCAAAAATGACAACAAAACCCCAAAAGTCTTGCTCTTGTTTTATTTATAGAATCTTAGATCATATGGAAACAATTTAAAGGAATTTGTCTTGCTTTTTTTTTTTTTTTTTGGGGAGGGGGGGGTCATTTATTATGGGTAGTGACTTTTTTTTTTGAAGTGCATCATGTTTTCATGAGAACTGGGCTGGGCAACATCTAACTCCAGACACAAAAGCAAATAAAGAAAAACTGTGTTTATCTGAGATGAGAGTTTGAGGGAGAGGATCTAAAATTACCTGATGGTCTCCCTCATCTCTCTTTAATATTCTTTAAAGTTCTTCTGCAGACCTCAGGTATTACTCCATCTCATTGGTGTGCCACTGTATTATAAACCATAAAGAAGTCTCAAAAGACATACCATCTTCAGACTGTATAGCAAAGAGAGGCTGAAGTTGCTATAATACACTGGTTCACATAGGCTGATTCTGATTTTACTCTGTTCAGCTGTAGATTTTGGAGGAGAGGTGGAAATTCAAAGATTGATGTGAGTGTTAATGACAAATAACATATTTTGGGCACTTCCCGTGTCCTGATGAAGTAAATGTGAGGATTAACCTCTCTGTTTTGGGGCTGTTTATTTTATAAAAAAGAGCTGAAATCATCTGTATGTAAGGCTGGCTACTTCAAATTTCTGAAAAGCTAATTAATGGAATGTGGCGTGTCATGCTCAGTGTTACTATTCAGTACTGCCACAAGCTATGCTATGCTTTGCTGTGGTATGCTGTGCTATACTATCCATTTTTTTGCAACTGTAATCTCTTTTCCATTTCCATCACAGTTTCCAGCTGCTTGGTAGGCCATAGGATCAGCTGTCAGGATTGCATATTGGTGCTGTAGCTGTAGGTGAACTAGATGCGGTGAGTGGTGTGAAGATTAAGAAACTGCAGCTGTTGACTGGGGAATAAGCAGTACATGACTGTTGAGAGTTAGGAGAGTCCTCAATTTCTCTTATCAAGAAGTCCTTGAATTTGCTTCCACTCTTCTTTCTCTGTCTAGACTTATCCGTGTAAAGGCTAACAGTTAAATTGGAAGTACATAACTGTTTGTAAGCAGGACATTTTCTTGTTTTTCATAACATCTACTGTATGGATGGAGGAGAAGAAATGGTTTTTGTCTCTATATATTTTTGCTTTCATATATTTTTTGCTTCTATATATTTTATCCAGATGTATTGCACTGATTGCAAATGGATGTGGTTAGCTACCAAATAGTGAAAAATGTAATGATTGTCCCAGCACATTAATTCCCCAGCCATGATATCAGGTGGGACTGTTGACAGTGGTGGCAAGCAGAGGTGTGGAGTGGGGAACATCAGTGCTGCCACTCAGGAAACCAGAGCTGATGGCTTTTGTCCCTCCTCTGCAAAGCCCTGGGATTCCTCTGTCATCTTGAGTTCAGTCTGCTAACTCTTGTGAAAACAATGAACTGGCTCACCTCCAGTGGTGTGATTTTTATCTTGAATTAACAGTAAGTTGCTTTTCCTCATGAAGGCGAATACTTTTGTTCCAAACTAAGACTGCTTTCTCTTTTTTTGGGATCCTAATGGGTTTGCTAATGTGTGAAATATCCTTTTTTTTTTTTTTTTTTTTTAATTCCCTACTAATCCTATTGCTATCAGGCTCTTCGATCTGCCCTGGATTTTAATGAGTCTTTTAAAAATAGATATCTTTGTTGGCAATTGAACTGTGATGCTGTCTCAGAAGTCAGCCACCATTTTGAGAATGACATCTGAGTCTGCGTATGTTTCTGCATGACTGGAAACTGTCACTACTCATTTCAACTTATTAATGTTGTGGATGGATATACTGGTTCATCTAACAAGGAGGAAACTCTAGGCATTAGCATTAGAATTCAGATTTTGTTCCCAGGAGTAAAGGAAGGGGTGACTGTAGTTGTGAGAGCCTGGAAACTTGGGGGTGGAGGCTGCTCTGCAGCTCAAGGAGATGTTGAGTGGTTTGCTTGCAGGTTAACGAAAGAAGGTTGTGGCATTTTGACCAGTTGAAGAAGATGCTGTATTTGAATGTAAGAGTTTAATACAATAATTCAGTCCATCAGCTATAGATTACACCATGGAAGACACTAAGTCTTATTCTAAAAAGGAGACTTCAGTTGGAAATACTCATCTTGTGGAGGGAAGGGGAGGGGGGGGGGAGGGAAGGATGCAAAACTATGGCTGAATATTGTGCTTCTGTAATAACTTTTGTGAGTCCATGCACACACTGAAGGCATGCAAAGTGATTTTTAAAAATACAAACCTGTAGAATGGTGGCCCTGACTCCCTGTCTATCTTTAAAGGATCTGAAGTGTTCAGGACACACAAGCACTGCTGGCACACCATGACTTTTTTTCATCTAAACAGGCCATGAGCCAAAAGAGGAATCCCTGGCCAGCTGGGGCTATAACCAGCCTCTTGCACAGCAATTGCCACTGCTCTTCTCACAAGGCTAAGTTTTAATTTATTCATTTTTCTTCCACTCTGATATGTCTATATTCTCTGAGCAGAGATTGTTTTCACCTATTGAGGCATTTCTGTGCCTAAATACAAGCCTGGAGCATGTTTGTAGTTGAAGCATTTTGACTCACAGCACCTTCACTATTTGGGACTGTGGTGTGCTAAAATGAACAACTGGTGTTTCTGAAACTGTAATAGTGACCTGACAAAGTGAGATTTTTATATATTTTTCTCTTTCTTTTTCTTTCCTCTCACCGAGTTGTAGCCGAGTCTTAATTCCGATGCTGCCATGCAGTTACACCACTGGTTAACATCTCTGTGACTTGGAGGGAACATACACTCTGAAATGTTTACTTAATCAGTAAATAGAATTTAAGTAATAGTTACAGCCAAATCTTGGTTTAACATTTTTCTTTTTCCGTAAGTAGAGTTCCAGCTGCAGCAGAAATACAGTGAACTGTTGGCTGACAAACAATGCAGAGGCGATTGTTAAGGTGATGGTGACAACTGGGACAAACTAGGTGCTACTAACAGATTTTAGACTTACCTTCAATACTGCATCTCAATAACCCATTTATCTTTCTATAACAGATAACTTGTGGCTACCTGTTTAACTATCAGCCTTTTTTGAGTAAGCTTTCAGTTCTCCTAACCTCTGATGCTTTTATTTGGAGATTCTTTCCTCCCTTGACAGATAATAAATACTATTGGGAGGAAAAGGAAGTTTTGCAACCCTAAGATTTCCTAAAGGAAAGAAAAAAAAGTTATTAAGATTCCTTTAAAATAAATTAAAAACATGACCAAATAACTCAGTGACTCACAGCTTGCAGGAACAACAGATTATTTTTCTCTGTGATGATAACTGGATGTACTTTATTCCTATTTATCCCAAAGGAAGGTAAATTTTCCCAGCTATTTTTTTAACAGCTGCTACAATTAAGCACTGCAACTATATTTAAAGGAATAGTATCAATTTTCGTCCATTAGTAAAATGAGGATAGTCGTGAACAAGTAACAAAATCAGATCTGAACAGTAAATAAGAGGAGATGGTGAATCAGTTGAAAATTATATTAGGAATTCCGAAAAGGCTCAGGATAAATAACTGAGGTGGTCATTCACAGAAATGCTTATAAGGAAGGATGTTTTCATTGTAGCAAGTGGACTACAGCACAGGACTGGGAAAAGAATGCTACTTCAAATAGCAAAACTTGTTTCTGTAACACACTTCTGAGACTGGAGCTCAGATAGAAACTGCATTATTCCATTACTAGAGCTATAATGCTAGCTAGTGAATGAGAGATCTCTTCCAGATAGCCTTGTTTCCTTTAAGAGTTAGTGATCTGATCTTAAGGAGGGAACTTACCTGATCTGCCTTTGAGGTTGTTTTGCATTACACAATACAGATTTTTACAAGTCTTATACTAAATAAGTGGCAGCCTGACCTAGTGTGTGGCAACCCTGCCCATGGCAAGGGGTTGGAGCTCAGTGATCTTTTCAAGCCTTTCTAACCTAAACCATTCCGTGATTTTGTGAAACAACATTGTAAAAATGTGTTTTTACCTAATATGTGCTATATGTAAAATTTTTGGCTCATGGGGACCATCTTGTTCTCCTATATGACCCTTATGACACTTTTGACTGCACAAGTTCTTTCTGCACAAGTGCTTTATTTTGACCTTCAGTCTAAAAAGGAAAAAAAAAAAAAAAAAAAAAGTGCAATCTTAAATGTAATTATTTTATTTTATTTTATTTTAGGCACTTGAAACAGTGCAGTAGCAGTAGCTACCTTGTCTGTTTTGTTCTCACAACAGCATTAGTACAGAGAATCGGAAACCCAATTTGTCCTGGAGCTTGAACGGAAAGTTGCTATGGTAACTGGATACTATGAATCCCATTTGGGACTTGAGTTAGGTGTGCATATTTCATGTTATTTTCTACTCCTCATGAAATGTTGTAAGTCTCTGAGCTCCCATAAAACACATCTGGGGTGTATTAAGAAGTATCCCCTCACTGTGTTGTATCCCGCTAGTATGTGCCTTCATCCTTACTCTGTGTTGCGTGAAGAACCAGAGATGCTGTGCTGGTTGTTCTCAGGCACATGGGAGAGATTCCAGCTGCCATTCTCTGTCCAGCTGTGTCTGTGCTTTGCAACACCTCAGAGGCCAGGACTTGGAGCCTGGATCTTGTCCAGGACAGTTCATGCAGGTCATCATCACTCTGTGCTGAGAACAAGTAGAGGGACTGCCTGCGCACTTAAAGGAAAGCAGGAAACCCTGATGGGGTGGAACTGTTAGGAACCATTGTGTATGTACTGTTGTGAGATTAGTACCCTCCTCTTTCGTGTCTGTGCTCTTTTGCAGAGCTTTAATGAAAAGAGGCTTCATTTTTAAGTTACAGGCATCTCCCACAAGCAAGAATGTGATGGCTGCTCTTTCTTCTTCTGTGTAAGAAGTTCTCTCTTACTTTGGGTGATGTTTCTGCATTCACTCTGTGGTGGGGCCGTGGGCCAACCATGTCAGTGCCCTGAGCGCTTAGCACAGCGGAGCACAGGCCTGATCACAGTTGATGGGCTGGGTGCCTCTCTGAGCTTGCAGCTGCATCAAATTACTCTGGTGCTTTTTTCTTTCTTTCTTTTTAAAACATTCTGGCTGAGGGGTTTAGCACCATATGTGAGCTGATTGTAGAGGGCTTCGTGTTGTGGGATATGTTTAGGTGAGAGAGAATGGCTGTGAGGGTCAGCACTCTCAGCTGTTGGCTGTAGGTGTATTTTGTGTGCAAATTTGCCAGCCTAACTGATAATGCCAAAATTATTTGTCTTTCTTAACATAGGCAGATCCCTGTAACTTCCTATTTTTAACTTTCCTAAGATACATAATTATTTTTTCTAGGTTAGTTGCAACATCTGTAAATATTTACCCATTAAATATTCCAGCTGGTAGCTTCCCGTTGCCTACTTTTCATCAGTTTTTGTGCAGCATTGAGTGATGGCTGTGGTGCCTTTTGGATAAAAATAAAATGCAGATGGACCTTTCTTGAGCACAAACTTCCTTTGGTTCTGCTTGTGATGGGCATTCCGTAACTTTCTGATATGTAGGAAAGCCCCTTGCCTAATTCAGGAAGAGAAAAACTCTGTATCTTCCATGTGCCGGTTATCTTGAGGTGATTCTTCATTTTATTTTATTTTTTTTTCCCTTTCTTCATTCTTTTTTTTTTTTTTCTTATTTCTTTTGTTTTTGAAGTGCAGTGGAAAATGTGTTTCTCAACTAACACTGACAGTTCTTCTTTGTCCTTGGAGAATATTCGTCTGCAGTGTGGGGGGTTAACTTTTGTTTTGTTGTGGGTTTTTGTTTGAGCTGCTTTTAGTAAACAAGTTGAAGTTGCTCAAGGCTAGAGATATAAAAAAAAGTTTAGGGTGGTGACTTGGCATTATGCTGAGACATGTTTGCAGACCAACTCTCTTACCAACTTGGAAGCCCTAGGTGAATTATTCTCTTAAAATTGATAAGTATCTCAAAATACTGCACTAGTACTCAGCTTTCTGCCTTTCCTGGAGGTAAGGGGAGGGAGTTCTCGTGAACATCTAGAGTTCTTCCTTTCTTTTATGATCTTTGATGTTTGAGAGTGAGGTAATATTTTACATGGTTATAGTTAGAAATCTGTTGATGCTTTGCATATCAGCCCTGACTTGAATGCAAATAACCATTCATTAAGATAGAACAGGTATATTTTATACCCTCAGGACACTTACTGAGAGTAACTATGTAAAGCTGCAGATATTTCCCTTCCTTCATGCAAATTTAGCTGGAAACATTTGCCCAACCCTTTCCTTGTTCTGCAGTCTTGCTTAACTTGGAGCATCGTGGAGTGAAGACATGGTTTTTTTAAGAGCTTACCAAGGGGAAAAATAAGAAGTGCAAACGTTTTAATTTTTTTCTGCTCTTTTGGATACAAACTAAGTAGAGGGGTCCAATGTCTCCTGCTATGTTCCAGTATTGCACTCAACTGTGTTTCATAGAATGGGCTCAGAGTTCTGTGCACGCTGTGGCAAAGGAATGAGGTTTTCATTCCTGGTTTTGCAAGGAGATTCATAGTGAAAATAATACTCCACAATCACAGAGGATCTGCAGATTTGTAAAAAAGCAATGTGCCAAGCTAAAGTTAGATTATAGGAACTGTCTGAGCATCAGTACATGAGGAAATAATCATTTTCTTGCCTGGCTAGAGAACTGTTATCTTTCACACTGTCAGGAAGAATCCACATGTAACCTGAGTAACACACAATCATGTTTCTCTGGAACTTTCAAATATTATTTTTAAAGTTGACAGATTCTTTGTTGTATCAGCATTGTTGAGCTGCAGTGCAAACAAAACATAAGCACCTAGAAAATAATAAGGCTGAAAAACGTGCCATGTTTTTAGTGCTGGGAATTATTGTATTATTATGTCTCTGAGTAAGTCTTGAATGAAAACATTTTTACTTCCTTCAGGAAAACAGGTGATTGAACATAATGTTTTCATTTTCCTGTCGTTGCAGTACTTTTGCAGCTCAGTAATGAGCATTTCTTTTTTGAAATTATCTATGCCCACTGTGTGTGGTGCTGAAAGCAGTCTTCATTTCTGGCAGTTTCATGTAAACCAGTCGAATTTTGGAGTTGAAGCTTCTCCATGCTGCTCTTACTTGATGTAGGAGCGGGGAGGAACTGCATATTTAAACTCCCAGCCACATGTAGACATCACTGTGTCTCAGCAGCCATCACACTATTGCCAGTATTTGTATAAATAATGAGTGCTAAAAAAAATGAGCCAAGTGACTTAAACTCCCATTTCTGTAAATACAGCATCTTCCTGCCTAATTTTCCTGAGAGAATTTGTTTTAATATTGTTTCCTTTACAGCCTGTGGAGTACATTAGACACTACTTTCACAAGGATAGATCAGTGAATCTTGTGAAGTCCTTGGCCTGATATCACAGCTAAGGAAATAATTGACAGGTTAATTTATGAATAATATACACGGTAAAACTTAAAGCTATCACAGACAAGTACTTATGCCTTTTTCATCTGTAGGTGGAATGTGTCATCCCTCAGCAGAATAGCTACATTAGTCTCACATGGAAGAAGGTATGTGTACAGACTGAGTGCTCTATCTTCGTTGTGCTGCTGTACTCAAAGTCATTCTGTATCTACATTAATTTCCTATAAAGAACAATTTGGAGCTTAGAAATGCTGGCCTGAGCATCATTTTTCTGGAATAACTTCATGAATTGGCATGTAGCCTTGTCATCTCATGGTTGGTTGAGCTCCTGAGGTAATATTTAGTGTAATAGAAGAAGTGGTGCTCTGGTTAACACAATCAACTCTTATGTAGAAAGATGCGTTTATGACTTTCAAGAGAAAGAGTCTTTTCACTGCACATTTATCTATTATTCTGCTAATTCCTTGCAGAGATTTGGAAACTGCCACATCTTTGTTTTCTTTTGGATTGGAAAGTGCTTAGTATGCTCTTTCTGAAGGGTCCAGAATTTGAACCCACAATGCTTACATGAGGATTAACTTTCTTAAGGACTTGAGGGTCCCCACAGAGTTACCTGAGCCCTTTAATCAAAGATTGAATTTTCAGCTTGATATAGTACTTACATTTGTCCAATTCCAGGGAGGCTGATAAATTAATCTTAATTAAATTTAAGGAGGAAGGAACCAAAAGAAAAAAGGAAAATACTGTAGAGTTTAAAAGTTTGAAGGATCATTATACAACTGGACCGTTACTTTTTCCGGGTAAAATGTGGATATGTTTTGTATTTATTTTTCTGAAAATACATTTTAATTTAATCATTTTAGACCAATGCTAGACTTTCAATAATACACTGACTATTGTGCTTTTGTTTTCATGGGAAGAGTGTTTTTCAGATCGATAGGTTGAAAGCTCATTTAATAAGCCTATCTTGTCATACTAGTATAAATTGTTAGAGTGAAATTGGTAACATTAGAAGTAAGATTAATATCAGAGACAAAATTAATAGTGGATGATTCCTTATGCCATAAACAGTCAAAGTTAAAAGTGATAAAGGTGGTGGCCATTTTTATGTAAGAATATTTTTTGTATGCATTCTTAAGTTGACTTAAAAATTCTGTTAAATTCCTGCACTAAGAACACTCAGATGTGGGACCATGCAGAATTATTTAATCTCCTGAGAGTATCTTCCTTTTAATAAAACAGACACCGGTTTAACATATTTAGATCTATTGATTATTTCTGAGGAAAATTGCTCTTTTGATTTATGTGCAATGGAAGCTTTCTATGAGTGTTTGTCTTTGGCAGGCCAATATTGCCCTCTTTCACACCAACAAGGCATCTCTCTAATTCTGGTTCTAAATGTCAGTTTGGTATTTTTGCATATCTCTTTGTGTCTCATAATGAAATTTATGCACAGATATGCAGCAAATGTAATCAGCAATGCCTGAAATTAGATTTCAGTGCTTTAAAGCTATGAAAGACAGTATTAACTTCAGTCTTTCTTCTAAGCATCCAAGTTACAGACCATCATTTATTTCTTCCTTTGGTCAATTTCTTCATTCCTCTAGTTGTAAAATGATCTATAGAAGCTTACAGAAGGCTTTTGTGCAACTAGTGCTTGGTATATTCCACTGACATAACTTAAGTATTTCATATATCTGTGTCCCTTGTGGGTGACCTGAAGTATCTGGTTCACCATTGGCTTTCTTGTGGTGTGGTACCACACTGACAACAGTGATTCCAGCCTCGTGTGAAGTTTCCTCCTGGGTAGGATCACAAGGCACTGAAAGGTTTCTCTTTCCTCTTTTCCCTGTGCATCTCCCCTGAGCATCCTTCTTTTATTTTAGTCATGTTTATGTCTGTGGTCACAGCCGGGATCTAAAGTTCTAATAATGGTGTACAAATTGTTTTGAAGGGACAAACAATGCTGCTTTGGCTACGTGACTAATGCAGTGGGTTACCTGATGACCTGCAGAGATTACTAGAGGTTCTCACCTCATCACATCTGCTAACGATTGGCAAGTGTTGGCTTCCAGTTAGGCTGGTCAGTGTTTTGCTCACTGGGGTTAAACAGAGCTCTCTTCTCTGTTTTTTTGTACTGTTCTGAATATATGAGACTTCCAAGGAGAATCAGTAATACTTTCTTCCTGCAGGGTTGCCCTTCTCCATGTGACACATTCATAGGTTTCTGTTTCTGTTTGGTAAAAGGGGTGAGAGATGATGATGAAGAAATGAAAGCGCTTGTGCAAGGAGCTTCATGAAGTTGAACTAAACCTCTAAGCAGGAAATAATGTTCTGCTTTTGTTCCAGGCTGGGTAATATGTATGTATGTATGATTCATGTTGTGACACTCATCTTTCCGTTACAGCCTCCCTCTTTTAGTTTTGTATTTCAGCCTCAAATTTAACTCTCCATGCAAAGTTCGGGCATAAAATCTTTTGGCAAACACTCTTTTTGTTTATATTTTTCTTGATTTTTTTTTTTTTTAAACTAATTTGGTTTAGTTTTTTGATCCAGTACTGTGAAAATGATATTTTATGGTTACAATTACAAGTCTAAAATTGGGTTTGAATGCATACGATAATGAGTTGATTTGTACTGTTTTAAATGGTGGGTTTCTGCTTTTATTTGTTCTTTTCCCAGTGAAGTTCTGGTAGTAAGATTAAAATGGGGAAACAGTGGATTAGGAAACTTCTGTTCAGAGTTTTTGTATTGGAGTATATTAAGCGTTGGTGATACTTTATGAAGTGAACAAAAATAAGCACAGTTAAAATACTTTGTTGATATTCGCAAGAAAAAAATTTGGGCATTCTCAGGAAAGCTGATGGGCTAGCTTTTGTCTAGCTTTTTAGGGTTTTGCTTCAGGATGGCATGCACAAAAGGCCCTTTTGATCATGTAGCTCCTTATTCTGGCTGTGTGGCTCTGAATTTGTCTTGCTGGGTGGCTGGTCACCATTACTAGCAACAACAGTTTGAAAATATAAAGGGTTATTAGAGCTGTGGAAAAGTGTCCATGTAAGCCTTGTGATATTTTTTTTTCTTCTGCAAGGAAGTTGGGTTTTCTGCATATTTGTTTTTACTTATAATCATTTAGTCCAGGATTGTTTTTTTTTTGTTTGTGATGTAAATCCTGCTCTTGGCCCAACATGAATGTCAGTCGGAGTTCTTAATATACTTGAATGTGCCACACTGCAGAGTCAGCTTCATAGCAGTGAGACAAGAAAAAATACAGATAGTAGTTATTTATAAGAAGGTCAAAAAGAAGCAAGGACTAGATTAAGGAAAAACTTTTGTTCTTGAATTATACACCAGAGGAAGGAAGATGCTTGGAAAAGTTGGAAGGTAATAATTTAAGTGTTTAAATATGAAGATACCCTTTTTGTACTCCCTTAGCCTGTGGGATAGTTCTGCAAGACATTACATAGACCATTACCTTTTAGTAGGCTTCAGTAAAAGAAACATTAGCAAGGAAACATTTATAAGAGGTCAGTGATAGTCTTTATTCTTTTTGGTGTGGTTGTTTTTTTTTTTTGTTTTTTGTTTTTTGTTTTTTGTTGTTGTTGTTGTTTTTTTAAAGAAGCAGGACCTTTTAGAGAGCTGAGTCCTTGCTCAGACTGGGAGGATTTGGAATAAAGGAATGTAAATACTTTAAAGGAATGTTAGTTTACCATATTCTGTTACAGGGTTCCTTCTGAGTACTTGACCATTGGTAGTACCAGTCATCACCTGTATGAAACAGAGCCAGCAGACCTTATTTTACAACAAAAGAACCTCATGTTTCTTATTTTGCAACATCCAAGAAGACTGTTTATCCCCAAGTCTTGAGAAATCCCTGCCTCCCAGAGTACTCAGATCTCTAGCATGACCAAGGTCCTGCTCAGGGTTGCGCCTGATGATGCATATTAGTGCAATGGCCCTAACAGCAGTAGCAATAAGTACTATAAAAAGGTGTTTTGTTGCTTGAATATGTTGTTTGCTTTGTTTTGTTTTTAAATAGGAATTAACAGTTATGCTCTATTAGAAGTGCTGTGGTGGTTTCTTTTAAAGGAAAGCAGCCCCAAGGAAATTGCCACCTTGTCTGTGTTGCAGAGTAGGCAGACTTTGGATTTCTGAGTCGTCTTCTGTCAGAAGCATGTGTTGCCTTCCTGTGAATTAATTGTGAAAGTAGTGGTCCCACAGAAGATAATAATGAGTTCAAAGGCTGTAGTTAATACCAGCCATGGAGCGGAATAGAAAAGATCACAGGTTTTGAGTCTTATATCAGATTGCTTTGACATAGAGTGGAGACTTTATTACCGTGATGGGAAATATCAGAAAGGTCTGGAAAACGTTGCTTATGGTATAATGCTTTGATCAAAGTGGAACAGATGAGCTCTAACATCAGTGATGGCAAATGGGTAGAAGTTTAACAGCATAGTGAGAAACAGTATTTGAGAAAATGGGAAGTTGAACAGAAAGTCTCAGTATCCAGTTGTTTTGATAGTGTGCCTGTATATGACTCCCAGAAAAAGGAAAGAACAGACGTGCTGATAAAAAAGCACCTTTTTTTTTTTTTTTTTTTTTTTTTTTTGGGGTGTATGCACTATAAACTGAAGTGCTTGAGTCTTTTGGAGTGTATGCACTATAAACTGAAGTGCTTGAGTAAGAAAAAAGGTTACATGAACTTGATAAAAGTTTTCAGTGATTCAGAGGTCACGTGTGTGGTGTGCTTTATCTTCTCTTGGGATAAAAATTTCATGATTGTAAGTTTTGATACAGCTTGGAACCAGCTCGGGATTACGTTATGATGGGGAAACCTCACCCTGCTCCTCAGCTACAAAGATAAACTTATTGGCACTGAAACTGATGTATTACAACAGTCTGTACTTAAAATAGCTTTTATTACCCTGGTGGCTATAGTGTGGTAAAATTCTATGAGTGTATTGATGCAGAAACCTGTGTGCTTTTTCTTATACAAGTGATTTCGAAAGGCTGCACAACTTTTGCGCTTTCCTTGATATACAGAAGATATAAAGATCTTCCTGATGATGGAATTCTGCAGTGTGGTAAGTTCAAGAAGGGCTAATAAGTGACCAGATTTAAGTTTGTACAGTTTAAAA
>JAOWBP010000001.1:52251229-52261246 GCA_028571105.1 Tragopan temminckii | reverse complement strand
CGCTCGGCCCCGCGGGGAGAGCCCCGCACCGCGCCCCGCACCGCGCCCCGCCGCGCTCTCGGCCACCGGCGCGCCCCGTTCCTCCGCGCGAGAGGAGAACGCCCGCAAGGTAAGGGGTTGCCGAGGCGGGATTCCCTCGGGTCTCCTCGCCCCGCGGTCACGCTGCGGTCCTGAAATCCCCCCAGGCAGCCTCCCGGCTCCTTAACGCGGCGAGCTGCGCGGCGTTCAGCCACCTGGAAGAGGATGGGGCTGCTCGGGCAGGAGCCGCTGGAAAACTCCCCCGGTGCGTGCGGGGCTCCGAGGCTGGGGACGGCGTTGGGGCTGCAGCCCTTCCGTCTGCGTGTGTGCCGCCGCACCTCGCACCTTGCCCGAGCGCCCAGTGCGGGGCTCCCGCGTCCCCGGCGCTCGTCGCCTCCCTCCCCACCTGCTCCCAGGTGGCCTGGCTGTCTCTCCTGCTCTTGTGTGATTGTTTTCCGCCCTTTATGCTGGCTTCCCAGTCAGCGTTGCTGGGAGCTGGCGAGGAGCAGCTGGCCGGTGCGATAATCCCGTCGTATGCCCGTGTTTCCCGGGTGCGCTGCCCTGCTGCCTTCCTTCCCCTATTCCTGCTCGATGCGAACTTTCCCTGGCATTCTTTCTCCTCCTACCCTTCTCACCGCCATGACGCGCTCTCCTGTATGCATCGCGCTGTGCACTGAGGGTGACCTGGGCACGCGGTGGAAAACAGGTTTTCTGGCATTTCGTTGAATGATTTAAGGTGGTACTTGCCCCCTGTAACCTCTGTAGGGCCGGGTAGCAGCAGGCAATAGAAGGGCAGAACAAGTTTTTCGTAAGGATATTGTTTGAGAACCAACACTCGTACCCCAAAAGCATGCTTTGCATCGACTCGTGGCTCCTGTACCCCTCCAAGGTACAGACATGCAGCAGTATGACCTTTGGTGGAGTCTGTTTACTTCAAGTGAAGTACTGGAGATAAAAATATTACTCCGCTAGGTTGTGTCTGCTGAAATATTAACCAAATGATGGATCTCAGGTTTCGTTGCAGCGTAGACCGTGTTTTAGCACGGCCTCTCCTTCCTTTTGTCATCAGAAATAGGGTCCTCCTCCCTTCCTATTAACCATCTTTCTTCTCGTTTGTGACTGTGCAATGGCTATGTCAGCTACAAAAATTGCTTACATGGAAGAGCTTCAATATGACCATTTTTGTTGTTAGCAACTGGAAATACTGAATCAGCATTGTGTGAGCAGTCCCCATTGCACAGAGTATCACTGGAAATTCTGCAAGCGGAGCCCTCTGAGAAGTGGTTACCTCCTAGACCATCCCTACTGTGGGTTGCTCGCTTCTTTCAGTGTGTGGTGAGGGCTGCAGAAGAGTTTGTGAGGTTCCCAGGATGTGCAGAAGATGCAGCATTTCTCAGCTTGATTCACAGCTCCCAAGTGCAGTGTTGTTATTAGCATACGGGTACCTCCAGGTAATGAGATACTGTGCTCAAAGGTCTGCTGGAGCTGAGCGGGGCTGCTTTGTCTGAGAGGGGCTGTGGATGTACAATTGGCTTTGGACAACACTTGTATTGTCACATACTCGTAAATAGCTCAGAATAAATGTTTTTGATTGTGTATAATTTTGACAGCACTCAGAGCATCCCATTAGGTATAACTGGAAGGAGGTAGCAGCCCCACAAGGAAGAACACCCAATAGGTGCCTGTCTATACATAGCAATAATACAGAGCCCAGGATTGATCTAAAGACACTTCTGTTGTGAAATGCACAACCTGAAAAAACACTTTCCACTTGGTGACAACTGAATTCATGAGCTACGATTGATTTTCTTTCTGTCCATATTCCAGCTGTTAATGGCAAGTCGCTCACATTAACTGCTATATATTTTTTTTCCCCTGTGGGTGAAAACTTATTAAAACCTAAACATATGAAGTTGAATAATTGGTGCCCTGAGGGTCAAAATAGATCAAATATATAAGAACTTTGCTCTCCAAGTCTTCTGATGTCTCACTACCATAGCTAAAGACTGCACAGTGAAGGCTGCACTAATAAAGTGCTTATTAAATTTGATTTCAGTGTCTAACACTTGCTTCTCTTACACTGCTGATTATAATTGCCATGTCAGCATTGTCTTCTAGACAGTGAATGACTGATCAAAGGTGAGAGGTTTCCCTGAAGAAGCAGCAGTCGGCCACACTAGGTGGAAAATTGGAGCCTTTGGTTGGTCCATGACCCCTACAAACTGGAGCACTGCAGAACCTCTCAGAGGGTGGTGACGCTCTGGAACAGGTTGCCCAAGGAGGTTGTGGATTCCCCATCCCTGGAGGCATTCAAGGCCAGGCTGGATGTGGCTCTGGGTAGCTTGGTCTACTGGTTGACGACCCTGCACATAGCAGGGGAATTGAAACTAGATGATCATTGTGGTCCTTTTCAACCCAGGCCATTCTATGATTCTGTGATAATTCCATGATTCTCTACTTTGTGTCTGGTAGCCAGGAAGTAAAGGCATTTAATTCCTCACTGCTGTGCAGCTGTTGGTACAGAGAACACGGCCCAATCCTGATACCTCTGTTGAAAGAGAATCAGAAAGATTCTTTGCTTGTGTGTGTGTCTTCCACATATGGATAGATTTGATTCTCATACTGCCTTTGAAACTAAGATTTCTTCTAGGTGTGTTTTGTTTTGTTTTGTTTTTTAAATTTCACAGCATCTGGTTCTGTGTTTTCTGTGTCCATAGAGTGTTAGGGGTTTCGTCATTCTAGTCCTGAGCTGGGTTCCCAGGGAGGCTTGTCAACACCTCGCAACTATATAGCTTTGGGATGATTTGAAGCCTCTGTATTTGCTTTGTGATTCAGGAAGCAGCCTGATGCCTGAAATACCCCTTTACCTGCTTTCACTGAGGTCCATGACTGGTGTCATTTTATCTCAGTTTCAGAGTTAGATTCTGCTTCATCCATTGATTTATTCATCCAACACAGGATTTGTACATGTAATGATTTAATCCTGATACCTGGAAAAGTCAATTTCTAGTCTCGGGTGTCAATCTAGATGACTGTTGCTGTTTGAGCTTTTTTTTTTTCTTTTTTTTTTTTTTTTTCTGGGAGCTTCTGCTGTTACTACAGTCATGAGAGAGGGTCTGCTCCATCTCTCACCATTCTGCATACATATGAAGTTACAGACACAGTCAAGTTTCATCTCAGTGAGACTGCTCAGTCTGCATGTGACAAAGGCTTAGCACAAGTGTTTACAAAGCAGACCTGTGGATTCACTGAAGCATCAAGATAAGAGGAGGTGTCTGTTGTAGGCTTTAGTGCTTTTGTGGTTCTGTATTATTGTACTTGTTCCCATGCGAGGTTACTCAGAAGTTTCTTGGAAAGACTGTGGGGATGCAGGAAGAAGCAACCTTCACATCTGTTTTGCGTCTCTTTCTTTTTCCAATAGCACGTTGTGGACTTTGAGAGGATAAAAAATGAGTCAGTTAAAAATGCAAGCATCATTAGCATTAGCTTTTGAGGGCTGGGTTTCATTTTGAGCTGCATCGCTGAGCCTGCACTCACTGACATATGCCTTTGATTTTATTCACTAATGTCATTTATAGTAAAATTTTTCAATATGAGCCAACCCAAGGCCTTGCATTCTACTAGTTGAACACAGTCTGTCCTTTCTTCCCTTCCCTCCTTGTGCCGCTATCCATGCAATTAAAGCTACTCATGCTGTGACTCTCCACGGGAACGAGATCTGATGTGGAAATAGCAAATTACAAATTACTTTGTTTGCATTTATTACCTCTGTCGTTTTCTGAATAGTCTCTAGCAATCTTTTGCATTTTGGATGGACAGAGTTAGCAGATGTCTCTAACTTCAAAGGTTCACGATGGGCATTTAAAGTGGGATTTGTACATTTTGCCTTAATTTATGCATTTCTGAAGGGTTTTCAGTTGTGCAGTGTTCTGATGCGTAACAGGCATCTTCATTACTAACAGTATGACAGCGGGCATTGGTTGTACTTGTTCTTAAAGCCTTGCTCAGGTTGGCATTTCAACCACGCTTGGAAATTGCTGTATTCTCTAATAAAACCATGCGTTGTGAAATGATGAACCTGTTTTCCTGGAATGCTGTTAAACCTTTGAGTATTTCAGCATCATATTTAGAAAACACTTTTTAAGAATGATATCTTTTCAGTGTAGGTGTTGCAGATGTTCAGTATCTTCGAGTAATTTGCGTACACATAATTTGTCCTTTTTTTCTTCTTTTCCAGAAGGTACCAGTTTTATGTATGAGGAAGGATTTGTCTTTCAATAATCCAAAATGCTACTATTTATAGATCGTGCAGATTTTGTAGGTTATCACTGCAGGTAGGGAAACATACAACTTCTTTTTAGTATCCCATGGGCACAGAGGAGCCGTGTTCAGCTGGCTTAATGGTGAAGCTGCCATAGCTGGTTTTTGGGCAGGGAGGTGGAATTTACTGGAGCCCTTAAATGTTTCAGACTTCGCTTACTGCAGGAGTATCACTGTAAGCCTTAATGTCTGTAGCTCAGGATTTTTATTTTGTTTAATCTGGAAAATAAAGGGACGACTCATGGGGATTTGTGTATTACTTTGATTTCTGCTCCTGCATGTAAAAGCATTTTTCAGGATTTGACCAAGTATTAAAGCAGGCGCTAGGCTTGCTGCTTCTCCCATCAACGCTCCCTTCTCCTCCCCCTTGCCTTCCAGAAATTGGCTCACCTGCAAAGAGAAGCCGAAAGTCAGATGTTAGCAGCGCTTTTTCACTCTTCATTAGTAGAGGTCCAGAGCCATTAGGAAAGGGAAACGATACGTAACATACCTCACAGATTAGCTGCTTAAAACTTGATCTAAAAAACAGGAGAAATACATGAGATTGGTTAGATCTGTTCTTTAATACTTGCAGATGCAAGGTGTGGCACAAGAGTATCTCAGTATATTTGTACTGCAGGTGGAATTTGAAGGTATTCTGATTTGTCCACTTAATGCTCTTAGTAGTTTGTCTTCCATATGAACCTTGGGTCATGAGCACTTTGTTTTGTTCTGGGGTGTTTGAGGGAGCTTTACATCCGAGTGCTCTTCTTGCAAATGTGCACAACTCCTCTCATAGCTCTGATGTACTCTTTCTTCTTCCAATGTCACTCTTTGGTTTGTTTTAAGTAAAATGTAATTTGAAGTGACTGGTTTTGAGAAATCATTCTTCTTCTAATTGATTAGGGATTTACCTCAGTGTTTCAGGGAGCTAGATATCTGGTTGATCCAGACATTCAGTACGAGTTCAGTGCCTTTGAGGATCCCAGTGTTCATCACAAAAACATTGTGGATGTGCAGGTCTGTTGCACCTAGCGCAGGGATACAAGACTTGTGCCAGGTGTCACTCAGTGCATACAACAACGTGACAAGGGCTATGTGATGAAATGTGAGTTTTGTTACAAGGAGCTTGTGATAATCAAGTCGCATCAAAGTACAGCCCGATGGTCTTCTGTACCATTTTTAAAATGGAAAAGTCAACCACATATGGATAGGCTTCTGAAGTAATTTACAGCCTTGAACAACATGCTTTGAGAAGCCTCTGAGTGCATTACATTGCCTGCTGTTGGGCATGTAAAATATGCATGTGTTTCTCTCAGAGTTTGGAGGCAGACAGTATATTTAAATTCATGTTTTTCTACTTTCATTTCAGTGTTGTCTCAAGCTTGCTTTTCCCATAGTGGGATTACTTATTACCTTCCCCATGTCTACTGTTATTTATTGCTTTGCAATCCTTTCACAACCTTAGCGTAGTGTTTCATCTCTTTTATTTCTTCCTCTTCCTGTATTTAGGGACAAAGAATTGTCCAGGGGTTAAGGCAGAGAGCTGGGAGGTAGGGTGGTGCAGTCTGTTCCTACTTCAGCTGCAAATTTCCTTATAGCTAATGAATCTGCGCTAACTGCTGTCCCACAGAGGGCACGACAGAGTGAGGTATTTGGACTTTGCACCTAAGTGTCCAATGGTTAAATCACCTGTGTGATGAGCGTCCTATGCCTGCTGAGAAACAAACAGCGTTTCTGTTGTAGTTACTGTTTTCCTGTTCCTGTCTTAAAGCAGAGATGCATCTTGAACCTTGCCTTCTGCTTTGGTCCATATTCTTTCTCTAGCTCAGCCTGGCACTTGGTTTGGCTCTTAGTGTTTTCCTTTCCTTTCTGGTTGCTCAAGCCATGTTTCTCCACTGTGGTCCACCTTGTTTTTGCACCTTGCTATAACTTTAACTTATTTCTTCTTGTTTCTTTATTTATTCCATAAGCTGTCCCTACCCTTTTTATTTTACTTTTCAGTTCTTCATTGTGCATCATGTTCAGCTTCACACAGTCACTTCCTACCACTCCTTGCTACAAAGCCATTCCTTTCACGCAAACCATCTTTTTCCCCTCATGTATGTTTGTGTCATCAGTCTTTATTCCAGTGTCCTCTGAAATGCATTTCAGATCCATTGATCTCAGTGGGGTAGTTTATACTCAAAATTACATGTATAATTAAGTCTTTCTAGGATATGGCTTTAATTCTTTAATACGTTCCTGCATTTTATCTAGACAGTAATTTTAAGTTCACTTCAAGCTGCTCTGGAGCTCAAGACCTGAATAGGAGGTGTTGAAGTGTGTGTAGGCATTTGTTTTCTGTGTGAGTGAGCTGTCTAATGCATACACCAAAAATCTGTTCAATCAATGTCTCATTGAATATGAATGTAAGATGTACTTAGAAGTGCCTTTGCTAAGCTGTGGCATTTGTTCATTTCTGCTAAGAGTTTAGTAGAGTTAAGCCATTCACTCTTTATATTATGTTGACGTGCGAGAAAAAAGATACGTTCATCTGTTTCTTAAATTGTGACAGTGCAGAATACAGCTGCTTTTGGGGAGTTGCTTTTGAAGTGAGTTGCTTTTGGGGACCAATCTTGATGGTGACAGAAGTTGCAGTTCTGTGCAGTTTATCAACAGTTTGAATCTTCAGAGAGAGTTTGTCTTCCAGCTGAGGATTGGGCAAATCTGATGGTGCTACTGGCCTGTTTAGTTCAGTGCTTTGTGCTCTATGGTGGGGAGTAGCTTTGAGCAGCTGGCAGCAGTGAAGTACACCTTCCCTGTGAAAGTGTTTTCTTACTTTTTGAATGCGAAGAGCATGAAGGATTATGTCCCATCACATTCTTCATGAATTTTAAGTAGTACTTCTGTAAGTCAGAAAGTTCTTTTTGTCCATAGAGATGCCCACTCCCATTTCTAAAATTCGTCTCAAGATCTTGGTGTTGAAGACAGTAGTTTTGTCTCTCTGCCTCAATTTTCTTATTTATAAAACTGCAAATGTATCTGTCTCTCTGGGGTTCTGGGAGACTTAATTAGCGAATGTTTATACAGCCTTTGAAGATGTAAAGCACCATATAAATGCTAAGTATTATTATTATTAGCACCAGCTGCTTCATAGTAATTGCAGTAATAAAAGTGTCAATGCTAGTGGTTGTATTAACTGTGCCGTAGCTGTAGTTTTGTATCATTATTGGGATCCTGAGAGTTATTCCATTTCCATTGTACTGTGCAGGAAATGAGCAATTCAAAACACTTGACAAAGTAGCCCACCCCAAAGTTAGTGTGTAGGGCACCACTTCAGATATTTCCTTTTTCAATCAAGTTTGCATTCCGGAACACATATTTCATGAAATCTTGCAAGTTTTCCCCATGCTCTGACATCATCTCTTCACGCTGTATATGGTGTTCCTCTCATAGGGAAACAAGCTGAAGAATGGGCAGTGAGGTTAGTAAAAGCGACGGTGCAGATGCTGCTGAAGTACAGCTGGTAGGAGAGCTGAAATGGGAGATGCTGGGCTTCCAGCTGTGAGATCTTGGTAAAGGGCTTCTTTGAAAAGGGAGGAGAAATGTTCAAGTCTGAAACTGGGAAAGATCGATGCCTGTTGTGCAGTGTGACAGTGTTTGCCAGTCCTAGGGCTGACTGGGGGGTCTGTGCTCTGCAGTGCTGAGCTGATTAGAAACGAGCCAGCAGCAGTGGCGTTCATGACGTTTGCATGTAAAAGAAGGGATCTTTTATAGATGATTGATACCTGGTAGTATAAGGAAAGAGAAATGGTATAAATCACAATTAGCCTTTAGGGGTTTTTTTTAGGTTTACTTTTGTAAAACATCCATGACTTAATGCTGAGCTATTTTTATTAATGTACTTGCGCTTATCTCACATAACCAGCTTGGTAAAAGAGGATATGAGCACTTTTTAAGCCTCTGACTTATAAATTGTGAGAAAGAGAAAAGAAGATTGATTCCAACAGGCTTGAAGGTAGATGCATTTTTCTTCTAGTTAGTAAAATGAGAGAGGGGAAAAATTAAACTGAAACCTTAGAAGTCCAATCAGTTTTAGTCGGGTGGAAAATTATTAGGTATTGCTCTAATGCACAGTTTAATTGTAAAGCTTGAATCTAAAAGAAAGCAAATGCAGGGGAGTTCTGTTTTGCTGAGCTGATGATAAAATCTCCCAGTCACTTCTGCCTAAAGGAGCAAGGATAAGAAAAAATGGAGTAATAGCAAAAAAAACACTGAGGAGGAACAATTTTTTTTTTATTTTTATTTTTTTTAATAATCCTGAAGATCTGAGTGGGTTACTTGGTCACATTATAGGAATAATCTCATGCTGCTGGAATGTTGGTGGGATTGGTTCTGCTCTGTGCTTTGAAGAAAACATCTCTGTTCTTTTTACTATAAACATTTAAGATAAGATGGAAAGGTTTGGAAAAACACCTCACATTCTATGAGCTTTTTCAGCATTCTTAATTGCTGATTATGAGATCTTAATTTAATATTGTTCCTATATATTTTGAGTATTTGTAGTGAGTTCTACTTCACCTGGTAGAGCCATCGAACTCTGAAATAAGTGTTGTAGCTTAGCATATAACACAGTGCTTATTTAAATTGCTAGAGATGTTTCCCAGTAGCTTCTGTATCAGCTCCAGTTATGAAGACCTGAATGAATGAACACATTAAAGAGATCATATCAATCTGGATGATGGGCAGCATCACTTCATAGTGGCTGTGCTACAAGAACTCCTAAACCAGAAATGGAGCAGAGCAGGGAACTGATTTGGACTTTTTTGATTCTTTGTAAACACATTTTTAGACAACTTTGAATACCTTTAAAAAGCAAGAAGAAAAGGCACTAACTTTTACAGCTGCAAAGTCCTTCTACATAGAAGTTGTTCTCTCTTTATTGTATGAGACTGGTGGCTTCCCATTTTGAACAAAATTCTGTTTTGTTTTGTAATTTTTCTGAGGGCTGCAGGAAAGAATAACTATTTCATGCTCCTTGCATACTGTAGTACGGCAATTTGATGGGAATTTCTTCTTCTGTTATCCTAGACCATAACATGTAGTAGAATAATAGCAGTCTTTTGAAGTACAGAAAACCTGCCTGAGGGGCCATCATTTTAAAGTCTAATATGAAATTCTTTTTTAATAAGGTTCATTCCTTGCACTATTTAAGTGCGAGGAGGTGTATGTGTTAAAACCTTGCTAATCCTTCATTTGCACAAAGTGTTTGGCTCGTTCCCTAACTGTCAAGGAATTAATGGTGTGCTTCAGTGTAAGATCTTGTATTACTAGGCTGCAATTATGAGAGATTTTGTGCTGCTTTTGATGGTGCTTAATGAATTATCTTAATACATGAAATGAAATCACCATTGTCAAAACGTATGCAAAAGCAAAGCAATCTGATTCTTGCATTTACTCATGAAATTAAGTGATTTCCAGTAGACTTACAGGCCATCCATACAAATTGGTGAGTCGTGCTGTGTTATGTTGTACTTGTGACCAGTTGAACAGCCGTATAGCTGGTGACGACAGCACCTTCCTTCCGTACTTCTTGTTTGGCCTTCCACTTGGAAATTGCACAAAAACATAGTGTATAATTTGGTACACTTAATGAATTCAGATCATTCATCCTGAACCAGGACGGTGACCTCTTGCCATTACTGCATGGAAATAGGC
>JAOWBP010000001.1:52229208-52251103 GCA_028571105.1 Tragopan temminckii | reverse complement strand
CTCCCTGTGAGGAGCTGCAGCCGCCATCAGGCCTCCCCTCAGCTCCTCTGCTCTGCGCTGAGCAAACCCAGGGCCCTTAGCTGGTCCTCACATGTCTTGCCCTCCAGACCCTTCTCCATCTTTGTAGCCCTCTTTTGGGTTCTCTCTAGTAGTTCTACGTCCTTCCTATGTTGTGCTCCCCAAACCTGCACGCAGTGCTTGAGGTTGAGCTGTACAGTGCAGAGCAGAGCAGGACAACCCCTTCCCTTGGGATTGCACTGCTGGGTCTGATGCATCCTATGGTTGGCCCCAGGATTTTTTTGTTGTCAGCCACAGCCTAAGAGTCTGAGAGCAACAGGCAATTTGTAGCGATTACAAAATATTACTTGTGACTTCAGACTGTTACTATTTAACTTGATTGGGTGGCATTTATGTAGTGAGTCTGAGAGATTTTTTGTGCATTTCTCCAAGATACCTGCTAAGTAAGAAAAGTAATTCTAGCTAGATTCTTTATTTATGGACATTCTCACCTGAGAATTCAAGACGTGAATGCAGAAGAACCAAGGTCGCTGATACAGTGCTCAGGGGTTGCTGTGTCCTGCAGCTGCTGCTTCTGCTGCTCTCATGCCTGCTCCATGTGGAAAGAAGGCAGTTTGTTGTTTCCTCACAAATGCATTCATCTACCAAAATAAAGAGCATGTTATCATATGATATTCGGTTCATAACTGAAGGAGATTTCTCAACTATTTTCTTCTTCTACAGAAACTTCACATGCATTAACTGCTTCCCAAAAAGCATGCAGAGTCCTGGCAGTTGTTTCCTAGCCCCAGAGGTAAAATAATATCTCATAATTTGGAAAACTTCTGATATTCCAGATTTTTAAGCATTTTACAAAAGAAATACAAGCATTTTCCAATAAGTGTGGAGATGGTTATGGAACTTAAATCTAGTGATCAGAAAAAATCAAGGCTTTCCATTTCTAATGATAGCTGACGTGTCCTGAATTGTTTCCAGTCATGCCAGTGAGGGTTTCTATAATGATTTTACTGAAAGCAGATTGCGTTCTTCATTCTTTTCCCACAATCTTTATTAAGTGGACTTAAACAGCATTGAAGATGTAGTTAACTGAAGAAAAGACAGTGCATAAGGAAGCAGAAAACAAACTGATTTATCATTTGCTTTAAAGACATAAGGAGATTGTCTTCTTAAGTATGTCTGAGATACTTTTTCTTTTTCTTTTTTCTTTTTTCTTTTTTTTTTTTTGCCATTGCAATAAGACACCATCAGAGTATATGCCATCTGTCTATAGGTCTTTTATTGCAGAAATTAGAGATGTTTTCTTCCATAAGTCTGAGAAAGTCATCTTGTGAATGGATACATAAGGAAATAGCTACAAAGCAACACAGCAGTACACTAGGGAGAGGAATCCATAGTTGGTACAAAGAACATTGAGACAGCCAAAGATGTCTGACAGACTTATACAATGAGGGCATATATTTTCAATTTGTGCATTTTCTCTTTTTCTCTTTAATTTCTTAGAAGAGATGGAAGACACATAGTGTCTCTATTGCAAATATGATTATTTATTTATTTATTTGTGTGTGTGAATCTAAGTTACCTAGTGCCACTTCTACTTTAAGTAGATCTCTTTGCTTTTTATCCTTTTGTGCTAACCATGTAACCCAATCACGGAAATAACATCTGGGATGGCAATCTATCTTATTTTACAGGCAACGGCAGCCAAGTAGGAGTGGCACTCCCAGTTGACAGAGGATTCCCACTTCTGTGAATTGATGTCAGAAACACATGAGTCTCTCACAAGCTTTGAGTTACAGAACTTGGCTGTCTGCAAAACTAGCCTGGCATGTCTTCTGATAGATGAAGAAGCATTGGCTTATTGATGGAAAATATGGGTTTCCTTCAGGGAAATAAGGCCACCACAGATTTTGTGAAAGTAGTAGGAGCCTCAGCATAGCAAGTGTATACTGGAACCCTCCCCCTTTACGGCACAATTTCCATCTCCTGTTTTTGATGAAAATCTTTGTCAAAAAGTAGTAAGACTTGGAAACATTCCTATTGCTAGATTAACTGGATCTCAGCGTGGTACAGAGAGGTAGCAACTATGCAAGTAAAGGACAAGGTTTTATTGTGGTACTGGATAGAAACTGTTTACGAAGGTTGATTCTTTTGAAAATATTTTGATGGCACATCTGACCATCAGATTCAGAAAACCTGTTTTCATTGTGAAGTGAAACAGGAACAACATGCAATTCGGGCATTCGCTACTACAGGGATTCAGTCATTCCCCATCAACAGTGTCATGGGGTAAGGAGCAACAAGCCCTGTTCCACTAAATTGTCCTTGACAGAAATTTTGCTTCAGAAGATATATGATACTACTTGGAAAAAATGGAATTATATTGGTCTTATATCAAGCACAGTTGCTTGGATAGTTTTCCACAAAAGAATTCATCATCAAAAATTCCGCAGTATATCAGGAAGAATTAGTGTTTGACTGAGGAGCCTGTTGTTCAGATTAATGGTGTGCCATGCCAAAATACCAGTAGCTACCTTGCAGAGCTGGCCTGAGTTGCTAGAATATATTTTATTCCTTCCATCCAGATGTTAATGTGATCAGAAACATCAGCCTATTCATTAGGCAACGTGGCAAGAACTCATCCTTAAATTTGATTCCATTTCCCTGTATCCTGTCAGAGGAGATCCTAAAACTACAGTAGCTCATCAGCTACAGAGATTGTCCAGAGGTGAAGACAACACCAGAGCTTCTACTACTGAAGAATGCAGCTGTCTAGTTTTGAGAGGGTTTGAGAGCTGCAACTATCCTGTATCATTCCTCTGCACTGATCTTTGTTAGCTTCTAGTCTGCTTTAGCTGCCAATTTGAGGATCTGGTTCTAATCTTCAAAACCATCACCAAGTTTTAATCTATTCATATTGGCAGGATGTTGCTATCTACACTGCAACAGAGACTCCATAGCAAAGTATGCTTGGGCTAAGTAAAGATATTTTTGACAGAGGGTCTTCAGTACAGAATAATCTCTTCAAGGAGGTCACACACTCTGCACTCCTGAACCATAAAACCACTCCTCACATCATTTTCTTCTTCACTTATTCCCTGGAGAATGCTCATGTTTATGGTACTAAATAATTTCTTCTGTATCAGATATGGGGAATAGTGAAATTGTGATTCCTGGTATTTATTTGCAATCTAGAATAAACAAACTGGCAATCATGGAAAAGTTACTCACATAAAAGATATTATACTGTCCATTTTAGGATCCCAATGATATCCTGAGCTACCACTTCAGAGTCTGTCAATTGGAAAGTGGTTCTGTTAGTCCCCAGATTTCAGCAATTTTATATACACTTCCAGACCTGTCTTGAGAAAGATTTTTCTACTAGAGCAGAGTTGATTCAAGATATAAAAGTGTATTTTTACCAACAGAGAAGATTTATGTCATGTATTTATCTCTCTTCGAAAGTAGTCTCTTCTGCCTTCCACATATCCTATTGGGATAATCCCCTGCAGCTGCTGATTCATGATGAGATTGCTCAAGATATGCACTTGCAGTGGAGTGTCTATCGTTGTTTGAAGGTACTTGCAAAAATACATATATTTATCTTTCATTTACAAGTAATCAGATGTGTTACAAATGGTGACACAATGCTAGGAATCAGGTGACAGCTTGAAGATCACCTGATCTATACAACAGTCTACAAGGAGCTCTATTTTATTAGTGAATAGGAAGAGAAAAGCAGTAAAAAAAAAATAACACAGAGAGAGAAATTAAAAACCAACAGCCAATCCCACAATTCATCGTGTATTCATTTTGCATTTTCTGCCTTGTAGTAGACCAGTAAGAGAACTCTGCCTGTTGATATTTGTATGATAGTTTAGGAGAAAAAGTGAAGATTGCCTTTTTCTTTCGATGGTACTTGCTTTCATAGCCAGCTTTCTATTTGGCACAATATCTGAATATGTGATTGTTGCAGATTAATTTTCAAACTTTGAGTATTCTGTGTTTTTACTTGATACTTCAGTTCTTGACTTCAGCTTTATAAACTTATTAGGGCTCACATGGACAAAAAATGTATAAACCCAAATGCACCTTAAAGGCTCAGAGTTATGTGGAAACTAGAAGTATTGTCATGTAATATTTCACAGAAAGTCTGCATAATTTGCAGTGTTTACAACTAGCAGTCTGGCTGAAGATTCTGTTCTAATTATTTCTGGGACAATTTTTGTGATTCAAGTATGAAGTGGCCTACCCTCACAAACGTCTCAGATTCCACTTTTGTGATTCATTTGTGAAGCAAGTTATTTTCAATCTTTCCCATGCTCTTAGTGTCATGGGATTTTTATTCCCTTGGAGCCACAATAACACAAAGAACATCAGCGATAACAAATGTATCATCCACTTAGAATTTATGATAAGAAAGAAACTCACAACCTCTGATAATTTGTAAGTGGGCATCTCTTTGTGAGATAACATCTTTTGCTACCTGCTACCAATACAAACCCAGCTGTTGTCAGTTGTGAAAGGCTACATGAACTGTACTAGACGCCTGGGGAACTGCAGTGTTTGCACCTTTTTTCAAATCTGGTGTGTAAATCCTAGGTAAATATTGAGTAGTTTTATTTAGCATATTTGTTGTTAGTTTTTCGGTAATTCAATACATACAGAAATCCTTATCCCTTTGGCATGTTTCATATTTCAGGCAAACTCTGTGTCCATTCTGTTTCTGTTTTGCAGTTAAATTAAGGACATGGGTTCCTTGAAACAACTCTTACTACACTATTACAGTAAAATAAGAACATTTGGAAAGGCCTGCAAAGCTTTTCATACAGAAACTAGGCATGCTGCTGTTGTGCACAACCTTCTGTTCTGATCTTATCTTGCTAGAATTCAGTATCAACTGCCACTGCCTGTTCCAAGCAGATCACACACAGTATCTGGGAGCCACTTGGCTTCTGTTGCGCCAGATTAAGTTCTTACTGTATCTCAGGTGAGAAAGATGACTGTCTGTCCCGTGCTGAAAGAGGAACAACTAGGAAATGCAATGTTACATATAGTCATACCACGTTTTGGCAAAGGATGTTACAAATTAATAGTAGAATTTAACCCCAAAATTTGTTGTAGTGAGTATCTGACCTATAGACACTAGCCCAGATATGAATTTTGCATATGGTCTTACAATTTATTTTTATATTGGGAATAAATATTTAAGGGATGTATGGTATCTGTCTTCCTATTTCCTACTCCCAAATGAGACAGATAATTGCTGTCTCTTTCATAAAGTTTTGAATGTAACTAAATGATATATATTATATACTATAAGGTATTATATAGGAACAAAATTTTTATTTTTATTTTTAATCTATCTTTACTACAGATCAATTTGATTTTTTTTTTTTTTTGAGCCAAAGGAACACACCTCTATCTTTGTTATATAGACTTTTTTTGTTATTTAAAACATTTTTCTCTTGTTTACAAAATGTGTTGAAATGAAGTTCTAATACTTACAATGGGACATTTATTTTTCCAGAAACATTTTAAACTGAACAATTCATTTAAATAATATGGTGTAAGGCATGGGTGTTCAACCTTTTGGCTTGCCTGATCCACACTGAGTGAGGAGGAATTGTCTTGGGCTGAATCTAAAATACAGAATATAGTTAATGTATATAAATAACAAAACTTTTTTTTTTTTTTTTTTAATTAAAACAAAAAGAAGAGGGCAACCAAAATAGAACTAATGAGATACTTGTTTTTTGAAACTAGTACATTAGTACCTAATTCAATAACAGTGGTTACAATCCTTAGTGAGCTCCTGAGGTGTTCATCAGAGATTTTTGATGAAATATTACACTTCTTGTATTTCAACCTTGAAAAGAGTTATTCACAAATGTACATACTGCCAAAAAGCAATGACACAAATAAGGCAGAATTACAAATTAAGGGATATTTTTCTGTGGTAAGAGAGGCTTTATAGAAGTCTGTTATGGAGGTGTGATCATATATTTCTTCGAGCCCAGTGTCTGATTGGAACTCTTGTACATTCCATTTGAAAATTCACAGGTAATACATCTATGTTGAATGAAAATGAAGTTGTAATTATAAAAAAAAAAATAAATAGGCATTTGGAAATCTTAAAACGTATTCTCATATTTGTTTATCAAAATGGAAAGCAAGGCTGCATATTTTTTGCTGTTTCCAGGACTTTGTTTAGCCAAATGCTTAAAATTAATAACTTGAATAACTTGAGCTTGCCATAATTCAAGTTTCATTTTTGAATGTTAGTATGGTATGAAACATAGTAGATATAAGCAGATTTTCACCTTGCACATGTTGGAAATTACAAAATTTTCTGGATATTTCTTCCTAAGTGAACACTTCAAGTTATTAAATTATTTATAAAAATAACATAAGCCCAAATTTTGTAGTTACATAACTAAACTTGCATGTCTGCTTAATAACAAAAAATACTGGGTGGCCACCTGCCACAGGAGTGGGCAACAGTGTTTGGGGGGCAATGTCACATCTTTGACCCTGTGCTACCCTCCAGCATCAGAAGCTGTCTGCCGTCCATGGGATCCACTGGTGGCAGGTCAGATCATCAGAGAGCTTGTCCCTGTGCTGCCTTTGTCAGCTGGGGCTGGACAGGGATGCCATGTTCCATTGTGTGCAGCCCAGCATAGGACACATCACCATGCTGCTCACTGACTGGCTGATTTGCACTATAATCAGCTGCTGCAGCTGGGAGGCACAGAGGCTGAGGAGCCGAGGACTCCACTCAGGGGCAACAGGAGAGACCCATGGCTTCTGACCAACAGAGAGCCCTCACCACCCCAGTGATCCTTTCAGTGTATGGACAATCTTTTCAAAGCTCTGTCCAGTCCCGAAATCTTGATTTCCACTCTTTTTCCTTAAGGTGTAATCTGGAATGAAGCTGGGCAAGCTTTTATTAATCTGCTGTGATAAAGGTGTAATTCTGATAACCTGGGTCAGGTGCTGAAGTCAGAGGACAAACAGGAGCATTGCTGGCCTGCACAGAGCACACCTACCTGCATTTCTGCATACTTTTTTTTTTTGCTAATTTTGCAAGTGGTGGTTTAAAATGAAGAGGCATTTTATTTCAGAACTTTCCAGAACAAGCCCCTCCACTTGTTCCACCTCTTTTGCATTAAGTTTCTTGATGCTCAGAGCAGAAGAGGATGTGGCTTTGTAAGTGCTTAGAAATCTCCCAAACACAATCTGTGTTTGTATAAGTTTTTGAAAAAGAAGGCTGCTAAGCAGAGGTATCTTAATTATATCGGCTGCTTACTCATATAGGCTGCCTTTGTTATTTTAAAACATTTTTTCTTGCTTTCAGAATGTGTCTAAATGAAGTTCTAATACTTATAGTGGGTTCCTTATTTTTCCAGAAGTAATTCAATCTAAATAATATGGTGGAAGGTATCTCTAGATTGGAATCATAGTTTTGTTTTGAAGACTCTTCAGGGTAACACTCAACATGGTCCAGGATGATAAATTACACTGCAAGAATGTGTGTAGAAATCTGAAATTGATAGGGATATGTGTTTAGACGCTTATCAAGAGGGGTCTCTTTCAAATCCTTGCGAATGGAGAAGAAAAAGTCAGCTTTCTTCTAACAGTGTTTTGTTTTTGTTTTCAGTCTCACAAAAGTTGAATACAAAAATGATATCTTCTTTCAGGCAGCTGCTGTTTGCTGCCAAGGTCAGCTCTGCAAGCTAACTTTATATTTTTCACATGGCTGTTCTGTTCTTCAGTGATTCCTCTGGTGTATGAAAAACAAACAGGCTCTTCTCAATAGTTCATGCCTTTTCCTTATTTCTCTGCTTCCTTTAACCCTTACAACTGCTAAGCCCTAGGCACATGCTCTTATCTCCTCACCCCATCCCAGCCTCCAGCAGCCTGACTGCTGCACTCAGCAGGAGCTGGAGGTCTGTTCAGGGAAGTGGGGGTTAGGCTCTAATAAGTGGAAACTACTGATGAACAGAAACTATTATGGATCCCAGAGTGACAATAAATAAGGTCAAAGATGCACACAGATTTGTTCCTCTGAACAGCTGTGTAGTTCCAGAATTTGGTAGAAAATGATGATTGCAGTAGTATAAGGAGAATGCTATGTTTTGTTTAGTTCTGGACCTACAGAGCCTGTTGCAAATACAATATATTCTTTTCTTGCCTTACCTGTAAGACCCAAGTATTGAAAATACATAGGAGTTTTGCAAAATGAACTTGAAGTCAAATGCACCACGCTACTGCAAATCTTGAAAAAAATTAACTCAGTATTTAAATCTTCATAGCTCTGGCTATTTCAGCTTTGGTGTTATGAGGGATATGGTCGGGTCTGTGGTCCTGAGTGAACTTTGGCTTAAGCATTCTCTGAGAAACAGATCTAGTGATTAATATTAATGCACTGATACCCACTGATAGATAGTGTGAATATTTCATAGAATCATAGTATGGCCTGGGTTGAAAAGGACCACAATGATCATCTAGTTTCAACCCCTCTGCTATGTGCAGGGTCACCAACCACCAGACCAGGCTGCCCAGAGCCACATCCATCCTGACCTTGAATGCTTCCAGGGATGGGGCATCCACAGCCTCCTTGGGCAACCTGTTCCATTGCGTCACTACCCTCTGTGTGAAAAACGTCCTCCTAATATCTAACCTAAACCTCCCCTGCCTCAGTTTAAAACCATTTCCCCTTGTCATATCACTATCCACCCTCAAAAACTACCTCATAAACCCTCCTGCTTATGTGCTTCCTTCAAGTACTGGAAAGCCATTTCTTCTATGTATATAAAGTTCAATAAAGAGCCAACTGGAGGAGCTTGATACTTTCTGCATTTAAAACTCTTAACAAAATAAGTTCCTCTCTGTTTTACATTGCAAACTTAATGACAAACTTCCTACTGTAATGAGTGCAGCTGTGACAACACAGGCCTGGAGGCTGCAGGATGTTAGAACAACCCTTGGGCAAATGCAGTGCTGGCTGTTGGCAGAAAGAGGAAGGTATTTGGGGGTCTTTATATGAGTCCAAAAGATGAGTCAGTAGTAGAAAAGGCAATTCAAAGTTACCTCCTGTCAGGACTTATTGAAACAAGCCAACTTTTTATATTTCTAAGTATCAGTACAGGGCTCCAAACAAAACAAAAGACAAAAACCAGCCCCAAGGAGATGAAATAATGCATACTAAAATTCAGTCAACTGAATAAGATATCAACTGCAATTTATTTGGCATATTGCCACAACTTAAGTTAATGCAAACAGTAATACTATAAGTAGTTAGCTGTGATTCTTTTGAGAGGTTATTGCTCTCCTCCTGGGACACAGGAGTAGGCCTTTGCCTCATTTTTATTAACATATGGTCAAAACTACCTACTAGTGAGAAATAATTTAAAATGCAGGTCATTTAATTCACATTCCTCTCGTATAAAATAATAAATCCTTTGAAGAGAAAGGTCTACTGCAATAACTCTAATGATTTAATGTCCTTAAATATCTAAGGGATAGGAATGGATGACTAGAACAAGGATAAGGTCAATATAACATAGTAAACTCAATGAAATATATCAATAAAGATGAAAAACGTAGCAAATCATTTGCTGACAGGTGATGATGAGTGACAGAGGGCTATTTATTTCCAATATATTGTGAGATTCACAGTCAAAACCTTCAATTTTGCTGTCAGTTGATCCAGTTCTGTCTCATTTTACTTCAACCCATAGCCCATAAATTATTATTTGATAGCAAAAATGAAATCTTCCTAATATGAAAACAAAATTTTATAGAAAGATATTCACAGGAGGAAAAAAAATCCTGCTTACAAACAGTTTTAGTACTACTAAAGAGATTTTGATTCTGTTAGAAGTTATTCAGAAAAATGAAAACAATTTCACTAGGATACTTTGAGCAATACACTGTTCCCGTGTTTATTCTAAACTATGAAATTAATTCTTTGATATTCCATAAAAATGCAGTAACACTACTGTGCCTCTGTATCAGACTGCATTACAATTATGCAGTCCTGCTGCATACCCTAACTTATCAACATAAGCTTGTGAATATGAATGGGGATATACGGTAAGCCAGAGTTTGAAGCCAGCAGGGTTCTCAAATCTGATTATTTGAAAATGATATTTTAAAACATGCAATTAATTTATGAACTGCAAAAGAAGGTTTGGGTCTTAAAAGTTTGTGTCAGGCAGAAAGGCCAGAGAGAAGGCCCCTCAGATTAGTGTTGGTGGTCTTAAGCAGCTTGTAGATGAGGAAGAGAAAGACTGGACATCTAAGTGAATTCATCACATTTGCATTTTACTTCATTATATTAGGTAGGATGTGGGGAGACTTGATAGTGGCCTTTCAGTATCTAAAGGAGGCTGTAACAAAGGACAGACTCTTTAGCAGGATCTGTTGTGATAGGACAAGGGGAAATGGTTTCAGACTAAAAGAGGGGAGATTTAGATTGCATATAAGAAAAAGTTTTTTACAGTAAGGGTGATGTAGCACTGGCACAGGTTGCCCAGAGATGTGGTGGACGCCTTGTTCCTGGAGACACCCAAGGTCTGGAGGGGCTCTGAGCAACCTGATCTACTGTGGGTGTCCCTGTTCATTGCATGGGGTTTGGACTGGGTGACCCTTAAGGATCCCTTCTAATTCAAATGATTTTGTGATTCAATGATTCTTTGAACCATGTCTTGGATGTGTATTTGAAATATAGTAAAGGCGATAGATCTGGAAGTGTTGCAGTTAAATCAATGCAAGAGTCAGTGCAATCCACATCTGAAACAGTTTACCCTGATATGTATCTTTTTTAGTTCCCAAAGACCAGGATATATTTTTTCTATGAACTTGTTCCTTACACTTCTGGGTTCTTCATTAAGATGACAGGGTTTCTATTATAATAATAGGCCATTTAAGCAATAATGATAATATATTATTAACAAGGATGTTTCAAGTATTCTCTTTTCTCCTGTTATTTTTCTTTTCCTTGCTCCCAGATTCTGCAGGCATTACCATATTATCATTATTCTGTAGAACAGAAATGCTTGAAAGCATTGGAACCAGGATTATGCAGCAGACAGACTGAACACTGACCCTTCTCCAGGGAGCTTAAAATCAAATGCAAAATGAAAAACAACTGAAATGAATGTACAAATGCTTGAAAAATATGACAAAACATGAGATAGCTCTAGGGCATTTAAGCTGGAGAAAAAGCTGAGGACTGAGCAGGTCAGGGAGCAGCTTTGCAATAAAGAACTTCAGTGTCCTGGTAGACAGCCAGTTTTGAGCATGCATCAGCGGTGTGCACTGGGGAAATAAAGACTAAGAACATACTAGGCGGCAGTAACAAGAAGATAGCTGCAGATTTAGGGAAGTGGTTGTGCTGCTCAAATGGTGCTTGTGAAACCCTATATAGAGCAGTGAGTCTCATTTCTGGCCTTGAATACAGGAACAGTATGAACAAACTGAAGTGAGTTAAGGGAGAGGTCATTAAGATAATTAATATCTTAATGTATATGATAAACGAAGATAATATGAGAAACGAAGAGAATATGAGAAAACTTCAACCCTAAGAAGAGAAAAACTTATGGGAGACCTTGCTGCCGTCATTAACTGTTCAACAAAAGCACTGGGAGGAGACAAGGTCCAACTTTGCTCAGAGTGCACGGGGGAAGGATGAGAAGTAATGACTACAGGTAGGAACATGGGAAATTCCACGTAGATAAAAGGAGAAAAAAAAAAACCAACAAAACAACAACCACTATGAAGTTAGTCAGCACTGGGGTATGGATGCAGATAGGTTGTGGAATTTACATTTCTTAGAGACACTTGAAAATCACTGAATGAATCCCTGAGCAATCTGATAACTTAGATGTCAGCCTTAATTTGATTGAGAAGGTTGGATCAGGTGATTCTTAGAGCTCCCTTCCAAACTGAATTATTCTCTGAATCAGGAATTGCCTGTTTCACATTTATATTAAAGCCTCTTATACATCAAGTCTTAAGTTTTCAAGTTAGTGCAAATAAGGAAATAAAATATGTGTACAAGTAAATGAAATGGTTAAGCTACATTGCTGTAGTGGATTAAACAAGATACAGGATCACCAAATCTCAGATTCAACCATGAGGGTGTATCACGTACAGTCGCTGACCTGAGCAAGTTGCTGTTTGGGGAAAATAGCACATAGTCTGAGTTGGAGAAGTTTGTATCTGCTTGAAACAAGAAGCTGGACTTAACCTCACATTGAGAAGACTCACTCGTACACACAACATTTTCTTTAAAGCCTTCAGCTTTCTTAGCCAGTAGCTCCTCAGGGCAGTGCACAGGGAGTTGCATGAAATCTGCTTTGTGTTCACTATGACCTTACCCATTGTGTGTGTTCAACAGCAAATGAATGGAGAGTGCCTATAGGATTAGGTAATGTAACATGTCTGTCTGTCCGTCTACCAAAGAACAAAGCTGTCAAACTGTCTCTCTGTGCTCTACCTGAGAGAGAAGAGTATTGGATGAAACACAATAATTTTTCATTTATCCCTGAGCTTTGGGAGTCCTTCGAAACTGAGGCAGCATCTACTTGAGAAATGAGAAAAGTTAATTGAAAATTGCCCTCAGCTTCCAGAGCCTGACACTGGGGGAGTATTGTCTCCCTGTACTACAGAGATTTGATTGGAGCTGCTGTCAGATGTTATATATGTTATGTCCAACTCAGTACTGAAAAACAGTCTTTGCCACTCGCCCCATTCTCACAGAGACAGTAGCTCAATCGATTGTTTCTGACTTGTTGTGAATTGTTGAAGTCTTCATGCTGAAAATTGAACAGCCTATAACTTAGACGAGGATAACAAGAATCTGTCTTTGGAATAATGCAGAACAAAAGCACATGGAAAGATAATTAATTCTAGTTTGATAGCACTGTGTATGTCCTGATTTATCTGTTGCAACAGTCAATTAATCTGTAAAGTTGAGTAGTAATTTTGCAGTGTATGTGGGCCTGCTGTAATGTCCTATAAATTGGAAACATACTTTTGGACTTCAGTGGACACTGAATTCAGCTTTATCACAATTCTCATCTTGGGATTTTGGAGTGTTTTGTAATTACTGCTGAATAAGAGTATACTTCACAGAGTGTCACTCTCTTCCCTGTAACAATTCACTTTCTCCAGAGGACGGGGTAGAGTTTGGAGGCAGAGAACAACAAGGAAATGTTATGTTGGCCACACTATTTCTAAGTGTGAGACCGCCTCCTGTGGGTGCATGTACAAAATCAGAGTCCACCTCCTTACACTCCCTTGTGATGGACTGGCACTATAGGTCTGTGTTGATGTAAGAAGAAAAGAAATCTGAGATTTTCTTATTTGTACCCTTATTCCATTTGACTGTGACATGCATATAACACATTTTAAAAAGAAAATTTACCTTTTAATGCAGATACTACACTGTTTTAAACCGTTGTGGAGCCTCTATTTTGAGTGAACTTTAGAAGAACTCTTACAACAAACTTCTTATTATTGCCTACAGCTTGCACAACATGTGAGTATACTTAAGAAGAAGGCAGTGAAAGAATTTTTACAACTGTTATCAAAACACTTTAGGAATAACCTTCATGTTACGATAAAGGGAAGAGTTTTTTCAAACAGAAGTTCAGAGATATGAATACTTTAGCATTTCTATTTTCAAAAGAGATCTGAGATCTTAGGGTGGAAGTCCCACTGAGGATTTCATTTGTTTTGGCTTCACTTTTGTTTTCAAACTGAGAAGGAGGGATGTTCCAGACATGCAAGGTTCACTTTCGTCATCTCTATCAAAAACAAATACTCCCCCCAAGTTTTATATGCAAGGGAAAAACCTGAAATGGTTTTTCTTCTTTCTTCTTCTTCTTTTTCTTCTTTTCTTTTCTTTTTTTTCTTTTTCTTTTTCTTTTCCAGATCTCCTAAATCTCAAATGCCCTCTGGTTTACAAAGCCCTGATATAGGTCTCTGTTAGACCAGATAGGCTAGTAATGCATTTTGTAAATCTCTGTCATCTATTGCAAATCTGAAAGCCCTTTTGGTCCCTCCAGGGAGTCCTCCAAATTATCTTTTCATTTATTTGCAGTAGCTGTTTTTTTTTTGTTGTTTTGTTTTACTCTAGGATTAACTCAATTCCTCCTCTTTTTTTCTTATAAGCCCAAGAATATTCATATCAAGAGAGTTTTCCCACTACTTTGTGAGTTCACTTTAGGGGTTAAGTAATCTGTTATGTTCTAAGAGTTTCTGTCATTCTCAGTTTCCCCTTTTGTTCCCATACAGCTGCACCAGGCACAGGCACAGCCTGATCAAGACTATTCAACCCCCCTTCTTTAAATTCAACAACAGTCTGGGTGTCTCTGCCCTTTCAGAGCAGTGAATTCTGCTGGCTCGAAGGAGGAAGAAATTCTTCTCTTGGCCAAACGACTGCTTATTCTTTTGACATAGGATAATGCAGAAAGGAAGGGTTGACATTTTTGTTATTAAATCTGTTTGGGAAGGATACAGAATCTCTTCTCAGAATGGCACTGGCTGTGCTAGGCACTGTATGTATACAGAAGTGAGGACAAGTCTCTGCCTTGAAAATCTCACCCTTTTCAAAACCAAAACCACAAAAGATGTGGGGGAAAAAATGGTTCTGTAAATAAACAAGATGACTATAATTGTGTGCTCGATTTCTTCTTTCAGCGCATTGAAAAGCACCCCTGTGAAGGGTCACGAGGGAAGGCATCTCAGGTTTCTCCCACTTTGGATGCTGATGGGGTGAGGAGGAGGGGATGCACCAGCATTCTAAGCTGGATAGGAGCATTTCTGATGACCTTCTCCTCGTCTGCAGCCTGGCACTAAAGCTTTCCCCCATATCCTTCCCACTTGGCACCCCCTTGCACCTTGTGTATGGGGTCATAGCAAGAGAGAGCCCCCACTGCTGTTGGGTGGAGGAGTGGGAGGGAGTCAGCTTTGCAAGGTGTTCATGGCGTACCATTGATGATTTTATATATGTTGGCATCTTTCAGTCTTGAAGAGATGAACTCTAGTTTTTTTTGGAAATATGACAGTAGAGGACTATGTATGAGTCAATTAAAGTAGAAAATTATCCTTGGCTTCCAAAATATAGGTTCCAGAATTAAGAAATGTATATTGACTGACGCAACATTTATGTTCCGTTCTCTCAAATTTTCATCTGTAGCTCTGTAGTGCTTTCTGTAACATGCATACAGCTCAGGAAAAATTCAACCCCAATGATTGAAACTGCCTTTCTAGAGCATGTTTTTGTTTGGCTGTGTTTATGTCATCACTTTGTTTTATACAATTGCATAGTGTGCTAGTAAACTTGAAGAAGTCCACCTCATGAGCTTTATGGGGCTGATTGTTTTTCTTCAACAGGTTTTCATTCGGTGTCCAACAGCAGCCATCAAACTGCTTGCTCACTGTCAGATGGCACAGGGGGCCTATAGGTCAACCCCTCTGCTAAGATCATGCCTGAGGTCTACTAGAATAGGAGGCTTCCTCTGCCCTAGCATATGCGAGCAGACAGTTGTGACCCCCTCAGTACAGAATCCACCACTGGCTCACTAATTATCGTAATAAAGGTGAGATTTAGACTCCCTTTTAATTAGTAGACTTCCCTGACTTTTCTTGTTATAAGCTCACAGAAAGCTTGCTTTGATTTGGTAGTATTTGTGTTTGAAATGCTAGAAATCACAGAGTTTGGAGTGCCTTAAGGCAAAATTACTGCTTAAAGTAATGCCACAATGCGAATTTGCCATATCTCTCAAAAACCTAAACAATTATGCACTTGAACATACCATCACATCCATTTATTTTGAAAACTGTATGGAAACCTCACTAACACCTTCCTTTGGAAAGAAAAATCTTGTTTAATCTGGTTGCATTTGTGACTATATAGGCAGCCTTTCCATCGTGTCATAACTTTCTCAGTCATAACTCCTAGGACT
Organism: Tragopan temminckii; assembly: GCA_028571105.1. NCBI lineage: Eukaryota > Metazoa > Chordata > Aves > Galliformes > Phasianidae > Tragopan > Tragopan temminckii. Next base: position 52,235,108 of record JAOWBP010000001.1, on the reverse strand, counting down.
GCTCCTACTAAATTAAATTCAGAGACATTCTCTTCATTTTTGTATAAGGAAATGCAATGGACAGAGCACTACACTGGCAGATTGGCTTTCTGATCCCCACCACAGGCCTACATCCACATGCATGGGGTGCAGCTTTTCACTGCTTCCTAACCTCTCACTGCCAGTGCAGTGTGACCAGAGGTAACTGGTCTTGTTTTTCCATCCAAAACTCATCAGGTATTCATGAGTATTCAAAAATACATCTGTACACACACAAAGGATTCCTTCATATCTATTAGTTGTTATTTTCATTTCTGAGCTCCCGGGATCACTTGGTAACATCTTGTAAACTCTATGCTTTCAAGCTTTAATAAAAATAAACTCATCCAGGTCTCAGGATATAACTGTGAAGTTTTTAATTATTAGCTAAGTTTTGGCTACTCCTTCTGTGCAATAAAGCTTGTCTCTCCAGATTCACTAGTGTTGGTAGATGATTTCAAGATCTGTGGAAAGAACTGTGGCCAGCAGGCTGAGGGAGGTGATTGTCCCCTGTACTGTGAGGCCCCATCTGGAATATTGCATCCAGACCTGGAGAGCCCAGTACAAGAAGGGTGCAAAGCTCTTGGAGTGCAGGCAGAGGAGGGCCATGAGGATGACCAGAGGGGAGATTTAGATTAGATGTCAGGAGGAAATTCTTTACTTAGAGGGCGGTGAGGCCCTGGCACAGCTGCCCAGAAAAGCTGTGTGTGCCCCATCCTTGAAGGCACTCAAGGCCAGATTGGATGGGGCCCTAGGCAGCCTGAGCTGCTGGGTGGCAGCCCTGCTCATGGCAGGGGGTTGGAACTAGATGATATTTAAAGTCTTTTCCAACCCAAGCCATTCTGAGATTCTATGAACAATATGACCAAAAATTACTGTCAGCATTATTATTTGCTTTCCTCAGCTAGTGAAATAATTATGCAACCAGAAGTAAGCAACTGTGTGTTGAAATGATGGGGATTTTTTTCACTTAGGCAAATGCAGAATTTCAGATGCCCTACCCATTCTCTAAGCAAACTAGACAGCTGAACTGGGCCATTCTTTACTTAAAAATGGGAACCATTATTACTATCTCCAAAGTTAAAATTCAGTGCAAGAACAGGAAGATTTAATGAACAATAATAATACAAAGAAATTCTGGCTAATCTAGTGCTTTTAGTTTTACTGTAGTTGTATTTGATATATTTCTCAAAAAGCTTAATTGGCTGTAGACCTGTGAATGCACCAAAATGTTGTCATTTGTTAGAAAAAAAATAAGTATTTTCCTCTAACGTACTTCTGCTGGGAAATAGGAAATCTTCAGACCCAAAAGGCAAATAGAAGTATATCAGCACCTTTTTTTTCCCAGCACCTCATGATTCTTGAAGAATTGCCTTGATTTTAGGCACTTGACTCAAGAATTCTGAAGGCCTGGAATGAGTGGTGTAGTTAAACACTGTTCCCTCTCCTCCACCATAGAAGTGTATGTCCAAGACCTTGGAATGAAAAAGCAAAACCCAGAAACTTCTATAAATTCTGGCAAAATAGATCAAGTAAGCATTTTCAGTTGTATATATTTCCTTCTGCCTGCCTTTTTCCTTTTCTTATGAATATGAGATGTGAGGAAAACGACATATCTGAGGTTTCACGCTCTAACTCTCTCTCAATAAACACACAAGTGTAACAAAAAAAAAAACATCTGTCATGCTTCCTTACAAAGAATAAATATAAAAGAGACTGATACTCTGCATCGTATTTCACTTTTGTCTCCCTCAGATAGGAATATGGAGGCATCAGGATGCATAGCGGTGTTCAAGTTCGCTTTGTAACCCGCAATTTATTTGCTTAAATTTAATTATAGCCTCATCTGTAAAACGGAGTGTAGCTCTTGAGAGGGAAGAGATCAAAATCTAGCTCAATGAATGTGTAAGAAGAGCCCACATGGCTTTGGGTTGCTTTTAGGACAGAGTCCCTGCCTTCCAAACCCAAACGAAGGACTCAGTGCTGCCTCTACTCCTTCTGAAGCAAATGGCAGCAGTCCCCACGCCTTCAGTGGGATGAAAGAAGTCTCCTCCACATTACTTTACTTGCTGCTTATGATCCACAGAGAATCATGGAGAAATGAGAGCCAGGTAACTCACAACACCCCAGAAACCTTTCTTTACACAGGCTTTTTGTCCTCACATTTTCAACTTTAATCCCAGTCATGAGTTTACAAGTGTCGTAGTTGATGCATTAGAAATTAGCAACAACTGGATGGCAAGTTTGCAAGCCATACATTATGACAGCTTGGGGCTGTGGAGATCTGGACTCAAATGGGACGATAAACAGTGTATTTGTATTTTCTGGTCAGTTTACTCAAATAGTGTCTCACGAGGACATATTATAATTTAGGAACAAGGAATAAAGATCTGATAGCCCCTGGCAGCTAGACTAAGGAACCACACAGACAATGTGTATGTAGTGATGCAAGCTCTGCACTAAGCACAGTGGAAAACAGAATGCCCAGGAGGGATTACTACACAACCTCTGACCTGGGCTGCAGGTGCCACCAGGACTGTGAGCCAATGGCCATGCCTTCTCTGGTGTCAAGGCATCAGACCTGGCTGCAGCTCAGGGCAGCTGTAATGAGCAAAGCACAAGACCTCCAACAAAGGAACAAGTTCACCAGTTCTGAATGCTTCGCAGCTCATCAGGAGGGAAGAGCACATTTTAATATTTTTACTTGAGATTCCATTTTCCCACATATGAGGGTGTTTGCACAAGGTTAATTTTTGGATAGCAAAACTTATGTTTTTAATTTATGCGGAAATTTACAGATTCCCCCCAGCATGCTTAGGCCAAATCTATCTCAATGGATTTGAGGCCGTTACATTATTCACAGATTAACTGCTCCTATTTATAGATTTACTGCAACCATAAAAATATTGTTATGGCACAAAGGACACATTATTTTAAAAACAGGCACACCCCAAGGAAAGTCCCTATCAGACTGTGAACAATGTTGGGTCTAGAAGACTCTCTGCATTTATTCAACAGCTCCTCCAGCTTGCATTGCATTCTAGATGGCACTAAGTTTAGCCCTAATGAAAAAAGTTTTCTGTAGTTTTACCTAAGCAGCAAATGAAGCAGCTTCCTGGCTTGAGATTTCTTGTTTCTCTTTCAGGCTGCCTTTTTCAGTGGCACAAAGAGGGGAGGAGCACAGGCCAGTGCCACTCTCCTTTGTTTCTCCCTCGTGCTGTGCATTACTGTGGATTAAACTTACATTTTAGGATCCCAAACCAGGAACAATTCGGCCATCTCTCACTGTAGGTGTGTGCCTTAGAACTGAAAGAAGCATGAGGCTTGCTTTGTGCACTTATCTCCCGAAACCTATGGACACAGCAGTGTCTGTTTTCAATGACAGTGGAAATTCCAGCATCAGAAGCTTAACTACAGATCCCTGGGCTTGCTGCAGCCCATACTACATCATTCAAATGCTGCCTGTTTTCAGTACAACCTAATGAAGGCCCAGAAGAGGAGTGATAAATCACAGGTTCTCTGAAGGTACAGAAGCAGAATTCCCCAAATCTTTATATCTATCTCCCAGTAATTCTTCTGGTTTCTCTTTCCTCCCCTCATGCCTCACTTTCCAGTTTCTGTTTTTTTTTTTTTTTTTTTTTTTTTTTTTAAATTTTTAAATGTTCTTGTTAAATATTCTCTTACCAAACAAACAAAAAGAAGCAAAGAGAGTGGGCCCACAGTAGCCTTTTGCATTTGTCTCCTGCCCTTTATCAAAGGGAGCAGGGGTGGTCTTGGGCTGCTGTACCAGAGGGAATGGGGGAAAGAGAGGCACTGTCTGTCCTTGTGAAGGATGGAAAAGCCCCCATTCCTATTCTTATTAGCATCTGTCATATTCCATCTCATTGGGTAAGCACATCTCTATGTAAGTTACTACTACTGCTTACCTACAGAAGCTGTGAGTGGTGATTGGTAATAAGCTTACTGTTAGCAAGATAAGCGGATGGTATCTGCGTCTTTCATGCCTGTTTAGGTACACAAAGGTAGCTTTAATCTCATCCTCCCTACCCAACTCCATTATTTCACAGAAGTTTATTCTCTTCTCTGCTTCCTGGATCCTCTGCACCAGGAAAAGGAGCAGGCAGCGGTGGTTCTGCCTTCAGTGCCTGTGCAGGTGACTTACGGAGTGGTATGGAGAGCATGGAGCTGCCAAGTCCCATTTCCTGGAATCGAGTGGGAACTGCAGAACACAGCTGCTCTTTCCCTACTTTATACTTCTCTGGTGTGGGTTGTTTAGAGAGGGCCTGGAATCAGAGAAACTTTGCAGCAGAAAAGACTCATTGCTGTGTTTGGGTAACTGCGCTCAGTCCTGCTGTGGTGTTTGCATGCTTTAGACATTCAAAGACCGATGCTCTTCTTAACCATGTAGTTTGTGAGGAATCTCATACAGGTTTGTAAGCCTTTCAGGATTGCCGATTCCACTGTATTCAAGAACCAGGAACCCAACCTCAGAAGTTAGCTTGCTACCATACACAAAGGGAAGTTCTTTTTGCCTGTCATAGAATCAAAATCATAGAATTAAGTTAATAATTGAGTTGGAAGGGATCCTTAAAGGCCATCTGGTCCAACTCTCCTGCAATGAACAGTGACACCCACAGGTAGATCAGAGCTACATCCAGCCTGACCTTGAGTGTCTCCAGGGACGGGGCATCCACCATCTCTCTGGGCAACCCGCTCCAGTGCCTCACACACTTACTGTAAATTCTTCCTCATATTCAATTTAAATCTCCCCTCCTTTAGTTTGAAACCACTTAACCTTTGTCCTATCACAACAGACCCTGCTTAAGTGTCTGTCCTATTCTTTCATGTAGCTCTCCTTTAGATACTGAAAGACCACTCTCAGGTCTCCCCAGAGCCTTCCCTTCTCCACGCTGAACAGTCCCATCTCTCTCAGCCTGTCCTCAGAAGGGAGGTGTTCCACCCCGGGATCATTTTTGTGGCCCTCTTCTGGATGTGCTCCAACAGGTCCACGTTTCTCCCATTCTGAGGACTCCACATCTGGGTTTAGCATTCCAGATGAGGTCTCATGAGACCTTGCGAAGCGGGGTTCTTTTTGTCAGTCAGATGCTGCTGCAGGATTTCTTTTCTAGCTTTTCAGCAGAGTCACAAAAGACAGAAACTTTGAATGGGAACTCAGTGAAAAGAGAGATTCTCGGGCAACAGCCTGACTGTAGGAGCGGCAGTGACTCGATACACAAGCCAGAGGTGTGGGCAGCACTTCAGCCCCCTATCAGCAAGCCCGGAGTGTGTGTGCGGGGTTGTTCCACGTGTGAGCTGTCAGGCTAGGGGCACGAGCAACCAAATGGAAACAGCATCGACAGCCAGCAGATTTCATCCGGGATCGCGAGTGAGGACGGCAGAGTGTTGCTCTCGCAGCCGACGCGCCCCGCAGGCGGTGTAGATACACCGATTTCCTCGCTTCGGAGTCTCGGTAGGTTTCGTATGAGGCTTTGTGGAGGTTTTGGCGAACGCTTCGGATGACTGGAAACAAGCCGCCTACCCCAGGCCGACTCCGGAGGGCTGCTTTCAGTACCCCGGCATCCTGCGGGCGACCCGCGCGCCGCAACAGGAGAGCGCAGCTGGCCGACGGCCCAGCTCCTCACCGACCCGCCGCGGGCCGGCATGCACCAAAAGCTGGTAGAAAAGATCCTGGAAATAGAAGCGCCAACGGTGGTGTATGTTAGCTGTAACCCCGCCACGCAGGCAAGGGACCTGTCGCTGCTCGATGAAAAATATACCGTTACCAAGGTTCAGCCGGTGGATATGTTCCCACATACCCACCACATTGAAAATGTTGTTCAATTAAAAAGAAGAGATGCATGAGTAATTTCAGATACCACAGG
>JAOWBP010000001.1:52203131-52229108 GCA_028571105.1 Tragopan temminckii | reverse complement strand
GTATAAACAGTTTCTATCGTAACTGCAAGGCAGCCATAAAAACTACCCTCAGTAAAAGATATGTAAACTAACCACTACCAAGATATGGATGCCTTTTGAGCTTGTCCTGACCTTGGCTGTAGATAGAAGACTATAAATAGCAAATCAAATATCAATCTTAACTTATTTATTTAGTAAACTGATAGCTTTATACTAGATCCACCATTCTTCTATCTATGTCCTCCTTCCCTGTAACTTATGATCACCAGAAACAGTTCACTTCCCATACAGAAAAAAACTAACAGTGTATGTCCAGTTCATTTCAGTCAGTGGTAAAAACTCTCTCTCTGAACCGACCTGTGCTTCTCCTCAATTCTTCTCATAGTCCTAGGCTGTATAATCTAGAGCTTGCACTTCCAACTGCCTGCGTGTCCTAACTTTCTGACATCCGCTCTATGCAACCTGCATTGAACAGCAGTGCACTACAAAGTCTGAAGCACAGTAAGAATGGTTAAGACAAAAATTTTTGTAAGATAGCAGCAGACGTTTTTCAACACAAATTCAAGCTGCTTTCAAAGTTCAGTATGATGGACTTCTTTTCTCTCTTTCCCTAAGTGCTGGAAAAAGACCACTGGACTTAGGTCATTTTGTATCTAAGACCTGTTAAATATCTCCAGTGAAGGAGCAACATGCTTTCTAATTGTACATAACATTTGTTACAAGCCACAAGCATGGCATAGGAAAGCGTGATACAGTCTTAATGTTGGCTAACACAGAATTCGAACCATCATTAGTCTCCTAGTCTCCATCTTCAACCAGTTTCTGAGGCTGAATCTGAATCACTTAAGATAGAAACAAACGACTACAGTGTCTGCCTTCAAGAAACCAAACATTTGTAAACATGTATTTATTTCAAGGTAAAGGGATGGAGATGAGGAGGTCAAGATGTAAGACACATGGCAAACAGGTTATGAGTCTTGAAGAAACAGATGTGCAAACTTCAGGTGTTTTGTTTGTTAGTTTTTCAAATTCAATTCTAAATGATAATTGAAAGAAGCCCAAAATCAGAAAACATGATCTGTTACCGTGATGTCTCTACTTCCTTAACCAAAAACAGGTACCAGTGTTTTTACGGAGTCTTCCAATCACACAAGCTATTACAGTACTGCATTATACAATTAAATGGAAAATTCATTCCAAGACAATGATGTGTTTACCTTCACACTGAGATTAGTCGTAGGAGCATTGTCAGCACTTAAGGCAAACCGTTCACAGTACATTAAGGAGGCAATTAGAGCAAAAACCATCTTCAGCATTATTGTTCTTACTAATTAGTTGCAGGTTACAGGCACAGGAACATCAAAAATAATATGAACAGTCAATTTGTACCCTCAACTTTGAAAAAGAAAACAACAAAAATACACATTTTTGTCAAGAACTGAAATGTGTATTTAATAAGGTATCATTTACATTAGCAGCCCCTTGGGGGGGGTTTAACAAAACTGTTCAAAGACTGTTGGCATTCATTTCTTCTCCATTTCACTTGCTATTTTTTTAATTCTGCACGGAAAATGCTCAAAAGTATAGAAACAACAGACCCAATCTTTAAAGCATAAAGTAATTCTGAATTCCCAACCTGTAACAGCATTCTTTTTAAGAAATTTGGTAATTTGTCATGCTTTAGTAAAATTATTTTGATTTAGTTCAGTGTCCCAGATTATCAGAAAGTCTCTGGGGAGGGATCAAATTCTTTAAGGACTAATAATGTAGAAACTGGGGGGAAGAGACAGAACTAGCACATACACTTCCATAGGTTTAGCTTCCTTACCTTCCCACTGGCCACTCAGCACCAGGCTCCTGCTAATGACGATGTCAATCTCTCTGGCACCATACTGCACAGCCAGCTTTATTTCAGCCAGTTTCGTTTCTAGAGGAGTTTGTCCGGATGGAAACCCAGCAGCCACTAGCAAGGATGGAAATGGAGGTAGTGGGGAGAAATTGAACATATAATTGTGTGTACTTCTAATACACCAAAGAATTTGAAAGTCACTGAAATTTTTTTTTAAATCCCTATCACAAATCCAAAACCTAAAGGCACTTGATCCTACCCTCCATCCAGCAGATACTAACTGCTTCTTATGAAAAGGTCTCTTTCACATTTTTCCAAAATGTCCTACAAAAGCACAATATCTATAGAACTGAACAAAGAAGGAATGAACTCTTATGTGAAACAATAGATAATTTTAAAATTCTCCCCAATTCTTTTAGGGAGTTTTTTGAGTTAAGTCCCAGTAATGCATTAAATAACTAAATCACATTACAGCAAAAACTTTTTAATGAGGTCTACTTAGAATTTCCTTTATGACATTTAATTACAAAACCTAAGGTAACTTTGGAAACAGAAACAGTAATGGATTTGTCAGAGATTCTCTGTGACATAAATGCAGGTAGCATTTTTTTTTCCTTACCCAACAATAAAGAAATGAAAAGAAAACCCAGAAAACACGGATGTTAGCTTAAAACACCTGATCTAACTTCAAAGTTACCCCTTGCTTTGAACAGGTTTGACTAAATGACATCCAGAGCTCCCATCCAAACCACATAATTCTGTGATCCTACTTTTTGCTTATAGTAGATTCAGAACTTGTTTATCATGCGGTGACTAGAAAAGAACTGGCACTATGAAATTTATAAGTACATGTCCCGAACTTGCAGGCTGCTCAGCCAGCAATAACCTTTGCCTCCACACAAATCTTCAATGATTTCAGCCTGTAGGACCATATTTAGAAGCCAAAAAACTGACAGTGAGAAAAAAAGCAACACAACAACAAAAAAAAATCACAAACCAGAAAACCCAAGGTATGTATTAGAGTAATCTACTTGTTGTCTACTGATTCTTTGTCAGGCACACTATCTCAATCAACTTCTTCTACTCATTTGAGAGAAATGGCTTTGTATACCTTAAGAACCTCTCTGCTGAGCTTCCAGACAACAGACTTGGCATTCCTGATAAGCTTGAAGTTGAAACAAAACAAATGACCACAAAAACCATAAGCAAATCCTCCCCACAATTCCCTTCCTTCCACCTGCTACCTTTTCACCTTACTCTGAAACAAAAGCAAATCTGAACTTCCAGATTTTTCTACATATTTTACACACGTAGATAATACTGCTACACAACTATATATCTATCAAAATATATAATTGATTATTTTAACAAAACACTTACCTGAAGCTACTGGTATATTACAACCAGCAGCCTTCAGGGCGTTAACAGCATCAGTGACTCTTGCAGGATATACACAAACTGCTGCAACAGTAATACCTGCAAGAGACAATTCATTTTTTTCATATGCAGATTTGCACTTCTCTAGTGCACACCATATAAGGAACACAGGTATGTTATTTGCACCTCTCTCCCACTTCTGTATTCTCACAAGAACCTTGAGGACATATAACAGGGATATTCATGTAAGTGCTTCTCTATATTTTTATCTCCCTCATAGTCCTCCACCCGTGCCTGGGAACAAACTAGAATTATCAGGAGTTAAAGCACCTCTCAGTGTTTTTTTTTTTTTACCAACAGATTCCCTGTTTAATGACATACATTTAAGAGATGCTTAGTCAGCAGCATATTGTGAGAAAAACTGCTGCCAAGCTCTGTCCTTACCTGTTGAGCCAGGCTGAGCCCAGCAGCAACAGAGCAGTCTTTATGTTAATGTAGTTCTACTGCTTTTCTAGTTGAAACGCTGTTCTCTCTGTCTCAGATAATTGCTCTCATATTTAATCTTTCAACCACCTAAAAAGTCCATAAATCTAAGTTTAGTGAAAAAAAAGGCTAAGCTTTGATATTTCATATGTATGGCTAGAAACTAGAGAACTGACCTTCCTCCTTGGTTTTACATCATATAACTTCAATTAGTGGATGAAAGCCTGAGTAAAACTATTGAAATATTTTGATAGTAGAAGCATGCTGCACATGTCACTGAGTTTTTTCTTTTTGTTAGATGATTGTAAGGCCAACATGCTAGGACAGAAGCCAAATGATATTCACTGGCACACCAGTGATCACATCTAGAAAAATTCAGAGGTGCTGCTCTGATTTTAAGAAGTTTTATGTTGAGAGTCTCAGTTTGCTCTGAAGTTTTATCAGGTTCAGTCTCAGGTGTAAAATCTGAACTTGAGATGGAGCCTGCTTCAGTAATGTCAACTTGTTGTCAATGCTTTACCAGCTGATAAGGGCTGTCTGCTTCCCCTCCAGCTCTGTTGGCTTAGCTGGGAACTTTAGAAGTATACGGGGTATATGTGTTTCACACGTAACAACATACTATTCCTTAAAGCAGATTGGGCTGCAGAGATGTCACCTATCATAATTACTCAAACAAGCAGGTAACAGATAATGTTTTCTGAAGGAGAAATGACATGCTTACACATGTGGAATACCTATTTTCTGACAAGTAAAGTGGCAGACTCTCGAGTATCACAGAATTATAGAATGGCTTAGGTTGGAGGGGTTCTTAAAGAGTAACACAGAGCAGCATCAGCTAAGCATGAAATCCCCCACTTCCGCAATTCAGAAAGGACATCAGCAGATTAATTTGTTTCACCTTAATGCACTGTTATTAAAAGACATGCACTGAAGTTACACACTTCTGGTTTCTGTATCAAATTTGTACATTATGTACCGTAACTTACAGTGTTTACCTGAGTCCATGCCTTAGTTTGGTTTCCAAACTGTGAATGGACTAATCCTCTTCACATTACTGTATTATTCAAAAGAATAAGTATTATGCATTTAAAAGTTAAGGCAGTTTCTTTGAATAAGACCATGTAGGACCTATTTAGTTCTCTCACAACTATTAATTCAGCAACACTGTCTACCACAACTGTTTCCATAATAGAAGAGGTCATTCGTACACCTTTCTGAAAACTAAAAAAAAATACTGAGGAAACACAGACATTTTCTCCACAAACCTAACAGAACAAAAACGATCAAACCTTTATCATGCATATCCATGGCTTTCAGTAGATCCTCTCTGATGGGATGCTTAGCTTTAAAGCACAGTCTGTGAACATTTGAAGGAGTATCATCACCTGAGAGAGTGGTAAGGTCTATGCAGGTGACAGCTTTCAACAGCCAAGCAGCCTGCAAAGGGAGTGAAGAAAGGAATATAATATTTCAGTTCATGCTTCCAAAGCCAAACTGACTTAGAAACAGGAATTCAAAGCCTGGTTCTCACTCCAAGAATTAGTAAAAGTATGCTATACGTATGGAGGATACAAAAAGAATGGTTTATGACAGACAAGAATGGTAGAAATTCGTTCACATCTTAAGTAATGTCTGACAGTACGGAAAGGATTTGGAATCAAAAGTCAGCTGTCTCAGAATCGAAGGCTCAACTCCATTTTTAGTTGCAGAAGCTAAGTACCAAACAGGACTAAGAATCTGACAAGCATCTGTACTCAGAAAAAACAAACAAACAAACAAACATTAAGTTATGCTTGAAAAGGAGCACAGACTTACAATTGTAAATAAACATATGAATGTACATATCAGCAATTTGTGCATAGGTCACTCCAAAACTAACGCCTCCTATTTATATCCAGGGAAACGGCAACAAATACAAAGAGCACAATAACACTATTTAATAGAGCAAATTCTCTCTATGTTTCAAAATACTTCTCAACCACTATTAGCAATGCATTTTTGCCAGTGATGAATAATATCCTGCACACTGTGCTCATAAAAATCTGCACCAATAGAGGTGACCCACTGTTGCTGTTGCCACTGCTGAAACACACCACCCACCACTTCACTGTGCTCACATTCACTGTTTGGTCTCCATAAACATTCAGCAAGCACTGATAAATGTCAATGGGTGCCATTTTTTCCATACAGAGGCATTCAATGCCACACTTTTGCTTCATATGCACTTCTGTATCAGATGCCATTCTGTCAGCCTGCCCCTCTGCTGCCATCTGTCACACAGCAACAAAGTGTAATGCAATATTGGCAGGAAGGTTCAACCTTTACTGCCATGCCGCCAACATCCGCTTCTGATGTCATGTGTCAATAAAATAAAGTTAGAGGCATTACTTTCAGTGCAGCCCTCATATAGTAATACACTTGTATGCCTGTCCTTCTGTGAAAATAAAACATGGAAGAAGTGAAAGTTAAGAACCGACAATTGTTTAAAATTAAGAGTCTAGACTTCAGATGTTTCTTTGACTTGTGTGAATCTGGGACTAAAAAGAAATATGTAATTGATACGTGAAAAACAAAACAAAATTAGAAAAACAAAGCAACAGAGTAAGAGCTAAATTACACGACTACAGTAGTCTTCAGAGGAAAATGCTATAGAACATTAAAAGACTTATTGATTAGAGAATGGAACAAAACCTCATCCAAATATTTTTCAAGGTTTGTTGCTGAACAAAAATTGAACTTGAAACATTATTTAGAAATATTTGCTGGAGGTCTTCCAGCGAACACTCATTTGCAGTGATGGCTTCACTAAAAACAGACATCTTTTGCTTGGCAGTTGTTCAACAAGGAGTGAGATAGCAGTGAAGGCCATGTGAGTCTATACAGCAATATCAAGGACAACCTCTTCCTGACCATCCCATTCTACGACATGGTTTGTCAGTGTATGAGGCAAAACTTGTTTCTGCATGGAGGTATTGCTCTGCAAATCTTAAGAGGCAGGCCAGCCTGTAAACCTTTCACACTTAGCTAAAGAGTGTCTCCTTTCTGAACCTGTAGCAAATATTACATCAAAAGCTGCTTTGGGGGTACTGAGCTGAGTAATGAGCTGTTACTGGCCTCTGTTAGTCTAAGCTTGACTGCTTGCTTCTAACCGATTTCTACTTTTATCCTATAACACTTCAGATTTGATCCTGAAGGTAGCTTTGGCCACTCCAGAATAGCTGCCTGCCACATTAAGCTCAGAATGTCAATTACTTTGAATTATTTTTTATTTTTTTTGAAGAATTAAGTACAAATAAATGATTGCAGCTTCATTCTACTAAGTTGCAATATAAAGATTGCTCCTTTATTGCCTCCTACCTCCCGCTTCCAGTTTATCAGTCACTGCTGAAAGAAAGCCATTTGTTCAGTGTGGAGACAGAAGGAACAACACTTTTTGCCCGCTGAACCAGGAATCAACTTGTCCTTTGAACACCACTTACAGCCCACAGTTGAGTGCTCACTGGGAGCTCTGGGCCTACTCCACAGCATTTCTCAGACCTCGTCCTTGCCTGATGCTGCCAAACTGCCTATCTATGGCATTCCTACACCCAGCTCTGTCCACCGTAGCTATACATGCAGAAACACACATCAAGTACCATAGCCAGTTAGGATTTTTGAGTTTTCAGCAATAACTAGTTAAGCAAAGAAATCACACTTGTTGGGAATGTTTAAGTAAGCAACAATCATCCAGGTAGGTCAAACTTGACAGGGACCATGATCATATCTTACAGCTTTAAATTAAAAAATAAGGAGGCTGTGTGCAGAGAAGTCTGCCTAGGATACAGAATAAATGTGGTGGGGTAGTAATATACAACTTAATCCACTCATGAATAAAGATGACTGAAATTCATTTGCGGTTTTGCCACTCATGAGTTATAAGGTTTTTAACTTGTTTGGATAAATGCGTCACCTTATTCCATCCCATCATCATCAAATACAAATTATTAAAATCAGACATGGACAAGCACATCTTTTAAGTTTACATGCATCTTGAGGAAAATTCAATATTTCAGCTTAGAGAGGGAGAGTGACTGCTTTAAAAATACAGGAACAGAATGCATAAAAAGAGCACTTACTTGCCAATTACCTTTCACAGTCCGCCATTTCTGAATTTGTTCTGCATGCCTTACAACTGCAGGTGGATTCACATACACTTTGGAGATCCAGCCAAGCTCTGATGTGGGAGGAAAAAAAAAAAAGAAAAAAGTCTCTAATCTATTTCTGTGCTCTTTTAGTGTGCTGTGTGGGACTTCAGAAAGAAGCTGTAGATTTATTTTGGTCCTCCGAAGAGCATATTGTGCTTTCATATCTTTTCAGGAGCTTCTGCACTTCTAACCAGTCCAAAATACCACACTACGATAAACTTCTGTCAGGGGATGAACTGTGAACTGGATGTTTCACGCAGCATGTCTTGTCTGCTGTTAGAACTAAATTAACTTAATGCTGGTGAGAGATGCTGTGTTCCAGTCCCGACCTACGAATTTTAGTATGCATGCTGCAGATGAACAGTCTTCTGTTGTTGTTTGTTGATGTACTTTTTGATTCCAGAGTAAGGTAACATTTAGTCAGTCAATTCCTTGTCTGCTTGCAACAAGGATGCAATGGCACTTTATGTGTATGTGCGTGGATCTTTGATTGCAGGAACTGTATCCTGCATGGTCACAAAAATCTCCAGACTTTTGTGTAATAACACAGATAGGTTGTTTTTCACCCGGAGCTACTTTTAATGAATTTGCTATGAGGAATGGACAATCTGCAAGTTTCCAAAAGAAGAGCATTCCTGGGCAGCACATCTGCTGGGAAGTATATATGTACCTGCCTGCCTTAGAAGTGCTCACCTTGCCAAGCACCCTGGGGGACTCAGGCAAACATCTTCCATCTGTGAATTTCTTTAGATGCCCACTGCAGGTGGTCTGGGTTGCAATTTCAATGAGTTACAGTACTGATAAACAATAACCAGAGCCAAAAAGAAGTGGATACTCAACATCTACAAAAATAATAAAAATGTCCAAAAATAGAAGCACCACAAAATGATAATCTCTTAATGAAGGGTAACTGAATGATAAAGAAGAATTGATGGTTCACACCCTCACATCTGCTTAGTGTGATAAATCAAAGGTCTAATTTTGAATGTTAATAAACACAAACTCATATCCTCCTGCTCAGAGAAGTACACAGATAAAAGAAAACAGAACATCTTTAAAATCTCTTGCACCCCAAACATAAATAATTCTTTTAAATCTCTTTCTTTCTACTTTTTAGTTTTAATAATGCACAAAAATGCAGGACTAATACACCAATTAAAATATGTGTAAATACAACCTTGTTTCCCTAATGAGACTTACAGATAATGCTGAAGAAAACAATTTAGGACAGAGATTACTCAGTGGATATGCAAGACAATTGTAGGACATGCAGCTAAGTCTTGTTCTCAGCACAGTCAGTCACCTTGCTAATACTTTCCTATCACTACATACATTTAATATCATAAGCAGAATCTGCAGGGTCAAAATGTTGTCCAAAGCAGATAAATTGAAAAAAAAATAATAATAATAATGAAGGAATTCCAGAGCAGTCATAAGGAATTTAGGATTTCTAGCAACAGTCTTACTACGTGGTGTACAAGATAAGGAGGAGCAGGTCGAGATGAAAACCAGTTTAACAAAAACCCTCAATAATTCTCTTCACTCGCCACAGGTCACATTATCTAAAAAATAAAAAATGAATCTGACATGTAGAAAGCAAATGAGAAAAGCTATTGCTACAATACTTACAGCTAAATCTTTCCTACTTCTTAAATGTCAATAACTGCAAACCATATAAACATAGACAGCTGAAACATAAGTTGCATCTTCTGCAGCTACTTTAAGGTCAGGTCTCCTAGGTGAGAGCACAGATCTCCCATGGGACTACCATAGGCAATATCTGCCATTGAGAAGGAAAATACAAACAAACAAATAAATAAAGGATACAGAAATTCTGTGTAGTGATTCTACTACTGTGTGCCAGGTGTACAGGGGCAACCATTTAACCATAATCCAATTTGTCGTGATAACTTTTGAACCCTACTGCATACACGATGATCTTCCAGTTCCTTTGGAAAAATGCAATAAAATTAAAGAAGCCAATTTAGATGAGGAAATCAGCTTCTAACTCTCTAATACGGACCCGGAAGTTTCACTTACTCTACTGTAACTTATTATTTCTACATTTTGGAAGACAACAAAGAAATCTGGCTTAACAATTAATTTGTAAAAACTACTACTGTCTGCAGAAGTGTTTGGAAGAATACAAAGACATCAAGATTCTACCTGATACATCTCATGCTGGACCTTGCTGTTACTGTATCTGGCCCTACCTGACTTTTGGGCATAGTTTCTCAGGTTTGAGTAATCTGTTCAGAAAATGGAGCACTGCACACTAGACTGCATTAAAAGAAATAATTAAGGGTAATGCACTGAGGGGTAGGAGAGGCAAGTAATATCGAAGAAATTCACAGTCAATAGGAGAAAAGGAAAGGAAAAACAGTGGAAGTGAAATAAGCTACTACTTCTGCTAACTAATCTTCACCCATTGCTGCTTTTAAAGGAATGAGTAACCTGATATGCTTATTCTTATGGTTCATTTTAAAAATCCTATTCAGAACCAAAATGGCCCTTGGTTAATTATGTAATAAAAAGAATGCATAGCAAAGAAGGACAAAGGTTCTGGTAACATGCAGCAGCAGATGGAGACTTCTGTCTGACACAGATCTTCCATTCAAGCCCACTTCTCCATTATTTAAAGCAAGTGAAAACAAATACATCTCACCGCAATTGTCTCTAAATAGACTTCTAAGTCTGTCATGTGAGGTCTCACCAAATAAATGTATGTGTCTCTGTTCAGAAAAATCACTTACAACTCCAGTTGCTTCTTCTTCTTCTCATTAAAAAAGCAGAATAAAACCATTATTTCAAATAGAACTGACCGCCTTTGGATTCTGCCCCTCCTCCACTCCCCCAAGCTTTATAATTTAGTATCTGGCTAAGGAAAACTATATTTAATTAGGCTCATTAACCTTGCAGTGTGAACATGTCTTTTTTTTTTTTTTAAATAAGTCATCTGCTAGTCATCTGCACAATCATGTGGCTTCAGGGATAAGAGTAATTAAAGCAGTTACACTATAGCTAATTAGCCAATATTCTGTAATCACTCTTCAAGTTTACTTTTTCCTCTAAAGACATTTGAAAAAATCATATTCAAAATCTTAACAGGAAATTCAACTCCTTCCTTTGAGAACATGAATCCAAAAATACCAAGCAGTTCCTCAGAAAACAATAAATAAAACCACTTCATTAGTATAATTACATAAATATCTAAGATATCTAACACATTCCTCATAAAGAAGACTCAGCTTTTTGGAAGCTTTAGCAAATGTGTAGATGTTACCCTTCAGATGGCGAAACAGAAAGCTAAAAAATGCCTGAGGCTGTAGTTTCACAAGCATTTCAAAGCAGCTCTGTCCCCAAAAGAAGCTGCCCCCCAACTGTTTATTTCCTCCTCTGTGCCAAAAACAGCATGTGTGCTCCTCCTTACCATGAACACATGATAAAATGGGCAAGGGAAGTGATGAAAGCTATTATTTCTGGAGAAACTATTATGAAACCGTGTCCTGAACATTTATTGGAGAAATGAAATGCTCAAGTGAACGCAGGCTGAATCCAGCTGGCCATGTGTAGCTGAGGAAAAGACTTCAGGATCAGATCTTGTTGAAGAGTTATGTTACCAAGTAAGCTGTTGGCTTGAGGGTAATTCTTTTTTTTTTTTTTACACAGAAGCTGTAAATATTTTCTCATAGTGACTGTTTCAATAGACCTATTTTGTTTTCACATTGGGTTCTCCTTATATGAGAGAAGTTCAGTCTGCAAGTCGTCAGCATTCACACCAAGGCATAAACCCAACTAGAAATAAGCTGAACTACATTGCGACATCAGTGAGATCAAACAGTGTTGAGTGTTGGTCACGTGAAACAGCTCAGTGTCCTCCAAAGCATTTTGAAAACCACTGATGAGCCTTTTCCCAGAATGTCAGCTGTTCCATGAGCTGTAGAACAACTGGAGCTTGGTTTCCTGCAGCTCTGAGTCCTTCATTTCCTCCCTTGCTGCAGAGACTTCTCCTTACCCCAATAGTACAGCTGTCCTGATATAGTCCGTATGACCACGGAGTAAGGCAGGACATCATTACTTGAATACAGACAAATTAAAGGTGTAATGAGAAGCCATCTCATTGCTGAGCTGTGCCTGCTGTTTTTGCACCAACAGTGGAAGCAGTTCAGTCATTCTGCCCAGCGATTTAGTTATCTTTGAGATATCTGTCTTTATTTCAAATATGACTAAAGTTATCCAGCAGATTCAGAAAGTGTTAAAGAGGAAACAGTGAAGGAACAGAGCCACTGTAACTGATAAAAACAGCTATTAATATATTAGAACATAATTACGCTGTCTTGAAAAGGGATGCAACACTTCATTATCTAAATGCCACTTACCACAGGCTAGCTCTCATATGCAAATGGCTCGGAAATATCAACTACATATAATTAAAAATATCAGTAGAAACATAATGTATGTATCTTTGGCCCTTCGACTAGAAGGCTGAGCAACACGGATGGATTTTCTTTTAAAGAGTCCAAAAACACATTTTGCAAAACAAATGTAATTAATTATTCATTACTCAGAATGTATACATACACATAAATATATGTACGTACACATATATATAAAAGAATATAATAACATAAAAGAATATATACATGTAAGTACATATATAAAGAATAGAACACTTTGGGTTGGTTTGGGTTAAGGTGGTCTTTCACCCAACCTCATGCCCAAAGCAGAGCCAGCTTTCAGCTCAGAGCAGTCATCAAGGCCTTATCCTGCTGGGTCTTAAGAATCCTAAAAGACAAGGACTGCACAGCACCTTTGGGCTGCCTACCCTATCACCTAACCATCTCTGCATGAAGAAATTTTTCCTTGCATCCAATCTGAACCTCTCAGGTTTCTATTCATTTCTGTTCTCTCTTGATCTCCTGCTATGCTCAGTCATGCAGAGACTGGCTCCACTTCTTTGATGCTCTCCTTGTATGGGTGGGCAAGCTGTCCAAAGCTGTGTTGCTCCAGGCTGAATCAGCCGAGCTCCCTCAACCCCTCTTCACAGGGCAGCCGCTCCAGGTCACAGCCATCTTGGTGGCCCTCTGCTGTCTTTTATGAAGAAAAGCTAAGAGATCTGTGACTGTTTGGCCTGGAGAAGACTGAGAGGGGATCTCATCACTCTTTAGAAATATCTAAAGTACAGGAGTCAAGTGGATGGGGCCAGGCTCTTTCCAGTGGTGTGCAGTGACAGGACTAGGGGCAATGGGCACAAACTGGAACAAAGGAAGTTCCATAAAAATTGAGAAAGAACTTCATTACTGTGACAGTGACAGAGCACTGGATGAGACTGCTGAGAGAGGGTGCAGTCTCCTTCTCTGCAGATATTAAAGTCACACCTGGATGTTTTCCTGTGCAACCTACTGTAGGGAGGTTGGACTAGATGATTTCCAGAGGCTCCCTTCCAACCCCTGTAATTCTACGACTGTAGCTGATTAAAAATCACTGGGAAGGGATGGCAACAAGTAGCTGGGAGCAATGGCAGTTTAAGTTCAATTAGCTGCAACTGGCAAAGGCCACATGTCACAGCCCTGAAGACATCCATCCCACTGCACTCTCTATTCATAGTCTTGTGCACAAGTTAACCCCACCTCTCAGGCAGGGGAGGGCCATTTGTGGGAAGAGAAAGATTAACTCAGAATGTTTGGAATGTACTCAAAGATTGTTTTAGTGGGTCCAAAAACCAAAGACTGTAATTTGCTGGTAAGTCACACATTCCGTACTTCTTTTCCAGCCAAACATTAATGAGCCCACCTGTCTCTATCAATGATTTTATACTTGGCAGCACTGCCTTCCTTACAAGTATTCCTACCTGTTGGAAGACAACTGTTTGATAGAACTGGACTGACTTCAGATTCAAGTTTCTTGAGTTCCTGCATAGACAGGCAATTAACTGTAAGCATAAATTTACAGTAAGAAATAGAACATGTGCCTAGCTTACAATAGCTGGAGTACATGTGCAAACTCGTGTGCTGACTTCTTTCTGTAACAGACACAGAAGTTTTGCTACTGCATTATTAACACATTTGTGCCAGCAAAGAAAAAGATGCCGTTCAGATGGTTATAGTTCAAACTCACCTGTTTCTGCAAGCAGCCCAAGGATAAGCAAATCAGAGGGCAATGCGACAGCTCACTTGTAGAGCTACGTGTCATTGCAGAGAATGACAACAGAGTTAACTTCAAGTTGTCCACAGGCTAATCCTTTGCATTGTGTATTAACTCTGTGAAAGCGCGCGCCTTGGTGCTAGAGCTGTGTGCCTCCTGAGCTCTGAGACCTGCTGCTCTCCCTCTGCCATAACATCACCTCTGAATCTCCCACACTTAATGCACTGCTGCTCTACGGGGCAAACTGCCATACTCCTCCTTAAAGTGGCCATTCAGGAGGCTGGTCACTTGAATGCAGCCCACCACTGCACTCGTGTTTGGCTATGTGGAGAAGTGAGAAGGCTGCTTCTCCTTCCCCGAGCCCGGCAGTAGGAATACAGGTTCCACACGGGCAGTGGCACAGAAAGAGCCCGTCTGGGCGGGTCATTAGGTAGGGCTCGGCCATCGAAGATCACCTGCAGACATCAGGAAAAGCCTCAGCGAGCAGGCGGCAAACGAGGAAAATCAAAAGTGAGGCAACGAGAAGTGTTCTGAACCTTTTAGGTGAAAGGAAGGGAGAAGGAAACGCACTCAAAAGGTTTCGCTCGCTCAGGAGCCGGAACGCGGGAGGCGATGTGACACGGCAGCGAGACGCGGCCGCGGGAACACCGAGCCTCGCGTGGAGGCACCCGCGGGCTCCCGCCGCTCTCCAGCCCTCGTACGGAGCACAAGGCCCTGCCCGAGCCCCGCAAAGTTCCCGTCCCGCAGGCCGCCGACCCTTACCCAGCTCGGTGCCCGCGTTTCTACCCGCCATGGCCCGCGCTCACGGGCCCGAGCGGGGCGGGGAGAGACAGGCAGCGCCGGTCCCGCCCCGCGCCGGCAGGAAGCGGCGCCGGCAGCGGAGAGCGCGCGTCGGCTGCTCTGCCCCAGGGAAACAGCCGTCCCGGGGAGCCCCGGGCACCGGCGCGACAACGAGAGCGAAAAACGAAGGCGCGGAGGCGGGACACGGCGACGCCAGGTGCCCCTGCGCCCACACGGCCGCTTCGACTTCTGTGAGCGAGGCAGGCAGACGCCATCCCGCTGCCCCGCCCCGGGAACGCCAGCCGGCCGCCACGCTGCTGAGGTCAAAGAGCTCTTCAGGCTCACGTAATGCTGACAGAGTAAGGTCGCTATATACTTACTTTGTACGGCTTTCTAGTGACACCAGCAAAATCATAGAATCCTCAGAGTTGAAAGGGACCTCTGAAGGCCACCTAGTCCAACTCCCCTGCAATGAACGAGGACACCGCAGGTAGGTCAGGCTGCCCAGAGCCTGATCCAGACTTGCTTTGGAAAGACTTCAGGGACAGAGAATCAATCACATCACTAGGCAGCCTATTCCAGTTCCTCACCATCTTCGCTGTAAAATATTCCCTTGTATCTAACCTAAACCTACCCTCTTTGAGCTTGAAACCATTTCCCCTTGTTCTATCACCACAGAGTGCTTAAGAGTGTCCCTTTCTTTCCTGTAACTCCCCTTTAGGTACTGAAAGTCTGCTATCAGGTCACCTAGCAGCCTTCTCTTCTCCAGGCTGAACAGCCTCAGCTCTCAGCTCATCCTCACAGGAGAAGTGTTCCATTCCATGGATGGAACAACCTATGGAAATAGAAATCTAGCAATCCATTGACAATTTCATGGGCTTTTTTTTTTTTTTTCCTTAGATTCGTAATGATGCAAGATTTCAAGAAAAAAATTACTAAACATCATCAATATGAACACTTGCAATTTCAGCCCTACTCATTAACTCCTAGCATGGAAACCACAAACTCACAACATCTGGGAAAAGCATCTGGGAAAGCAATGAAGGGCCAAAGCACTCACAGCATCTGGGAAAGCAATGAAGGGCCAAAGCTATTATGTTTGGGAGTGTTAGTGTAGCATTTTCTATGAAACGCTCAGCAGTCTACTTGACATATAGCACAAGAAGTTTCTTTAAGACATGGAGGGGGGCTTCTGGTTTTAAATGTGTCTTATTCAGCTAGTAAAGTAAGGAAGTATGAGATTTGGAATCCTCATAAGCCCTAAATGAATTAGTACTTACTGAAATGAACTATTAGCAGTAAATGAAAGGGGCAGTTGTTTTAAGGTCAAAATTTGAACAGATTATTCAAAAATTAATTTTGTAGTTGAGTTACTGAATTGATAAATTTCTAATGATACCACTGCATACCAAGAAACCAAGACTAATTTTATCCTTCTTTGTTTCCCTTATTTACTCTATTCCTTCCCCTTCCACAGAATAAATTAAGGCTGCAGTCAACCTCCAGAGACGGAGTCCAAACCCCCTACTCAGGCAGGCTCAGCTGAAGCAGGTTCCCCAGAGCCATGTCCAGTTGGATTCTAAGCATCTTCAACACTGAAGCCTCTCCAGCCTTTCCAGGCAACCTCTTCTAAATTTGACTACCCTCACTGAGAAAGTGTTTTCTTATGCTTAGACAGAATTACTCTGTTTCAATTTATATTCAGGTTTTCAAACGTTAAGCTTCAGTTTCCTTCTAACATTACTGGATGCCATTAGGGAAAGAGTCAGAAGATTAAGGACGAGTCTCAACATGAAAAATCAGGAAAGTATATGAACATATGTTTATATAGTGTTTTTCCTTTCCAAAAAGAACAACTTATGCAAGTCTTTCAGCATTAACATTAAAGGAAGTGACAAGCAGAAGAATGGCAATATTTTCTTTAATGATGAAAGTATGGGTTTTGACCTTGAGAGTGTAACTTTTTTAATCCAGTTTAGAGAACTAAACCCAAGGTTTTTACAAACTCAGCCAACCTCTAAGATTTTCATGTACAACCACGTATTTCAGTCAGTACATTTAGTTTAGGAGTTCCCAATGCTTTTGATTCAGAGACTCACTTTTACATTCAAAAGTTAAAGAATAAAATGATGCAAGGCTTACATATCAAGAAACTCGCCACTCTCTGGACCAAACACTAAAACATTCTTATTGCTTTCCCTCTGTATAGTACAAAAACAAACGCTAGAAAGTATTATACCATTAACTTGGCTGCTTTTCCATTCCATGAACCCAACGCTAAACAGTAAAGCTAGGAGTTTTGAGAGGCATTTTATTTAGACAACTGAAAACAGTTAAACATTCAGAAGCAGTGTACAATGAAACAAAAACTGAATACTTTTAGTACATAATCCCCTTTTCAACTAAAGCCAAATCTTCCAACTTTAAAGGAAAAAAAATGGGTAAAAGCCATATTTTTTTTTCTCTGTAATAAAGAAAACACACTACAATGAGTCTAATTGAAATTGGAGAGACTGGATCTTGGCTTGCACACTTCTTTCAAAAGACAGTAGGCAGTTATGCTAAAAAGATAGCAAAACTCTACTACTTGTCTTTTTTTGGATACTCAGTTCTCTTACAGACAACACCTAGCCAGTTCCACTGCATTCTCATCAATTACTGCCCATCTTTGCCTTATGTAGAGAGTGCACTCTGGAAGGCTGCTGTTTATCATTGCTCACTTGATTTAGTCTTGTATGTCCATACATTGCATAACAGTTGAGATAATCACGCCTTAACTTCCGGAGTTGAGCTGTACACTGAATCTGAGTTTTCAGAGGCAACTTCTTCTGCAATTAAAAAAAAGAGAATCAATTTACATACATAAACCAAAGAATGCTGCAGTGATGTTTTAAAGACTGGTTTAGTTTTCTTTTCCACTTAACCTGATTCAGGTTTTTCTACCATATCTGTTAAGTTCGCAAGATTATACGCTCTAGTCACTATTTTGACACTTAACATACAGTTTCGTAGAAAAACATGCTCAAAGATCTTTAGAAGAGTGAAAAATGCCAGAAGCTACTTGGAAAAAAGTTAACTCTTCCCTACTAAAGAAGTCTTAAAGTTGACAGTTCAATGTATTACCTATTTCCTCCTCTGCAGTTCCTGGAAGGGTGGTCCTTGCTTTTGCTGCTTCTGCATTCTCCTCTTCTGTAGAGGGGAGAAAAAATGGTTAGTACCTTCCCTTCCACTCAACTCAGAGTGAAAAGTGGGTTTCACTCTGAAAACAAACAAAATTCCCACTTATTTAGTGCTAAGAAGAAAGAGCTGGGTAAGCAATTCCATCAATTGTTACTTGTTTGCAGTTTCCTAAGCACTGCCTCCCCCCGAGCTTACTCCCCCCAAAAATACTAGAGGAAGTACAAAGAAAGCTTGTAAGAATCTGCATAATGAGGGGTATATAATCTTAAGTATTCACAAAATTATTTCATACCTCTTGCTCTATAACATGAAGATTTCAGACTATACAAGCAATCTGATACAAAGTGCCAATATTAATTAAGCTCTCATTTAATTTGCTTGAATGACAGCTACAGAAGCCTTAAATCCAATAGACTTGGATGTCTATGAAGATGCCAAATGACAGTAGAGATTCCATAACAAATTCAGATGATGTTTGCCATTTATATTACTACTAATATTTCTGAATGAAGCAGCCACGTAACACCAGGAAAAAGAAAACAAAAACACACACTTACCAGGAACTACACACTTCCAAAGACCATAGGTTTTCCCTACTGTTGTCTGCCACAGCCTTAGCGTACCATCCTCTGAGCCACTGGCATATAACTCCCCATCAGGGCTAAATCGCACACAATGAATTGGACCGAAGTGCCCTTTGTAAGATTCTATAAGAGAACATACCGAGGCCAATAATTTCTAACTTCAGGCAACAGCAGAAATAAATGAGTAAAAACTAACTAGAAGGAGAAAATATGGATTGGGGGAAAACTTCTCCAGTACTTTATTTTTGATACAGAACAACATTTCTAACAATTAGTATCCCCACAACTTTTAATAAAGTGTTAATGTTATCTGAATTAAATGCAAGAAGACAGGCATTTAATTATTGTAGGTAAAAATTACAAAGCAAGCCAACAGCACAGAGTACACGTGCTCTTTCTCGTCAACCACTTACTAAATACACATCTACGTAACTTTAAACAAAGACAGGAGCAATAGATGAAAATATACTTAAAAATGCATTACACTTGGCCAGCATTAAAATGCAATCTAGTAACTGTGACTCATTAGACATTATTAATGAATGCCACAGTACGACATTTAAGTTAACATATACTTTGCTATTGCAGCAGTATGGGATGACTCACCTTCTTTTTCCTAACAGCTGCACAGCTATTTAGCGGAGGCTTTAATTACATCTATAAGAGTAACATTAGGTATACTAACAAAGGACAAAGCCTCTTAACTGACTACTCACCTTTCCATTATCTTGTACTCAAATAAGTTTGTAGCACAGCATGCTCTACAAGTTTAATTCATTAGCCACTATGTCATTTAGCTAATACCTGTCAGAACTGGTTTTTTATTATTGAAGTCAAACATACCTAATTCTTCTCCTGTGTTATAGTCATATTTATAGAGTTTAAAATCTTCACCACCTGCAACCAAACATTCTTTTTCTGGGTGAAGGGATGCAGAATTGATTGTAGCAGGTGCTTCAAATGATTTAATCTGCTCTAGACTGAGGGAGGAGGAAAAAAAAAGTTATTTTAAAAAAGGTCCCGAAAGCAAAGGACTTGTGATTCTACAAATCACAGTTGCTTTAAAAAAAAAAAAAGACACCCACATGCAGTTTCCAAAACAAATTTTAACACTGGCAAGTCAAGCTCATAAAGTTTAGAAACAGCAAGTTCAGAATAACCAAAACACATAAGTTCATACATTTCAACTACTTTCGGGTACATACTTATGACTGCAACTTGCTTTAAAACATCATAGAAATTGTATAAATTAGTTCTCTTAAAGCACTAAATTGAACTCTGGATGAAAATCTTATTTAGTGACAACTCCAGCTAGTTTTGAGCTACGAAAATGGTACTCATCTATTACAGTCTACCATCTTGCAGACAGTCAGGGACCACTATTTTAGAAAAGGATAGTTGTTTCAGACTTTGCCTCTGACAACATGGTAGGTAAAGATATCTACTAACATCAGTTCTAACAGTTTTGTGATCTTGGCCTTGTACTGTCAGTTTTCCTTACAATCAAACCCATAAGTCAAAAAGATTCCGTGTTTTGAACTCACGTTTCCGCGCTATGAAAAGCGATAGTCTTCCCATAGGTTATCACAAGTATTTGCCCTTCCGGAACATACTCCATGCTGCTCACAGACATTGCAACATTTAGTGCCTTCACTTCAGTCATGGTACTCCTGTCCCAGAGGCTTAAGAAAAATCAGAAAGAAGACAGACTCTCAGATCAATTCAGCAAATTAGTTTCCACCTCTACCCATGGCGTGCTGTGGTTGTGAAAAGCCACCTGAAGAACATTCCACAGACACATTAGATTTTCAGCAGCATGCTTTGCTTTGCCTAGCTTTACTTACATGAGAATTAAGGCGAGCTTACATTAAAATACTACTACTGTTAAAACTTAATACCAACATTAAACAGTATGCATACTGTTTCACTGGTTAATTACTCAAGGATTCTCTTAAAAGGCTAAAAGCCTTATTACATGTCTCCTGAACAATACAGCTTTCTAGAAGCAAAGCTTTAAGACTGCATTCTGCCTTTTTAAACTCAAACCACAAAGAGATATAATACTAATTTAAGAAACTGATAGACTCATTGAATGTAATTTAGCACTTTATCTAGGCAGGCAAGAAATATCTATACAGAAATCAAATTAAATAGTAACAAACTGTCCCACACAGTTGGGACATCCTGGTCACCTGGTCACCAAATTGGAGGGGAAAAAAATGGATTTGATGGATGGACCACTCACCAGATAAGGAATTGGCTGGACGGCTGCACTCAAGAATTGCAGTCAACAGTTTAGTGTCCAACCGGAGACTGGTGACAAGTGGCGTTCCTCAGGGAATGGTTCTGGGACTGGTACTATTTAATATCTTTGTAGGTGACATGGACAGTGAGATTGAGAGCATCCTCAGCAAGTTTGCAGATGACACCAAGCTGAGTGGTGCAATTGACACAGTAGAGAGAAGAAATGCATCTCAAGCCAAACAGGCTTGAGAGGTGGGCCCACGCTAACCTCATAAAGTTCAAGAAGACAAAGTGCAAAGTCCTGCACCAGGATTGGAGCAATCTTAAACACAGGTACAGGTTGAGAGATAACAGCTTGAGAACAGCCCTGTAGAGAAGGTTTTGGGAATGTTGTTTGATGAAATTCAACACGAGCTGGCAATGTGCACTTGAAGCCCAGAAGGCCAACTGTATCCTGGGTTGCATCAAGAGAAGTGTGACCAGCAGGTTAAGGGAGGTGATTCTGCCCCTCTATTCTGTCCTCATGAGACCCCAGCTGGAGTACTGTGTCCAGTTCTGGGACCTCCAACACAAGAACATCAAGATGTTGGAGCAGGTCCAGTGGAGGGCCACCAAGATGATCAGAGGGCTACAGCACTTCCCCTACAGGAACATGCTGAGAGAGCTGGGGTTCTTCAGCCTGGAGAAAAAAAGTGCTCTAGGGGAACCTTACAGCAGCATTCCAGTACATGAAGGGGCTAACAAGAAAGCTGGAGAGGGACTTCTTAGAAGGGCATATAGCAACAGGATGAGGGTAAATGGTTTTAAACTGGAAGAGGGTAGATTCAGACTAGACATTAGGAAGAAATTCTTTAGTGTGAGGGCAGTGAGACACTGGAACTGGTTGCCCAGCAAGGTTGTGGATGCTCCCACTCTGGAGGCATTCAAGGCCAGGCTGCATGGGGCTTTGAACAACCTGGTCTAAGGGGAGGTGTCGCTGACTATAGCAGGGAAGTTTGAACTAGATGATCTTAAGGGTCCCTTCCAAACCAAACCATTCTATGATTCAGTGAAATAAGAAACTTATAAGTTAACTGAATACTGTATTTCTATTTCTAAAATTCAGAGGAAAAAAAGATCAGTCTCTTGCCTATCTTGAATGAGAAAACTGAAGAGAAATGGATCCAAAGTAGAAACAAGGAGATTGCAACTGTGATTTCACCCTATCCACTGTCCTCCCACAAAGGAAAAAGCCCCTATTACTCTATGCCATAAATATAAGAATAATGAGACAAGTAGGCATGAGATGATGCTGATCATATCAACCAGAAAGCTGAGGAATCAGCAAGGCACATCTTCCTTCTTTTCTGGTCAGCATAGTTTGAGGAAGGATCTTTGTCGTTTGATCTCTACAGCAGCCAAATCTGTCTAGGTTTTAGCCCATTTACATTTAACTAGATGATCTACTTTATAAAACCACAAAAGCTTTCTCAACTTACCAGCATGGTAGAGAAAGACAGCTATGACTATTAAGAGTATACTGTCTCCAGAGAGCCTTCTCCGCCTTTTATCCCAGCCCTCACCTTATGCACGTTTCAAGGATTGACTGCATAAGACAAGGCAGTGACACTTCAGCATGTGTCTTCACAAGACCTCACCTAGAAATTAATTTCCTCTAGGATTACAAAAATCAAATTAATTCTACTATTCAGTTATCAAAGACCACCTCTTCCTACCAGGGAGGACATGTTTACGGTGCAAATCACAATTACCACAAAAATTACATCTCCAATAACATTAAAAAAACTGGATTACCTGCACATATGCCAATCTAGAATCAAACAGCCTGTGTTACTATTTCCTAAGGAAATAATCTTCTGACACAAATTGTACACTATAAGTGTGAGCTTCTTAGAAAACTAGAAGTTTTTTTTCTTACCGGACAGTTTTGTCATCAGCTGAAAGAATCTGTTTGTCATCACTGCTCCATAAAGCCTTTTTAATACCAGAAGTGTGCCCACTGACAACATCAGGTTCTTAAAATAAGAACAAGTATTTAGTACACATACGAACATAAATAAACATCATGCAGTAGTTTAGGAACTCTGGTAATCTATATGGATTTCTATTTACTAGAAACTGCAAAATTACTTCAAACACTACTGACTTTATTTACAGATTTCAATCTAGGAATCTATCTAATTGTCTAAACTTAAAAAGCTTCACTAGGTTACCATCAGTATCAATTAGCTTTGCATCCGTCTTCAGCAGTTGAGTATTAATATGAATTTAAGCGCACTTAAATATGAAGAGACTTTTCCCTTTCAGGTAGTGGAACTTTAGTTAGACCTACTCATAGTAAGTCCCTGTTGAAGTAAAACATGCTATCCCTGAAACCCTTCATAGATAAGCTCTATTTCACTTCAAAGACTAACACAATTTGATTTATTATAGAAAACTGTGATAGACACATTCTTTGTAGAACAAGCTCAAGTGTGTCTTGTGATTCACAACAAAGTCCAGAATTCATATTTAACTTACAAGAAAAATCAACAAAACAGAAAACCAGCAATAACCAGTTCTAAGTGCAGACTCACCTGCTTCTGGCTTGCTTAAATCATAGATGCGCAACAATTTATCTTGTCCACCTGTTAACAGATAATTGCTATCCTGAAACAGAAGTTAAAGGGTCAACTGTTTTTTGAATTGAAATATCAGCCTTCATCCATAAGTCTTAAAATATCAGTTATCTCAGACAGTTTCTAAAATATTTATTACAACTTGTTTGTAAGATCAAAGCTTAAATGTATGCTAAATTATTTGCCTGCCAAAACAGACATATAAAAAAAGTAGCAGATAACAAAACATGCCAAAGATCTTACCTCTCTGTTAAGAATGCTATAAAGATTTTTCATACCTGTGTAAAATCCACACTTTTGACAATGTGTTTGTGAGCCAATGTGATTAGTTCATCTCCTGACACAGCATCCCACACTTTGCTAAATGACAAGAGAAAACATGTACATTTCAGTAGCTCCAGGACAAATCTGAACAGACAAATTAAGTTCTCTATCCTAACCTACCCCTATATAATCCTTCCTGACACTATCACAACATAAGCATACCTCATATTCTTTTACTGAAGTATTTTTTGTTACTATCCCACCATTTTCTTTCATTCACTTCTTCAGGATAACACACGATTAGCATTTTAGATTTTAAGACAAACAAAGGCAGCTCTTCTCCACAACTTCTACAGTCTGAATTCTAATAACTGGATTTGAATAATCAAATATATTAACATACACTGCAAACAGTTCAAACAAGCAAAACAAAAATAAAATAAATGATTCACTAATACTTTTGCATGTCTCCTTCTAATAATAAGTGTCTGACTGGTACAAAAAATGAAGATCACTCTTGCCACTCTGGTATAATTACAGTACTTAAGTCTTGGACTGCACAGCATTGTTTATTCTAGCAAATCAGTACAATAATTAAGTATATTTGTCAAGAAGCAACCGTAGCTGCTCAGCAGGATAGAATTAGCTGTAGCTGCTCATAAAAATTTTAAATTCTAGGCCGTAATATAGTTATAAGGTAACAATTTACTTAAAAAAAAAAAACAAAAACAATAACCACAGCAACTTACTACAGCCATATAAAAAAAAGGCTACTGACTGAAATCAAAATAAAGACTTCAAAAGCAAGTAATCACTTACGCTGTAAAATCTGCGGCTGCTGTAGCTGCTTTAGTGGCATCTTTGTTCAAAGTAGCACCCCAGACAGCACCTTTATGACCTAGGAATGTGCCAATCCAGTCTCCTGTGTCACCCTGACGTAGCATAGGTTTTCCATCTTCAGAAAAACAAAAATATTCAGACAACATAACAAAAAAGGAAGCTGTTTTAAGAAATGGTTCCCTTGCAACAACATGGAACAAAAATTAAACCGCTATCAGACTGGCCTCCCTTAATGGAAATACCACATACACTATGAAGCTATTCTTTTTAAAACAGTTTAACTGAAGAACTTAAATATACAGTTGCACCTCCAGCATGCATCTAAAGTCACAGATACTAAAATATTATTCCAAATGAAATTCAAGTTTTCTTTTGGTTTTGTTTCCACAATAGAAAGGAGCACCTTTTGTTGTTTGTTGCCTTTTTTTTTTTTTAATATAGCCAAGTTTTCCTAGGGCAGGTCAGTTCCATTGATTTTGAAACAATATTTTCAGACTAACAGTACACAAAGAGGAGTCTTGGGTTTATAGTGAGAGATGTTTCAAACACAGAGATGCTGTAAAAATGAAATAGAAAGCCTTTATTGTGATTATTTTTTGCTGGGAGGCTATAAGATACATGTTCAGTTCTGTTTCTTTGTGTGAACTGAAGTCCTCAGAGACAACAAGGAATTTTCTTTTAAACTTGTGAACACCCATAAAGATTAACTCATACGTGTATGAATGAAAATGCTACTCTTGTAAATGAGCAGAAGAGAGTTCTCATGGGAAAGGAAGCAGAAATCACTGCTCTGCAATCAGCAAGGCAGCTGCCTCGGTTGAAAAGGAGCCGGCTTTAAAGGGTGAACGGGATATGTACATAAGAGGCAGTTATAGCTACTTTAAAACAACGATTTTCAAGCCTTCCCTTCGCAAGTTGGATTCAACCTGAATGAATGGAATGCCTAACACCCTGCGGACTAAAACGCTGCAAAAACCTTTCAACCAGTTCCCTCCTCCAGCTGGTCACGCTGGAAGCACATATTATTTTAAGAGCGCCAACGCCCTGCTGAACGCTCGCCTCGACCCTCCTCCCCGCTCTCCCCATCGCAAACCTTTCAAATAGGTAACTGCGGCCGCAGCCACGCGCAACCCGCTTACAGCGGCCCGCAGACCCGCCCGCTGCCCACGCGGCCTCAGGGCGGAGCAGGCCCAGTGACTGCGGCCCTTGCAAGGGGCCGGTGAGGCAAGCGCGGCCGCCCACCCCTCGCCCCCCAGCCGCGCTCACCCTTGCAGGCGCTGATAAGGAAGTAGCCGTAGGGAGTGACGCCGCTAAAGGCCAGATCCACCACGGGCCGTGTGTGCCCCGAGCACGTCAGCGGGGTCTGCCTCATGGCCATGGCGGCGGCTGAGCTCGGGACGCGCAGGGAGCTGGGCAGAGACGCGGCTATCCTACAGCCGGGTAGGAAACGC